>CM050448.1:1635000-2235000 GCA_027563935.2 Costus lasius | reverse complement strand
TCTAGGGTTCCGTCCTAAAATTAATCCCCAATTCGAAAGGATCCGGAAAACCCTAATTTGGAATACCACGAATCGAATTTTGACCGAAGTCAAAAATTCACCGATTAACTTGATCTGCTGACGTCCGCCTGACGTCAGCGTCCCGAAATCCAATTCCACCGCGCGAATTTGGTATGCTGACGTCCGCCTGACGTCAGCCCTCAATTTGATCTTGCCACAACGATTCCTCGTTCGAAATCCCTCGTTGACCGCCTTGAGACTTTGACCCGCACACGTGCCACGTCAGCCGCGTGCTTCGAATCGAACACCCTCGCGTTCTTCGTCTTCCTCCGCCGCGTACAACGGTCGAGCACCGCCTGTGCTTCGACGCTCGCCGGAGAAGCATACGCTCCGATAGGGGAAGGCCGCCGCCTTTCTTTCCTCTCGTCTCCGTCCGGCAGCCGTCCGCCGCCGGAAACACCCAGGAATACCGCCGCCGCGGTGAAGAACCGCCGCCAAACACGAAGAACAGGGGAAGGGGAATTGGAACCGAAGCTTCTTTATTCCTCGAATCAAGCTTACAAGCCTATCCTCTCAACGCCGACGACCCCCGTCGTCGGTGCCCGCTTCCCCTCCCTCGCTGGCGCTGCTGGTTACAAATCACTCAAAGCCTTCTCGCCTCGACGCTCATCATCGCCGGCTCTCTCAAACTCACACTCGTAAACACGCTCTGGCGCCGGAGTCTTCGCCCTTTGGCGGCTCTGGGAAGGACGACGGTGCTCTCGCCGCCGCCAGTGGTGGCGCTCCCGCCACCCAGCCCTCTGGCTCCCCCGCCCCCTCTCCCCCCCGTTGCTGCTCCAGGTCTCGCTTCTTAAAGGGAGGCCGCCACCTCCAAGCTCCGCCTGGACCGGGTCTTCTCTCCTAAATCTGGAAGTCGGCAGCTGCGCCCGATTCTTCCGTCGACGTTGTCTTGTCCGAGAACTCCGTCGTCCGTATCTATCGTCAGCCACGCACGTCGCCGACTCCGCAACACTCGCGAAAACAACGCGCTGCTCATGAAGCTCGCGTCGCTCGCTTCTATCGCCTGTCGCTCGATGCCGCGTGACTTGCTCTGGTCAACGTCCTCACTTGACCAAGTTTTCCCTCTCCACAGGTGGGCTTCTTCCTGTTGTGGTCATGGGCTTGGGTTGGGCCGAACCGGCCTGACCCAAGCCTGACACTTAGGATGCCCGCAGGCCGGCCCTGTATTTCTGCTCGTAAGCAGCAAGCTGTGGACTGCAGCAAGTAGGCTGGCAGGAATAAAGGCCTATATAGGCCCAACCTCCAAAGAGATAATCATCTCAAGACAATTTATCTCGGCCCGCATATGGAGCAGGTTTGATTGGTGATCCTACTGTTCGGGCACAAATATCGGTCCATGTTGGCTCAGCCATCCTAAAGTAGAAAATTACGGGTCAATATACAGTCAACGCTAATGTTTTTCCCTAAATGGACCTCCCTAGTATTCCTTCCTTGGCTCGTGCAGACCTAGTAACATGGCCACTGAATTCCGAAAAAATTTTCTAAGCAACCCCCCGTTGCTCAAGAATCCTGAGCAACCCCTCTAAAAAATTCCATGATCTAGTCCACGATGAGATCTATCCATGGACACCAAGATCGTAGATTTTGGATGTATCCACGATGAGATATCGTGGATACAAACATCATGGACAAAACACTGTTCACGATGTATTTCGTATCCACGATGTTTGTATCTATGATTTCTCATCGTGAATACATCGAAAATTCATGATCTTGATGTTCATGGATAGCTCTCATTGTAGACTACATCATATAATTTTTTCAGAATTTTTTTAAGAATGTGAAATTTTTTAGAGGAGGGTTACTCAATTTTTTAAGAGCAGCCCCTACTTAGAAAATTTTTTCCTGAATTCCGATCATCATGACACCATTAACACTGTAATTCAGCATAAAGTCAAGCTGTGAAACACGACAATGACAAGAAGATGCACTGATGCTCGATAATCCATCGACTCATTCAGTGGTGGAGCCACATGGAGGAAAGTGTTTAATTCTTTAAATTAACTATATATATTTACATTTATAATATTATAATATTATAATATATAAATTTTGATTAATTTTTACTAAAATTTTTTTATCTTTCTAATATTGTTTGTCTCCACATGCCGACTCATTCACTATCCGCTTTTGTGTTATTATTATTATAAAAAACAAGCAACAAAATTCCAATCACCGATTCCGCAATGAAAAGAAAAAGGAGATGGGGCAAAAAGGGGAAACCGCTCGCTAGGTCTAAATTCGGACACAAAGAATGGGTCGGACCAAAGAGTTTAATTGAAGGACTAAATGTTGTATACAATGGCACCACATTTAACTTTTTTCCTAATTGAAGCCATCGGCATTCAGTTCCCAAAAAACTCATATGCGGTGCCACCGCATAGAGTTGGCCCAGTCAAACAAATTGGGACCAGCCGATTACGGCGGGGATTAATTCGTTTACTTTTTTAGTGGGCAACGACTTTGAAACTTTCAGTATAGCCATTTGGAAACCATCATGCGACTCAATTTTCCAGAATTTGGGGGTCGGATTCTTAGGAGACAATTTCTTTTAAGGGGCTAACTTCTTTGGAGTGCTGAGATAATTCGCGGCGCAAGAGAGTTCGATGCCTCTCCTCCAAAAGCAGCAAAGTCAGAACTCAAGTCACGGATCTGCAACATTTGTCTTGCTGACATGATGAGGCAGGGAAGAAGTCAGATAATCAATCGTTTCATTCATCGGAATTAATTAAAAGCTGCAAGACTGCAATTTTTATTTGGAGAAGATGATCACTGTCTCAAGCAGGTCGCGGAGCCCCGCCGGTCGCTGTCTCAAGCAGGTCGCGGAGCCCCGCCGGCGGGCTAACGACGCTCATGAACTCGTCATCATTCTCTAACGCTGCCATAAACGGAGGCTCCATGCAGACCTCCAAATCCATGCTGCCTCCCCCCTCCCTTCCAGGATAAAGCGTCACCTTGCCGTCGAACTTGTGCGCCACCCCGCTCCGTGCCGCAACTGCCTTTCCCCACCCGAAGTCGCAGCCGTACACGTCGAACCGCGGTGAGCTCCCCATCATCGTGCACGACGGCTCGAATATTCCCAGATTGTACACAATCCGCGCCGCCATCCAATTCGCCACCGCCTTCCTTATCGCCCCGTCTGTGTGCGCCGCGACCGTCTCGTGTAGACGCCGCGCGGCCCATCCGATGCCGTTCGCCAGCAGCTCGCCCGCGGTGGTCTGGGTCGGTAGCGGGTAGATGGAGTTGCCGAAGTAATCAGGCGACAGTTTCTCCAGCCGCGACCGGTTCTGGGCGGCCAGCCGGCAGATGGTGGTCTGCTCCGCCGACTGACCGCGTGCGCGCGTGATGCACCGCCACATCAGGGCGGCGACCGATTGCAGAGAAGAGATGCAAACAGAGCCGCCGCATTCCTCGTTGGTTCTCGCCTTCAGGCGGGCGATGGAGTCCGCCGATAGGTGGAAGATCCGCTCCCGATACACCGGCGGTGTGACCCGCAGGACGAACTCGTCCGGATGGGCGAAAGGCAGCTTGATGGGGGGAGAAACAGAAGAGTGATCGTCGAACCATCGGTCGAGCACCGGAGCGCGAGAAATCTCGGCGGTCTCTCCCTGGGATCGAGCAATCTCCGCCCACGCGTTGAAGAACATCCAATAGGAGGTGCCGTCGCCGATGGCGTGGTTGAAGCAGCACGCAACGAAGAAACCGTCCAGCAGCTCGGTCACCTGCACCGCGAGAAGGGGCTTGTGGTGACCGTCGTAGTTGACGGCGCCGGTCAGCGGGAAGAAGGAGTTGACGAAGGCGGGCACATCGGTGGACGGCGACAGCACGTCGTCGACGCTCACGCCGTCGGCGACGGCGTGGGTGAGCTCAGCGCCCTGCCCGTCGCAGTCGATGGAGACGTAGATTCCCGTTACGTTGCCTTGCTCGTCCTTTTCTTCCTCGCTGACTAGGCGGCCGGCGAGGGGGTAGAAGTGACCGAGCGCAGCGGAGAGGGAGGACTTGAGGCGGGCGACGGCATCAGTGGCGGTGGTGTGGCTTGGCATGAGGAGGTTGGAGAAGAGGAGACCTTTCTGGATGTAGACAACGGAGAGCATGGCTAGGTCCCAGTGGGCGAGGTGGCACCGCGTCCGTGGATGCGGCGGTGGCTTAACGATACAGGTGGAGACATGGCGGAGCGGGCGAGAAGCAGAAGCGGCCATTGGCAATTGTCGTCCTCCGTTAAGCTGACGCTTACCCCGCCATCTCCATGCCTTTTGTAGCCACACAACAGACACGAACCTGATCCGAACCGGCGACAAAATAAGAAAATAAATTGGAAAAAAAGATCAAATAGGCTTGTATTTGAGTCGTGACATGCTGACATGCCACTGAGCCGCGACTTTTCTACCATGCTTGCAGTTTCGTGGAGTTTGCAACATAGTACACGAACAACTAAGTCAAACCGTTGACTGTTTTTGGGCTTAGTAAGTAGCTTGGTTAGGTTGAATGAGGTTGGCCGTAATTGGGGACAATTGGAAGAACTTTTCCTTCACGAAAGTACAATGGAAAGAGTCAAAACAAGCTAAGAACTCCGTTTGCAAGGGAGTCGGGGGAAGCTATTATTTTTAAAAAAATAGGTTTTCTTCCTGACCTGACAAGGTAGGTAGGATTAGTCCACGCTCTGGAATTTAAAACATATATACTACTGTCACGAGATGCTGATGGCAAAAGTTTTGCTCTGGCCCATCAACGCGGCAAGGGCCGTTTCAAAGCCCGGATATGAAAATAAGCCGCCATTAAATTTTTTTAAAAAATATTAAAATGTTTAGGAAGTGAGCCAATTAACAAGTAAAATAGAAGCTATCAATACGCTCTATAAAAGCTCACCTAACATAAAAAAGAGGTTCACTGATATCACCGACCCTAGTCGTACTCACAAATCACACACCCATACACCCACGTTAAGTGCAGGTGACTCACCCAATACATGCACTAACAAGTAAAATACTCACCCCACACTCCTCACAGTACACAATCGAGCATTTAAAGCACCGACACGGCCTATCCTTGCACAATCATCAGGAGATAGTGCTCGATGCTATTATCTAGACCCTTGCCTTGTGGACTCATGTCAACTTCCATAGCACTAACACCCTGAGCATTATAATAACCAATTTAGGTTTCTAGCAAAGTATGCAAATTGCATATACATTGTATAATGAAACATATTTATTATTCAATTAGCACATTTTTGACATTATGCCCCTTTCTGATTATAATGAGTTATCGTACTAATGTTTATTAGGTTGTGCTCATAGGATTAACTTAATCCATATGGTATATTATAGTCAAATATTTTTTACTAAATAGTTTCCAATTAAAATTATATATCTATAGCATGAGAAGCAAATTTATTATTGTTTAATGAAATGGAGAAAAATATAGTATAGTATATAATCCTAAGTATACAAGAGCCCAATAAGAAAGGGCTTTGAGAATAATAGAGTTACAATTTGACTGACCTTATATATCGGATGATTTATGGGCATTGCTAAACTTTAGTCCCACATTAAAGTGAAAATTAAAAATAATATAGTATATAAGATTTAGTAGACTTATTATTTATTATTATGAATAAAATCAAAGGTAAACTTGTTTAACCATCAAATTAATATTTTTATATTAATAACTTATAACCAAAAAATTAGGTTGAAGATTAAAGTACTTCGTTACATGATAAATGTCACGACCAGAATTAAGGTAATAAAATTTTTTATAATTTACAAGCGAGTCAACACTTGACTCGCACCCAAGCACGCCCACGCAGGGGCTAAGTGGTTAAACCACCAATCTGGACGCGACTGGCAGGAGTCCGTCCTCGACGCACTCAACCTATCCCAAATGACCACCTGTCTGCTCGTCTCAACGAGATGGAGACCGCCACGCGTCTCCCCAAGGATCGCTGCACGAACTAGCTCCAACGCGCAACAAGATATAAGACCCGAGACTCGACGCCGACGTAGCGCATGTTCGAGTCCGGTACACCGGAAAAGAAACAACCGCACACAGGCAATGGCACACACTCGCGCAAATAGACGATGTCACGCAGGACGCCGGGCTCACGCTCTAACTCTAACTAGACCGCATGCAGGTGGCCAAACTCACCTCTCGCCCAAAAAGAGGACCTCTCACAGACGTCCAACACAACAATCCGGCAAATGCCGGGCACCATCACACAAGGCCGACGCACTTGACCGGAGCACGGAGAGGGGTGAGGAATCGCTGCCCGAGAAAGACAACTCGGCCGGGAGCGCAAGGCGCAAGAAGACGGAGAGAGGAATACGCCAGCCGAGGGCAGCTGATTGGCTGGGAACGAGAACTGCGAAACTCGTTAGAGACGCACGCACGGAAACCGAGGCAGTAGATCTGGCCGGAGATCCGCCTGAGATCGCCGGAGCACCGTCCGGCCAAGCCCAACCTCGTCGGAAAACAGGGAAGCGCCGGCCAGAAACCTACCCACCGGACGAAGCCGAGACGGGAGGAGGTAAGGACATACCTTCGGCAAGCGACTGCCGCCGGATCCACCACCGGCGACGCTGAAGTGGTAGGAGGAAGAAGGAAAAGGGGGCGCCGCCCCTTTGCTCCGTCGCTTCCCGTATTGCCACACCCACACCACCGGGACGCCACCGGAAGTCCGTCGTTGCTGCCGGGACCCTCGCCGGAGCCGCACTCGACGGAGAGGAGAAGATCGAAAGGGGGAGAGGAAACGGCGCCGCCGTCGACTCACGTTCGAACGAACGCATCGCGCCTCGATCGCACGAGAGCTGAGGCTACTGTAGCCCTAGCTCATTTTCTCCAAACAGGTCGCCCGATCCACTACAATAACCCGTTAACCCACTAGAAAAATGGGGCTGCAACTGGGCTTAGGCCCAGTGCGCGTGGCCCAAATGCAAAAACGGGCCTAACAATAAACACAATAAAATAGACAAAACATTTGAAAACAGTGAGGTTTGATGTCGTGCTATTCTAAAAAGCAAAAAAATACAAAGTATAATAAAATTATTTATGATTAATTGAATTAAAAAGTTACAAACTATATTTTCATATAATTATGTAATATGAGGTCCATGAAGCGATGCAAGTGGTCTAGGGGTGAACATTCGGTAATTATTGATTTACTATTTATTGATTTATCGATTACCGATTTTATTAAATTTTTTTTTGATTACCGTTACCGTTACCGATTATAAAATTACCGATCGATAAAATCGTAAATTACCGATTTTACTATTGTTATATATTTTTTAATAAAATTAATAATTTGTTAAATTAAAATCTATTATTTAATAATTTTTACTGAAGTTAAAAGTAAAATTTTTATCGAAGATAAAGGTAAATTTACTATATCGTACTTTACCTTAATAAATCAATATATTTACCGAACCAAAACTTTTTTATCGTATCGTTTGTTTACCGGATACTGAAAATCATAAAAAAATTTTAATCGTTATTATTATTGATTATCAATTTTACCAAACTAATTTTATGTTTACCTACGGTAAAATCGATAAAAATTGATAATTAGTAATTTGACAACAAATTCGTCTAACTTCAGTGCGGAGGTAATTGTAAGATACGTTGACAAGGCACTGGAGGAACGCGAGAGGCCAATAGCAATTTAGACGGGGGGGAATTGAGCAAATCGGGCCACGTAGCAGATGAGGATGAAGATTCTAATGCCCAAGATAGTGAGATCCCAATGCAGTTATTATGCTCTTCACGTACTCCACGGTGGCGATGTTTGAAGCCAGGGGCACTTCCACCATCAACTCAAACTGGCTCACCGCGCTCCTCGGCGTCGCCATCAACCGCTTCATTGTTGCCGCCGGCTCCTCTCATGACGGAGCCAATCTGTTCCCTTGCTTTCCCTACAGCGCCAAGGGTGTGTTCGAGGTTGCGGCCATTATCCATGTGCCGTCGCGTTCAGGCCGCGGGGATGAAGTGGACCGAGTACCTGGTGGTCAATTTACAGTCAACGGATATGCTTTTCGCTAGTAGGCATCTGTAGGATTCCTTGCCTGCCTCGTGCTGACTGACTGACAGGGCAATTATATTCCGGTCATCATGATTCATGACACCGTTAACACAGTACTCATTCACTCACCGCTTCTCTATTATTATTATTATTATTATTAAATTTATAAATTTGGGGTTCGTATTCATAGGAGACCCAGAAAGGAGCAAATTTTTTAGAGTGATTATGCAGTCGAGAAAATTTTAAAAAGAGTTTAAAGAAATTATTAAAAAATAAATTTTTTTATAAATAAATTATATTTATATAATCTACCCAATTTAAATTATTCAACGGTATTAATACTATTATGTATAGTCTTAGAGAAATTAACATTTTTAATATTATAAAAATTTATTTATAAATTTAATAAAATTTTTTATAATAATATTTTTATTAATTTCTCATTTAGATAAAGTTATCGATTATAATATTATTATAATTGAATTTGGATAAAGTTATCTATTATAATTGAATATCTTACAATAGATAGACTATATAAATATAATATATTCATAAAATTTTTTTATAGTTTATTTAGATTATTCTTAAAATTTTAGACATTTACCGCTGCTGATATTTCGCGGCACCTGTCATTTTAGTTTATTTCGCGGCACCTGTCAAGGGCTAATTTCTTCAGAGGTGGACTTATTTGAGAGTGCTGAGATATTTCGCGGCACCTGTCATTTTAGTTTATTTCTCTCTTAGAAAGCAGCAAAGTCAGAACTCAAGTCACGGAGCTGCGACATTTGTCTTTCTGAGATGATGAGGCAGGGAAGAAGTCAGATAGTCAATCATTTCATTCATCGAATAGAATTAAAAGCTGCAAGACTGCGATTTTTATTTGGAGAAGATGATCTCGGCTTAGTTACTTCAAATCGAGAACTCGTTGACTGCCACAATCAGGTCGCGGAGCCCCGCCGGCGGGCTAACCACGCTCATTAACTCGTCATCCTTCTCCAACGCTGCCATAAACTGAGGATCCATGCAGACCTCCAAATCCATGCTGCCTCCCCCCTCCCTTCCCGGATAAAACATCACCTTGCCGTCGAACTTGCTCGCCACCCCGCTCCGTGCCGCAACTGCCTTTCCCCACCCGAAGTCGCAGCCGTACATGTCGAACCGCGGCGAGCTACTCATCATCGTGCACGACGGCTCGTACATTCTCTGATTGTACACAATCGGCGCCGCCATCCAATTCGCCACCGCCTTCCTTATCGCCCCGTCTGTGTACTCCGCGACCATCTCGTGTAGACGCCGCGCGGCCCATCCGATACCGCCTGACAGCAGCTCGCCCGTGGTGGTCTGGGTGGGTAGCACGTAGATGGAGTTGCCGAAGTAATCAGGCGACAGTTTCTCCAGCCGCGACCGGTTCTGGGCGGCAAGCCGGCAGACGGTGGTCTGCTCCGCCGACTGACCGCGTGCGCGCGTGATGCACCGCCACATCAGGGCGGCGACCGATTGCAGAGAGGAGATGCAAACAGAGCCGCCGCATTCCTCGTTGGTTCTCGCCTTCAGGCGGGCGATGGAGTCCGCCGATAGGTGGAAGATCCGCTCCCGATACACCGGCGGTGTGACCCGCAGGACGAACTCGTCCGGATGGGCGAAAGGCAGCTTGATGGGGGGAGAAACAGAAGAGTGATCGTCGAACCATCGGTCGAGCACCGGAGTGCGAGAAATCGCGGCGGTCTCTCCCTGGGATCGAGCAATCTCCGCCCACGCGTTGAAGAACATCCAATAGGAGGTGCCGTCGCCGACGGCGTGGTTGAAGCAGCACGCAACGAAGAAACCGTCCAGCAGCTCGGTCACCTGCACCGCGAGAAGGGGCTTGTGGTGACCGTCGTAGTTGACGGCGCCGGTCAGCGGGAAGAAGGTGCTGACGAAGGCGGGGACATCGGTGGACGGCGACAGCACGTCCTCGACACTCACGCCGTCGGCGACGGCGTGGGTGAGCTCAGCGCCCTGCCCGTCGCAGTCGATGGAGACGTAGATTCCCGTCACGTTGCCTTGCTCGTCCTTTTCTTCCTCGCTGACTAGGCGGCCGGCGAGGGGGTAAAAGTGACCGAGCGCAGCGGAGAGGGAGGACTTGAGGCGGGCGACGGCATCAGTGGCGGTGGTGTGGCTTGGCATGAGGAGGCTGGAGAAGAGGAGACCCTTCTGAATGTAGATGGCGGAGAGCCTGGCTAGGTCCCAGGGGGTGAGGTGGCACCGCGTCCGTGGATGCGGCGGCGGCTTAACGGTGCAGGTGGAGACATGGCGGAGCGGGCGAGAAGCGGAAGTGGCCATTGCAATTGTCGTCCTCCGTTACGCGGCCGCTTCTCGCGCTAACTCCATCACTTTTATACTCACAAAACACACATCAACCACATCCGCACCGGAGACAAAATAAGAAAATAAATTGGAAAAGTCGATCAAAAAGGCTTGCATCAGAATTAGCCGAGTATAGTATTCAAGCTTGCAGTTTCCTGGAACTTGCAGCATATATATTCAAGTTGCCTTTGTACCATTGCATGGGAGTAGGTGGAAGCTATACATTTTTTTTAATAAAAGTTTTCTTGCCTAACAAGGTAGGTTAGTCCTCGATTTGGTTCGGAATTTGAAAAAATATATATTTATGTAACGATTCTGAATGGTCTACTTTCATAATTTTTAATTAACATTGATTTGATCGGACAAAATGATTAGACATAAAATATGTAACTGATTTGATAATTTAAAATTTTTTTAAATTTTTTTTAAGATATGATGTTTGTAAAAAATTTGGTTCTACTATCAATAAACTGAGGGTTATTTAACTTTAATTTTCCTAACCATTACTCGATGGAAGAATTTTGATGAAAATAGACTAGGTGTCAGGGCCCGGTTCAGGCGGTCCGGCCCAAGCCCAATTCTCCAGCCCAGCCCAACCACGGAATCAAAATACTTCGGTCAACATGTGGCGTTGACCCGAAGCTTTCGTCTTCAGCGAGCCACGCGGACGCGTTGCGAGAGCTTCGGACGAGAGGCGGCGCGAGCGTCGACGCGGACCACACGGAGGACGGCGCGAGCGGAAGAATCGGGTTGGTCTCCCGATTTGGACGACAGCTTCGGCGACGTCGAGAGAAGCTGGAGGCGACGCGAGCGGGTCGCGCGGACAGACGGAGCGAAGGACGCGGAGCTCGCGGAGGCGAGATCTGCGGGCGACGAGGTCCACACGACCAGGTGGAGCAGAGGCGGCGAAGCTTCCCTATAAGAAGCTTGACGACGACGAGCTCCGGGTGTGCGCGAGGGCGTCACCACACAGAGCGCCGGGGAGCGACTCCACCGGCGACGGCGAGGGCGCCGTCGCCTCTTCCAGAGCGGGGCTCTGATGCCGCCAGGGGCGAAGGTCGGCGCGGCGGTGCCGACGAGAGAACCAGAGCGATTGTAACCGGCGTCTAGAGAGACGACCGGCGAGGGTGGGATGGGGGCGCCGGCGGGCGTCGAGAGGAGAGGTTTGTAAACCTTCGTCAAGGAATAAATGAAGCTTTACTTTCCATCTCCTTCCCCTATTTTACGACGACGGGAGGCGGCGGCCTTCCCCGTGTTCCAACGGACTCCCGGGCGCGGCGACGCTCGGCAGAAACGACGACGCGGGCGGCGTCGCGAGGTTGAAGACGACGCGCGTTTCGAACGCGTCGGGCGTTCGAAAGGAGGCGGTCAACGGTCAGCGGCGGAGCGTGAAAAAGAAATCGAAATCTCGATTTCGGCTGACGTAGGCGAACGTCAGCAGGGCGAATTCTGATTTCGACGAACGAAATCGGCGGCTGACGTCATCCTGACGTCAGCACAGCAAAGGATTAATCGGCGACGGGAATTTTGACTTTCGGGTCAAAATCAGAGGAGGTAATTTTGATTTAGAGATTGATTTCGGATTTCTAAATTGGGGTTTAGGGTTTTCTCCGTGCGATCTTGTATTTGGGGATAAAAATTATCCGGGGAGATTAGGGTTTCGATTTTGGGTCGGAAACCCTAGGGCGAGTTACGTTCTGGTATTCCGCCGGACGGCTCTAGGAAGCAGATAAGCGCTCATTCTAGGCCGATCCGACCGGGGCGTGACAACAGGTATCAGAGCTTAAAATGATCCAGCAAGGTGAATCAGAAAGATCTGAGAGGCAACACCATCACTACGGGCGACAAGGAGTGTCGTTCTTCCAGGGTGGGGACCCTGATGCCAACACTAGGGTGTGTTGATGCCAATGTCTAAGGGCATTGATGCCGATGTCAGGGACGTCGATGCCGATGTCAGGGGACATCGAAGGAGACTCTATAAGAGCTCAGTGATTGCAAGATCACTTCCCGGAGCAGGGGCTCTGATGCCAATGCATAGCATTGATGCCAACACTAAGGCGTGTTGATGCCAACCCCAGGGGGCGTTGATGCCAACACCAGGGCGTGTTGATGCCAATGCATAGCATTGATGCCAACACCAGGGGGCGTTGATGCCGGCGCCAGGGGCGTCGATGCCGGTGTCGGGGACATCGAGGTTCAGCTGAGTTCAGCAAATATGGTGAAGCAAGATTATCCTTAACAAATTTGTTGATGCAGGTTGCGATAAGCATGGTGCAGCAAACACTCATCATCAGAGGAGGAAGGACTTTGAACATTGGAGGGCCAGTGTTCAACTTGCATGGAACATCGAGGGCGATGTTCAAATCAGGTGGGGGAGTATTGTCAGGGCCCGGTTCAGGCGGTCCGGCCCAAGCCCAATTCTCCAGCCCAGCCCAACCACGGAATCAAAATACTTCGGTCAACATGTGGCGTTGACCCGAAGCTTTCGTCTTCAGCGAGCCACGCGGACGCGTTGCGAGAGCTTCGGACGAGAGGCGGCGCGAGCGTCGACGCGGACCACACGGAGGACGGCGCGAGCGGAAGAATCGGGTTGGTCTCCCGATTTGGACGACAGCTTCGGCGACGTCGAGAGAAGCTGGAGGCGACGTGAGCGGGTCGCGCGGACAGACGGAGCGAAGGACGCGGAGCTCGCGGAGGCGAGATCTGCGGGCGACGAGGTCCACACGACCAGGTGGAGCAGAGGCGGCGAAGCTTCCCTATAAGAAGCTTGACGACGACGAGCTCCGGGTGTGCGCGAGGGCGTCACCACACAGAGCGCCGGGGAGCGACTCCACCGGCGACGGCGAGGGCGCCGTCGCCTCTTCCAGAGCGGGGCTCTGATGCCGCCAGGGGCGAAGGTCGGCGCGGCGGTGCCGACGAGAGAACCAGAGCGATTGTAACCGGCGTCTAGAGAGACGACCGGCGAGGGTGGGATGGGGGCGCCGGCGGGCGTCGAGAGGAGAGGTTTGTAAACCTTCGTCAAGGAATAAATGAAGCTTTACTTTCCATCTCCTTCCCCTATTCTACGACGACGGGAGGCGGCGGCCTTCCCCGTGTTCCAACGGACTCCCGGGCGCGGCGACGCTCGGCAGAAACGACGACGCGGGCGGCGTCGCAAGGTTGAAGACGACGCGCGTTTCGAACGCGTCGGGCGTTCGAAAGGAGGCGGTCAACGGTCAGCGGCGGAGCGTGAAAAAGAAATCGAAATCTCGATTTCGGCTGACGTAGGCGAACGTCAGCGGGGCGAATTCTGATTTCGACGAACGAAATCGGCGGCTGACGTCATCCTGACGTCAGCACAGCAAAGGATTAATCGGCGACGGGAATTTTGACTTTCGGGTCAAAATCAGAGGAGGTAATTTTGATTTAGAGATTGATTTCGGATTTCTAAATTGGGGTTTAGGGTTTTCTCCGTGCGATCTTGTATTTGGGGATAAAAATTATCCGGGGAGATTAGGGTTTCGATTTTGGGTCGGAAACCCTAGGGCGAGTTACGTTTTGGTATTCCGCCGGACGGCTCTAGGAAGCGGATAAGCGCTCATTCTAGGCCGATCCGACCGGGGCGTGACACTAGGTGTCATTTGTAGGAGGCTTGCTCTAACTACTCTGGTACAATGGACTTAAGTTATGAGTTATATTACGTCATTCTGGTATACTTTAAAATTGTTTCGATCTTGTAACTGAGGAAAATTTATATAAAAATCCTTAAATCTATTAAAGAAAGATCGATAATGATTTAAGTAAAAAAAAGAAGAAGAAGAAAAATAATAATAATAATTAGAGTTATAGGTCAAGTGGACAACTCCATTGACTACTCATGATTATGGCCATGAGTTCAATTACATTGCCTTGCGGACCGCGAGTCGCAGTTGACTTTGAATAATATTATTGCGCTAATAGAAAAGAGACCATTTTGTCTTACGCTGTGTTTAATTGGAAAGAAAGGAAACTGAAAGGGATGGAAAGTGAGAAGGATGATTGTTTTTTTAAGTTTAATTGAACGGATGGAAAGTAGAAGGGATACAACAGTAGCCAAATAGTATCCACTTTTTTGCCCAAATGCGATTCGCCCAAATCGGGCGGAACGCTGACGCTCACGAAGCGACGACGCTGCTGCTCGCACGGCATCTCTACGTCGTCTCTGCGGACGCTGCTTGTTGTGTCCGCAAGTGCACGGATACACGAAGTAATAAAAGAGATATCGAACCACAGAGACCATGTTGTCAAGTACTGAATAATCGATTTTTCGCTAGCTAGGCAATCGGAAAATAGTGAATCAAACTATCGAAAAGAACACGGAGAAAATATCAGAGAGGAAATCGGGACTAGGGGTTCATCTACTTTAATTTCTAATGACTAGATTAGGATAAGTATTTGTCATTCTAATTCTATTATGGTAAAGGTAAAATTTACTTTATATATAAATTGTCTCGCTCTTGCGCAGACAATCATACAAAGAACTGATCCTCACTCTCGCGCAAGATCTATTCAATGTTGAAAATAAGTAAACCATCAGCTAAGAACTCAAGGGTCACTCTCGTGCATCCGAATTCTAGGTTGATCACCTCAAGTGGAAACTCAAAGATCACTCTCGTGCATCCGAGTCTCAACACTAGTTTTACTCAAGGGTTTCCAACGACTCGATACTCAATCTCTTGCAATATCAAATCAAGTCTACACATTAACCCAATCCAAAGTATCAGAAATTCAACAAGGCATTATAGCTCTCTAAAAATCAGAATTCGAAGAACAACCTAATCTCTTACGGTAGTTCCAAACTCAATAATTCCTAGGGTTCCAAATTTCAAACAATCAACCTCTCGATCTATTTCGCAAAATTCTAAAACATGCTGATATTTAAGACACAAAGGAGAATTAAAGAACAATCAATCACAAGAGTAAAATTATCATAATAAAATCAGTTTGACAAAATTAGGGTTTTCTAGCCATTAAGAAACAAAGAGATTACACCCCCCATGTCCCATAAAAGGATTAAGCTACCATGATGAAAGGATTACAATAAAACATGTTCTCAGAGTGATAAGGAATCAAAAAGAGGGAAGAAAGATTACAAAACAGGGCTGTAATTCATTACAGCCCGTAATTTGCTTTGAACAGCGCCGTCGGAAAAATCAGAATTCTGAGTTCCAAAATACGGCACTGTGACGATTCATACGGCAGTGCCGTATTTCATTCTGTGAGTTCCGGACAAAAAATACGGTGTCGTGAGAGTTTTTCTCCAAAATACGGCAGTGCCGTATTCTTGCCAAATCCTTCTGGTCAGAATTGACAGAAAATACGGCACCGTGAAGATTCATACGGCAGTGCCGTATTTATGTCAAAACTTTCTAGTTAAATTCGTCCAATTATACAGCACCGTATACATGTCCACGGCAGTGCCGTATTTCTGCTGAACTTTTCTGTTCTGGATCGCCAATAAATACGGTACCGTGTACTTCTACACTGCCGTGCCGTATTCTCGCTTAGGTCTTCTGGATGAAATCAGCGCAAAATACGGTACCGTGATTATTCTGGGATAAAATACGGCAGCACCGTATTTTCGTCTCGTTGAAAGCGGTGAAATACGGTACCGTGTATATTTACACGGCAGTGCCGTATTTTTGCTAGAAGAACCTTTTTGAGTTGAAATTTTATGGGTAGGCTCATCTTGATGATTAGAACTCATTCATGCATCGATATTGCTCGAAAACATGTGATAATGATGTCTTTTTTCCTGAAATTGATTAAAAACCAAAGATTATGTAGATTCCGAAGTATTTGGTAAAAAGGGTATAAAAGCAAGGTAAAAGAGTAAGACTATGGCTCAAAAGACTACCAAATAAGTATGAAAAACACTATGAAATTTGGAGTCATCACTGCTTCTCGCCCGGACGACGATGACGGCGACGTTCTTTGCGGACGGTGACGACAGCGACGTCTCTGTGGACGGCGAGGGTGTCTCTGCAGACGGTGACAGTATCTCTACGGCAAGGAGTGGGGAGTTCCGGCGCTAGCGAGCAGCGGGCGGGCGGCTCGGCGGCCAGGGATGCGAACGCTGCTAGGAGCAGCGGATGGCGACGGCTCGACGCTGCTGCGAGTAGTGGACGGTGCCTCGGCGGCAAGGGACACAAACGCTGTTGGAAGCAGCGGATGGCGACGCCTCGACGATGCTGCTGCTCGCTCGGACGGCGTCTCTGCGGCATCTCTGGGCGGGAGCTCTGGCATAGTGAGCAGCGGACGTCGCGACGTGGATTGGGAGAGAGGAAGGAGAGTCGCACGTGACTTTCACGTGTATTTACTTTCCATTCCTACTTTTTTTCCCTTCCCTTCTCAAGTCCGTTCCCTCTTACTTTCGATCAGCCCCATTAAACACAGCCTTAAAGTCGTTGTATAGATTATCACTCGGGTTCCCATAAGTAAAGATTTGCTTAAAGATAAATTTGGATTTATTAGAAGAAAGTATACAATTGTTTAGCAAGTTGAACCTCGATGCTATTACATGAATTATGGAAATTTTATTCGTCTTGCACTATAAGACTAAGAAGATCTCTTTCCTAACTAGTTGTTTATTAAATTTCATACTTGAAAGATGAAAATCTTTGCAATTATTATATATTAATTACATGTTAAAATAAAATAAGCAAAAGTCATTTAGTTCTTTATACACATATTTTTTCCTGCTTTGGCAAAATTTAAGCCTTATGTATTTTAATGACTTAAAAGTTATAGTAAATTTTATATACTTATATCATCATTTTTAGTCATATATTTATGTACTTTTTTCTTATTTTTTAATTAAAATTGATCAATTATTTCAGAATCTATACCTCTTCTTATTTTTTTAATTTTTCATATAAAATATGCTTATTTTCATGGATTTTGGACTCTTTCACTAATCGCTATGTTGTTGTTGTTATTATTATTATTATTAAGTAAATTGCACTATCAAAATTTGGAGGAACGTATTCTTTGAGACACTTTCTTTTGGTGTGTGTTTACAAGAATGGATAGAAAAATAGATGGGAAAGAAAAATTAGAGAGAAAAGAAAATGAGTAGAAAGTAAAAGTTACTTACGTGATTCGCACATGAGAACACGAAAGGGAAACATGGTGTGACAAGGGAACAGGAAGAGCATTCCAATGAGGTGGACAAGTGCTGTTTGGTATAGCTGGAGCTTTTAGCTTCTGCTAGTTAAGAAAGTACTGATTGAAAAATAGCTTGGTGGAGAAGCTGAATGGTGTGTTAAATTAGTGCAGAAGTTGATAGCTAAACAGGCCAACTTCTCAAAAACAGCTTTTGCAACTAGCAAAACACCGTAGAGGCTGTGCCAAACTCACCCCTCGTCTCCCTCCAACCTCATGATCACGATCGTTGTCGGACGAGTAGGGAGATCATGATGTCGACGAGGCGGACGAGGTGGAACATCAGGATGGCGAAGAGGCGAACGACATTTTGGGCAGTTGCTTTGCGTGGTCGGGACTACGTCGAGGAGGACGAGGTGGGAGATCGGGACGGCGACAAGGCGGACGACGATTTGCGCAGACGAGACGTCGACGAGGTGAGAGATCGGGACGGCGACGAGGCAGACAGCAATTTGTGCGGTTGCTTTGCGTAGACGAGACGTCGATGAGGCGGACAAGGCGGGAGATTGGGACGGCGATGAGAAAGGCATCAACATCTCCTCCTTTGTATGCTCTCTCCCTCCACCCTCGTCTCGTTCCATGTTGATTGATTTGCGTGGCAACGGCAAAGCGGATAGCGAGGTAGGCGGAAGGCGAGTGGGCACCAGGCAGCGGCGAAGCGGACGGCGACGCTTGACGACGGCAGGCGGGCAGGACAGCAGTGTTTGCGAGCATGGACAAGTTCTTTGGCGGATGCGAACACAAGGAAGGCAGCGGTGTTCGTCGTCCTATCTCGATGATGAACGCAATCGGCAAGCAGACGTGGCAGGTGTGATACCCAAATCCGCTCGGGCTGGGCTAAACGGAACAGGGCTGGGCGGTAGCCCAAGCCCAAGCTACAATTTCACACGCGAGCCCGATCACGTCGAAATTTCCTTCCGTTCTCGATGCGTCGTCTGCAGCAGCCACAGCTTCGACGACTTCGGCGGAACTCTTGGACGCGGGAGGAGATGACGACGACGTTGTATGCGTGGGACGCGAGCATTGCGGGGAGATAAGGAAGGCAAGGGAGCACGTTTGTGTGGCGAACGTGGGCGAGAGAGGCGACTTCGTCCCGATTTAGAGAGGCGAGCGGATCGTTTGGGGGCAGCGACTGGGAATCCCCTTTCCTATTAAAGGTCCGACGAGCGGACGAGAGAATCATCTCTTCTGATTGTGGAGTTTGAGAAGCGCCAGAGGTGGTGTTCGGAGAGATTTGTGAGAGAGCTGTGAGCTGAGAGTTCTGTTGTAGAACTGAGAGTGAATCGATGGTGAGAGGTTGCCGCCGACGAGAGAAGAGAGAGGTCGACTGTGAATCGATGGGAGAGAGGAGCAGAGGTGCTCACGAGGGTTTTTGTAATCTTTGTGTTGAACAAGGAGGAAGTTTTCCCCCAATTGCTGAGTTCCCCTGTTTCCCCTGTTCTTCCGCCACTTCCCTATTCATCTTCTCCACGACGTCCGGTGAGACAGTGTTTGGCGACAAGGCTGAGGGTGAGGAGGAGATCGTCCTCACCTTGCCGGCACACCCTGGAGGCGACGAGTAAGCCCGACAGTTGCACGTTTGCTACAGCGACGGTGAGCTCTATTCTTTGGACGAATTCGGCGTGCGGGCGAGGGGAGACTAGTGTCCGTGGGGAGACGAGTCAACCTCCAGTCAAAAGTAGACGAATTGGGCACGCAAACGGAGGATCGCCGAAGAACGGTTTGCGGGGTGTGACAGCAGGCGGCAGGACAGTAGTGATGCGAAGCATGCATGAGAGGAGCGCGAAAGGTGGCGGCATTAACAACATGGTGCGATGTTTTTTTTCTTCATTCATGTTTTTGCCCGATTCAGGCGAATCACGAAATGGGGAAAAATTTTAATAATTTTTTTTTCTATCTTCCTTTCAAGCATTTTTGTCTGTCCAGGTAAACAATCGAAAATTTACTTTTCCATCCTTTCTCTAGTCAGTGACGAGATATTCCGCGGCACATGTGATTTTAGTTTATTTCTCTCTTCGAAAAGCAGCAAAGTCAGAACTCAAGTCACGGAGCTGCGACATTTATCTTGCTGAGATGATGAGGCAGGGAAGAAGTGAGATAATCAATCATTTCATTCATCCGAATTAATTAAAAGCCGCAAGACTGCAATTTTTAGTTGGTGAAAATGATATCGGCTTAATTACTTCAACTCGAGAACTGACTGCCACAATCAGGTCGCCGAGTACTGCCCGCAGGCTAACCACGCTCATGAACTCGTCATCCGTCTCCAACGCGGCCGTACACGTTAAACATTAGTGTTATACGAAACCTATAACAAATTAAATTATCGCATAATATTATACGATAATATATCCTTCTTATACGATATGAGTACACTCCTGTAAAAATTTGCAGCTGGTACCTCGTTGATTTTTTTCCAGTGATATCACGAGAAAAAATTTCTAGTAGAGTACTTTATTTTTTTATTATTTTTTTTTTATAGAAATGATCTATTGTAAGCTATCCAATGGTACCAATATTCTTATAGATAAGATCACACTTAATGAAAAATTAACCTAAACATTTTACATAAAAAAATAAAATATTATTTATTTTTATTTTTTATTTAAAATATTTATATTAATTTTTCATTATGTATAATATTATTCATAATAATATTAATACAATTGGGTAGTTTAAAATGTGTAAATTATTTTTAAAAAATAATTTTTTTAAAAAAATAAAATACCCAACTTAGGATAATTAAGCTGTACACCCACCTCACACAATACCGAGCCCACACACTTCACAATACAAAGTTGAGTATTCAAGGCACCGGCGCACACACCAGAGATCAAACGTCTCCCCGGTGAGTCACTACGCCTGCACCTTGCTCACGACCGATGACGGAAAAGCAGGGGAAGAGGTGGTCGCCGAGCCCACCCTCGCCGCCACCTCTGTTCAGCCTAAAAATGTAATTGTAAGTGAATCTTCATAAAGGTAATTGTTCCATAGATATTCAACTTTGTTTCTTAATGACTAATTTTGATTATATACATCTTATTCTCCAAAAGTAAATATATTAAGTTCCGTGGATCAAATCGACAAGCATAATTTCTTAACAGAAGAATGCTTTAATGACTTTTTGCTGTTCATATATACATATTCTGATATTTTAAGCATTGGGTTACAAATTTTCACTGAAAGCTTGAACGGACGATGAGGAAGCAAAATATCATACGTTACATGCTTAACAGTTAATGATAACAAAAGAAATGATTCTTTGGTCAGTAATGAAAGCAATTGTTTATAAGCATCAATATAAGATTTGTAAGAATCTTATTAGCACTACAGCTCTGTAAAATCTGCATTCAATTGGTCAATGATAAGCATGTCCGATGCCTTTGCAAATGATGTAATAAGTAATAACCACTACTTATTCAGTAAATTACTAGGCAAATTTACGTTTTCTTCCGTATAGAATCATTTTTATTGACTGCTCTATAACTCAGAAAAGTATAAAATAGTAAGAATCCATAGTCAAAGAATTCTTTCAATGAGTTAACTCCTTTCATGCTTTAGATTGAAAGAAAGAAACACATTCGCATCACCAGTTTGGACCAGTATTGTAAAAATAGATGGCACTCATATATTGCTTGCATTGTAGAAACACACTGCTTTAAATAGTAGTAGGTTAACTTTCTCACATATCTATAACACTCATATAATGCTTAGCCATATTTATATGAAAATAGATAGACACGAAATCCATAAGCAACAACAAAAGGTATTAAAGTCATGTGGAAAGTGCCTATAAGACTCATATATTGTGATGTAATTACTAATGCAATCCAGCAAAAATTAGGCTTATCTGTAAGGGTGAAAATTTGTGTTAGAAAATTTTCAAAAACTTAGCGATTAAAAGTATGATAAAGTAAAACTAAAAAATAGACGAGATTAAACTAAAGTTGATTGAAAACTTTAGAAAAAGATAAAGTAAAAAAAAACTAGGTTAGGGTGGGATTTTAGACTCGAAATTATGGATGCTACACTTGAATGGTGGGTTACAAATATTACAGTATATATTTATTTTTTAATTTTATTTAATATTATTATAATTAATGATATGATTAATATTTCTAATTTAATTGTAGATAAACAAAAACTACGTAAAGTATCAAAAAAAGGTATTCATCCTGTTATCTAGACAAGAAATGATATCATGTTTAAATGTACAATAGCTATTAGTGTTTTTTAAGAATATTTATATTTAATAGCACAGCACAAACAAAACAATCTAACCACATGGTGTGAATCTAAACACTCTCTAAAAATTTCTTTAACCAACATCTTTTCAACCAGCGTTTCTTCCGCCAACAGAAGCTGGGCCAAACGCAACCACATCTATGCACTTTTCTCAAAACCCAACCAAGTTGTCAAATCAATTGAACCAATGAATCAGCAGCGCCAAGTTGAAATCGAATGAACCGGCCCGCACACTCTCCGCATATATGTGCACAATTCTTGGCTAGAGCCCCCTGTGTGTCCACGCCCTCACCCCACACTCGACGCTATTATCTCGACCTGAACCGTTCACATCCAAATGATCGAGACCACTGCCACCTGTTGAGCTCGGTGTGCGTCAAAATTAGAAGCATCACATTAATCAATTTGGGTTTCTAACAAAGTATGCAAATTGGATATACATTGTATAATAAAACATATTTATTATTAAATTGGCACAATTTTGACATTATGCTCCTTGAGTTATCGCATTAATGTTTATTAGGTTGTGCTAGTGGGATTAACTTAATCTATATGGTTTATTATAGTAAAATATTTTTTACTAAATAGTTTCCAACTAAAATTATATATCCATAGCATGAGAAGCAAATTTATTATTGTTTAGTGAAATGGGAAAATTACAGTATAGTATATAATCCTAACTATAGTAAGAGCCCAATAAGAAATGGCTTTGAGAATAATAGAGTTACAATTTGACTGACCTTATATGTTGGATGATTTATGAGTATGCGAAACTTCAGTCCCATATTAAAGTGAAAATAAAAAATAATATAGTATATAAGACTTATTACCCTTATTTTTATTAAGGGTAAGACAGAAACATAGATACTCGGTAGCCTTGATGTCAAGCTATTCTAAAAAGTATAAATACTAACTGTCACACCCTAAATTACGGTAATATTTTTTTAATATTTTACCCAAGAGTCAACGCTTGACTCGAGTCCAAAACATCAACGTAAGTATCACAACGGTCGAAATCGCTGGATTGGGCGCGACTGGCGGAGTCAGTTCCTTGAACCGAGACCCAGCCCGACTATGGACTCAACAAGGATCGCTGCACCCATAATCGACCGCATTGGACGGGGTCCACAGATCAAGCCGGCGCCCGGCGATCACGGACAGGTTTGCTACGCAGCGTTGCACGCCGATGAAGGAAGGAATCCGGTCGGCTCCTCACTCGCACTCCGGCAAGGAGGCCGGAAGACGCTCCGTGGGCAACGTCCCCGTAGGTGACGAAGGACCAACAGACTCGTCTTTCCCGCGCGTAGGCGAGAACGACCGGAGGGGTGCCCCCACGGAGCTGCACGTACGTACGTACGCGTCTACGCCAAAAGGGATTGAGCTGGCTGAGGGACCCGAAGGCCGGCCACTCGCGTCCACCGAACACGTTGTGCTTGCGGAAGCCGATTGGCTGGAGAGCAGACGGCCCTCCCCTTTGACGTGAGGAACACGAGGAAGCGGAAGAGGGTCCTCCGGCGACTGGCGACTAAAGAGCTCCACACAGGCGGCAGGGAAAGGAAGTCGACTTGGCGACTTCAGCAGACAACGGACGGGAGGAGACGGGCGGTTGGCGCATGACGCCAAGGAAGTAGGTTCATGTTGGGAAACCCCGGGGATTTTAAAATTTTAGAACAAGCACAGCGGAAGCAATCCCCGAAATAGACCAGTCCCAAAAACCCAGAAGATCGAGTCATGCGAGGGAATCGACACGGTGAGTAGGAGATGATACCTTGCAGCGAAGAAGAAGACGCGATGCAGGCGCCCAAATGTTCGTCCTCTGCAGTCTCGTACACAGCCGACGCTCGAGTTCTCTTCTTCCACGCCCGGTGCTAGCCTCGGGAAGAATATCCACGCCTCTTGGAAGTCCTCCTCTAGAACTTGCGCCACTCACAAGTAGAAGGTGCCAAGGAGAGGGATGATGGAAACTCGCCAAAGTCCAACCTTGCGAAAGCCAAGAGGAGAGGAAGAAGGAGAAATCGCCAAGCTCCAAGCGAGAGTCTCAAAGGGGAAATCACCAAGCTCCAAGCTTGCGAATGAAGTCTCCCCGCGCGAGTCTCTCGGAGACTTCTCCTCATCCAGAACCATTCCTCTCAACCGTCCTAGCCCTTATATAGAAATCATGATGACCTCTGGAATTCTGAAATAAATTCAGAATTAATCTCTGTAATAAATTCATCATTAATGGTAGAATTAAATTCATAATTAATTATAGAATTAAACCCTGAATTAAAGTCTCACAATGACTCATTAAAACCTTGAAATAAAGTCTCATAATGGCCATTAATAGCATGACTGTTCAAATTCAGAATTAAATTCGTAATTAAATGCAGAATTAAATTCATCATTAAACTCAGAATTAATTACAGAATTAAATACATAATTTAATTCCTAGAATTAAATACTTGATTTAATTCACCATAATGTCTATTGGGCCCAGTCAACTTATTGTCATGGCCCATTAGGCCCAACGGGCCCATTGGGCCTCACGCCCCAACTGAGCTTCAGCCCATTGGTCCATGCTAGACTTCATTTGGCCCATTTGGTCTAATTAGCCTATTGGGCATATGTGGCCCATTTGGCCCAAAAATGAAGTTGGCTCCAATAAGTGCCTTCCATCTCATCAGGCACAATGGCGCTGATAGATTTTCCCAAAAAGATTCAAGTTATCCAATAACTCGATCATTAGGATGCTCGATCAATACGAGAACTCGAGTTTCAAGTTGTGCGACCTTGTAGGTTCCTCTGACGTTGGCAGTGATGAACTCAGGTCATCACAAGCAGTGAGTGACACCTAGCAGTGCATCGCTGCTACCCAAGTCTTCGGAATGGATATCAGCATCGACATCCCCATCATCGCAACAAGAAACCGATGCATTACAGTCTCTTTGCCAGACTGATATTCGATTGGACAAAGTGCGTCAACACTTTGTTTTCACCCAATCTCATGGTCATGACTAAATCAGGCTTTCACCTGGGTATGGCCATACACTTTCAGTCATGCAACCATAGGGGGGCCCCGTGGATATCAAGCTTCCCGCAGGAAGGGGCAAATCCTATGTCTGCACATTGATCTTCTCATATGGGTCGTGGCATACCCAATGACAACTGTTATGACCTCCCTGCTACGGCGAGGCGTTATGTTGTATCAAAGTATATCCCTAACCATATAGAAGAGTCAATGACCTCAAGTCAAGGGATCAATGCATCTCCTGTCACTTGTGAGCTTAACTCATGACACCAAGCTAGAACCTCACAGCGAGTCGGTCCAGTATATCGACCACTGATATACCCATATGTTTGCGTTAGCACCCCGTGCCTAACCAGCCCATATACCAGTCTCACATGTACCAGAGCTGTCCCTTATCCACTCTGGTACTCGACTGGGGACACACCGTTTGAGCACAGATACAATCTGTCTCTAGGGACATTATTATCCATGTACATAATCGCAGATGTAAACATAGCATAATAACGACAATGCCAGAATGATATATTAAATATCAATGTCAAGTAGTACAAGATGGATAAACAACGAGTCCAAGGGCATATACACCAACAGTTCACCGACCTTCCACGCGGGAGGAGAAAACCTCGCCGCCCCACCTAGTCTACTGCCGGACGAAGGAAAGCCCTACCGCGCGCAGGCGGCGAAGGAAAAGGCAAGCAAAACCCACGCAGGCGACGCCGACTCCGGAAGTTTTCGCACGCAGGCAAGCCGGTAGCCGAGAGGGAAAGAGGAGGAGGAGCTCGCCGGAAGGAGCACGAGTCCACGGCGAAAACACGCATGCAGCGTAGAAAAGAAAACTGCCAACGTGTATTGACCACAGGGAGACAAGAAAACTGAGCCGTGAGGCTCTAGTTGGACACAACCAACCCTGTCAATATCTTTGGAGCGAAGCTCCCCCATATCCAACAGGCTCCACCAGCATCCCCATGCTGTGGACGTGTGTGACCATCGTATTGATCACAGTTGCCAACGCGTACAATGCCGGTGTACAAGTTGGAACGTGCAGAACTTGGGCTCTGATACCAGTCTGTCACGCCCAGAATTAGGGTAAATAAATTTTTAATTAAAATACACCCGAGTCAACACTTTGACTCGGCACCCAAGCACGCCCATGCAGGGGCTAAGTGGCTGAACCACTAATCTAGACGCAACCGGTAGGAGCACGTCCTCAGCGTACTCCTCAGCCTATCCTAGGCAGCCACATCGACTGTCACGTGCCCATGAGGACCGCTGCTCGAACCAGCTCCAAGGTCCACCAAAAATACATAACCCGAGACTCGACGCCGGTGCAGCTCGCGTACGAATCCGGTACACCGGAAAAGAAGCAAATCCGCACACAGATGGAGGCGTACACTCGGGCAGGAGACGACGTCACGCAGGACGTCGGGCACACGCCCTAACTCCGACTAGACCGCACGCAGGCGATCGAATACAACTCTCGCCCAATAGGGGACATCTCGCAGACGTCCGACACAACAAACGGCAAATGCGGACAACAACACAGAAGGTAGGCGCACTTGACCGGAGCGCGGAGAGGGGCGAGGAGCCGCCGACCGAGGAAGACAACTCAGCCGGGAGCATGAGGCTCGGGAAGCTGGAGAGAGGAATACACCGGCCGAGGATAGCTGATCGGCAGGGAACGGGAACTGCGTCCAGAACCCGATAGAGACGCGCGCACATAAAATGAGGCACGTGCACGCCAACCAAAGCACATGCGCGCAAAATGAGGCACGCGGACTACGACCGGAAGATCGCCGGAAACCGCAGGAAGCCCCCCCCCCCCCGCCAAGCCCGACCTCGCTGGAGGCACATGCGGTGCCGGCGAACTCACCCATGTTCGCTGGACGCTAGTGAAAGAAGAGGCAGAGCCGCCGCCTAAGCAGCAGCCGCCGGAGACCCCGGCCGACCAACCCATGGCCGCCGGACGTCGCCAGCGGGAGGAGCAGAAACCCCAGCCTCACCGGCCATCCCAGATCTCGTCAGAAGCGAGCGGAGAAGGGAGGCGCGACAAGGGAGAAGAAGGAAGGTCGCGACACTCGCCGACCGAAAAACACGCCCGCCGGACGAAGCCGGAGCGGGAGGAGAGTAGGACGTACCTCGGCCGACGTCCGTCCACCGGCTCCACCACCGGCGTTGCCGAAGAAACAGGCCGAGGAATGGAAAGGGGAATGCCGCCCCTTGTTCCAAAGCTTCCCGCACCGCCGCACACAACCCACGAGGAAGCCGTCGGAAGTTCGTCGCCGCTGCTGGGACCCTCGCCGGAGCCACTTGACGGAGGGAGAGGAGGAGATCAGGGAGAAGACGAGGATGAAAGCTGCCGCCGCCAACTCGCGTTTGCACGAACCCGCACAGGGACTGTAGCATCGCTACAGTTGCCCTAATTTTCTCCAAACGGGTCGCCCGACCCATTAGTCGCCCAATCCGACCCGCCAGCCCGCTAACCCGCTTCCCCTAAGCTGGTTGGGCTTGGGCCCAGCGCCTGGGCCAAACATTCTCCCCCACCTGAGGTGGTCGCCGTCCTCGGCGACTCGAGGTAGCTCCTCAGCTACAACCTCATAAACCAAAACTCTGAAGCCTCTCACCAAAGAGTTTTGTCCTCAGGCATATTTCTCTCCCAATGAATGAGAAACACTCCCTGTTTACTCATTCAACTATGACCCAAGAGTCGATAACCGCGAATCTCGACAATCCTTAGATCAAACCTCATCCGAACCATCAGAGGAGTATTGTTCAGAAGCTTTGTGCCAGGTTGCTTCCTCCATCGGGGATTCATCCCATCGGATGTGAAACTCCGTACGTCGGTTTAGCTTACTTTGCCCCAACACTCATTGATATAAAATATCACGTATCCCTCGGTCGAACTCCGTTCGAACCATCGGTGTGGCTTGGTAAGACAATGACCGAGAAGGATCATCCGGATCCTCGTGAAACTTCGGAAAAGATCCAGGCGAGCCTCCCTCACCGAGATTTTCCTACCGATCTGCGAGGTAAGTAGGAGAAGAATTAAGTCACTCACGACTGATTATTCTTTCCAACAATGACGGTATACATACCTTTGCATCCATTCTACAGCCAACTCCTAGCTACCTTTAGCCTCTTCGAGTGAATAGATTTGTTCCCGAGCATTCCGTTGAGTCATAGGGCACTTCCCACAGGAATCCCTTTGTACCACATCAACGAGGGTTAAGGGCTGACTCCCTAACACTAACTCGAAGCTCAAATGAGGTGGGACTTGTGGATGACAACCTTTGCAAGGTGTAGGCATTCCATGCCACATCCATCCACTTCACCCAGTCACCCTGACTGGCGATCACTAAGTGACGGGGGAATTCTTCCACAAGAGCATTCACCTGCTCAGATTTTCCCATCCGTCGAAGGATGATCGGCTTTGGAGAAACTTACCTTGGACACATACTCATTGAAGAACGTGGTCCAATAGTGTCCAGTAACAGCAGGCACCCCGATCGCACACGATAACTACTGGGGTGCCAAGATATTTCACCACATTTTGGGAAGAATAGTTCTATAGCGACCCTTGCTATACACTGCTCAAGTGCTGGAATAAAGAATCCACCCATGGAAACTCATTCCACGAGTACTGGCACCGAGCTTATCCCGTCAATTTAGGACCCCACCAATAAAGTCCCTGGACACCCTTGTCCAGGACGTCTCGGGAACAGGCAGTGGTTGTAACAACCCTGCCCCTAGTCTCCAATCGATCTTACCTTCCTGGTAATTTTGTTAGGTGTGAACATACATCCTCATGTTTGCGCTCGTGTTGGGACAATAGCACAGTTGTGCTGACAGGACAATTTTCCCCTTTTGTCCTAGATGCCTTGCCCAAACTCTACCATGGAGCTTCCTCAGTAACTCCCGGTGCAGTCCGCCCATCGATGGGACTATTGGCCTATCGCCTCTGGCCACGATATATCATCTGGACCCAGATAGTATTGTCGGATGATGATCGACATAATTTGCTGAACTTAGCTTTTGATTCTCTCTATCAAAAGCTGAGGCTGTCTTTGTTCTGCTCAGCAGATCCCCGACCCAGATAGAGCATAATGCATGTTTCGTCTCATATATTTACTCAAATGCTTCATATTCTTCAGAACCTTCACTTTTCCTCTGTTTCAATAAAATGCAGGTATTTGGCCTCAAAATTGATGGAATTTGGAGAATCTGAAGGTATGAAACGATTTCTCATGATGAGATGGAGCTACACGCCAAATTTTAGCCCAAATGGAGCTTTCTACAGAGTACACGGTCGTGAGTGTGCACCCATACACGGCCGTGCATCACCCAGACAACCCAGACCTTCCCGAGCCGTGCACGGGCGTGACCTTGCATCCATACACGGCCGTGAAGAGTATGTTGTGCGCAGAATTGGATTTCCCGAGCCGTGGACGGGCTTGACCGTGCACCGATACACGGCCGTGTACCAACGCGAGCAGATTGACAGGCGTCCGGTATTTTGGGCATAACTTTCTATTCTGGGCTCAGAATTGGACGAAATTTTAGGGAGACCTTCCCAGCTAAGCCACGAACGATTAGGAACCGAAATCATCGTATTTAGTTAAGTAACGAGTGAGAACGAAATGAAACGGCGACAACTTAGGGTTTTGGATGATTTTCCGATCGGCGACACTGTTCCAGCGGGTTTCTCTCTTCGTTCTGACGTGAAGGATCACGCTGAGCCGTCTCCTATCAAAGATCTACCATTCCCCTTGGTTTGATTCGATTTTCATGAGAGATTCTATGTATTTAACGATGTATACCATAGCGTAATCTTATTTTCGGGGTTTGGGTGTAGCCCACTGTAAGAATGTTTGATAATATAATTTGATCTATATTTTCCTCTATTTATCTTTGTTCTTATTCATGTTTAGGATGTTTTAATTCTTGTTTATATACTGGCCATATGTATGCATGCTTTAGATGTCGAGGGAAGGACTGAGAGGTGAGCCTTGATTATCGGAACCCCTAGAGTAGACTGGTGACTTCGTGTTGCGAGAGCACTCGAAATCACTCCAGGAACCCTAATCTTTCACAGATCCCATTGGATCCGCCTTAACCCTAGTAAGCCACGAGAGTAAGAGACTTGGGTTAAGACGGATACTGGACCGTGTCCTGAGAGGGAGCGCGTCTGTACCCTAGGAAGGATTACCTTGAGAACTTAGGTGAAATTTTATTGAAAACTTCAAGCTTTAATTTCTCATGCGTTCTTCGGTGTGGTAAAACCTAAAACCCCGATCTTCTCTCATAATCTTAAAACCCCGTTTGCTTGTTTCCTGCATTGTTTACTTTTAGTACGCATTAGTTTAATTACTTGGTTTAGGATTAGTGACACTTCTACACCCTTTCGATCACCTAGCTATTGATTAACCGATCAGTTAGTAATTGACCCTAGTCCCTGTGGGTTCGATCTTTGTATTACGCGATAGACCATGCACTTGCGGTAGCAGCCGTCTAGGCCCCTATCAAGTTTTTTGGCGCCGTTGCCGGGGACTAGGTTGCCAATATTAACACGATCTGAAGATTGATAGACTAGGTTTAGTTAGATTTTATTTGCGTTTTATTTTGTTAATTTGCTTTTTGTTTTTAGCTGTAGTTTTTCTTTTTATTGGTGCGGTGCTACTAATCTTTTCTGTCTAGGTACTTGTTTATGCCCAGGAACACTGCTAGAACAGGAAAACTTGTACCTGGAGATCCGGAAATAGAGCGCACTTTCCGTCAAGTCAGAAGAAATTTGAAAAAGCTTAAGCTTGAAGGCAACTTTTCTGACAGTCAAACGATGGAAGCCACTCGCTCCTTGAAAGACTATGCAGCCCCCACCATCTCTGGGGTGCACTCGAGTATATCGCGGCTTGCTATCAAAGCCAACAACTTCGAGATCAAGCCATCACTTGTACAGATGGTGCAGCAGAACCAATTCAGTGGAGCAGCCACTGAAGATTCAAATCTCCATTTATCTATTTTTCTAGAATGCTGCGATACTTTAAAGATTAATGGTGCTCATCCTGATGTTATTAAACTGAGACTAAACTGAGACTCTTCCCTTTTTCTCTCAAGGATCGAGCTAGGGCGTTGTTGCAGTCTTTACCACAGGCATCAATCACAACGTGAGAACAGTTATCACAAGCTTTTCTGTCAAAGTACTTCCTACCAAGCAAAACCGCCCAGCTCAGGAATCAAATCACCAACTTCGCCCAAAGAGAAGGAGAGTCCTATGAAGCATGAGACCGTTTCAAAAAACTGTTGAGAATGTACCCGCACCATGGTCTATAGAAATGGGTGATCATCCACACCTTATACAGTGGATTGCTATGCCAGACCAGACTTTCTGTAGATGCTGCTGCTGGTGGGGCATTAATGAACAAAATTATGATGATGCGATGCAATTGATAGAGGACATGACCCTCAATCATTATCAGTGGTCAGGAGAGAGGGGCCAGCATACTCGAAATTCAGGGAAGTTTGATGCTAACTCAATCGATTCTTTAATGGCAAAAGTAGACTCTCTTTCATCAAAGATAGATTCTATTAATGTCTTTGCTGCTAATTCTTTGACTTGTGATGTTTGTGGAGTGACAGGACATTCTGCTGATAGCTGTCACATCTTGAGCGCCCCATCTGAACAAGTCAATGCCATTGGGAACTTCAGGAATCAGAACGACCCCTACTCGAACACCTACAATCCGGGATGGAGAAATCCTCTAAATTTCTCCTACAGGTTAAATCAAGGGCAAATTCCTCCTACTAATTTTCCTAATCAGAATTTCTCTTCTAATTTCAGGCCTTCTGGGATACAGCATCCATCAGCCAATCAGAGGCAACAAGATCCTCCACGGAAGTCCAGATTGGAACTAATGCTAGAGGACCTCATGGCGAGTTAGACAAAGCACAACGAGATCATGAATACCATGAGTGAACAGATTCGCCAGCTAAGCATGAAAGTAGACTCTGTCGCAACCCAACAGAAATCGATGGAGAGTCAAATCACACAACTTGACCAACAAACTAATTCAATCCAGGAAATAATTAATCGCAATGAGGACTGTAATGCGATAACGACAAGGAGTGGAATACAATTGGAGGACCCAAAGATGCCCGAACCTAGGGAAAGTGCAGGGCAAAATATACCTGAGGAAGTTCCACCAGATGAGAATCCCGCAGTCAGCGCCGGTCCAGAATTACAAAGATCGAATGTACAGAAGGAGCAGACTTACATTCCACCTCCACCTTACAAACCGCCCGTTCCTTTTCCACAGCGATTGGCTAAGGCTAAGTTGGACCGGAAGTTTGGAAAATTCCTGGAGGTATTAAAAAATTTGTATATCAATATCCCTTTTACTGACGCTCTTTCACATATGCCAGAATACGCCAAATTCTTAAAAGAGATCCTTTCGAAGAAAAGAAAAATCGAGGAGCAAAGGACAATTGCCCTGACTGAAGAATGCAGCGCCGTACTTCAGAATAAACTTCCGCCCAAACTAAAAGACCTAGGGAGTTTTTCCATCCCCTGTCAAATTGGGAACATGCATTTTGATAAAGCTTTATGCGACTTAGGGGCTAGTGTTAGCCTAATCCCATTGTCTATTTGCAGGAAGCTGGGCATGGGAGACATGAAGCCTACTTCTATATGCCTCCAGCTGGCTTATCGATCTGTGCATCGACCAGTAGGGATCATCGAAGATATACCAATAAAAGTTGGAGAATTTTTAATACCTGCAGACTTCGTAGTGCTGGAAATGGAAGAGGATACTCGATTGCCCATTATCCTATGGCACCCCTTTCTTGCAACTGTTGGTGCCGTTATTGATGTGAAAAATGGAAAATTAGCACTGAATGTTGGTGAGGAAAAATTAGAATTTGATTTGTCTTCTGCTCTAAAAAAACCATCTGTTGCAGGATCTTGCTGCGAAATTGACACGACGGAGGATGACATTGAACCATTCATACCAACCACCGAGAATACTTGGGAGATATGTCTGCAAAATGATGAACCTGAAGGAGATGCTAATGAGCATCAACATCAAGCAAAAAGTCTAGAAGAATTTCACGCTGTGAGGCCTCGTTGACCACGATTCGAAAGTTTAGGAGATGTTAAGTCTGACCCTTCCATCAAGAAAGAGTTAGAGTTCAAACCCCTTCCTGATAATCTTAAGTATGAATTCCTTGAAGCTAACTGTACCTACCCTGTCATCATTAGTGCTGACCTTAACGCAGAGGAGACCGCCAAGCTACTGAACGAACTACGTCTCCACAAACAGGTAATTGGGTATTCATTAGAAGATATTAAGGGGATTAACCCTTCATTCTGTATGCACAGGATTTTCTTGGAGAGCGACAGTAAGGATTCAGTAGAATTTCAGTGTCGTTTGAACCCTAATATGAAGGAAGTGGTCAAGAAGGAGATCTTGAAACTACTCGCTGCAGGGGTTATTTACCCAATATCAGATAGCGAATGAGTAAGTTCGGTGCACGTGGTACCAAAGAAAGGTGGAGTCACCGTAGTCAAGAATGAAAACAATGAACTCATACCCACTCGTACTATGACTGGGTGGCGCTTGTGCATTGACTACAGGAAGCTAAACAAAGCCACGCACAAAGACCACTACCCACTCCCATTTATTGACCAGATGCTGGAGCGGTTGGCAAAGAATTCTCATTTCTATTTCCTCGACGGTTTCTTTGGATTTTTCCAAATCCCCATCCATCCAGAAGACCAGGAAAAGACTACTTTCACTTGTCCCTATGGGACGTTTGCCTACCGATGAATGCCATTTGGGCTACGCAACGCCCCCGCCACTTTTCAAAGATGCATGGTTTCGATTTTCTCAGATTTTATAGAAACTATGATGAACGTCTTCATGGACGATTTCTCAGTTTATGACACTTCATTTGATATCTGCTTGGCTAACCTCTCTAAAGTGTTGCACAGGTGCAAAGAAGTCAACTTCGTTTTGAATTGGGAGAAGTGTCATTTCATGGTGCGAGAGGGAATAGTGCTCGGACATTTGATCTCAGAGTGTGGGATCGAAGTTGACCGATCCAAAGTGGAAGCCATTGAAAAGATGCCACCACATTCATCTGAAAAGGGAGTTCGAAGTTTTCTTGGGCATGCCGGCTTTTACCGCCGTTTTATCAAAGACTTTTCAAAAATTTCCAGACCATTGACTAATCTTCTTGCTAAGGATATTCCCTTTTCTTTTGACCAGGTTTGCATGACAGCCTTTGAGAAACTGAAGAAAGCCCTGATCTCGGCCCCTGTCATGCAACCACCGAATTGGACACTCCCGTTCGAGCTCATGTGCGACGCCAGCAACTTCACAGTTGGAGCAATGTTAGGGCAACGGGAGGACAACAAGTTACATGCGATCTACTATGCTAGCCGGACATTGAATGAATCTCAGATCAACTACGCTACCACGGAAAAGGAGCTCCTTGCTATTATTTTTGCTTTTGACAAATTTAGATCCTATGTTATTGATTCAAAAGTAATTGTCTATACTGATCATGCAGCTATCAGGTACCTTCTGACTAAAAAAGACGCAAAGCCACGTTTGATTCGTTGGATCCTCCTACTACAGGAGTTTGATTTGGAAATCCGCGACAAGAAAGGTTCAGAAAACCTGGTGGCTGATCATTTGTCCCGACTACCGCATGAGGAACAAGAAGAGGAGGACTGTCAAGACATTAACGATTACTTCCCTGACGAGCATCTCTTAGCCTTGACCAAAATTGAAGCACCATGGTATGCTGATTTTGTAAATTATTTAGTATCAGACATCATGCCCTTTGATCTCTCATGGCAGCAAAAGAAAAGATTTCTACATGACGTGAAACACTATTATTGGGATGATCCTCTCCTATTTCGAAGATGCGCCGATGGCCTTTTTCGGCGGTGCATACCTGAAGCTAAAATCCAAGATGTACTATTTCACTGTCACTCATCTCCTTATGGAGGCCACGCTAGTGCTTCGAAGACAGCCTTCAAAGTACTGCAATCTGGACTTTGCGGGCCCACTATTTTTCGGGACGCCTGGCGATTCATTACTGGTTTCGATCAGTGTCAGCGATCAGGCAACATTTCCAACAGAGATGAGTTGCCATTAACCAGCATTTTGGAACTGAAAATCTTCGATGTTTGGGGGGTGGACTTTATGGGACCATTCCCATCCTCCTGTGGACACCGATTCACACTGGTAGCTGTAGATTATGTCTCTAAATAGGTGGAAGCCCCAGCCGAGCACACATCCGATGCTAAGGCGGTCACCCAAATGCTCAAACGTACTATCTTCCCCAGATTTGGTGTACCCCGAGTGCTGATAAGTGACGGAGGCTCGCATTTTTTGAATCACAAATTAGCCTCCTTACTGAAGAGGTACGGGGTAACCCACAAAGTTGCAACCCCATACCACCCTCAGACTAGCGGACAAGTGGAAGTTTCCAACAGGGAGATAAAGAATATTCTACAAAAGACAGTTAACTTCTCATGGACTGATTGGTCATTGAAGCTAGATGAAGCACTCTGGGCTTATAGAACGGCCTTCAAGACCCCATTAGGGATGTCACCCTATCAACTAGTGTATGGCAAATCTTGTCATCTCCCAGTTGAGCTTGAGCATAGAGCTTATTGGGCGGTTAGAAAGCTAAACTATGACTTTCAGAGTGCTGGTGATACCAGAAAGCTCCAACTCAATGAACTGGATGAAATCCGTCTGTCTGCATATCACAATGCAAGGATTTACAAAGAACGGACAAAAAGATGGCATGATAAACACATTGTTACAAAGAACTTCCAAGTTGGGGATCATGTCCTTCTGTTTAATTCACGTTTAAATCTCTTTCCAGGAAAATTGAGAACAAGATGGTCTGGGCCATTTATTGTGAAAAGAATCTTTCCGCATGGTGCTATTGAAATTTGGAGTCAACGATCAGGAAACTTTAAAGTAAATGGACAACGACTAAAACGCTATTTCGCATATGACGTCATCGACAAAGAAGTCTCATTGCATATTTTTGACCCACCACCTCCAGACCCACCATGAGAACCATTCTGGTTAAGCTAGTGACCCTAAAGAAGTGCTTGTTGGGAGGCAACCCAACCTCTTTTGCATTCTTATACTTTCTTATTTATTTTCGCTATTTAGACATTGTTATTTTTCAGTTTTTCTTTCATATTCATGCTCTATAAGCTGTACCACACTGATTGGAATTTTTCTAGAATTTTTAGGTACCACCGAGCCATGCACGGTCGCACCCGTGCATCCGTGCACGGCTCTGTTATTCCATCCGCGTGCAAACAGAGACGTGCACGGGCAGGGGTGTGATGACGCGCACGGCCATGACGCGTAACGAGCTTCCGCACATGCACTTGACCGAGACGTGCACAGGCGTGCCCGTGCACCGATGCACGGCCGTGCATCGTAAGTGGACTTTGTTGCTGCGAGGAGACCGAGCGTTGCACGGGCTGGGCCATGTAATCTTACACGGCCGTGCACGATTTTGCATAAAAGAGCACCGCTTGCATAGTCGCGTACACACCCGTGTACTCAACCCTAGCGCTGCCACCGTCTCGATCCACCGCCTCCGGTGCCTGATCGTCCACCGGCGACCCTCTATCGTCTTCCCCACCTTCCGGCGACTCTTTCCCCCAACTTTTCGGCGTCGATCCATGCCTCACGACGCCGTTCGGGACCGCCCTAGTTTGGGTTGCCACCTGCGATTCCGCTACCGCCGACTGTCTTTCCTTATCGCCGACGCCTCCAAAGCTTCCTACTCGGCACCAGCTACCCTCCTGTCACTCTCCTACACTTCCGGGATGTCTCGACGCAAGCAAGTCGCGTCCAAGCATTATGCGTCCTCTTCTCACGCCGCTGGCAAGCCTCATCTGCCACCTGCCTTGCCGCCTACACCTTATGGGATCATCTGCCGTGATCCAGAGCAACTTGCCAAGTTTACTGCCCTCCCCCGCCGCCCAGTGATCACCACCAGATTCCTCGATCATGGTACTCTCAACACTCTTGGCTTCTATGAAGATGTACAATGGTTGTTTCAACGCATAGGATGGGAACAATTCTTCACCATGTGCTACCCCACCTACATCCCCATTGTATTGGAGTTCCTGTCTTCTATGGATTCCATGCTAGCATCCAGACTGACGACGACGACGGCAGTCTATCCTTCAGACTCAATAACACTGAGTATGTGCAGACACTGACAGAGTTGAACTCTATATATGGTTTTCCTACAGACAGGACAAGGCTCACACCTACAGCATTCAATGATAGCAATTTCTGGGCTGAACTGACCAGCCTGAGACCCTTTGACACAAGGAAAGCTAGAGCCACCTGCCTCTGGAACCCTGTTTTGAAGTATGTGCATCGTGTCATGGCACATATTATCTTTGGACGAGGAGAGTCTGATGGCCTGGTCCGAGCATATGAGCTTCAGTTTTTATGGGCGATGCTGCATGGAGTCCGCCTTAACACTGCTTTCCACTTAGCCCGAAAACTCCAGAAGGTATCAAGGGCACCGAAAGGTGCAATAGCTCTCGGGGGACTTCTCACCCCTATCGCTCGCGCAGTAGGGATTCATCCCTACCAAATGGAGCAAGCCTGGGGCTTCTCAAAATCGATGGAATTTGGAGAATCTGAAGATATAAGACGATTTCCCTTGATGAGAAGGAGCTACACGCCAAATTTCAGCCCAAACGGAGCTTTCTACAGAGTACACGGTCGTGAGTGTGCACCCATACACGGTCATGCATCACCCAGACCTTCCCGAGCCATGCACAGGCGTGACCGAGCATCCATACACTGCCGTGAAGAGTAAGTTATGCGCAGAATTGGATTTCCCGAGCCGTGCACGGGCGTGACCGTGCACCGATACACGGCCGTGTACCAACGCGAGCAGATTGACAGGCGTCTGGTATTTTGGGCATAACTTTTTATTATGGGCTCGGAATTGGACGAAATTTTAGGGAGACCTTCCCAACTTAGCCACGAACGATTATGGACTGAAATCATCGGATTTGGTCAAGCAACGAGTGAGAACGAAATGAAACGGCGACAACTTAGGGTTTTGGGAGATTTTCTGATCGGCGACACTGATCCGGCGGGTTTCTCTCTTCGTTCCGACGTGGAGGATCACGCTGAGCCGTCTCCTATCAAAGATCTACCATTCCCCTTGGTTTGATTCGATTTTCATGAGAGATTCTATGTAATTAACGATGTATACCATAACGTAATCTTATTTTCGGGGTTTGGGCGTAGCCCACTGTAAGAATGCTTGATAATATAACTTGATCTATATTTTCCTCTATTTATCTTTGTTCTTATTCATGTTTAGGATATTTTAATTCTTGTTTACATACTGGCCATATGTATGCATGCTTTAGATGTCGAGGGAAGGACTGAGAGGTGAACCTTGATTATCGGAACCCCTAGACTGGACTGGTGACTTCGTGTTGCGAGAGCACTCGAAATCACTCAAGGAACCCTAATCTTTCACAGATCCCATTGGATCCGCCTTAACCCTAGTAAGCCACGAGAGTAGGAGACTTGGGTTAAGACGGATACCGGACCGTGTCCTAAGAGGGAGCGCGTCTGTACCCTAGGAAGGATTACCTTGAGAACTTATGTGAAACTTTATTTAAAACTTCAAGCTTTAATTTTTCATGCGTTCTTCGGTGTGGTAAAACCTAAAACCCTGATCTTCTCTCATAATCTTAAAACCCCGTTTGCTTGTTTCCTGCATTGTTTACTTTTAGTCCGCATTAGTTTAATTACTTGGTTTAGGATTAGTGACACTTCTACACCCTTTCGATCACCTAGCTATAGATTAACCGATCAGTTAGTAATTGACCCTAGTCCCTGTGGGTTCGATCTTTTTATTACGCGATAGACCGTGCGCTTGCGGTAGCAGCCGTCTAGGCCCCTATCAGTTGTATCACACAACCCACGATAAGTTTTCCGAGTAGGAACTGATCCTAGATTTTTATTTTGAGCTCTCCCCATAAGAGCTCATGGGTTAGATTAGATCCCAAAAAGGGCTATGTGCGGCGTAAGTCCGCCACCACAGCTTTGCATCTATAAAGAGATACGCGATACAGTCATGTGTCTGCTCCTCAGCAGGACCCTAGGTATTATGGAAATATAATTCCAATACACCATAGGAAGTCCTCAACTTCCTCAACGTAACAACCCCTCGAAAAGGGTGCTAGCTCGTGAGCACGCCGTCTCACGACATTCACATGGCCACTCTTGGATGGTGATGTCGTCGCACGACATTTATTAGGCCGCCATCGTCCGGTCTCTAGTATACGTCGTCACACGACGATCCCTTGGAGATAGCAGCTGGTGTCCGTGACACATCGTCGCACAATTATCCTTCAACAACCAGCAACTACTCTCCAGGACAAGTCATCGCATGACTGTCCCATGGCATCAATGATTGATGCCTTGGGATACATCGTGGCACGATGATCCCCATAGGCGCAATAAACTGCCTTCGGTACATGTCGTCGCACGACAGTCCCTATGGCCACCTCTGGCCATGGTCGGTGTTGTAGAAGCTGCGGTAACACGCTTCAGCTACCAGACCCCCAAGAGATATGCCTCCACGAGGGAGATAAGAAAACTGAGCCGTGAGGCTCTAGTTGGACACAACCAACCCTGTCGATATCTTTGGAGCGAAGCTCTCCCATATCCGACAGGCTCCACCAGGATCCCCATGCTGTGGACGTGTGTGACCATCGTATTGATCACAGCTGCCAACGCGTACAATGCCGGTGTACAAGTTGGAACGTGCAGAACTTGGGCTCTGATACCAGTCTGTCACGCCCAGAATTAGGGTAAATAAATTTTTAATTAAAATACACCCGAGTCAACACTTTGATTCGCACCCAAGCACGTCCACGCAGATGCTAAGCGGCTGAACCGCTAATCTAGGCGCAACCGGTAGGAGCACGTCCTCGACGTACTCCTCAGCCTATCCCAAGCAGCCACCTCGACTCTCGTCTCGCCAAATCATCGACTGCCATGTGCCCATGAGGACCGCTGCTCGAACCAGCTCCAAGGTCCACCAAAAATACATAACCCGAGACTCGACGCCGGCGCGGCGCGCGTACGAGTCCGGTACATCGGAAAAGAAGCAAATCCGCACGCAGGCAGAGGCGCACACTCGCGCAGGAGACGACGTCACGCAGGACGCCGGGCACACGCCCTAACTCCGACTAGACCGCACGATGGCGATTGAATACAACTTTCGCCCAACAGGGGACATCTCGCAGACGTCCGGCACAACAAAAGGCAAATGCCGGCAACAACACACAAGGTCGGCGCACTTGACCGGAGCGCGGAGAGGGGCGAGGAGACGCCGACCGAGAAAGACAACTCGGCCGGGAGCACGAGGCTCGGGGAGGCGAAGAGAGGAATACATCGGCTGAGGACAGCTGATCGGTCGGGAACGAGAACCGCGTCCGGAACCCATTAGAGACACGCGCACAGAAAACGAGGCACGTGCATGCCAACCAAAGCATATGCACGCAAAACGAGGCACGCAGACGACAACCGGAAGATCGCCGGAAACCGCAGGAAGCCCGCCGGAACTTCGTCCTGCCAAGCCCGACCTCGTCGGAGGCACAGGCAGCGCCGGCGAACTCACCCATGTTCGCCGGACGCCAGCCAATGAAGAGGCTGAGCCACCGCCTAAGCAGCAGCCGCCGGAGACGCCGGACGTCGCCAGAGGGAGGAGCAGAAGCCCCAGCCTCACCGGCTGTCCCAGATCTCGCCGGAAGCGAGCGGAGAAGGGAGGCGCGGCAAGGGAGAAGAAGGAAGGTCGCGACACTCGCCGATCGGAAAACACGCTCGCCGGACGAAGCCGGAGCAGGAGGAGAGTAGGACGTACCTCGGCGGACGTCTGTCCGCCGGCTCCACCACCGGCGTTGCCGAAGAAACAGGCGGAGGAATGGAAAGGGGAACGCCGCCCCTTGCTCCGAAGCTTCCCGCACCGCCGCAGCCAACCCACGGGGAAGCCGCCGGAAGTCCGTCGCCGCTGCCGGGACCCTCGCCGGAGCCGCTTGACGGAGGGAGAGGAGGAGATCGGGGAGAAGACGAGGATGTAAGCCGCCGCCGCCAACTCGCGTTCGCACGAACCCGCACTGGCACTGTAGCATCGCTACAATTGCTCTAATTTTCTCTAAACGGGTCGCCCGCCCCATTAGTTGCCTAATCCGACCCGCCAGCCCGCTAACCCGCTTCCCCTAAGCTGGTTGGGCTTGGGCATTGGAATGGGCCTGAGACTGGGCCTGGGCCCAGCGCCTGAGCCTAACACTAACTATGGTAAGATTATTTATGATTGATTGAATAAAAAAGCAGTGAGGTAGAGAACAAATTCGTCAAAGTTGGCAACAGTAGAGGAACGCGACAGGCCAACCGGGATAAGATACATTGACGGAGGAGAGGGTACGTCACAACCGAGTTCAGCATAGACAAGGGAGTAAAAGAACGCGACAGGGCAATAGTCGTGTAGACGAAGGGAATTGAGCAAATCAGGCCACGTAGTAGATTAGGATGAAAATTCTAATGGCACCACCGGCCCACTACTTCCTCGCCGCCGGGACAAGGAAGAGTTTTTCTCCTATATTCTTCCGCCGCTATCTCGGCCCGCATGTGGAGCAGGTTTTGGTTAGTGATCGTGCGGCACAAATAGTACTATAACATGGCCCACCTATTAACAGTATTGTTTCTCAATTCGTAAAAGTATTGGGTGAATAATGACAAGAACATGACCAACGCTCGATAATTCATGGACTCAACGGACGGCCTGTTGTGGTGTTATTATTATTATTATTATTATTATTATTATTATTATTATTATTATTATTATTATTATTATTATTTGAATTAAATTTTTTAAATTTAGGAGTCATATCCTATGGAGATTTTCTGAGCTAATTTCCTTATGGCCTATTTCATAGCGTGAGAGTGTACTTCCTTGAGTGCTCAGATATTTCGCGGAGCAAGAGATTCTGCTCCTCGAAAGCAGCAAAGTCAGAACTGAAGTCACGGAGCTGCAACATTTGTCTTGCTGACATGATGGGGCAGGGAAGAAATTAGATAAGCGATCATTTCATTCATCGGAATTAATTAAAAGCAGCAAGACTGCAATTTTTATTTGGAGAAGATGATCTCGTCTTAATTACTTCTGATAAGCAATCAGGTCGCGGAGCCCCGCCGGCGGGCTAACGACGCTCATGAACTCGTCATCCTTCTCCAACGCTGCCATAAACAGAGGATCCATGCAGACCTCCAAATCCATGCTGCCTCCCCCATCCCTTCCCGGATAAAGCGTCACCTTGCCGTCAAACTTGTGCGCCACCCCGCTCCGTGCCGCTACTGCCTTTCCCCACCCGAAGTCGCAGCCGTACACATCGAACCGCGGCGAGCTCCCCATCATCGTGCACGACGGCTCGAACATTCTCAGATTGTACACAATCGGCGCCGCCATCCAATTCGCCACCGCCTTCTTTATCGCCCCGTCTGTGTACTCCGCGACTATCTCGTGCAGACGCCGCGCGGCCCATCCGATGCCGCTCGACAGCAGCTCGCCCGTGGTGGTCTGGGTCGCTATCGCGTAGATGGAGTTGCCGAAGTAATCAGGCGACAGTTTCTCCAGCCGCGACCGGTTCTGGGCGGCCAGCCGGCAGATGGTGGTCTGCTCCGCTGATTGACCGCGTGCGCGCGTGATGCACCGCCACATCAGGGCGGCCACTGATTGCAGAGAAGAGATGCAAACAGAACCGCCGCATTCCTCGTTGGTTCTAGCCTTCAGGCGGGCGATGGAGTCCGCCGATAGGTGGAAGATCCGCTCCCGATACACCGGCGGTGTGATCCGCAGGACGAACTCGTCCGGATGGGCGAAAGGCAGCTTGATGGGGGGAGAAACAGACTCGTCGTCGAACCATCGGTCGAGCACCGGAGCACGAGAAATCGCGGCGGTCTCTCCCTGGGATCGTGCAATCTCCGCCCACGCGTTGAAGAACATCCAGTAGGAGGTGCCGTCGCCGACGACGTGGTTGAAGCAGCACGCAACGAAGAAGCCGTCCAGCAGCTCGGTCACCTGCACCGCGAGAAGGGGCTTGTGGTGACCGTCGTAGTTGACGGCGCCGGTCAGAGGGAAGAAAGAGTTGACGAAGGCGGGCACATCGGTGGACGGCGACAGCACGTCCTCGACGCTCACGCCGTCGGCGACGGCGTGGGTGAGCTCAGCGCCCTGCCCGTCGCAGTCGATGGAGACGTAGATTCCCGTCACGTTGCCTTGCTCGTCCTTTTCTTCCTCGCTGACTAGGCGGCCGGCGAGGGGGTAGAAGTGACCGAGCGCAGCGGAGAGGGAGGACTTGAGGTGGGCGACGGCATCAGTGGCGGTGGTGTGGCTTGGCATGAGGAGGTTGGAGAAGAGGAGACCCTTCTGGATGTAGAGAACGGAGAGCATGGCTAGGTCCCAGTGGGCGAGGTGGCACCGCGTCCGTGGATGCGGCGGCGGCTTAACGGTACAGGTGGAGACATGGCGGAGCGGGCGAGAAGCAGAAGCGGCCATTGGCAATTGTCGTCCTCCGTTAAGCTGCCGCTTCCCCCGCCATCTCCATCTCTTTTATACCCACAAAACACACATGAACCATATCCGCACCGGCGACAAAATAAGAAAATAAATTCGAAAAGGTGATCAAATATCAGACTTTAGAGCCGCGACTTTTCGATCAAGCTTGCAGTTTCCAGGAGCTTGCAACATATAGTATTCGAGCTGCCTCTGCATCATTGCATTGGATTCGGTGGAAGCTATAAATTTTTTTAATAAAAGTTTTCTTGCCTGACAAGGTTGGATTAGTCCACGCTCTGGATGGGAATTTTAAAAATATGTATTTCTGTCATCAGATCGTTTGAATGATTTTGTGCACATCGAGTGAGACAAGATTCTGATGGCAAAAGTTTTGCGGTTTCATTCTTCCTCCGCTAAGCACGCAGTCGCCGCCGGGTGGGAAAGCTGCGTCCGGACGAATTGCTCCGAACTCGTGCCCAGTATAGAGGTGGCCCGGGCCCGCCTCGGCCCGACTTCTAGCGGGCCGTGCCAGGCACGGTTTGATTCTAACCGTGCTGTGCCGGGCACGGCACGACAGAAAAATACCTGGGCTCGGCACGGCCCGCGGCACATTTAGGCGTGCCGGCCCAGGCACGGTTCAACTTCTGACCAGGCCCGGATTTGGCACGCGGGCCAGATTCGGCACTCGCGCTAAAACCGGCCCGCGGGCTATGGTCGGCCCAGCGGGCCGTGCCAGGAACGACCCGAATGTGGCCCACGGGCCGACTTTGGCCCGCTTCATTAAAATAAATAAAATATTAATAAAATAAGAAATTGAGAATTATGTATTTTGCATAATTTTTTTTAAAAAAATATTTAATTATTATTTAATTAATTATTTTATTTTAAACATATATAATTTTAATTTTAATATATTTTATTAAATTAATATTAATTTATTTATTAACAATACTAACAACACATGACTAAAGTTAAAACCAACTCGATTAAATTTCATATTCATAAATTATACATTTAAGCTTAAATCAATTGCCGACATAATGGGCATACACAATTGACCCGTAGCCAACTATGCAAGCAGCTACTGTGGAAGATATGCGAGCATTGTGTTAAGCATACTTGCGCTCCGTGCTCTATCTTCTCTATGCATATTGCGCACTCCATGTTTTTAGTTCTACCTCCTTCTTCAATAATAAAAAACTCAAGTGACTCTTGTGCTTGGTTTGTTTCGATATATTGCTCCGGCTCATCGTTGATATTATCACTTATTTCAAAGTCATCAACCTCTATCTCAATCTCAACCCCAGAAGGAGAGGGAGAAGCCAAAAATTCTTGTCTTGCATGATCAGATAAGTGGATAAAGTGTTCTTCAAACCTGAATACATCAATTCGTATAAGTTGACTAACACGTTCGATAATACTTAAAATAGTGATTCTCCATTGATCAGCATTGAAGAAATTTAAGGTAGATGTAAGGAAGATTGAACGTTGAGAATTTGGCATAATGATAATTATCTTCACTCTTTTATTATCTGTCATTTTTCTCTATGTCTCGTGCTCGTGCTCACCACGTGATAATTATATTATAAAAGTAAATTAATTTAATACTTACTTGATCTTCTCCACGTCTAGTCACGTGGTGAGCACGAGACATAGAAAAAAATGACTAGTCTAGACCGAGAGAGCATTGAATTCTTGATGGCTAAAAAGAAGCTTAAGTTTGAGTTCAATTAAGAAACTAATTGTAACTCAAGACTTAGAAAAGAGATTAAGAGAGTATTAAGAGAAAATGAGAAATTATTCCAAAGATAGTTAGAAACTTGTGTGAAGAAATGAGAGGGTTGGGGGGGTCAATTTATAGGGATGAATTGGGTGTATAATTACATATTTATACCCTATTTTTAATTATTAAAAGGGGCTAAAATGGTAATTTTATAATATTAAGACAATTATATCCCTAACTTTTAAAATTTTTATAACTATTATGAGGGCATTTAAGTAAAAATGCATGTTCATTCATGTGTCGTGCCGTGCCTGGCCCGGCCCATGGGCCGCAAACCCTCAGCCCAGCACGGCCCGAGCCGGGCCACGGGCCCCCCGCGGCCCATTGACTTGGTCAACGGGCTGTGCCGGGCACGAGCCGCCCCGGCCCGTTGGCCACCTCTTGCCCAGTATTGCCATCGCCTGGGAAACAGTTTTTTCTTTTATTTTTTTTAGAAATAAAATATTATTTTAAGCTTTTTAATAGAATCAAATTTAGAATATTTTACATCACACATATATAATATCTTATATAAAAATATATTATTTTATATAATAAATATTATTTTATCTTACATGTAATCTTATATAAGGTATTATAAATATACATGATATAAAATACCCTAAATTTAGTATCGTTGTGAAGTTTACAAAAAATATATTATTTTTTTTAAAAAAATACTGTTTCTCTAAGCAATGAGGGACGCAGATTTTTCCAGCGCCATTTCTTCGATAGATCGCTGCCTGGCAACAACGGCTTCCCACGTGCAGAAACGTGGGTTTCAGACACGGACGGATAGCACGTGGCACCGTCGGTCGCCAGGCTGTTGAGAGAGCCACGCCAACTCTATGCGTTGTTGACTTGTTATTGGGCAAAAATAACCGATGATATGGGCCCGCCCACGTGTCCTATCTTTTTTAACTCTATTTTCCCTCACGCAGCATGCTTTTTATTTTATTTGTGCACTAATTATTCGGGTATTTTACGGGATTTAGTAAATCAATACCGCAATATTCTTTGCATTATTAATTTGGTCATAGCTATGGTAATCTTTTGGGTTTCTACCAAATATGCAAATTGCTAATAGATTGTATAATAAAACATATTTATTATAGCACATTTTTTACATTATGGCCCTTTTGATTATAACGCCGCTTCTGATTATAACGAGTCATGAGCCATTAATGTCCATTAGGTTGTGCTAATATAGTTTACTTTTAAAATTATATATCTATTCCAGTTCTCTACGAAGAGCAAATTTATCATTTTAGTATGGGAGAAAATATTGTATAATAATTTTTTTTAATTTACTAATATTAATTTAGGCTTAATATTTAAAAATTAGACTATCATGTTAATGAATAAATTTGATTTTGATCCAAATCTGGACCCGATTCCAATTCGATTCAATTTAAATTTAAACTCAAATCCAGTTGCTATATCACATAATCACATTTAATATCGTGAATCCAATTAAAGACTAATTCGACCTCATCGGATTGCTAAGTCTAATCCTATTAAAAATGAACCAAATCTCTGTAGCGATGTCTTAATTAAATTCGGATCAAATGGGTTTGCTACAATGAGAGAATTCAATTCGAGTTGAACTAAAATCAAATTTTGTTATAAACAAACTCAACCATAATAATGAATAGAAGATATGATTCTGACTCCTATAACATTAGATTTGATTGGAGTTAGAATCAACCAAGATAAAGGCCAAGTCTATCCATCATGCTCAACTCTATCCGATGATCGGTATAGTCTGGCTGGCCTGATTAACTCAATTGAGTCAGGTCTGTTGCAAACAATTTCCTGACCTTACTCATTTGGTTGAAGTTTTCCTAATCCAACGTGAATTTTTTTAACTGGTAGTCTAATCATAAAAACCATATCAACTCTATAAGCCAACACATGCTGCCAACAATATTATTTGGGAAGTAAGAATATCGAAACTAGGTATCCTACGGTGATGTCCTCGGGATTTAGTTCGAATCTCGAGGCACATCGAGCTCGATAGATAATGTTGATTCCTAATCATCTGGCGTGGTGGATGAGCATAGAGGTTACTTACGCTCAGGTTAGTTAGTTGAGTTAAATCCACCAATGGGTTGACCCAATTGGTCACCCTAATTTGGGGGTTTGAGCGAAGGACAGCCAAGACAGGCGTGGATGTTTGCCCTAACACGTGCGTAGGGTGTGCACATAATTTGGGCCCGCACCCAATGTTCATATTGAACTATTGGCGAGCTCATGGTCCGATATAAGTGCGGGCCTTGGCGGCGCACACATGGTGCCTTAGGTGCTGACATGTGGCGTGTCTGTGGGCGGAGCCCTAGGTTTTAAATAAACCTCAAGACTGTGGGGTGGCGTCAATACGTTGACGAATCTAGGTTTTCCCACAGGACGTTCTGAGGTAACAGCTAGAGACCTAAGCGACGGAGAGGAAAACGGGGTGTGCTTCTCTAGCTCCACACATACGTGCGCGTCATCGGGGCGTCAAGCGACATCAACAAACGACAACATCTAGTCTCCCTCCTTGGTGGGCTACGCTTTCATTGGCGGCATCGAGCGCTGGCGACGTGCTGTCCAACGAGGGCGATAGGCGGTGACTCCCAGGTGGTTGGACTCGTTGCGCTCAGCGAATAGAGGCGGTGGCATCTTCTTGCTTGCATCCGCAGACAGAATCTGACAGCATTCAGGCGTCGGCATTCAGGTGACTCCCAGGTGGTTGGACTCGTTGCGCTCAGCGAATAGAGGCGGTGGCATCTTCTTGCTTGCATCCGCAGACAGAATCTGACAGCATTCAGGCGTCGGCGGCGGCTTCCTTGATGACCTGCGACGCCTCCCCCATCTTCATGATCGTTCGATGAAAACAAAGGGCCGCCGTCTCCTTCGTCGCCTCCTGCGAACGAATCTTGAGGTGAACTCGGCTCCAAGCGGCGGCGACTCGACAACCCAATTAGGGTTCCGATCTCGACGGTGGCACGGCGGCTAGGGCTCCAGCGACCTTGACGGCGGTTGACACACCGAGATCCGACGCAGAGGTAGTCGGCGATGGGCACTAATCTAGTGAGCAACGAGCTCGCGTGTAAGCGACGCAAGTAGCCTCGCGTGCGTGAAGCACCGCACGTGGGTATCACGTGCTTGGCTATTGATTTGGGATTTTAGGTCTGTACGACATGACTTATTCAACCGCCTGTGGCACGAGGAGTGAGACACGCTACAAGTGTAATATCTAATCTCCTCGGACTTAGAACTTAACTGTCATACATGCATAGTTGGTCGAGCTCTTTCTGGGCTTTTTTGTTCAACCGGCATCTTCTCCTTGGTGTGTGATGACATGTAAAAATATGATATTTCGTGACCCAATTTCATTCGTATCTTAGAGCATAATGCATATTTCATCTCATTTATTTACTCAAATGCTTCATATTCTTCAGAACCTTTACTTTTCCTCCGTTTTAATGAAATGCAGGTATTTGACCCCAAAATCAGTGGAATTTGGAGAATCTGAAGGTATGGGACGATTTCCCATGATGAGACGAAGCTCCCTGCCAAATTTTAGCCCAATCAGAGCTTTCTACAAGATGCACGGTCATGGTTTTGTACCCATGCACGGTCGTGCATGACCCTGCTACTCCAGGCTTCACCGAGCCGTACACGGCCATGGGTGTGCAACCATGCACGGCCGTGATCCATAAGTTATTCCGCGACAGAGCCGTACATGGTCGTGTATCCATGCACGGCCGTGTATCATCGCAAACTGCTCGACAGGCATCCGGTATTTCGCCCGTAACCTTCTATTCTTAGCTCGGATTGAAGCGAAATTTGGGGGAGACCTTCCTAACTGGCATACGCACGATTTGGGATGGAAATCATCGGATTTGGACAAGCAACCGAGGAGAACGGGCGCAAAAGGCGAGACCTTAGGGTTTTGGGGCGATTTCGGAGGCGACAACACTGTTCCGGCTTGATTTCTTCCTCGTTCCGGCGTGGATCTTCGTGCTGAACCTTCTTCCATCGACGATCTACTCTCCCTTTGGTTTGATTTAATTATTATGAGAGATTCTATGTGTTTAACGATGTATACACTAGCGTAAACTCTTCTTTTCGGGATTTGGGCGTAGCCCACTGTAAGAATGCTTGATAATATGACTTGATCTATATATTCCTCTATTTATCTTTGTTCTTATTCAAGTTTAGGATGTTTTAATTCTTGTTTACATACTGGTCATATGTATGCATGCTTTAGATGTCGAGGGAAGGACTGAGAGGTGAACCTTGACCATCGGAACCCCTAGACTGGACTGGTGATTTCGTGTTGCGAGAGCACTCGAAACCACTCAGGAACCCTAATCTTTCACAGATCCCATTGGATCCGCCTTAACCCTAGTAAACCACGAGAGTAGGAGACATGGGTTAAGACAGATACCGGACCGTGTCCTAAGAGGGAACGCGTCTGTACCCTAGGAAATGTTACCTTGAGAACTTAGATAAAACTTTATTTAAATTGTCAAACCCTAATATTTATACATGCTTCAGTGTGGTGAAGCCTAAAACCCCGAATCTCTCTCATAATTTCAAAACCCCTTTTGCTTTGCTTTCTGCTTCGCTTGATTTAAGTCTGCTTTAGTTTAATTGTTTGCTCTAGGATTTTAGACACTTCTCCATTAATCGTTAACCTAGCTATTGATTTATTGATTAGTTAGTATTTGACCCTAGTCCCTGTGGGTTCGATCTTAATTATTACGTGATAGACCGTACACTTGCGGTAGCAGCCGTTTAGGCCCTATCAATATAAAATAAGATAAATATCCACTCAAACAATACTTATGAATTGAAAATAAGTTAAATAGTATAAAAAAGAATATTTATTAAGTTTAAAAATAAATAAATATTTAAAAATAATATTAAACAACATGAAGTTATACATAAATTCTCAAAAAATATTTATTGAACATAAAATAATATAAATACTTAATATTTAATAGAAAAATATATGTCATATAGATATTTTAAAAATATTTATCAAATATGAAATCACGTAAATATTAATAAATCAAATCTACAATCATATAAATATTTATTAAAAGAACATTAAATATTTATTAAATTCTAAATCAAATAAATATTCATATAATTAAAGACAAAATCTAATAATAATGCTACAGTAATCACACACTACCCAACAAACAGCTACAACTTCACTCGGCCGGCTAAATCGTGTCTATTAATTTGCGCTTACAAGATTAACTTAATACATATAGCACAAGAGTGAGTATTCGGTCAAAACTGAAACAAAGTTTATCAAATCGAATTTATGCAAATAATTGTACCAAAATTTTTAAAATCAAAACTAAATTGAATTATATAATAAATTTGACAATTTATCAATTTAGATTATTTTATCCGACCAGAAAGGTCGCCGGTTGAAATCACGATGCTGGGTGATAACCTCTCGACCGGTGAGACATTGGCACAGGCTTAGTCGGCGAGAAGGCGGATGGAATGGGAAGCATGACGCATGAGGCGACATCTCCCTGTGGCGTCAGACGGCGGCCTTTGATCCAGCGGGCCGAAGACCGGCGATGCTCAGGACTAGCAGGCTGAAGGGTGCGGCCAGACTTCTGGTTCCAACCAGTATGGTGTGGTATGGGTAAGGAATCCCACTCGTCCGACATGGCATGGGTGCCGTCTGCCACCAGGATGATGGCGTGCGTCTGGAAGACCACGGCCGCGCCACCAATAAAAGGGGCCGACGAGCTCGTGAACAGAGCGAGGGGGACTGGAGGGAGGAAGGTGGTGTGGTGCCCGTACGGGATCGACGACAAGGGAGATGGAATGCTGGTGAGAAGTCAGACGATTGGAACTCGCTGGGGGCAAGCTACTCCATCCCCCCTCTCTTTTCTCTGTCTTTGGATCCCGACGAGGTCCTCTCCGGTAGGGCAAATGGGCGGCAAGGCCGTCGCGGAGGCAGCGGCTTCCTTCCATTTCAACGAGTGAAGCCTTGTGGCGGAGACGCGGAATGGGTAACCAACAACCTGTGAGGTAGAGGGATGCTGTGAACCAAAGGAGGAAGTCTATAGAACTAAGAGGGAGAACTCTGCTGGTGAAATCTCAAGCGATCAAACTCGCCGGAATGAACATCTTCCTTCTCCCCTTTCCTAGCTCTGAACTTGGCGAGCGGCTACCCGACGAGGACAACAATGTCTTCTCATTGCTCTGGTGGCGTGGGTGGGAGGTACGGAGCCTCGTCGCCACTGAGTGTTCCCTCGATGAATTTCCTTTCACCCCTTTCGGTAACCTCGGGAATCTGGTGATGGCGACGGATCCCCGCGGACGAGAGTTTGATTGACGGAAAGGAACACAGTCGACGAGCTCGTTCACAGCATCGACGATGAGTTCAAACTCACTCGAACGGACAGACGGACCTCGGGGCGAGGACGCCTGTGTTCGCATATGCTCGTCGGAGGAGACGGCGTACCGTCCGTCACATCAATCGTAAATGCAAACGAAGACGTTGAAGCGGGCACTGACCCGTTGACTCAAAAGCGGACGAAGCAGCGGGCCTTGGAAGTGGGCGACAGGTCCTCGCCAACGAGACCTGGACAGGGGAGGGGCTACCTTGGGCTCATCGACGGTGGAAGATCGGCACCACGAAGGCGTCAGACAAAGGAAGCGACGTTCCTTCGTACCTACGACGACGTGATTTTCGAACGGGGTGGCGGCTTCGATTGGGCGTTAATGCATGCGTTGAGCCAATTAAGGGCATGGACCCGTGATCATTTTTCGAACGCGAGGATCGAATGGATTTGGGGTCTCGAATTCGGGTTTGGGACCCGACCCCCTTAAAGCGTATTTTCCTTATTTTAATTGGTTTTGATATCTGACATGGCATTTTTTTCTTTCTTTCCTGGGCTGGACGAAGGGCGGAACCCTTCGTGGAGGTTAAGGGGCGCGCGTGGGTGCACCTTTGCCGGTCTCGCTGAATTTGACCGAATCAATTAGACTCATTTTATGCGTGGGATTTTGACCAATAGGTGCCCTGCATGTCATTTAAAATTTGTATAATGTTACGGACCCAATATTAGTAGTGGATATGTAATAAAGCGGATCCGGGTTAGTATGTTATACCTGGCCCGCTAAGTAGGATAAGGTTATAAATAAGGGTCTAGGGTTTAGTGTTGAGTCATTGAGTGTTTAGTTATTCTATTGTTAGGGCGTGCTTTGCACGAATTCTCACCAGTGACGGCTTGAGGGATGATTCGATTCTTCGATTTGTATCAGTGGTCCGACCTGCCGGATTCGAACGCTGAGAAACCGGTGGAACGGCAACGGATAAGGGCAGAAGAAATTCTATTGTCGATAATAGATCTACACGACATATCTACTATCGTGGGCTTGGCAGGAAACCCTAGAGCATGACGAAGGTGTGGCGGTTGAGATTTTGGAAGAAGAATCTTCAGCAGCCTCTGAACTACACAACAGTGACACTATCCACAAGTGTACGGAAATGTCGAAGTAATATAAAAGATATCGAATCCCACAGGGAACAAGGTGAGTACCAGAAAATCTAATTCTAAGAATCTAAGCTGATCAAATCATGGTTTTTGGAACTTGAAAACTAAAACTAAGCAGAACAGTAAACAAGAAATCAAACAACTACGGCAGAGGAAATATATGAGCGAGAATATCAGGGCTTTGGTTTCCACCTCTTTGACGATTTTAATCGCGCTAAGGAATAAATACCTGTTGCAAGGATTTACAGATATGCATAAGGAATCTGCCCTATGGTACAAGGTGCCCTCTTTCGAGTGTACACCCTGGTATTTACCCAGAACGTCTCCTACTTTCGCAGTGGACCGCTCTAGACAAACCCAATGGGTTCCGTGGTAGATTATGAACCCTTGAGCGAAGAACAAACACTTTCGTGTCGAGCCTTCGCAAGATTCACAATGAGGTTCGGTCGTTACAGTCCTACTCTCGTTATGAACCGTAACAACTATGACATGATAATACTTGGCCAGAGTAAATATCAAGAAATAAATACATCAAGTGAAATATGCTTAAGATATGATCTGAATAACAAGATTAAAACATGATTTGCAGATAAAAATTGTCAGAGGGCTTCAACCTAGCCCTGAAATTAAGTTTACGCTACAACCATCGTTGAGACGCTCAAAATCCTCTCTTTAAACATAAGAAAATCACAGGAAAATGTTTCTAAGAGGGAAGAGACAATGAACCGAAGGAAATAAGCAAGAATCGTCAAGTTCTGACGCTCGAATCTCAAAAAATCACCCTAAAGTCGCCTTTTCACCGTCGATTACCGCTCTAGCCGCTTCGTCGCAAGATTCCTAGATGATTAGGTCACGAAATTTTGGGATTTTATATTCTTTCTCTTCGCCTCGAAGTAAGCTTTCCAAAAAGTCTTCACTTGCTAAATTTGGACTTGAATCGGGTCCGAAATCAATGAGAAACCGAGTGGAGGTCGGGCTGTTCCGACAGCTTCACGGGTGAAACCCGTGGGGTTCACCAGGTGGTAAAGTGCTCGGTGCAGATCTGTTGCGAAATAATAACGGCGGGGTTCACCTACAAGTGAAATCCTCGGCATATTTCTGTGCAGGTATCTTCAGACAGAATCGCAGGTGAACCCCATGGGGTTCACCTGCCAATGAAGTGTGCAGCAGATTTCAGAATCCTTTGACATCATCGGTGAACCCTGCCGGGTTCACCAGGCAGTGACGCGGGCGCTGAATTACGTCCTTCGGCAAGATCATGGGTGAACCCCGTGGCCGTGAAGTCCAGAAAGGGCTCCGATTGAGCCCAAATTTTACGGGCAGCTTCGTCTTCTCATAAGGAATCACCCCATGTTTTTAGATTCTTCAAAAAGTCTTCAAATTTGGGTGATTTTACCTGAAATTCAATAAGACAGACGAAAAGTGAAGATTCTGAAGTTTTTAACTAAATAAGCCTTAAAGGAGTGTAAAAACATTAAAATAGGCCTAAATTTATCATGGAAAGATAATAAAAATCACTACTAAAATGCAAGGCATCAAACAGCAACCTTGCTTTTGGTGACAAGAGGAGGCACTGTTTGCGTGGACGCATGCAACGGCGGACGTGCGTCGTTGTGGCGCTGCTTCATCGAGGGGAAGAATCTTCAGGCGGAGGGGGACCGGTGACGGGGATTGCTCCAGGCGAATGCTGCAAATCCACTGGGAGCGGGCGTTGCAGGTGGAGAAGGACGACGGCTGGTGAGCGGACGCAGCAACGGGAGTCTTCCTTGCGGGAGGCATGAAGAAGGCGGCGCTCGCAGGACGGCGTCTTCCTCCGCCGGAACCCTAGCTGCCGACGACGGTCGCAACATCTAAGGCGGCGAGCGGCGAAAGGCAGTTGTTGAATGAGTTGCTTTGTTCAGGAGGCGCCTGATTGTGCGCGTGCGGGCGAAGGCGGACGTGGGCACGGGCGTTGAGAGCTGTAGCGTAGGTATCGGCTGTGATTCACAATGACATCAACGCGATCCGAGACAAGGTTAGAAGCATTAGAGAAAAGTGTAGCAGAGATTCTGGTAATGGAGGAGAAGTGCAGGGGAGAGCAAATAGCGAATGAGGAAAGATATCGGGCAGTAGAAGATGATAGTAGAAGGTTAAGAGAAGATATGACTGACCCGAAGGAGATGTTCTCAACCTTTCTAAAGGGGAAAATGGCTGAAGGCACGGGTGATCCTGTGCAACACTCTAGGGAACGGGCACGAGTTATTCCACAGGAGGCTGGTAACAGAAATTGGCAAGAGGAGCAGATTCATGTGATAGAAGATGATTTGTGGCGACCAGGGCGACTTATCCAACAGCTACTGGTGGAGGTATTGGGCGGAGAAATCCCTTGGTGGGAGAAACTACAGGATGTCGTGAACTACACTGTGAGACTTATATGAGGAATGATGGAGATGAATACATGGCTGATTCTATGGAGTGAGGCTTGCACAATAATGAAGAGAGAAACTTATGTATCGAAAAATGGAATTGCCTGTGTTTGATGGGACAGATCCTCTAGGGTGGATTACAAGAGCTGAATATTATTTTCTTCTGCAAGGAACTGCTAATCACCATCGAGTTCCTTTGGCATTTGTGAGTATGGAAAGTCCAGCTATTCATTGGTTTAGTTGGGCGAGGAGAATGGAACCCAATCTTACATGAGATATTTTGAAGGAAGAACTTATTGAATGGTTCAGTGAATCTAATGCAGCTAACCCTTTTGAGATGCTATCTTCATTGGAGCAAGGGTCTAAATCAGTGGGTGAATATGTTGAGCTATTTGAAAGATTGGTGGCAAGAGTCCCATGATTACCTACTTCACAATATTTGGGCTACTTTCTCAGTGGATTGCATAAGGAGATCAGGAGGTGGGTGCGCACTTTATATCCTCCCACAATAAGGAAGGCGATACAACTGGCCAAAAATTTTGAAGGAGTTCTAACTGACACGGATAGCATTACTAGATAATCTGAAGGCACCGTGGGGGGAAGGACCACTATTTCATCATGCACACAGCCGAGGGCCACAACAAACAGAATGACATTATTCAGGAGGAGCTAGAACTAATATGGAACACGAGCTAGAGAGCACTATGTCATCCAAGGCCAGTGTAGCTGCGGGCAACCGATCTCAACTTCCAATTAGCAAGAAATACACTTCAACGGACGCAAGAGAGGAGCCAGACAACTAATAAGAACCAAGGAGGACGATACCTCTCTTACCAAGATTTTAAGTTCAAATAAGAAAAATGATTATGTTTTAGATGCGATCAGTCATACCATCCGATGCATCGCTGGGCGAACAAAGGCTTGAGACTCATGATCTTAGCCGAAGATGAGGAGATAGACCTTGCTGATGCGAAACTAGAGGAAGAAGCTCGAGCAATTTGGGAACCTAGTGGAGGCACAAGCTGAAGTTTTCTTAGTTAAATTTTGAGCAGCCTTGAGGACAAGGCTTCTTTAGGGAGGGAGGATCTGTTATGGACCCAATATTAGTAGTGAATATGTAATAAAGTGAATCCGGGTTAGTATGTTATACCCGGCCCGCTAAGTAGAATAAAGTTATAAATAAGGATCTAGAGTTTAGTGTTGAGTCATTGAGTGTTTAGTTATTCTATTGTTAGGACGTGCTTTGCACTAATTCTCACCGGTGATAGCTTAGGAACGATTTGATTCTTCAAATCGTATTATATAATAATTAATTAAGTTGATTCATCACATTTATATTAAACAGGGCGTGACATATTTATGAAAAGTTAGTTTATCGTGGTTGTGACCAGAATACGGCAGCAATTCTTTTCGAAGCCATAGATTCTGCGACGCTCCCGGAATCGAAAACATGGTCTTCACTTCTCCGAAAGCGTCGGTTGGGTATTGGCCTCCTAATATTTCGCAAGTGAAAAAGTTCATTGAACCTGGCCATATGCTCATATTGCATCCAGATGCACGATCGAATTACTTACTAAATTTAAACAATTTTTAACAATTAGGGTTTTTAAATTGTATGCTAATTGCTCAAAAGTTTGAAGGCTGTCCGCATGAATACAGCACGGTCAGAGATGGAGTCATCCGGCGGTGCTATGGGAGCTAGTGACCGAAGCTACTGGCGGTGGAGCAAAGACGATTTCTTCCCGGAGCCCTCGTTCCGGAACTGGCCAGCGTATCGGGAAGCCCTCTCTCGCACCGGGCCCCGCCTCCGTAACCGCCTCCTCCACAGATCCACCGACGCCGCCGAGCTCCTTGCCCTCCCCCGTCGCAGTGAGCACGGGCTCCGCCGCTGCCTCACCTGGTGGGATCTCGCCTGGCTCGGCTTCGGTGCTGTCGTCGGCACTGGAATATTCGTCCTCACCGGCATGGAGGCCCGATTCGCCTCAGGGCCCGCAATCCCCCTCGCCTACGCCGCTGCTGGTCTCTCCGCACTCCTCTCTTCTTTCATCTACGCAGAACTCGCCTCCGACGTGCCCTCTGCCGGTGGATCTTTCTCTTACCTTCGAATAGAATTGGGCGAATTCGTCGCCTACCTCGCCGCCGCCAACATACTCCTTGAAGCCCTCGTCGGGGCCGCCGGCATCGCCCGATCCTGGACCTCTTACTTCGCAACTCTCATTGGGCGCCATCCCGACGATCTCCGGATCTACGCCGCTGCCCTAGCCGAGGGGTTCAATCTCCTCGATCCGATTGCCGTTCTCGTGCTTGTCTCGTGCTCCATGGTGGCTATGTTTGGAACCAGGGTAACTTCTACTCTCAACTGGGTCACCTCCCTTGTCAGCGTCGCCGTCATCGGCTTTATTATTGTCGCCGGTTTCTCTCACGCGGATCCGGCCAATCTGTCCCCTTTCTTTCCCTACGGCGCCAAAGGTGTGATCGAGGCTGCAGCCGTTGTCTATTGGGCGTTCACCGGCTTTGATATGGTGGCTACCATGGCGGAAGAGACCAGGAATCCTTCGAGGGACATCCCGCTCGGCCTCATTGGTTCGATGTCCGCTATAACTGTTGTGTACTGCATTATGTCGCTTGTGCTTGTCATGTTGCAACGGTACGATCAGCTTGACCCCAACGCTGCATACGCCGTGGCGTTCGGGGCCGTGGGGATGAAGTGGGCCAAGTATCTGGTGGCGCTCGGCGCGCTGAAGGGAATGACCACCGGGATGCTTGTCGGAGCGCTGGGGCAGGGGCGGTATACGACGCAGATCGCGCGCTCACACATGATTCCGCCCTTTTTCGCGCTTATACATCCCAAGACCGGCACGCCCATCTACGCCACGATCCTCGTCAGCGGCTCCAGCGCTATCATTGCTTTCTTCTCAAGCCTCGACGTGCTGGCCGCTGTCTCCTCCATCAGCACCCTGTTCATCTTCGCCCTGGTTGCGCTCGCTCTGTTAGTGCGAAGGTATTACGACAGGGAGGTTTCCTCGAGAGGGCATCTCTGCAAGATGGTTTTCTTTCTAGTTTCGATGATCGCCTCTTCGATAGCTGTGTCTTTTTGCTGGAACTCGAAACCCGATGCGTGGATCGGGTACGCGATCACATTGCCGCTATTGTTCCTCAGCACGCTGGGGCTGGCGGTTTTCGTCCCTCAGCAGCGGTCGCCCAAGGTGTGGGGAGTTCCTCTGGTACCGTGGGTGCCGTCGCTCTCCATTGCGACCAATGTTTTTTTGATGGGATCGCTTGGCTCTGATGCGTTCATCAGGTTTGGGATCTGCACCTTGGTGATGCTGGTTTATTACGTGCTCGTCGGTGTGCACGCGACCTACGACGTGGCTCAGGACAACGATGATCCAGAAGAGGCGAAGAAGGTGGCAATGGAGCAGGGCAATGAATCAGGTTGTTAGAAACAATTAATTTTTCTTCAAAGGGGTATATTTTGTTGAATGAAATTTATGGTGGAATAAAATTCACGGTGGAATAGATAGAAAATACAATGAATTTATCTAGAGTTATTAGATTCATTGTATATTTCATCTATTCCATTATGGATTCTATTCAATAAAATATACCCTAAAACATTGTAATGAGAAAACATTGAATTCATTAGAGTAGAAGTTTTTTATGTACATGATTTAGAAGTTCAATGCTATAAGTCCATAAAGTTTAGGACTTCACACAATTTTACTGTTCAGGTTACATAATTAAGACTTGCTTTCTATTATCGAATTATGAAAGTACATTTATGCATATGAATTAGTAACAATTATTTGTTCCTCTTGTAAAATTCCGAGATTAATTTTACTACATACAATTTGCTCATGTTGTGAAATAAACTCTTCCGACTACGGAATCTTTCTCCTCTTGTAAAATTGATGCAGTGTCAATTTCGCTCGCATGGTTTGTTTCATACTTCATTTTGTTCTATGAAGTTTGAAATTTCGAAAATTAACTTGTAGGATTTGATCAGCAGTTTCTGCTTGGTCTATTTGAAAGTGTTGATCAAATTGTATGTGATTGATTAGAGTTTATGCAATTAATTCTCGTCTGATTTAATTTTTCAGAGTGTAAATTTCTTGCCAGTCATGATTTATATCTTGTGTGATCCAGTAACAACAGACAAGCATCCAAGCCGGATTCCGTATTTGCGAATCATGTGTCGCAGTTGTTGAATGTTGAGTTCGCAAGACTGTTATTTGGGGACAAAATTAGGTGTCTACGACTATTATAATTTAAATGATAACTATTATTGTATATTTTTGGCTACTTTACTGTAACTTTAATACTTTAAAACGTGTGACTATTGACATTTAAACTTATAATATTAGTGAAATGCTAACTATTGAAACTTTTGAAAATGAAAAATCGATTAACGTAAAGAGTTTGTATCATTTATTACATCCAAAAATCCAAAAAATAAAGAACTTAATACAGTCGCAGTCCTTACCATCTTGAATAAGTAAAATCATGACCAACATAGAGAACCATTACAAAGAAAGGAATATTTTAATTTAAAAAAATTATATTTTTACAAAAAGAAATTAAAAAGCTTAAAATTTGTAGGGTCACAGTTGAATAACGAAAAAAAATAAAAAATAAATGAGTCGCACATTTTTTTTTATAATATGCCACACCCACTCGTTTCTTTTTTATCGAGTCCCGTCTTTAACAATTATTTACCCAAGTAAAAAAAAACTACTTAGATGCTACAAAAATGAAGCAAATCAAATTCAAAGAGCTATTTAAGTAAATAAAAATTATTTAGCAAATTAGACTACCTCAAAAATTAAAGGCTATGCTCGTCAGCAAGAAAACAATGTCTACTACTTCTTCAATCAGAACATGGAAACAATGATAAAGAAAAGCAAATCATTGCAAATTTTACACATAAATCAATGCAGTGTGTTTTTTTTAATCAAGCAGTGTTAACGGTGAGAAAATTTGATATCCTATATGAATGAATTAAGAATGGTTTAAATAAATTATAAATAAATATATTTTTATTATAAATAAATTATATTTACTTAATCTATTTCTTCTAATATATCCAATTTTATCAACATTATTGTGGATAGACTTATCCATAATAAGAAAATAATATTCTTATTATTATAATTCATAACCTTCCTATGTTTATTTATGATAATATTTTTATTATTTATGATAATATTAATACTTAGAGTACATAGATTATGTGAATATAATTTATTTATTCATGATTTCTTCTTATCTTTCTTAATTTTTTCATGAAAATTTTTCCTCGGGTGTACACGATTTATTTATTTAATAATAATTGAATATAGGAATGCACTAACCCTATTAATACTTATTCCATTACCCCGTTTGTCAGGCCCTGGACTCCCCAGTTCGGCCCAAGGCCAAGTGGGCCAAATACAAACCCAAGCCCACGTCAACGAGGTAAAAACAGAGCCAAAAGCTTCGTGAGATTGGGATGGTCAACAAGCAATGTTGACCAGAGGCCTGTGGCCTTATCTCCTTCATCCACGAGATCTTCCCGGACGACGTGGATAGAGGCGGTGCAGCAGCGTGCTCACGAAGGAATCGGACGTGGTTGATCTAATTTGGAGAGGCGAGCGGGTCGTGCGGGAACGAAGGGAGGCGGCAATCTTCTTCTTTAAAAGCTACATCGAGGGGATCATCAAGGACTACTCGGAGAGAGCAATTGATCGAGCGATCAGACTGAGAGAGGAGATCGGGAGAGTAGAAATCTAGCTCGGAGAAGGAAGCTTGAGAGAGAGAGAGAAACTCTGAGAGTTTTGTGGATCGGCGGCGAGTCGCCGTCGACGGGAGGTAGTGTTAGGGTTTTTGTATGCTTTTGGGTGATGAATAAAAAGCGTTTTCCCTAGTTCCGGCGTCTTCTTCGTTCTTTGTTCCGATAACTACTCCCCTGTCCTCTACATCACGGTCGCAGGAGGCGACGTTGACTTCCGGCGTCGGCGGCAGTTCCTGGTGCGGCCGTGAAGGATGGAGGGTGAAGCACAGGCGGCGTCCTCCACTAGCCTTCGCACCCTTCTTCTCGGCGGCAAACGACGCAGGCGACGAGCGCGGCGGCGCTCAGCAGAAGAAGCGCAATGAGCGCTCGTTCGAAAGAAGAAGACGACGCGGGGCGGCGTTCGCTTCGAGGTTGCTGACGAGGGGTGGATTTGACTGAGTCAAAATCCATACGTGAAATCAATTTCGCGCGGCGGATACGAATTCGTCGCTGATGCAAGCAACGCACGAGTGACATCAGCGACAAATCAGCGACGATGATTTTGACTGGTCAACTCTAGGGTTGACTCCATAGGTATTTTAATTTGGGGTTTTCGATTCTTTCTCGATTTCTCAAAATTAGGGTTAGGGTTTTCGTGAGAATTGTAATTTGGGGATAAGAATTGTTTGAGGAAGTTAGGGTTTTGAATTGGGGACGAAATTCGGTCCGGAAACCCTAGATTAGTTGCATTCAGGTATTCTACCGGATGACCCTAAGACAGCAGATAAGTGCTATTTTTAGGCGGTTCCGATCGGGGCGTGACACCGTTAATCTGTTTACCTTTGGCTTTGGATAAGTCGAGTTTTTCATCCCTAATCTTCTAATCCTGTTCCTCGGCGGGGGTTTCTTCTGCTAGGGCTTCTCCTGCGGCTGCAATTTTTCTTCTCCGGAGAGGACATTTCCTTCCCAAGTTGCTGTGATGATTCTTGCAGCCGATTGGATTTCATTGTTGCTACCCTAACTTGGATGCGATGCCCATTTTTTAAGGAGCCAACAGAAGGCTGGTTCTTTAGTCAAGATTTCTGAATTTCCTTATTTTGATTATCTTCACAGGTATACTTCTGCTCGTCCTCGTGATCGATGGTTCTCTGACGATGTGTTTCCAGCGTTCTTCGAAAGAAGATTTAATGTAGTATCATCGTTTTAGATTTTCTGATTGTCGATGATCTCCTATTGTATTCTTTCCTTGTGTGCTGTTTATTGAGTTTCTTCCTGCGGAGCTGAGTTTCTTGTAGCTGCCATTGTTGGATTTTCGAGTTGTTGGAGAGCTGAGTTCTTACAGTGTTGCCACTACTATTTGACGTGTGCGAGCAGTTCTGCCGCTTGCAGAATTATTTGCTGGGCTGAGCTCCTGTATTGCTGCCGTTGCTGATTTTTCCGTTGCGCAGATAGGGGCGGGTGCCTATAGTATTGTTTTGCTATTTAATAAGGTCAAATACATAAGTTGGGTATTTATAGGTTTGAGTCAACAGGTAGTTAAAATTTGGTTCTGTAGGGGTTTGGAAAAAATGTCGGGTAGATAATAGGTATCCATAGTGGAGGAAGTATCTGGGTTCGGGTTGGGAAAACATAGCCGCTATGCCACCTGCTGCCATCCGCCCTTGATGCACTTTAGTACCAAGTATCCCACTTTGACAGAAAAATAGATAAATTACTTTAGCGTACCAACATTTGGATTTTCATCCTTAATATATCAGTCAAACTCAAATACAAAATACAACTTGCAAGCATCAATCGACAATAGCTGCATGAAAATACAACCATCAGCGTTTGCCCCACATAATGATGCGAAAAAAATAGCTAAGGCATAAAATAATCCGCTAGAACCATTCACTTATAACTAAATGGATACTATAATCTGGGCATTATAGTGAAGGCCAAAGTGGCACGCTTGAACTCTGAAGCGCAATTGAGTACTAGATTAGCCCGCTCATTTTTGTCTATTTTCTTTGATTTTGTGAATTTTTGCTAAGTGTCCACCAAGATTTGTGAAGAGGTCCTGTGTGATTTGTGAAGATATGTTTAGTTGTTGCATTATCAAGAGTTTGATTGCTGCGTTCTCGAGCAAAATTATATCCTAAAAAAGCCTCCACAAATCAAGTTCCAGCTATTTCTCTCATCTTTTCTTTCAAAAGTATAGAATTAATCTCTTGATCCTCCTCTCTCATTTGCTTAAATAAAATATTATCAATTTATCAAAACTACATGTGATGTATTGTTACTTGAGTTGCACTGCTTCATGATCTAATTTGGAATATATATATATAATTGTTGTGGTACAAGCCATTCCTCAAATTGTAGCCAAATAGCAAGTGATGAGCACTTGGTTCCCTATGCTGGATCTAAAGTTTCCCCCACTGTACCTTTTACTTACTTTTTTCACAATGAAACCTTTGCTTTAAGCCCTTTGGTGGGTTGGCAAAATACAATTTTTATATCCAAGTTCTGTGATCTGTATCTTATGGTTTTGCCATGTTACATTGTTCAATTAGTCTCATTATTCTATTATCAAATTTGAATTTGCTCTTTGATGTGATCGCTTGTGGTATTAGAATTTCTGTTTTAAGGAACCTTTGTCTGTATAGCTTCTACTTGTTAGTTGTGCTCTTGCCATCTTGAATATTTTTTGCTGGAGACCAGTGACCTGTTATGAGCATAAATTTATCCATGACTGAAGAAGAATTTTTATGTTCCGTCAGGAGTAAGGTCTTGATTGATCATGGTATATGTATTTTCTTCTTGAATGCCCAGTTTTTAGTTGAAAGTTCGATGCAGTATAGGAAAGCTTGTATGTTCTCCATCTTCGAGCTGTCATTAAGGATATTAAAATCCTTGCTGGGTGTTTTAAATCATTGGCTAAATTCTGTCTGGATACAATCTAACTGTTTAGCTCTAATAAATTGATTAAAATTGGCTGAGTCAAAGGGAGTCCATTGAATTAACGCACTTCTGATTCCTGACCTTCTCCTGCCCTATCTCATGACGTTGTCCTGTTGACAAGCATACTTTGTTCCTATCTGCTACCTAATGTAAGCTTCTCTCTTCTCTTTGGTTCATTCTCTTTGATTCTCATCTTTCTCCCTGTCTTCTCATCTTTCCTCACTTCTCCCCGTCTCTATGGTACGCTAGGCCCAAAACTAGCTTCCCCCTATTTCCCATCTTTCCATGGCTTAGATCTTTTTATCTCCTTCTTTACTATCTTCTCTTCCTCTACCTGCAAGTATTGTGTCCTCCCTTAACTTTGGAACACGATTCAGGTTCCCTTCAAATTTTCTTTTGCTCCCTAGTTGGTTGTGGGTGGACACATCATATTTGAAGTAGCTTCTCTATGACAACGTATTTCAAGAATAAGGCAAGAAAGTGCGGAGAAATTTTCTAGGCGGACCGCCTAGAATTTTAAGCTCCCTTCTTTGTTTTTGATCCAAATAATTCTAAAAAAAAAATAAAATATGAAGAAATGATTTATGTATTCTAAGCTATCCAATGGTACCAATATCATAGTAGAAAAATTTTTAGTATAGTAGAAATTTGTATTTGAAATATGGTAGAAAGTTTTACTACAGTAATTGGTATTTTTCTACCATGTTTCAAATACAAATTTCTACCATCCTAAGAATTTTTCTATCAAGATATTGGTACCATTGGATAACTTAGAACATATAGATCATTTCTTTATATTTTAATTTTTTTTTAAAAAATTGTTTGGACCAAAAATGAAGAAGGGAGTTTAAAATTCTAGGCGGACGTCCGCCTAGAAAATTTCTCCAGAAAGTGCTGAGTTTTCTCATTATCCATGAGCTTTCTTGAAATACTAGCAAATTCTTTTAGGTTTTCTCTCGTTGACTGCCAAAAAAGGAAGTGTGTTTAATGTTGAGCTAATCTAAAGCAATTTCAAACATTGCTTTTTCTCACATATCATCAACTTCACTGAAATTCTAGCAAATCTCTTAATATTTCTCGTATTTTTTTGCAAAAATGAAATTTGTTCAATGCTTGGTTCACTCTCAAGCAGTTCCAAACATTTTATAGCTTTTAAATCCTGGGACTTGGTCCTGCATAAAAGGAACATAACACTGAGTTTAACTGTATCCAACACGTATAACGATTTTGTATACGTGTTTATATGTACCTAACTGTGACAGAAGGCTTTGCCTGGCTTCATGAGCTTGTTCGTACTAGTGTTTAATTGTGTTTGTATGCAATCCTGTTAATTACAGTTGTTTGTAACATTGTGAAGCTTATTCATCAGTTCGCCTTCTTGCTGCTGTCATTTATTTTTGCAAAAAAACTATTTTGCATTGCAACTGTAATGCAGGACTTTCTTATTCGTCCATTTGGCAAGCACAATGTCTGCATATGAGAATGTTGTTGGCGGGAAGCTGAAATTGAAAGGTAAGGCACTAGACGTGAAGGAAGCTGGTGTGAAAAAGAAAAAGAAAAAGAAGACTCACAGTGATAAAGTTTTGCGGGATCAAAACGAGGAATTACTCCAAGGTTGGCTTTTCTTTGCTATAACCATTATGGTTTTATCTCCTATGCAAAAAATCATTCATAAGTACATTGAATAATTGCTAAGCTGTTAGTCTTCCCACTAATGAATGTACACCTAGATCCATGTTTCTTTCATTCAAAAGTTTGCAAAACTTGTTATGCCGTTGTCTCACTGCAAGGCGGGAGTTCTGGCTTATCAGCTGATCCTACTGAAGACCTCGCTGAAGCTGACAAGCTAGAATCCGAAGGACAGCTTCCGTCATATGTTGATCAGCTTACTCCAGCAGAAAGGCGATATATTGAACAGAAGGAGAGAATTAACACGATAAGGTTAGCAAAGACGGCAAACAAATCGCATCGTGATCGCATTCAGGACTTCAATCAGTATCTTGCCAATCTCAGTGAGCATTATGACATTCCGAAGGTTGGGCCTGGTTAACTCGACGATACCAGTGATGAATTATCTACAGCAACTTTGTTTTATGAACATGGATTGTCTTGCGCATACCCAATTCTCGGATCTATCTTGTTGGTTCTGTAACCTTTGTGCTTTATGTTAGGGAAAATTGTTAATACTGGTTTAGATCAAACTCAAGATACTCGACGAACCTTTCCAGGAGCAATGCATCTTTTAGATAGAATTGGCTTTTGTTGGGGGTGCAATGCAGAAATGACCCTATAATAGAAAGCACGGAGGCTGCGGCTGGGTTCGTTTATTCATGTGCGTTCAAATTAGAATGTGATTATTCCAGAGTAGAGTTCGAAGGAAGGAACTGGAGAAAGAGTTAGTACACATCCACGGTGATTATTCAGCTTATCGTAAATCTCACCCAGCATAACAGTAGCAAGCTTACGTTAACATCAAGCTGCAACTGAGAAAGAAAAATTCACTCAAGTATAGTGGAAGATTCTTTAATCAATTACCATGTGGAGACTAGTTATACTGGTAAGTAAAAATGTAAGACAATGGTAAGAACATTTTCCAAATCTTGAATTTCTGAAAGATGAGTATGTTAAACTAAGTTCACAAGGCGCATGATTCTTGAACTGGGAAATGCACAAGAAACAACTAATTCCAATTAATTGTTCCAAATCAGAAGTCACTTGCTCAAACATCCGCAATGCATCAAGATTCATAGTATTTGACAATTAGCAGATCTTTAAGAAATTTGCATGGGAAGCCAACAAATGCTGCAGAGTAAATTTTGTGAGAGAACTTTTCAAATCAATTTGAACACAAGGAATTAGTACTTAAGATCAGCTACAAGAAAACTTCCCAAGCAACATTTGTTGGATGATAAAATATAGATGCAATTAATTTCAGCCTTATAATATTGGAAAATAATTGTTATGACATGCAAATAAAGTTAGGAGGGTCTCGATTATACATAAATTTATTTATATAAAAATTCAAAAAATATTATATTAATAAACACATATTATGATCGTGCAAAAATTCTATGCGCAAGTGGCGCAGAGGTGACTTTATTTGTAGTATATGCTCAGATATAGGAAGTAGGAAGCATCTGACGTGCGATAGTAATATTTCTAATTACGTATGCATTTTACATTGGATGAAAGGGATGTATGTATTAAATTTTGGTCGATAGAGAAAGTTATCGGCCACTTCATTACTTTCTCCATCATTGCATCTGCGGGGCATCGGAACGACAGAGAAAGAGTTGTTACACGTGGACCTATCGTTACTTGCTACGTCAACCATAAAATGCGCCCCAAGATATTTAGTGCGTCTCCTCAGGCTCACTGGGATTTGGGAAGCTGCTCTCCGCCGCGCTCCCTCGATTTCATCGCCTTCTCCACTAATTCTACCTCTCAAAAACTCTCCCCACCCTACCTCTCTCTCGCTCTCTAGTGCTCAAGGTGATAGGATCAACATGTTCTTCGGATGGTGGAAAAAAGGCGATGCTGCGGAGGAGCCGAATGGAGAGCAGAGGAATGAGACTGTGATCGGGGGAAACGACGGAAGAAGAAAAGCGGATCTCGCAGTGTACGAGCAGTTTCAGCAGCAGGTTCGATCGATTAATCTATAGATTTCTTTGATTTCCGCTTGTGATTCGCGTGTAGAGTGGGTTTTTCTTTTATACATTTCTTTGATTTCCGCTTGTGATATCGCGTGTAGAGTGGGTTTTTCTTTTCGAGATCTACGTTTCTTATGATGGCCATTGACTGCAGGAAAGAGTGAATGGGGTGCGAGCGGGAGTCATCTCGGATGCGGAGACGCCGTAAGTCATTTTGGACGCAGAGATTCTTGCAATTTGTTGAAATATCTAACCGATTGATATGGGGAATTGGTTATTTGGGGATCTTGAGATCTTCCATTAAGTTTCGCAAGTGTCTGGAGGTGTTTTTCTCATGATATTTTTTTTAAAATTTCTGAATTTGAAGCATGACTACTGCTATCGACTTTTTTTTGGCATCTTATTCGCCCCCTTCTAAATGCTTACCGTTTCTGGTTTCTTCACTTCGTGTCTCTGTCGTCGTGTTCCATCTCACCATGATTTGATGTATTGCTGGCAGTCCAAATATTACTAAAGCCATGCGTTAGTGTGAAGGGTTGTGTTTTAGCTCAATTCGAAGCACTAATTGTCCTCAATAGACCTGTCCTTTTTTTTGTTAGTCACTGTATACGTCTCGTACAGTTATTCCCCGAGCATGTTCATGCCCCTACCAAAGGTCCAAATCCAATTTGGAGTAACCATAACTCTAGTAATTGAATTTGGAATCTGATTACTGTAAAGTTATGCCAACTCACAGTTCTAATGCGTGCAGTAGTTAGGCAACATATGTGCCAGCTGCTTTTGTTACCCACGCCTCATCAAGTATTTAGGCAACAGATTGCTTCTGTTAATGTTCTTTTCATGTGAATCATGACCTCTCCAAACTTGAAGAACCATCTCTCTTTGTAAATCATGCTCCTAAATATGCAGGTCCGGGTTATGTGTAAGATGAAAAACACATACGAAAGGAGAGATCATGCGTTGAATTTTGGCCCAACTCCAACCTGACCTTTTCTTTTGTTGTGTGTGTGTTGCGTGGGGGAGGAGGGGGAGGTGTAAATTTATAGGTCCTAGACCTACGCTGCCTGAAAATAGAAGAACACTTGAAATAGAAAGTTGTGCTTGGTTTCAATTAGATAATCAACATCTCAAGTCAGTCATCGCATCAGATTTTGTTTATCAGAACTCAGATTTAGGTTGGGAGAGAATGAAAGTAGAGACCCTTCTGAACCGAGTTTCCAAAATAATAGAACATGAGCCTGAAGCTGAATCCCAAAAGAAAATCAAAATTTAATTCTAGGTGGTATCAAGTTGTGAATTCCCTAGTCATAAATTCGTCTTTAATAAAGTTACACTATATTAGATAGAGATTGGTTTTACATTGAGTCACTGAATCCTAGGAAAATGAACTTAAAAAATATGATAATTCGAGTTAAATCAATGTTTTCTTAGTCATTTTAACTAATTTTGTCTAATATAGTTGGATTAAATTACTATATTGCTGTGTTCATATTCAATATTACTTGGTTCAAACTTGAACTGCCTATTCATTTGACTTGATTATAAACTATCTTTAAGGTGTTGATGATAAATGAAGTATAAGATGTTGATCTGTTGATCTAATAATAAACATTTTGTTTGTAAAAATCATAGTTGTATGATGATACAAACTGCTTTTTATTCCTTGGAATTTAGAATTGCAGAACATGGTCAATTTTTCTAAAACTTGTTGAAATGATGGCTTGCAGGCAGAGGCCCTTGCTTCCACCTTTTGAATCTGCAGAAGCTCGAACTCTAGCAGAGACTCTGTGCAGGTAACTTAGCACATCGAGGGATTATTGACTCAGGGGAATTCTATACTTTTGGGTTATTAATGCCATCAGCTTGTATAAAAATGCAAGTGATCTGACTATTATTTTATTTACAGAGATATTATACGTGGAAGTCCAGATGTAAAATGGGAAAGCATTAAAGGATTAGAAAATGCTAAGCGTCTCCTCAAAGAAGCAGTAGTCATGCCAATTAAGTATCCCAAGTCAGTGTTGTTTTAGAAATCTGATAACAAGTTTACCTTCATGTCCTTCCAGTTATATCTGAAATTTTAAGCTATTTTAGTGCAATCTATGTTGATATCGTTAAGCTTGGTTCTAGCTTGGTGGATTTACATTGTAGCTTTATCATGAAAACTTTTATCTACTTTGTAGAAGACGGTAGTTTCCATCTTTCTAGTCTTTTACTGTTCTTTTTTGAAGTAGTTCTTTTGGTCCATTGATTTACATACAAAACCCCAAAATTTTAAGTTGTCTAAATCCTATATAAACATTTGTTAGTTGTGGATAATTTGATCTATAACGGAAACTCCGGACATTAGTTATTTAAACTAATAATCTCCTTTTCTCGTGTGCAACTCTAGGTATTTCACGGGGCTTCTTTCACCATGGAAGGGAATTTTGCTTTTTGGGCCCCCAGGAACAGGAAAGGTTTGTTCTTTTCTCATGCAGATATAAACTTTCTTTCTAGTGCAGATGCATAGTTCACACCTCAAATTACTAGTTGTTAATGGAGCTTCTTCACTCTTGCAAATTTATACAAGATTGACAATTACTGATACTGAGACAGTATAAGACATATTCAAAGTAGAACCATCCTATAAATTCTTCATACTTCCTAAATGGTTCCTAAATCTGCAAAGGTTTAGCGGAACCTAATTCACATTTCACTATTTGCAGAATGTCTGAATTATCCTTTTACATAATTATACCGTTCTAATTTCCTTTTTTCGAAATTTATTACTGTCTTCCATTCTCGTGTCCCAACAGACAATGCTTGCAAAAGCTGTGGCTACTGAATGCAAGACTACATTTTTCAACATTTCTGCATCATCAATTGTCAGCAAATGGCGTGGTATGTGCTTTACGATATTTCTTAAAGATTGAACTCCTTTTAGGATAGTCACATGTCTATTTTCCGCTCAGTGTTTTTTCTGAAGATGAACATATATGGTTGATTTTCATGTCTTCTTGTTGCAATTGAATCTAAGCATTTGACATAGTTCTTGAAACATTTTGCATATGAATTACCAGGAACTAGTAAAAGTTAATGTATTATATTATTTTTCTGTTTTGAGTCTAGCATTTTTGTTTTCAAAATTTTTCTGTTTTTGGAGCGTACGAGGTTCATTCTAATTCACTAATATTTAACTCAGCCATGGGCATAAAAAGCACTAATGTGAAGATGGTGATCCAAGAATGAATTGAAATATTATCATCTTCAGACTGACCTTCTAGTATCTCTTAAGAAGATTGCTTTCTTAAATATTTAAATTGGCCATGGAAATTGGTATCTGATAGGTGACTCCGAAAAGCTGGTAAGAGTTTTGTTTGAGCTTGCCAGGCACCATGCACCTGCTACTATTTTTCTAGATGAGATAGATGCAATTATCAGTCAACGAGGTGAGGCACGAAGTGAGCATGAAGCGAGTCGGCGTCTGAAAACTGAGCTTCTTATTCAGGTAATAAATGGTATGTTTCTGAATTACTTTGCAATTATTCATCCCTTTTGGTCTAAATATTCTTTTCAAGAGTTGTGTTTGGAGTGAATATTCAGTGCAAGTATTATGTCCTCATCAGTCTCATGATTGTGGTTGTTTCTGAACTCAATTTTGATATTTTTGTGTGATCATTCAGATGGATGGTTTGACTAAGACGAATGATCTAGTTTTTGTTTTAGCTGCGACAAATCTTCCCTGGGAATTGGATGCAGCAATGCTCCGTCGTCTTGAGAAAAGAGTATCCTTTTGGATCAATAACGTGCATGATTAACTTTCTATCTGCTGTCTTTCTCTTGTTTTGAAACTGAAAAGAACTAAATAACAATAATGTCTTTTTCTTTTCAAAACAAAATTTACCTTATTTTCAAACAATTTCTGCATTGTAATGCTCAATGTGATGTACTGATTTGTCTTTGATTATACTGTCTTTGTTTCTTTTCTTTAATGTGATTTCAAAGAATGCTAGTAAACAATGTTTTCTTTTCTATTCCGTTGATTGGTTTGCTACAGTGAAGAGAAATGACGTGACAAAAGTATTTGCTGGTTTCGCCAATAATTTTTTTAAGGAATCTTTTTTTTTCCAAGATATGCGATAGATATGCCCCTTTGCTTTTGCAAGAGAAATCTTCTCCGATCACCTTCTTAGTTGTTCTCCATGATCCAGTTTAATTAGATACTGGTACCTCTTCCAGAACCAGAAGCAAGACAAGCAATGTTTGAGGAGCTTCTCCCATCTGTTCCTGGAAATGCAGAGATTCAATATGATGTCCTAGTGGAGAAAACAGAAGGCTATTCAGGTTCAGACATTCGTTTGGTGTGCAAGGAGGCAGCCATGCAGCCACTGAGGAGGCTAATGACATATTTGGAAAACCAACAAGAAATACATGAAGATGGTAAGCCTTCAAGATTTCGAATTTACAATCACTTTGTTCTATCAACCATATTCGAGGGTGGTATTTACTGCCTTTTACGATACTCTTGAAGTTAAAAACCTGTTATAAAGCAATCGATTCATTTAGATTGATAAAACACACTAAAGGCACGCAATGTCGTTTAAGACTGCATGTGTAATGCATATCTGATACAGGTTTAAGACACATTTCAGCCTAAACTTTCTTACTTTACCCTTCTGATATGCAGAGTTACCTCCTGTTGGTCCTGTAACATCAGAAGATATTGAGGTGGCTTTGAAGAACACGCGACCGTCAGCCCATCTCCATGCCCATCGTTATGACAAGTTTAACCAAGATTATGGTAGCCAAACTCTTCATTAAAGCGCCTCATCGATTGTGTTTGAATTGTTAAATTCCATGAACGTTGCTCCTGCTCAAGTGAATTCATAGGCCAGAATTTTGGACCCTGCACATGCTATTATTTTGGTTCCTCGAAGGAGCTGATCTGTTCCAAATTTCTCTTTGTAATACTGTCTAAACGTGCTGCTGTCCGTTTAACACTGAATTGCCTTGATGCTCTCGTCCAACCAGTTGTGTAGTAGGATCCGAAGATGCAATATAGAGCTGATTGATTAGTCGGGCGTCAGTCCAATCCATACGACTCAGCTTATGCGAACATTTTTTCTGTTACTATTATTGTTAATCTTCAAAAGACTCCCATACTTTTCGAAAATTACACCAGGCAAGGAAATTGCAACGACTATAAAAGCAGCACTTTTCCTATTACTCTACAGCTTATTGTACAACGGATTTTTTTAACTTTTCATCTAAGCAAAGAGAATAAATTTTATTTCTCTTTTTAAAAAAAGATCCAGATAAAGTCGCTACAGCATACTGTTAGGATTTAAGCATATTTCTTTACTTTTGTTTTTTACTTCTTTTTTACTATGTTCACATATGAATACTGGAAAATAACCAAGGAACAAGAAACAGCTCTTAAAACGAAAAACAAAAATTGCACAGGACGAAAATATCACAGCCAGACAGCCAACTACGGGTGGCTGATTCCATGGTTACTCTGCCTCGTCTGCGCATCAGCTAGTGAAACAGCCATTGCCAGCATCATTTGCTCCTCGAAGCTTCCTGAAGCCACATTACTACCTTCTGGGAGCGGCCTTGCTGTACCCACTGCTTCTACCATGCCACCGGAGCCAGCATAACGGGTTCCTGATTTGGCAACCCGCGTTTGGCAGTCAGCCAAACATCTATCATGCTCCTCATGTCGGGTGTTGGGGGAAGATTGATAATTTTCGACAGCAGAGTCATCATTCATCTGTTGACGCTCAGCTAAGGCTGCCGCTGCACTAGCAAGCCCACCGGGGTATGATAGTGTCACAGGAGCTGTTCCACCAGAATTGTACCTTTCTACCGAGGCCGACGACCCAGGTGAAAATTCTATAGCAGTATGTAGATTACCTTTAGATCCCTGCTCCTGTTTGAATGAATTGATAAACAAGTAAAGAAAATATGCGAGTCAAATCAAATTATCCTTGCGATAAGAACAACCATGATTACATGTTTCTGTAGGTGCCAATATAATTTACGACCCATGAACCAAAAGGAAGAGCTAATAAAACCTGTAAGTTTAGGAAAGAAAATGAAACCAATATAGAATTATGGAATTGGCCGACGATTGAAAGGGGAGGTATTTATCTTTGCATAAAAATCCACGCATTAATACCCACAACTGTTTACATTTTCTAAGATTTCAATGCTGACAGACGAGTCCTATGGACTTGGATAAAAACCCTCATTTTCTTAAAGAATTGGATTTATGGTTATAGTCGAATACTTTTAAAGTCCAAAAAGAATTGGATTTATTGTTGTAGTCGAATACTTTAAAATCAAATCTTATTACCTGAATCGAGAGCCAGACTGCTTCCATGATCATTATGTCCTCCAAATCCAGGTCAAAATTATCATCCCTGCATCTTACACAGTTCAAAAAAAGGATGAGAAGACTAGATAAAAATATTGCACTAACCATTACATATATATATATATACACACACACAAAGTGACGCTAAGGACAAGAAAAATGGAGATGCAGTGCCTGGTCAACTAAACTAATCACTAATATCAGGGAACAAATTTCTAAAAACCTAGAACAAAATATTCAACATAAATCAAAGCATGATTCAGCAAATCCAGTACAATATAACATGTAGCTACTCTGTCCCAGTTCTTTGAAGTTGGCTGCACAAAACTTTTCATGCCAAGGGCAATATAACAAATAAAAGGATTATTTTCCAGATGTTACGATGGGATCAAGACATTGTCAAACTAAATGATTAGATATTTTGATACCTTAGCCTAATATATTTTCTTTTTTGTTATATACATGTGATATTCTTTATAGCTATAAATATGAGTACTCTCTTTCTATTGAAATGAGAATCATATGTGTTGAAAAAAAAAGAATTGGATTCCAAGTTCATTGTGTGACTTGGCATTCTTTCGGCAGCAGTCTTTGCCGCCCATGCACGGATCGCCTTTGTCTCCATCCATTTAGGCGTCAATCATCTTCCGCCCAAGCGTTGCGTCCCCCTCGTGCCGTTACTTGTCTCCAGCGCCACTCCACTGTTCCACTTCGCCGATGATCCAAACCCCGTCCGCACCACACATCTTCTCGTTCCCACCTTGCCACCACACCGCTCCGCCCATCTGTTCCCCCATCGCCTTCAGGCTTCATCCAAGTGAAATGTGTTTCTACGACCACCTCCTTTCCATTCCCGATCCTGTGGCATCCATCCGAGTTCGTCGCCATCCCCACTGGTGCCAGGGGATGGCGACTCCTCCCACCGCACCCCACTCGCCTCACACTGTTCCCCTGCTCACGTTACCCAGACCGTCAAAACTTGAGTCACGCCGGCACCTGACTGCGGCGCTGAAAAAATCCTGCCGCCATCACCTGCTTCAACCCCGACAGAGTCGGCCGAGGGGCGATTGATGCACGCGATGCTGAACTGCCCCATCCTTGGGGAAGCCTCGCCGACCATCTACCCGCTGCCGAAATGTCGAACAATAAAGTAAGTTGGCCAACGCCTGTTAAGGAATAAAAACAGGAAAAGAAAAAAAAAAAAAAGAGCGTGAGTGGGCCGTCAGTGCACCTGGCCCATCCTAGTAAACCAGGCTCAGTTCAACCCAGCCCGAATCAACCTAGCACAGCCCGATTTTCAAGCCTGTATTAGCAGCCCTCCAGGCCCTGATCAAAACAGATTCAGTTCAGTCGCCGAACCAGCCCAGGTCTTGCTTCCATCTTAATCCAGCCCAACAGCAGAACTAATTGGACTCCAGCCCAATTCAAGTATCAATTTGTACCCTGCTTACGTGTATGATCTATATTGGCATGCACTCAAATAGATACTGCCACCAGAATTAAATTGTAAGGGTAGTTATGTTTATCTCTTGTTTTAATATCATGGAGATCTTTCCCCTCCATGAAGTTGTCTTAAAATTTAAGTCATCCTCCACTACATCCTTGTATACGGTTCTCTTGGAGGAGTTTAAACCATCTTAAGTTTTAGTACCCTTGACTAATTATCTGTAAAGGCTATAACTACTACACAAATTTAAGTTCTAGTGGTCTTGTACACTCATCTCAATATCCTCATCAACAAGCTGATGACTTTTCATATGTATTGATTACTGATGATCGAACACACTGCCACCAGAGTCTCAACCCACCACCTGGGTTGCTTAAAAGTGGCAAGTAAAGAAGCTATATTACAGAGAGGAAGCCAACTCCTATTGTTCCAAAATGTGAGGAATGTAATTTAGAACCAACAAGAGATCTATACATGTGAGGAATGTAAGTTAGAACCAACAAGAGCTCTATACACGCCAGAAAGTATAGACGATTTTTTTTCTTCTAAATAAAGCATAAGTAGCAAATATCTGCAAAGATAGAAAAGAATGCATTCTTATTCTAAGAAATAGACTAACAACATGTACAAAATGATAACCCAATTATGCTGGCATAGATTCTTCTTTTTCTTTTGATTAAAAAAAAACAACATTAATAAAATTAATTCATACGAACAGATACATACAAGAGCATCTAGAGTAGAGCAGGCTAGTGGTTCATATATAGTAACGAAGCATGCAGGTCTAGCACAAGAAATAGCTCATCTTCAGAACCAGTTGAAGAGACAACAAATTATATATTTGTAAAGAATAGATATCTCAATCCATGCAATGAGCGATGCAAGATTGACATTATCCTTGCTAACTAGTCAATTTCAGTATTACCATAATGAAATGTGCCAATTACACATTGGCCACGCAAACTTTGATGTCTAGTTTCTGGAGGATGGAACCATAAGAATTCATCTGTTGCAGTAATAAAGAAACCTGACTTAAAAAATTGTGGGATTAAGTACTAATTTGACATTAAAGGGATGGAGCATATGGATAACCCACATGGCCCAATAATCTTTCACATGTAATTTCCCGGTAGTAATTATAGGTACTATTACATGCAATATAGGCATAATGGATCTAGAACTGAACACAGTGCATACCTATTCTGCCTTGAGAGTGGGAGCCTTGCAGATGTCGGTGCAGACGATGAGGCTTGATATGAACCAAAATCACTCAATTGTCTCATGTTTTTCAAGGGTTCTACTGTTCAGAGAAAACACAAAAAGATGTGCATATTTGCTGCTAAACAAATAGAATCTCCAAAAAACAATGAAGAAGAATAAATCTAGTCAAATGAACACCTGAAACTGAGATATTACTTCTATCAACATGTCCAACATCTATCTGTGCCGTAGATGTGCATGATGAACTGAGATTTTGTCTCTTCTTCATCCTTTCTGATTCATCCTGTAATTCTTGCTGCCGAATCCTTATCTGAGCTTCTATAAGCTTCTGCTCTTCCTGCACTTACAGAACACTTGGAAAATAAAATCTACATAGCAAGAAGTAATCTAGCAAGCACAACTCTAATAAAGAAAGTACACTAGCTCAAGAACATACAACTTGTTCCAAGCCCTTCTCCTCTTTTGTCTTTGCTCCTCGGTATTCCACTGCATAGTTGGAAGTTTTACAAAAGGGGCACCTTTCAAGTCAAGTAGACATCCTTCATGGAATTCAAATTAGAATCAGCTAACAGCATAGAAGACAGGATACTGTGTAGGGCGTGTAGAATGTGGTGGTTTCATCTGGAGAAAACACTCTGCAGAAGAATCCAACATGAGGCAAGGACCAAATGTCATAAAATTGATGTATACTAGAGCCAGAAATAAATATATCTTATGCATTAAGCACAAATTGCACAATACCTGTGCATATGCCTTTCATGCAACACCTTGATCGGTTAAGACTCGGATAATACTAATCAAAAAATCATAAATTGTTAGGAGCCCATCAAACAGCAACAAAAGAGGCTTTTAACTAGTAAATACAACAAGTGTCAGAAAGGTACCAAAAAACAGATAGGGCACTCTTCAAGATTGAAAGAGTAGTCATCGAGGCCTGGATAGCAAGGGGCCAACTTGGACTCAAGAATGAGCTTCCTCAGTTTCTTATGATCGATGTCCCTATGCTGGTACAGCCCCTGCGGCCTCGTGTACTTGTCATCCACGACCAGCCTCCTCTTCCCAATCTTATTCCCCATCTATCCCCCGACCAGAGAAAGAGAAGTCACTAAAAGGAATTTAAGGTCTCCTCTACAAAGATATCCTTTTCCCCATCTTATTATTTGTAAAATCTCTCATTCAGCATCTCAAATCGAAACAACAATGCAATGAAAAATATACACGTATTTAAATAAAAAAAAAAAATTAACTCCCCTCCGAGAATCGGCCTTTCCTGTTCATTTGATCAATCACAACAATTTCCTCACATTTGAAAAAGGATCATACAGTGATTCCATACCATTTCAAAGATCCGAATCTCCAACATTCCCCTTCCTCCGAAAAAACCCTGCCCATCGAAAGATTTTTTTTAACGTAAAGATCCATAAGAAAATAACAAACATTGAGAAATTCACCATAAAATAAAACCCTAAATCGCCTCTCCTTGGCACCAAGGACGCCAAACGCACACCCAAAATAATTTCCGGTACGACTTCGCATCACAACATCTAAGGTGAAAAACAAGGGAATTCATAATAGGATTGGGAGCCACCTACCAAAATTACACCCTTCCCTTTTCAGACTCTTATCTCCCAGCAGACCAAATGGAAAAAAAAAAAAAACAAATGACGTACGTTTGAAGGTGGGGAGAGGTGGACTGATCGGGGAAGCTCGCCTCAGGAACCGAAGGGGAGTGGATTGAAGAATTGAAGAACAAAGAGGAAGCGACAAGGGACGGCAGGAGCCGATCCGAGGCTACTTGGACCTTACACACCGCACCTCGACGGCACGAGAAATATTGGAAAATATTGCTAGCTAGGCAGCTAAATTAGCAACACGCGCCAACGATAGAGCTCTCGAGGCTCTGGTGACGGATTTCCAGGGAAAAGGTGAACGGGTTTCCACTTCTGTACTAGGTTCGCATGTTTTTCCTCAGACAGCAAACATGATCAGCTTTGTGGCATCTCTTCGGTGGGGTCCAACTACAGGCTAATCCAACGATCAGCACGTTTTCGCGCGCACATCGAACGGACGCGTGGGCTTGCTTAACGACAAAAGAGCCAACCTTCCCACCGCAGACATGGCAGTGGGCCGTGGGCTAGAACCTCCCGCTACATGTGATAAGGGGCCCACTAATCAAACATAACCCAACATTGTCAAACATTATAAATGTAACACAAAATCTACATTTATATACGTAAATGCCAATCCATACATCATAAGATCAGTCTATGTCAACACAAATGGTACAATATTCAGCTAACACCGCTAATAACATCATCATATACTACAAAACTATCTTAAATGTAATATACAACATAAACATAAAACATAAACAAGATTAATTTGAAATGGAAAGACAAAAGTTATTAGTACGATACATGTACAATAGGATGAAGACGTATAAGTTCATCATTATAGATATACTACATGAGTAGTATAATGTGTACTCGACTTAGTCATACTATAAATATAAGTATCAAGCACACACTTGCAAGTAGTAAGCTAAAGCCAACTTGCCCCCAATCGGCACATACTCATATTTGAATGATCTCCAATGCAACTCAAAAACACTAAAAGTGATAGTAAAATACTATGTCCAACGCCTTATTACACCCCAATTTATGATAGTACATATATATGAGACAAACTATTAACCCAATAGCCTATGAACTCTCCTACATAAGGTTATAAACTTAGTCTAAATATTCATAAAAATCCCTTTAGCCCCATCTCCATTGCTGAGCTAGGGAATAGTATCAGTTGACTAGACTCTCCACCCCCACTAATCTGACTCTCAAAATCTTACACATAGTGCCATCAACACAAATGAATATAAATAAATATTGATTCCCAATAATTTAGGTATATATGTTAGAAAATTTAGTATAATATTAACTAATTTGAAAAGGCATTTATTAATCAATTAGTAGGACTATAATATCTCATTACTGAATGCGAAGGGTGCCATATGTAGCCTGGAGGTTAGAGAGCAATTTTTAATGAATATAGATTATGCATCATAAACTCGAACACCTTTACGAGGAAGTCTAAGTTTTTACTATTATAAATATAAGATAGGTCCTCATTCAACACCTTTTGATTTCTTCCTATTGAGAGTTATCTTTAAGAGAGATAATAATAGAAGATATCTAGTCCAACGCTTGGATGCAAACAAAAATCAATGGCGCAATAAGGTATACTTTATTTTTATTATTTTTAAACATTATTTTAAATTCATATTTAAATTTTCTTATTGGTGGTATAGAGGCTTTTGTATAGATTTAAAATATATCATGATATATTGCTAATTTTAATCTTTGACTGATTTGAGATTTTAATTTTAAGAAGAAAAAAAAGGGGGGGCGTGTGTTTGGTCGCATACTACAGATATCGCAGAATAGGAAGAGTGCAGACGGCTAACGAGTTTTGAATCGGCTAAGGAGTTGGCTAAAAGAGTTAATTAAGAATCACAATATCCATGTAACAATGTAGCAACGAAAAGATAAGTAATTCAATGTCTATCAATCTATCAAGCAATATATTTAATCGGCACTTGTATAGTTAATATCTAGAGTCGATACTATAGAGACCCAACATAAAGGAAAAATGTTAGATTCCTACTCGTAACCCTTATCAAAATTCAGTGTTATTGATCACCTCAAATCTAGATTTGATAGGCTCAGCAATGCAAGTAGACAATTTATGAATGAGTCATATTTATTGTGATTTGTCACTCATAGTAGGTTAACCCCATTTTGACCCATATATTAATATGACATATTATAACTCAAACACAACTCAAATTTAAATAGGTCAATTTGATATCTTTTGACTAAACTATTTAATAAATGGATTAAATGAGTTGTTAGTGAAATCATTTTAAAACTTCTTACAGAATATTTTTGTATGGTGTTTGGCTAGAAATATCTAACCCATTGTACTGTAGATTTAAAGTGGAAATAATTTTGGTTATTCGATTATATGAAATAGAATTATAGTCTGTTTGGCTTTGTTATTAATTACTTTATAATTATATTATATTATTAAAATTTATAAAATATTTAATAAATAATTTTTTTAATATTATTAAAATTTAAATAATATATTATTTTATATTATTTAAAATAATAATATTTAAAATTTTAATTAAATCATATAAATTATTTTTTTTTAAAAAAAGAAGAACTAGTAAAAATATTAAATTATAAGTTTTCTAATTTTTATATTTTTTGTTTTTTCCTATTTCCTACCAAATAGCTTTTTAGCTCTACTTAAAAGTAAAAAAAAGCTGAAGTAGTAAAAACATTAAGGGTCTTTTTGGCCCCACTATTAATAGTCTTATAACTATGCTAAACTTTATTATACTGTACTATGGTGCACTATTAAAATTTATAAAATGTTTGATTAATAACTTTTTAACTACTATGAAAATTTAAAATAATAAATATATTATTTTAAATTATTTAAAATAATAATATATTTTATTTTTCTTTAGTGTTAAAATTTTATATTATTTAAAATAATAATACATAAAATTTTAAATAAAATTATGTAAATTACTTTTTTTAGATAAGCAGAAGCTGTAAAAGTATCAAATTATAGTTTTATTAACTTTTGCTTTTTTATTACTTTTTTCTATTTTTACTTTTTATTACCAAATAATTTTCTAATTGATTTCTACTTAAAATCAGTTTTGAAACAGGGCAAACATGCCTAAATTATAAGTTTTCTAATTTTTATGTTTTATGTTTTTTTTTCTACCAAATAGCTTTTTAGTACTTAAAAGCGAAGTAAAAAAGGCCTAATGTTAGGCCTGAAACCCTTCGAACTAGGCTAACGGGGAGCAGGCTAGGCGGTGGCCCAAGCCCACGCCGCACACGTGAAGGCGGAGCCCAAATGTCTCTTAATTTTGTGCGGTCAACGGAGCCTTCTGATTTTGACCCCAAATTAGAATGCGTATGCAATGATTTGGAGAGCTCGGCATCTTCGGTAGCATCAGCAAGATCTTCGGCAGAGGACGCGGACGCAGGCAACGGCTTCGAAGTCTGCAGCAGCAAACTCGGACGCGGAAGAAGACGATGGCGTCAATGCATTTGGGCGACGAGGAAACGCAGCGGAAGCATGGGCTTCCCGATTTGGGAAGGAAGATGCGATCTAAGCGGGGAGCGTGGAGGCGACTTCGTCAGCGCCTTCCTTCCGAAAATAGAGGCTGCTCTCCCCTTTAAAGCCCGACGAGCGGACGAGGAAGAGAGAGCATAGGAGCAAGACTCAGAAAGCGAGAGGCGACAAGTCTACGAGTGAAGAGAGGCTGAGAGCTTGTAATCGGCGGCGAGAGTCGTCGCCGACGAAAGAAAGAGAGAAGTGAGGGATTTTTATAGCTCTTTTGATGTGAATAAAGGAGTGAAGTTTTTTTCTTCCATTATCGTCTTCTTCTTCGGCGGGTTCCTCTGCTTCCGATTCCCTCCAACATGACCGTCGACGACGATAGTGCAAGCGACGCTTCCCGGCGACGATGAAGGCTGAGCGAGGAGACGACGAGGTCTCTCCCTAGCATCATGTCTGAGTTCCCCGGCTTTCCCCTCCTTGGCAACAGCGAACGCGAACGCGGCGAGCGTTTGCGTGAGAAGACGACGCGGCGAGGAAACGAACGCAGCGGCGTGGATTTTGACCAGGTCAAAATCCAAACCTCGATTTCGACTTCGCGGTGGTTTGAGACAGCTAATGAAAGGCGACGTTAGCAGAACGAATTCGTGATTTCAAATTCGAGCGGCGATTGGGATTTTGACTACGGGTCAAAATCATAAATTGAGACTAACTAGCGATTTAGCATACAGTTTAAGATTGGCTGGAGTACGACTCAGTCCTGACACCTAGTCTATTTTCTTAAGTAACTATTTAATTTTTTTATTCTGACTGCAAATGTTTTGATGGAGTCCGAAGATGAGAGGACAATTTATTGCACCAACATCGACGAGAAGGTGAAACATCTTATTACCATTCTTTTACTCTAGTTATTAGCTCTCACAAATAGAAATTCGCATTTAAACTGATATATATACGGTTTCATTATAGGAACAAACTGAACAATGATCGTCTGTGGCATTAGCCTTCTTGACTTGGATACTTGCCTGCATGCATGTATTATCATTAGCAATTGTACGTGTATTTTCTTTTTTTTGTTAACAACATGATTATACATGAAACACGGAAACTGTTTTCTCACAATCTTACTTTTACATGTAATAACAAACTAATACTATAGACTTGCCGCAATAAATGAGCAAGACGCTTGCTGCTTTATGCTGTCCGCAACATGAGCTATAACACAAGCACCCGCATTATACAGCCATTCATTCTTCACCTGAATTACGAAAATTGAATGCAATCAGGGGAATAGACTACTGAAGAAAAAAAAAGTCAACTCATGTTGACTACCAATCATACATGGATGTTGTTATGGGCGAAGAAGGGCAAGGTTGCAGAATGGAAGCTCACGTCAACCTTCTTCCATCCTACTCTTTGTAAGCCATGTATCATGTCCTCTGGATTTAAATATTTCATCATGTAAGAAAACTCAATCGACCAAAGCTAGCGAGAGCTGATCACACCATACCTTCCATCAGTTCATAGTATTCTGTGGTTTTCTGTGTGTTTGATGCAGTTTGAGCGGCTTCCTTTGCTTTTGCTGCTTCCGATGGAAATTGAGGGTCCTCGGATGCGACTGGGGGACAATTTTCCACATTTACAACATGCTTGTACCCGTCCAAAGGTTGCAGAGACGGCTGCAGACAACCAGTGTTAATCAACCAACTAGTAAGCAATATTATTTTTCAGGTATAAAATTCTCTGCCATCAGGTATAATTTTGAAACTTTTTATCCACAAAGTTCAATATCAAAGAGAAAGAAAGGATTATATTGTGTTGCCAGTGAGTAGATACTAGCAACAGATATTACGATTCATTGACAAATTAGTCATGATGCAATTTGTGCATTAAAGCTGAAGTTACCTTAGCAAGTTCAGTCTCTCTCCTTATTGAAGAGGTGCGCCATCCAACCATATCTTGATGAAAGTATGAAACTAAGGAGAACTATCTCTGTGCTGAAATTAAAACACTGCCATGTCCAGTGGTTGAAGTGTTTATTCTGATTTCGCGAAATCACACAGTAATTACTATGAAAATCAGCATGAAAGGATACGATCATATGAAACATTAGCATAAAGAATGCGATTCCTAAATGAAGCAAGAGCCGATCTGTAAAAGCAGAAAGGCATGCCTTGTTTAGTGTCAACAATAAGGAAAAAACTTTAAAACACATCGAAAAAAAATAAGAAACTACACGTACGCATTGAGTTATTTCAACTTACATGAATTTCAAATCCTCACAATCAGATGCCATTCTTAAGAGAAGGGGTGGTTTGTTAGGTTTGTCATCTGTAAGGAACAGTTGACGACCAGTACGCCCAGCGAGCATGGGAGCTAATGGAGGGGCAAGCTTTTCAAGAATGTGTAATCCCGAAAGAAACGGAAGCTGTAAAAGGGTACTGTTGTAATGTGTCATATACTTCATAGAACATTAGGAAAACTTGATAATGATCCTACTTTCCATTGAAATGGCTAGCAGATCTTGCAAAGGTCAAGTTGAGAGATTCATGAAATTTTTCTTAGTAACAAAAAGAAGTTGTGAATAAGGACTTCCAGTAGAAATTATCAGCGTCAGAGTATTTGAGATCTAAACTTAGTAACAGAGATGTAGAGAATAAAAACTAATTTCCAGCTGCGTAATAAAAACTATAAGAAGTGAGATCATGAACAATTCTTTCAAATGAAACAAAGAAAGTTCATTTACTTGCTTGTTCCCTCGAACACCAAGATGTGGAGTTGCCAATGTAATAAAATTTATTGGCTCCAATCCACCAATACTACCCGCTTTCAATGGATTTCCAGATTGTGATTTTCCATTTACACAATCATCATGCAGATCCTTTTGCAAGTTATCTGAAGAATAAAGAACAGCAATTGCATATCTTGAAAATAGACCACCTAATGAGTGCGCTAAAAAAGAGATCTTTTTCAAGCTTCCTGTATTCTGCACCACACTCAAGACCTGTACCAAGAATTAATCAGTTATTATAGAAATAAGTTCTGCTAGTGGTTTAAGGATATCATATTTGATCAGTGTAAATGAACTTTGACCACTACCTCATCTGCCAGCCGCTTTCCAGCTCTATCGATTCCGTCAAATGTTTTAGTATAACTATTGCATGAACTTGCTGTTGGGAAGAATGAGTAAGAAATCATAGAGACATAAGAGAAAGACGGCCCTTAAATTTCCTATCCTTGAAAGTTAAACACCACCGTACCGTATATTAAAAAGTTTCCCCCTAGTTGTCTTTGTAACTCTGTCTTTGCATATGTCCAATCGCTAGGACTGCAGATTGATTATACGTATTAGCACATAATCTCATAGAAACACAGTTCTTAGCAATCACAACTTAATACAAAGAAAAAACAGGAACAGCTAATGACAATTGTGAAATGAAAATACACTCATGAATTCTGTTGCCATCATATATATTGTACATTTGACGCGATAGAGTTGTCTTTTGATGGGCAGGTCAGAGACCAAAAACTGTGTAGATGAAAGTCAAGTAGAAACACAGTCCATCTTCCAGACATGAACATGGGGGAGAGTGAAACTGGAGAGGAAAGAAACCAGGAAGAACTTCCACGACATAGTATGATACACTGAGTACATGTAAAAATTTTATAAAGCACCAAGCACAAAAGTATAATGATTATGACTAGGTATAAGACGTCAAAGAAATTGAGCTCTCTATAGAAATTGAGCTTGAATGATCGGGCGCTCTGTAACATAGGGCATACAATGAGGATCACTAAAGACACAAATGACTAAGGAGTTCCTATGTAAACATTTGCCTTGTAGGGATCCTGATCGAATGACCCAAGTTACGGAGTGCCCAATCGGATGGCTAAAGATGACATGAGTATATTAGAACTTCACCTAGCAAAGATTCCATGAACTAGGACAAGGAGATGATCAGGTCCTTGTTTGAAGTTGTAGAGATCTCCTGATGTAACACTGCTTCTTTGGACAACACTCATTTTGTGAAATCTGAAATTAAGGTCATCCCAAGCTATGTTTAATCCTGCGTAGAGAAAACTAATTGCATCTTGAGACCTGCAGAAGATACGCGACTGAAATCAATGAATGGTTTCACAATAGCATCTGGGTACAATATTGATACATAGGAACAATTGAGATATTTGATCTCTATAAAGGTTCTTGTTTGCTTGTCTCCACTTACCATTACTTAATAACCATCACCTTGTATATTTTTCAAATTAAGCGAACATCTATAGCACAATATAGGAAAGCATGATGCTAATGATTCCATGCCTGTAATTTCAAGGATTATAGTTTGATTTATAAATGATGATCATTTGCATACTATCTCTAGTCTCTATGGATAAATTATCAAAACCATGCATATAATAAGAAAATGAATAGCGAGATTTTTTAATAGAAAATGAGGAAAAAAGCTTCCAAAAAGAACAATCACATGCGGCATTGCCCCACATCCCAGTCAAAAGAAACCTAGAAGTAACGAGTCAAGAAAAAAATTAATTTGTGAAGCGCAAGTGTTTCTTAGATTCAGCATACGCCAGTGTATAGAACAGAAATGAACGGGGAGATGTAGTAATTGAGACATAGCAAAATTGCAAAACAAGGTAGAAGAGTATTTATTGGATAATAAAAATAAAGTTTTCAGCAGGCAATCAAATTTATTCAATTGAGCTAATTCAGAGTTCAAACGATAACAAAAATCGAACCTTTCCTTTATTCTAGACCCTGTCCCTATTCCACCCTCCGAGATTACAAATCCAACAAGAAAGGGATATAATAGAGCGAATACCTGGGGAAAACGCAGCACAGGGGAGTCCCGAAGAAATTGGGCGCACAGGGAAGGTTGTCGCCACCATGGCGAAAGAGATTGTTCCGCGGCAAGATGCTACAATGAAATTGGAATCGGGAGCGTCGCCGATTGTGGTGGGGGCGATGAAAATGGCGATGGAGGCACGGGATTACGGAGGAGGCACTCACCATGGCCTATTTATAGTCGGCAAGAACGGAGAAAAAAAGAGGAATCGAGAAAGAGATGGAAGGGGGCAGCGGTTAGGTTCGACTTCCAAGTCGCGCCCCAACAGGTGTCACGCCATGATTGTAGGCCTCCTCCACGACGTCGCCTCCAGGGAGCAAAGCTTGTGCTTCCTTTGAAGCTTTGCTTGCGACCTGCGAGTTGCGAATGCTTCGGAGGAATATCCACAAACACAATCGGTGAATCGACGTCATGTGCGGAGGAGGCAGCGGCTGCCACAGTATAATTTAATAAGTGTAGATATTCAATATTAATAAGAGACTTATAATTCGATAAAAAGAAAATAATAATTATTATTATTTATATCGTTTGATAAAAAGAAAATAATAATAATAATATTTTATCCAGGACACAAATTTTTTCATTGGACAACCCAAGTTGAACAAAGAGTTTTTAATTGCTAGCTTACGTTCATTACATTTATTAATTCGGGATAATATAATAAGAAGATTAATGAATTATAAAAAAATTTTAAAGAAACAAAGTTAAATGAGATAAATGATCTCTTTTCAGTCAGCATTTGAAATAGTATTTCCGTCAGCGGCGGCTCTGTCTCCATTGCTGTTGCTCCTCTCAAACTTCTTCCAGCACTGATGCTTCCAGCACTGGCACTGCCCTGCCCTCCTCATGCTTCCCGCCCTTGCAATCCCGCCCTCCCCATCCTCTCCTGCTCCTCCCCCTTCCCTCCTAACCAGGCTAGTCGACGGCGATAATGCCGGCGGCGCCGTCGCCCCCACTTTGCTCCTCAACCACAAGTCCTTCATCCGCCTCCTAACCTCACACACTCCCTCTTCATGCCCACCGCCACCGCAGAACCCGCACTTCACCTCGCCTCTCCTCGCCTCCCTAACGTTCCTCGCCTGCTCCCAACTCACCGCCAGCCTCACCGCCTCCGCCAGCGTCGCCGGTCTCTGCGGTAGGATCCAGTCCTGGTAATCATCCTTCAGCCCGTCCACAAATATGCCCTTCAGAAGCGCGTCGGGGAAGCCGTGCTCCGGCCACTTGCGGAGGACCCACTGCAGGCGCAGGTGGTAGCCATTGACGCTTTCCCCGTCCCTTTGCTTCAAGCCCATCAGCTCGGCGCGCGAGCGGTCGGCGAAGTCCGGTGGCGTGAAGACGCGGAGGAACGCGGCGCGGATGTCGTGCCACGGCATCGGCGGGGAGCAGGGCTCCACGGAGAGATCGTACCACAGGGCGGCGTCTCCGTCTAAGGTGACCGGGAAGATGCGGACGATGGTGTCAACGGTGGTGGCGTTGTTGGCGCGGCAGACGCGGTCGAAGCGAGCGAGGTGGGCGACCGGGCACTCGGAGGCCTCGCCGCGGAAGACGGGGAGCGGTGCCACGTTGACGTAGGCGGACTGGGCGGGGTAGAAGGAGGAGCGGGAGTCGGAGTAGGAAGCAGGCTGGGACTGGGAGATGGCATCGGGTTCGTCGTCGTCGTCAGCCAAGGCACCGGCGGAGGGGGAGAGAGAGGACGGCGGGGAGTACGAAGGTGAGGACTGGTTTTGGAGGTCTCTGGAGGTGGTGGCGGAAGGGGTGGGAATGGTGCGGCGGCGGTGCTTCCTGCGGGGGACCGGCAGAGTCGGTGCAGACTCGGAGCGGGTGGGGGAGGAGAGCCTCATCGCGTTCTCGCGGACGGGTTGGAACTTGGAAATTGAGGCGCATTGATGCAAGGGAACACATCAACAGGGTCGCGAAGGAGCGGTTAGTTGCTACCAAAACTTACCGCAGTCAAGTGGGACGCGTCCTTTGGGCCGTCCTTCAACGGACTTACTCCACCTGGGCCTAAAGCTTGACCGCTCGGTCAACCGAAGCTAAATGTTTTCTATCTGACGTGCGCAATTAATTTCGACTCCCTTTATTTCACAAAACACAAAAGTAATTCATTTTCTTATCGAATTATAATTACTTTTCAAATACAAAGAGAAGTATTATTATCATTTACAAAACAAAAAATTGTCACATGATTGAGCAAGCGTTCGGGTTGTCGTCACTAAACATCGCACGCGCCTTGTCATCGATGATGTGGCTGTGGGGCGGCTTGTTGTAGTATCCGTACACAGTCAAATCGTCGTACCCATGCTTCCGGTAGTTATAAGAAGACCGCGGGGCGGCGTTGAAGAACAGTTGGCGATGACCCGGAGCAACTGCTGCCGGGTGGTAACTGTACTCTTGGGCGTACAGCACTTCCTCTGCGTTCATCGGATACGGCCATAAAACGGCTCTCCGGCCGGTCTTCCTCACCGCCTTCAGCGCCTTCTTTTGGTCCACCCACCCACTCACCGTCACCTTCTGCCTCGCCATGTCGACGTCCACGTCATGCACACCTGTCACACATAAGAATTGAGTAATCAAACCTTCGATTTATCTGGATATAGTATAGGAGATCAGATCTCTAGCTAGCAGCTACCGTCTAGTTTGTGCAGGGCCTTTCTTATCTTTCTTTCGCAGCCAGAGCAATCCATGTGCACATACATCTCTACAATCTGAGCACAGCAAACAGACAAATATTATCTCATATTTAATTAGAGAATTGAATAAAATTGATCACGTACTGTCATCCTGCCTCCGGAAGTTGCACTGCTGTCTGTCTTGCTTTCTAAGTTCTCAGTCCGAGGTTTAAGTCTAAGTCTCTTAATGGAAAGGATTAACGAGTGACTTGCAGGAGCTAAAGCTTCGCATGGCCCCATATTTATGGCGGAAGAAGGAAGTTGTTCGAGAGGCGTACGAGTGAAGCACTGGGAAGATACCGCGTCGTTGTGGTCAGTCAATAATAATTAACAACACGAAGGCATCCACATCACACCGACTTTCGGGACTTCCAGGGTTTACTTCCTCAAGTAAAGTACTGTTTCATCCAATTAGGGGTTGCCACGTTTGCAGTTGCCGTAGCAAAACTAGCCTTGCAACTTGCAACGCAAGGCCGGCGAAGCTGCGGGCCTGCTGCTGCACAGGCCGACAACGCCAAGAACGTGTGCTGATGGGAACACCGAGCGATAAGTTTGGCGAAACAATTGCTCGACACGTGGATCGTTTGATGCTAAACCGGCCACGTGTGGAAAAATTGGGGCGTCGTGGCGGTGGTGCATAGTTGTAGGCGGCCGGCTTCCCTAGCGCCGGACAATGGATCGTTGTCGGCCCGCGGTTTGTGGAGATTCCTCCTCCACGAAGCAAACCTATTCGGTGAACCGATAGAATTGCGCAACGTGTCCTACTGTGACATTTCGGCGGCCATTACGGCACACGTGGCAAGATATTTTTAAAGAACTCAATTAACACGAAAAAATTTTAACAGAAGGCACCCAACAACACATCCGCAAGATACGAATCTTAAAGCAATAATAGGAATCACGAAGTATAGTCAATTTCACGAACTTCGATCAACGTACACGAAAATATAATCACTATTTAACTTTAGTTTAAAAGTCAACCTATACAAAATTAGTCAATATACACGAACTTCTGAGCGAATTATACAAAAACTAATATTATTACACGAAATTTTGAGTAGAATACACGAAAACTGGGCGGATTATATAAAAACTAAAATTATTACACGAAATTCTGAACGGATTACACGAAACTGAGTTAGATTATACGAAAAATAGGTGGAATTACATTTAAAATTGGGCGGATTACACGAAATTAGACGAGATTTCACAAAAATCTAGGCGGCTTACACGAAATTCTGATGGAGATTAAAATCGTGTGAGTTGACTAATTTTTGTGTAAGTTGACTTTTAAACCAAAGTTAAAGAATAGATAAATTTTTGTGTACATTGACCCGTGTTCGTGTACATTGATTTTGTTTTAAAATTTAAAAACTAAGCTTTGAGATTCATATTTTACAAATGAGGGCACCCAACTGCAGATGCGCTGCTGGGTGCTCTTCTCTCAGAATTTTTTCAATTGGCACATTTAGCTGACTGTTTGTGGATGAGCGAAAATGGCTCTTATCATTCAATTTACTCATAATCCAACATAAAAGAACTAATTCAATATAGAAAATCAAATCACATAGATCTAGTGATGGATGTAATCTGAGTGAAAGGAGATTTTTTTTTCTTTTTTTTCTGTTCTGAGACTATTCGTAATTCTAACACACGCAAACTTTGGCTATTTAGAGGGAATAAAAATCTTAGATAAGCTATGTCTTGAGTAAGTTTTAATGTAGATTTTCTCATGAGCCAAGCGATTTTATTTGAAAGTTGTTATGCAGTAGCTATCTTATTAGGGCTTTCTTTTCTTAAATTTGGGCTCTTATGCAAGAACTATCTTGTCTCACTTGTGCTTTCCCCCTACCGAGTACAGGCTTTATGTCTCGGCTTCTCACGAACCCAATTATATATATTTTCATTGAAAAATTTCCAACAAACCAACTGTTCCTAACTACCATAACTGGCTCCTCCCACAAACATTATCATATAGGAATTCAGAAATTAATTAAGACATAACAGTCGAACCAGTGTAATTAAGATTGAATGACACCTCAATTGACGAATAATTTAACTTCTGTATTTCCTTGGACGGATAATTTAGAGGAAAGAATCAAAAATATATTGACGAAACTGAACAGAAAAATATGGGGATATGAGATACTAGAGTTATTATTAACAGTGGATAAGAGGATAAGGATAAAAAAAAAATCTAAAAACCACACAAGATGTAGAACAGATCTCAATAACCTAAAAATTACTTACGAATTATTACATCTCAGATGGATTCAATCAGCGACATTAATGATTCCACTTGCGTAATTTTGATTTTAGATGATATATATATGCAGTTCTCACTAACTAGCTTAATTGTCTCGATGCTTCGATGCATGAGTACACATATATATCGGCCAAATCAAACTCTCTACTTGAAGGAGCCACTGGGAAACAATTAACCCTTATTTAGTATACAAGAAAATTAACTAATTAACGTGCCCACTCTTAGGTTAATATCGAATCAAGACGCTGAGGCATCAAGTACTTTATTTAAAGATCTCACTCCAATGCCCTGATCGACATGGTCAGATCCAAAGTACTCGGCCCTACATTAGCTTGTTTGATGCTGCTGCTGTTGTTGCTATTGCCTGCCTGTAAGAAGCGCATAATTCTTCCAGGTTCATAGATTTCTCCAGGTTTCGTGGAGGAACAACTTGATGGAAAATTGAGTGAGAGCGAGAGTGAGAGCTCAGTTGTCGTGCTGTTGACTCTTTCAGCTTCAGGAGGCATAATTCCAGCTCCATCTTTCACTGATTTGGGCTTCAAACTCAGTTGCAAGTCGTCGTCAGCACTCCAACCAGAAGTCAACGCCCTAATCTTTTTCACTTGGGCCAAATGAGTGCCAGCTCCATCTCTTTTGGGGAACATGTCTGTGAATTTTTGCTTATGTAACTGCATGCATGCAACAGTACTTTTAATTAAATTCTCAATATTAATCCATGAAGTATGTGATCATGGTGGAGGATCGCTGAGTGGTGTAAGTACCTCAAGCACTCTAAACGGATCATCAAACTGATGTAGTTTGATGCTGTCGTTGACGACTGCAGATGCTGGAATATTGCTGACAAGAGTAGATTGATTCAGAATCTTATTGTAGTCACTGCTACTCTTGATCTGATCCATCATTTGGTTCCCAGTTTTAGGGTTCACGCCGACCTTAGTGCTCACGAAACTTGAGCTTTCCATTGATATTGTTGTCCTGTGCTGGCCATTAAATGTCCATCCTGCTTGAAGCCTGATTGACGAGGAAGAGCAAATCAGTATCATGTAGGGCTTCGAGATTAGTTAAGTACCAATTATTGAGGAAGATGTAGTTTTTTTTTTTACCCTAATCGTCTGGTGCTCATTAGATCTATCGATTTCGGGTACTGGGGCGGATTCAGAAGGCCGTGGAGATGGCCACCGCCTGCTTCGTGAATGTAATTGCTCCTCCGTGCGAAGTAGCCTCCGCCTCCGCCGCCACCATTCTCCATTGCGAGCGGTGGATGGTACGTTGAAGCTCGACTTCTCGGGTAGAACATCTCATGAAATCGATGATCAGTACCTCTTCTCATATGCAAATCCAATGGCGACACAACTGCGAGGGCACAGTAGAACGACATGCAGTGAGATTGATTAATTGGGCATTTATGTGTGAGAAAAGCTGCAATCTTTCAGAAGATCCAACATGGAACTAATTTTTAGATATAATTTTGGTTTACGTGTATGTGTACACGACAACATAGTCTCTCTGAGAGAGACAATGAGTCTCGTCTTCACCAATTTCAAGGTTGCACTTCACGAGCAAGGAGTACTGGTGAAGATTGTTGAGGATCAAGACAAAGAATATATATTAATTATAATGTGTCATGGAAAAAAAACTTAGCGATTGTTGAGATTATGTTAATGGTAAGAGATCTAGGGCGATACAAAAATCGAATCTTTGAGGATTAATAATTAAGTTGTTTCTTCTCTTTCTTATTTCTTTTCTTCTTGTGTTCTTTAGTAAATTTTGATGTTTTTTTTTTCTTTTTTTCTTTCTTTCTCTTTCTTGTAACTTTGCTTGATTGCTTTTGAATGAATTACCAGGTCTATTTTCGTCCAGCTGCTGACAAAAGATCATGCATTTAAAGAAGAAATTACACAAGAGTTAGATTAGAGGTGCTAAGTTATCCAAATACCTGAAGAAATTATTTTCTCTTTCCCGGAATCATCTAGCTTCTTGCTCCGATACATCTGATCAAATCATATATCCCAGAAAATGGAATCAATTGAAAGAAAAGTTGTAAATCAATGATCATAAAGAAGGGAAATCGAAAAAAGAATGCACTGATTCATTGAAAAGGAAGGGAAATTAATGAAGCACTCATCTAATTGTTACCTGCAAATGACTCTTCACATGAGCAATACTTAGCCCTCTCACGTTCATGATCTGAAGAACTAACTTTGGGGTGGCTCCTGCACGCACCACCAGCCAATAAACCCAGTTTAATCAATCAAGAAATGTAAATCATTACTTTTGCGAGAATGAATATAATATATTACTGAAGAAAAAGATTAGAAGAAAAAAAGGTTGAAATCACTATGAATATTGAAATTCTAGTTTAAAAGGATGAGTTAATATTTGGCTACAGCTCTAATCCTTACTGTCTTGGCCGCCGAGCCTCTCGACGGCGTGAACGAAGGAGAGGTGCAGATCCGGAGTCCACCTCAGTCTCGGCGTTTTAGACCGGTTGTACTGCCGGACCGTCGGCGCCCGCTCGCAACTCCCTTGCTCGCCGCCGGAATTATCACTGTTCCCGCTCTTTTTCTCCACGTCGTTATGATCCTTGCTGTCGTCGTCGACGTCGCCGGAGCTGCTGATGCTGCAACTCCGTCCGCCCCGACCTGCTGCCACCTCACTCGTGCTACCCCCTTCCTCCTCCTCCTCCTCATCGCCGTGATCTCTTCCTCCTCCTCCTCCTTCCACTTCCAATATTTCCACCTCAGTTTCCGCCTCCTCGTTGAGATCAAGGCCACCGAGCTCATGCAGCCGCCTCTTCCTCCTCCTCCTCCTCCTCCTCTTCCTCTCTTCCTTCTCCTCCTCCTCCTCCTCCACGTCGTTGCAATTCTCCACCACTTCGACGTCCTCTTCTCCCATCTCTCCCTTTCTCTGATCTCTATGATCTGCTCTCTCTCAAATCTTCCACGCCGCACTCATTTCCCCAACTCGATCGATGAGAGAAAGATCGGTATCGGTAGGAGAAAGAAAGAAAGAAAGAGAAGGCCGCGAGAAGGTACAATTTTATTGATATTTGTATGGAGGGTAGAAGAAGAGGAGGAGCAGACAAGCTATATAATAATCATGCAGTACGCAAGCAGACATCCAAAAAGTATTCCCTGAATTGACTCCTTTCTACTCCTATTATTTCTTAATTTCCTCTTGCTCCAAGCCAAGTTGAAACCTAGACTACATGCTAGTGGAAGCAGATCACATCCATTAAAATGTATAATTAACCATTTTTAATTGGAAAATTCATTTCTTTAATAAGTCAAGGTTGACGTTGTCTCACAAAATCAATACATAGATAAGTACTCACAACTCTACATTATGAATCAATGATCAAATCCACACCACTCTAGTTCTTATAACAAGTAATCATAATTCATACATATTGTTCTAATCCTTATAACAATGTATACCTTGACATCGATATCAACAACACTTAGCCTTGCAAATTAAATTAGTATTATAAGCAAAAATGCATAGTGGTATGTGTCATTTGTCACAAGGTGAATCAGAGAGAATCATTTGGTCAGTGCTCCCTAATTAAGTTATTTGACCAAGACAAAAGATGCTTCCGGATAACACGACTCTTGTTTGAGTCCATAAAATTTGACCAAATTATATTAATAAACATTATAACTCAAGTAATTCTTCCACATTAGCTAACCACATAGCTCTACATGAAAGCCTAGTTGTGTGGATTATATGTGTTTGGGGTGTGTGTTGTAGTATAGTTAATGAGAGATTAAGAAATTAATCAAATAGGATCTATTGAACAAAATTAACTAGACACTTAGACAAAATGAGTTCATGATCAAAGGGATGTTTGTACTAATTAATTAAGCAAGGGAAGTACTCTATATGGTACAATCAAGTATTATTTTATGCAACAACTAATGTGTAATGCATAGTAATCGATCATGTGAAGAACTTGTACATTAGATAGAGGTGTGCAAATTCACATTATACATATGCAGATCAATTTTATTGAGAGAATCCCTTCACAAGAAAAAGACATCATAATTGATCAATTTGTTATTTTTAATAATAATAATAATAATAATAGAAGGAAATATAAATGATGAGCTCAAGGTATAGGACGTAAGCATTAAAATAATAGCAAATAAGTCCTTGGATTTTATGCATGGGCATGATCCACAAAACTCGCACCTGCACCCTAATTATAAAATATCTTGTGATCGCCACCCATGCATGCGTGCAGTTGCACCACTAATTGATTATAAAGAGAGAGTCACATGTGGATGCCAATGGCTGCGTGGATCTTTTTACACATAATTTTACCACAACTAAATCTATTATATTAGTATTATATGTTGGATTGGGGGTTAATTTTTATATAAAGAACCTTAAATAATTGTTAATGAATATATGAAATATGTAAACTTTATAAAATAATTTAAGATAGAAAATAGAAAAATTAGTTTAGTTGAGTTGGTTACCAAAAGACACATTTAAAAACAATAGTAGGTTTAAATTATATAATGTTTAGTAGGTTTAATACCAAATTTACGTTGTTAAGATTTATTTAATGAGAAATTTAACTTTTTAATTATATTATATATGTGGATGAATATAAATTCCTACTTAATTAACAATCTTTTCATGAACAATTAATATTGCAATAAAGAAGGAGAGAAGGAGAGATCACTCTTCCAACCACTTAAAGTCTAAAAAGGAGGAGGGAGAATCACGGGCCATGTAGAGGATCATCTTAATAAGGCCATGCAGCAACCTAACTTCAAATCACTATTAACTCATCCTTTCACACATCAGCCTGAAAATTCTAATCTTATTATTATTATTATTATTATTATTATTATTATTATTATTATTATTATTATTATTATTATTATTATTATGTTTTGACAAGTGGTGGATGGATGAAAGTGGCCCATGCCCGTGATAGTAGATTTGCCTCATTAGTTGACCTTGGTTTGTCCTAGAGCATAAACAAGTGCATCATTTGCACGGCTACAAGACATACTTGAAACAATTTTATTCAACGTTCTCGTCGTCTTCTGTCTACGGATTTGTGTTTTCATTTCGACCAACCACATCTTTGACATTCCACGAGGATTCATTTTCCTTTTTTAATTTTTATTTCTGATCTACAACATATTTATATAGCTAAATGTGGAGTTGCTATCCTATAATTAATTCGTAATCTCTTACTCTCAATCGTAATTTTAATTTCATCCGTAATTGATTCTTAATTTTGTTTTCTTTTTTTTAAATGAATGCACAACATATATGTATAGTTTATGAATCAAAATTAGAGAATATTCGAGTGAATAATCAAAGGTATTGCCGACAAATTGTGGTTTGAGATGAATTGGGTGAATTGAAAGCAATCACATTCACATTCCACGACCTACACCAATGATTGTGTGCGTGAAGGGTTAGGTCAGAATTAGGTTAGCATGAGAGCTGAGAATAATTGGATCGTGATGACTATTATTACAATTTTTTTTTCCTTTTTGGCAGCAGCATTAATGTCCACACTATTACATGACCATAAATGAATGCATGCCTTGGGGAGTAACGAGCTTTGAGCCTCATGAGATTCTTGCATTGGAGATAGAAAGCGATCCATGCACCCGTGCTATTTGATGGTGACTTCAACTTTGTAGGCTAGAATTCGTACATGAAGAAATTGCTAGGTTAATGAATTAGATTTATAATTATTTGTACCTCCTAGGTGTCACGCCCACGCTTAACGTAATAAAATTTTAAACAAAATACATATGAGTCAACGTTTGACCTGAATCCATACACGCCCTCGCAGGGGCACCACGGTCGAAATCGTGAGGTTGGGCGTGATCGGCGGGAACGACTCCTCGAATCGAACCCCAGCCAGACTAGGGACTCGACAAAGGATCTCTGTCGTCCCAACCGCACTCAAGTCCACGCTCGCCAACAACCGGAGACCGGTGTCGTTGAGCGAACCCGACTTACCCAAGCCCGGTAGACTCCCCGGGGACCGACCACGTCAGACGGGGTCCACCACGGACACGAATCCGTCACACCGTCGTGTACGTTACGGATAACGCGTTCGTACCGCCAGTTACATGCAACCATACGGTCGGACTCCTCGGAGTGAGGGATCCGGCACATCCTTCCTTAGGAGGGACGACCGTCGACTACCAACGGGTGGATCGTCCGATCTTCCGCGTCACACACCGGAACAAGGATAGAATACTCCACAGAATCCATTGCCAAAATGGGAAGCAAAGGCGGAGCTGCCTTAGTTTCCGACGCGGGAGCAGACGGACCCTCGAATGCCAACTGAGATGCTGACCAACTGGCGTCTGCGTCCACGAGAGAGGGAGGTGGAGGTAAGCCAGGGGCCAGCGGCCGGTAGGGCTGCTGGTGGAAAGATTCCAGAGCCACAGATGGAAGGCCCCCTCATGCGGCTGACGGAGGCGGGAGGAAACTGGTGGAAGGATCCCCGCTGCTGGACAGCTGCTACACGGGTGAACCGACGATGGAGCCGAGGGCGCACAGGAAGGGGAAGACTCCCGCACGCAGGCGGAGAGGACGCCAACCGGCGAGCTCGCACGCAGGCGAGCTGGGTTCAGAAGTTCTCGCACGCAGGCGAGCCGAAACCCAACGAAGACGAGGGGATAGAGGGGCTCGCCGCGGAGCACGATGGACAACTCGGCCAAGCACATGCATGCCACGCAGAGGGAACGCAAAATAACACGGCGTTGCCGGAGCAGAGACGAGCTGCCGGGACGAAGGTCAAGAAGCGCCGGAATGGCGAGGAAATACCTCGGCGACCTCGCCGGCTCCTTCAGTCGACAACGTGGTAGCCTTCCGCACCTTCCAAGGCTATCTGGAGGTGAGGTCAACGACGGCAGCTACGACGTCGGAGAAGACGAGAATGGAAGAAGGACCAGGGAGCTCCTCGTGAACCATACCACCCCCCCCCCCCCCCACACCACCGGTTACACGAGAGGGAGCTCTGAGAGACGACCGATGGGGTCGTCGGCGCCAGATTAAAGGGATCGGAGGGGAGGTAGAGCGCAGGTCGAAAACTTCTTTTGAAGCGCACGACTCTCTTCCTCTCGCAGTGACGACCGCCTCCTCTTTTTCTCCTCCCCTCCCTCGAGCCACGTGCGCCTGCCCAATCGGACTGAGCCCACGCGCGACGGGACGTCGCCACGCTAGCCGCCCACGCAGCTTCTCTCCATTCACGGAAGTGATCTTGGCGCGTGAGATTTTCGCCCGTTGGCGAAAGTCGGATCCGGGCAGGCGCCCAATCCAACCCTCTTAACCCGATTCGCTCGGGTAGATTAAATAATCCTGCATTGGTAGGGCTGGGCTAAAGGTTGGGCCGCGCCTAATTTGGCCCATGGCCTAACACTAGGAGCTAATTCTACTCATGAATTTCTATGGATTAGTCTTATTTTTTTTAAAAAAAAGGTTCACACTCACATAATCATCTACATAACCTTTACACAATAATACGTTAAAAACTTATAATAGTAATCAATTAATTTAATATTAATCCATTAGTATTTTATTTTTGTTGTTAAATTTATGGAGCATGGTCACATATGGGTTTTTAAGTTTTAAAAAACAGCACATTTTATTGTTTACTCTAAATTATAATAGGCTCATAAATTCTCACTCAAATCAAACCAATTCAATTGATGATTTGTTCGAATTGTAAATCAACTAAAATATTTTTAAAAAATGCAACAACAATAATAATAAAGAAAGTTTTAGAGAAATAAATATAAACATGATTAGTTTTGCAACGACATATCTCCTTTAAGAAACCCTAACACGAGGAACATTGGAATAACATTTCTTTAATCACTTGTATATTCTTCTCTTGGATGCAAACAACGAAGACAGAATACTTGGGAGAAGATGCCGATCGAGATCCGAAATTAATTATAAAACACCTAAACAAGGGGGGAATTAATAGTTGGGAACACGAAAGATGCAAGGAAGGTTTGTCTGCAATTAAAGCAGGATTGTCCGTTCATCAATTCACAATTACGCCCTCGTCCCCATGCATGCTGATTCTCGCCTGGCCCTCATAATTTTATTAAAGTCGGTGTGTAGGGTTGTATGTGCATATATGCTGTGAAAGCCTCGGAGGAAGAGGAGGTCAACGTAGGGAGGAATCATTTAAAGGATTAGGTGACAGGCTAAATGACACCTTGAGAACATATATTTAAAGGATTATTGCAATTGCAACAAGTTGGATTTGAGCTATCAAATGGTGCAAATTAGACTCGTTCTGAAGGCATGAACTAAACTGACTGTTCTGCTTTGTTGAAAGAACAAGATCCCGAGTACGATAGCAGTTTCCTAACAGTGTCCTCCATGGCAAATCTAGCGAAGCACCTTAAAGAATATGGAAGCTGACAAGGACTGCACAGATCGGATCGATCGAGAGAGGTTGCATGTGTATATACGGATTATTCTGCACTACTTTTCTGCTGCAGATTCTTCAGCAGCTGCAGCACATCCATGTGCTGCTTGTTTGTATGAGCGAGCGTACAGCCCAGCAACGGAGGTGGAGGTCTCCTGCCATGGCTGAAGACCCGCCGCAAACGTAGGCATCAGTTCCTTGTCTCACGTGCTCTTTCTATTTGTGCAGACGGGGACTGTCCTGTAGTATATCAAGTTGTTTTTCATCAAGTTACAGGAGTTGAAACCTCTCATCCCAGTTGCTGAAAATATAGTCTGTGTTTCACCAAGAGTTCAAATCTTAGAAAAGTTGGTGAAATTATACCTCGAATCTTCTGAATGCCTCTTCTCCTCAATGCCTGCGGCCTTCAGTCACGGGCTGAAGTTTTCTTGGGAATCTCATGCGTTGTGCCACTGCTCTCTTCTCAGGAGGATTTCCAATCTATTCGTGTGAAGTTTAATATTGTGAGTGAAACACTAAAATGATATTAAAATATCAAACAAACTCTCTGTAACCAGAAAATATAAAATTACACTGGATGGTCATCTGCAATTATATTTTTTATTTACAAGTTATAGAATCCGATTTCACACTACTACGTTGCTTCAGAAATATACAGCGGAGTAAACAAGAAAGGCATTTCCCTTTGAGCAACAAATTTGAATGCAATAAAGCTTCTACGGTGAACATGCTGGTGAGGCTGATGGCAAATTGGCAACATTGGCAAGTGCCTTCCAGGCTGACAATGGCTCCCTGCAAACTGCAGTCCACGGTGAACAGAACATGGCAACGCTTATCTTCACCCCCAGTCCCCGTTCAGTAGGGTATCTAAGGATGCCACCAGCTCAAAGGTCTTTACTGAGGCAACAATGGAGTGGCCACAGAAGCTCAGGCACCATCTCTGCAGGTGCTCGTGCCACCTTGGTGCCTGTTTTTTTAGAACCACTGATCTAAGAAGTCAGACCTGAAGAAGACAAAAGAGTAAGTTCATGTGGAAAAAGCTAGGCCTTTGGAGGTGTTCAGGAAACAGTAGCGTTCTTAACACTTTTGGACATCGATTTCTTAATTCCATGTTTAGGGTCAACAAAAAGAAAATGCAGGCATCAAAATGTCTGAGGTTGTGGTTGCACAAAAATACAACAGACAAAAGGGATTTCGCAAAAGTTTTGGAAAAAGCCAAGGCACTGCAGTGTGCACAACATCCTTCTTTTGTTTTGTCTCACAATTTTAGACCAATTAGGATCGGTTGAGGAACATAATTGTATCTCAAAAAAATGAATGAAACGTTGGTTATTACTTATGATGGCAAATCATAGACACCGGTTTCATCAAGAATCACATGAACTATGACCAACCTGAGGAATGATTATGGCTCAAGGAAATGGAACATATATATGCTAGAATGATGCATACTCATTGAGAATCTATTGCATAGTAACATATTTAAAGTGCAATTCTAGCTCAAAGAGAAAAGATAAATAATCCTCCAGAAGCTGACGAGAATTGACAACATGTTCATGCACCATTACAGATTTAGTGCAAGTATTGCCACATCTTGATTTTCTCAATAGTAGTGAATTGCATGAATTTTGGCCTAATCAACATCACAAAGTGGTGCATAACTGTAAGGTCTCATATCCTTCCACCCCTTACGATATTTACTCCTGTAACATGCATATATCTTAAATAATAATATGAAATACGGTCGAATTGAGAAATAGCACCATAAAGAAATTAAGGTTTTGATTAAGGGAAAATCCAAAATAAATGCATATTGATAGTGTTAGTGCTTTATAGTTATTATGTTAAGAGGTTAATGGGTTTAAGGTTTTAATTTTTTCCCTTACCCGTTAACCCTATAACTTATGTGTAAAAGGGTGTAACCCTAATTGAATGGATTAAGCTTTTTGGTTCCTTGTTCCAACTTGGTATCAGAGCATCGATCCTCCGCCACCGCCGCCGCCGCTGCTTTGCCGTCGCCACTGCTTCTCCGCTCCGCCGCCTTCTTCTCCCTCTTCTCTATACTCTGTAACTAAGAGAAGAGGAGCTCTCGTCGTCGCTAGGGCAGGGAGCTTCGTGCGCTTGGCGCGAGCTCTCACCGGCCGTGGCATAGCCGTGTGATGCGCCAAGCTTCTATTTGCCACTTCTATCTTCTTCTTCGATTGCTCATCAACGTACTTCTGGTGGTATGCGACGAGAGTCTTGGCGACGCTCTGGCGGATGGCGTAGATCTGTGAGGTCTTACTGCTACCGCGCACGCGGATGCGGATGTCGACGCCCATGAAGGATGCTTAAGATCCTTTCGAGGTTGGCGATGCTACCGGACTACTTTGAGGACGAAGCTGCATTTCTAGGGCACCGGCGACTGGATTTCTAAACGCCTCCGGCGCTCGACCTTCTTCAACTTGGACAAATTCTCTCCTTCTAGCACGTGGTGAACTCTTCGCAGCATCTTAGAAGCCTTCTACGGAATTTTACGTCCGACGCTCCTCCGCGGCAAGGTGACGCTCACTCCTTGCTTTGCCACTCAGTTTGGTATTTGGTGATTCACTATGGATTCTTCGTCCTTCAACATGGATTTCAAACCTGGCACCACCTTTGGAACAAATATTATTAAGTTTGATGGTACAAACTTTCAGTTATGGTCTCAATCAGTTCGTCTCAGGGATCCCATGGAAAGGAGCATCACCTCACTCAGTCTGCTCCTCTTCCTACTGATCCCACCTATGACTCGTGGCGTCGATCAGATATGGCAGTCCTAAATTTACTACTTCATAGCATGGACACCAAGGTTGCATCTACTATCATATATCAGAAAACCACCAAGTCTGCTTGGGAATTTCTCACCGGCACTTATGCCTCCAGACAGAATCTAAGTCATGTTCTCCGTCTCTATGAAGAGATTATCAATCTACAACAGGAAGATCGATCCTTCCAGGAAACGTATGCCTTGTTACAAGGAAAGTGGGACGAACTTTGTCAGTATCATCCTGCCTCATCTGACATTGAGGTTACTCTCCAACAGCGGCAAGAATTTCTGGTGGCCAAATATTTATCATGCCTCAATACCAAATATTCAGCCTTGGGTTCTCAGTTGTTATTGGATTCTACGGTTACTACTCTTCAGGGAGCCTTCTCTCGTCTTTTACGTGTGACGACTACTTCACCGCCACAGGACACACCTAGCGCTCTTGCATCCTCTCCCGTTCCCCCTTCTTTCGGCCAAGGGCGTACTCATGGACGGGGACGGGGCCGTGGCCGTGGTCGTAATCTTCCGCCCTGCACGCACTGTGGTCGCACAAATCACACATCAGATAGGTGTTGGCAGAAGTTTGGGCTTCCCTCTGCTCGGGCCGCTTCTGTGTCTGACGCGCCCTCCTCAAATGCTGTCTCCGTTCCTGCAGCTCTCCCTGCCACATCCACCACTGACACTGTTACCATTTCGGCAGCCGAGTATGCTCGCTTCCTCCAGTCCACATCCGGGTCTACCGCGGGGCCATCCACCTTCATAGCTTCTTCCAGTCACGCTTCCGGTATAGCCACTCTTGCTTCTTATGATTCTACTTGGATAGTTGATTCCGGTGCGTCCTCTCACATGACAGGTAATCGTAGTTTTTTCACTTCCCTTTCCACAGGGGGAGTTTATTCCCCGGTGGCTATTGCCGACGGTTCCCTAGTACCTGTCATGGGAATTGGGACTGTTTCTTTATCCTCCACTATACTTCTTTCCCACGTGTTATACATTCCTTCTTTTCCAGTGAATCTTTTTTCAGTTCGTGCCTTTACTGTGCAATGCAATTGTAGTGTCACTTTTTTACCGTCTCACTGTTTGTTTCAGGACCTCCGAACGAAGCGGACGATTGGTGGGGGGCCTAGGCGGGGTGGTGTCTACACTCTCATCCCTTCTGCGGTACCTCAGGCTCTTTCTTCCACTGCGGTTTCTCCTCTGCTCTGGCACTATCGTCTTGGACATCCTTCTGCTGCGCGTCTACAACATGTTCTCTCCTTACCATCACGGCCGTCTTTTCATTGTGATGCTTGTGAACTGGGTAAACATCATCGGACCTCTTTGCCGTCTGCTTCCACTTCTCGCAGTTCCCACCCGTTTCATCTGGTTCACTCCGACATTTGGGGTCCGAGTCCTGTTCCTGACCGTGATGGCCACAAATACTTTGTTACTTTTATAGACGATTTTTCTCGAGTTTGTTGGTGTTATGTTTTGTCTAAGAGGTCAGAACTTTTTGATGTATTTTGCAACTTTTGTGCTGAAATTAAAACTCAGTTTGGTGTCCCCGTTAAAATTTTGCGTTCTGATAATGCATTGGAATACACTAGCACCTTTTTTCAGTCTTTTTGTCATTCTCATGGCATTATACATCAAACCACTTGTAGTTATACTTCTTCCCAAAATGGTGTTGCTGAGCGCAAGAACCGCCATCTTCTTGAGGTGGCCTGTACCTTATTGTTTCACATGACAGTACCTCGGTCTTATTGGGCTGATGCGGTTCTGACTGCCTCATTTCTAATTAATCGCGTTTCTACTCCCATTTTAAATGGGCGTTCCCCCTTCTCTCTTTTATTTCCAGCACAGGCTTCTTTTTCTCTCCCTCCTCGGGTGTTTGGGTGTTTGTGTTATGTCCACGCTCTTGGCCCGGGTATTGACAAGTTAAGCCCGCGTGCCACCCGTTGTATCTTTCTTGGGTATTCTCGGACTCAGAAGGGATATCGTTGTTTTGATCCCTCCAGTGGTCGCCTCTTTACCAACGTCGATGTTACCTTTGATGAGTCTCGCCTCTTTTTCTCCTCTGCTCCATCTCCTGTTTCTTCGTCATCTTCTTCTTCCGGTCTTCTTCCCGTTCCTGTTATCCTCCCAGCTTCACCTCCGGTTTCTGCTTCCTCTTCTCCCGATTCTTCTGTTGGTACCTTGCAGGTTTATCACCGACGCCCCCGGCCTCCTCCTGCCGTGCCTCCTTCGTCGGCGGTTCCTGACGACAACCTACCAATTGCTCTGCGCAAAGGCAAGCGTCATGCCTCTCATTTCCCTATTTCTCATTATGTTTCTTATGCTCATTTGTCACCCTCTTTTCGTGCTTTTTCTGTTGCCTTGTCCTCGGTCTCGTTGCCTACATCTACCTTGCAGGCTATGTCGTTACCTCACTGGAAACAGGCTATGGATGCTGAGATGGCTGTCTTACAGGCTCGTCACACCTGGACCTTGGTTCCTCTTCCACCTGGTGCTCGTGTTGTTCCCTGCCGCTGGGTTTTTGCCGTCAAGTTTAACTCTGATGGTTCTGTTGCTCGCCACAAGGCTCGCTTGGTTGCTAAGGGCTTCTCCCAAATTCATGGCCTGGATTATCATGATACCTTCTCTCTTGTGGCGCGTCTAAACTCTGTTCGCACCTTGTTCTCCCTCGCTGTCAATGGTCAGTGGTCTCTTCATCAAATGGATGTCACCAGTGCCTTTCTTTATGGTGACTTAACTGAAGAAGTCTTTATGGAGCAACCTCCTGGTTATGTTGCTCAGGGGGAGATGGTGTGCAAATTGCATAAATCAATCTATGGCCTCAAGCAAAGTCCACGAGCATGGTTTCATAAACTCTCACAGATTATGACCTCATTTGGGTTTCGTCATAGTCAAGCTGATCACTCTATCTTTATTCGTCGTTCAAAGAGTGGTGTCACTATTTTGGCAGTTTATGTCGATGGCATGCTCCTTACAGGTGATGACCGACAGGGAATTGAGGAAACTAAGAATCACTTACAGTCCCATTTTTCGATCAAGAATTTAGGGACACCAAAATACTTCTTGGGAATTGAAGTTACATACCAGCGTGATTGTGTGTTTCTGTCACAAAGGAAATATATCTTGGATCTTCTGGATGAGATTGGTATGAGTGACTGCAAGCCAGTTGATTCCCCTTTAATTCCAAACCAGAAGTATAGTGATAATGAGGAATTTGAATACATTAATGCAACTCGATACCGTCGCCTGGTAGGCAAACTTAACTATCTCACTGTTACAAGACCCGACATTTCTCATGCTGTGGGCATCATTAGCCAATTTATGCAAAAACCCAAGCAGTGTCACTAGGACGCAGCTACTCGTGTGGTTCAGTATATCAAAGGTGCTCCTGGTCAAGGATTGAAGTATTGCAAAAATGGGCATACTCGAATTGAGGCTTATTCTGACGCTGATTATGCTGGCAATATTGATGATAGAAAATCTGTTTCTGGTTACTGCACCTACCTGGGTGGTAACTTGGTCACGTGGCGGAGCAAGAAACAAAGTGTTGTGGCAAGATCAAGTTGCGAAGCAGAATATAGAGCCATGGCTCACACTGTTTGCGAAATGCTTTGGTTAAGAAATTTCTTACAAGAATGTGGAATAAATTGTCCTAGCCCAATGAACATGTTCCGCGATAATCAGGCTGCTATTTTCATTGTCAACAATCCAGTTTTCCATGAACGAACTAAGCATATATAGGTGGATTGTCATTTCATCAAAGAAGCTATCAATAACAGACTAGTTACTACTCCATATCTGAAATCCGAATATCAGATTGCCGACATTTTCACCAAGGCTTTGGGACCATCTAGACTTAAGAATTTGTGTAACAAGCTGGGTCTAATCAATATCTTCTCTCCAGCTTGAGGGGGAGTGTCAGTGCTTTATAGTTAATATGTTAAGAGGTTAATGGGTTTAAGGTTTTAATTTTTTCCCTTACCCGTTAACCCTATAACTTATGTGTAAAAGGGTGTAACCCTAATTGAATGGATTAAGCTTTTTGGTTCCTTGTTCCAACTGATAGTTTCTCTTCCCACTATAAACATGACTAGATAGACAAGGAGGCAATGCAATTTATCAAAGGAGGTATCCAGCACCAACCGATAGAGGCCAAGAGAAGAATCATGGAGATTAACCACTTGTGTGCCAATGATCAAATCAGTTTTATACAGACTAAAAAGAGAAAACAATGCATCAGTCATTTGGCTAGCAAAGTATGCGAAATGTAGCAAAACTATAGTGACTCAGAATGGTAACTAGCCACTCTTGTACAAGGACTCTGAGTCTATGAATCAATCAAAGTTCAGTTTTTATAAAGAAATGATCAGATGTCGTCTAAGATTCTAGAAATCATCACGCCATGATAATGTGATCAAACAAGACCTCAGATAATGTATGAAGAAAACTTGTTTGCTCATAAGGATGAAATTGCTTCTCAGTCCGAAGATCCTTTGTGAAAATTAGGCAATCTATAAGCTAGCGGACAAACAAATTCTTCCAGAGATATTCCATGAACATTAGCGAAGGATAGTAAGATTTCCAGCAACAAAGTCAATAATTCCAGCGAACTTCACAAATAACTTTTTAACATCTTTAATCTGAACTTGGCAGAAGCCCAGGAGTTGAGATTTTTATCTATAATTTGACAGAAGAGATTATGCAATAATATATACTCAACTAACTAGGGTCTAGAAGTTCACAGTTAGAGCAAGTACAAAAACTAATAAAATTTGAACATTTAAAGCCTCATAACGAATTAGAACGGCTAGGAGCCTTGGACACAAAAAAAACTAGTAAACTTAATACAATGTGTTATGTATGGATTGAATTTAAGCTGTAACCATTAAGAAGTAGACCCATTAAGCTAATTATTATGTGCAAAATGTAGTTTTGTGCAATTTTGGGGTTTTTTCTTGCGAATATCGTCAAGGTTACAGTTGCATCTCATTCTTCTTCTTCTCTATGCATTTGTTTTGATGGAAAAGTGATTTAGAGACACAACATTTGTTCTACTTATTTATGAGTGGTAAAGAAAACTCATACACTTTTTTAAGGTATTTTGTAGTGTGCTTGAGAGATATTGTATGTTCATAATATTTGTGAAAGATTTGATCTTCACATCTCTTACATTGTTCAATTGATTAGTGACATTGCTCCTTGTAGGCTTAAGCCAAATCAGTAAATTTTGTGTGTTTTGTATCTTGTGATTTCGTATTAATTTTATGGTGCCAAGATTGATCATTATAAGCTGCAACTTCTGTCATAATTTATCAATTACAAATCAGTAAGTTGGTCTATAGATAAATTAGAAAATTGCAAGGCTTCTTTCTTAACACAATGCGCTACGAACCCTAAATTCCGCAAACAAGACATCAGAACAATCCAAAATACAAAAAACACAACTATTTAGAAGAACAATTACTCTGTGTCAAATTGAGGTAAAGATAGAACGCCGAGTTCTTATTGTTCAGTTCAATATAGCGCTTAATTGGAAGATCCTCGGACGGGACCGTCATCAACGATCCATATTACAATTATGAATCCCCTTTTTTTTTAGAACAGGAATCACACAGCATCGATCTAAGATATCCTATCGCTTGCATAATAAGGCAAAATTAAAATCAACATAGCATCGATTTAAGTTTAGAAAAATTCTTCAGAATCCCAACCTTGAGTTAAATAAAAGGATTGCCAAAGCTACAGCGGCGAGCTAGCTAGCACGCACACAAAATTTCCACCCTAAATTAGGGTCAGATCCTCCCAATTTTTTATACAAAAGTGAGAAAAGTGGGATTTTGGAGAAAAAGTGAGCATTCTAAAATCAAAGACGTACGTGCTTTAGGGAATCAGGGAAAGTGATCTTCCCGATCTCCACAGGTGACCATCGCTCCTCGTCCTTCGCCCCTGCCGCCGCTCCACTACCTCCTCTTTTCTTCTCTTCTACTCGATGTCGGCATCCTCCTCCTCTCCTCCCCTCACTCCGGCGGTGGAGCATCCCTCGCCAATGAACTCCACCAGTGCAAGAAGGAGCGGAGCGCCTTCCGCCGCGACGTCGCTCGCTCACTCGCTCCTGTTGCGGTCGCGGAATGACGCCGTCCTCTTGGGCCCTTGGCTCACGGCCACATTTAGTAAATTTTTCTCCTATTTTACGTTTATATATTAAATATTTTCAATTTAGTTTAATATCATGTATTCATTACTTCTTAGTCAACATGTGACTTTGACAAACTTCTTGGCCATCTGACTAATCCCATTTCAATAAAACTTCCAATCAACTTCTAGGCAAGCATAATGCATATGTATCAAAAGTTAGTTTGACTAACTTCTTGGTCATTACATAGACTCGGGTCAAAGGTTGGTGTCTGGGGCAGAGAACTGGTCAACTACTCTGTAGATTAGTTTTGAGTTTAGTTGCTAGGGTGAGTGGAGTCGGGGCAGGGAAATCAAAATATCAAAGGAAAAAGACAAAGTCAAATACATGAACTGAAGGTACTGACATAATTAGTCAATTTGTCAACCTTTCTTTTTAGCCTGATTTCTCTACGATTAAGCTGTGGGTTGGGCCCATCTGTTTAACTAGCATGTATTGCTCGGCCCATTTTAATTGTTGTCGCTGAATAGGATACTCATGCAGTCATGGGCCTCCAACTGAGACATTTGTAAATTTTGTTTTGCCGAGGACTTTCTTGCTTATTAGAAAACGTAGTCGTTAAAGCTAACCTACTCCTTTCACCTATTTAACAAACCCAACCCATTTCCTCTGTTTTCTCACGCTTGCTAAATCAACGACTACCACTGCACCGGCCGAATGGCGCCGCCCTTCTCCTCCCTCCTCATCCGTTCCCTCATCATCGTCTTCCTGCTTCCGCCGCCTGCTTCCTGCTCCTGCGATCCTTCTGACAGAAAACTCATCGCCCTCGCCTTCCGTTACGTCTCCGGCTTCCACCTCCCTTCTCCCACGGCCACCAACACCAGCGGCTGCTCCATCATCCTCCCCTCCCGCAACCTAACGGGAACCGTATCGTGGTCGTACCTCCGCAACGTCTCCGTCCTTCGCGTCCTCGACCTTTCTGGTAATGCCCTCCACGGTTCCGTCCCCGGCGGCTTCTGGTCATCCCCTAGCCTCCTTGAGGTCAATCTCGCAGCCAACCGACTCGGCGGTGCTCTCCGCTTCGGCACTACACTCTTTCCATCGCCGCCTCTCAGGTCGCTTAACCTCTCCGGTAACCGGTTCACTAGCGCTGCCGGCCTCGACGCACTGCCTCAGTTAGAGCTCCTCGACCTTTCGCGGAACAGCCTCGGCCTTGTACCGCGTGGGCTGGCGAAGATCCGGCGGCTGAGGCATTTGGACCTGGCTTCTAACGCTATAAAAGGGGTGTTTCCCAATGGCTTTCCGCCGCTCGACGCTGGGCTCCGCTATCTGAATATCTCATATAATAACTTCACCGGCGCCGTGCGCCCTGAGGTGGTGAAGAAGTTTGGAAAGTCTGCTTTTGTTCAAGCTGGATCACTGCGGTTCGATTCCTCTGCTCAAGTCGCCCGCTCCTCGTCCCCTGCTTCGCCGCCTTCGCACAAGGAGGGACACGGGGGGAGGAGAGGAAATAGATTGGTCAAGCTGGGACTCGTTGCAGGAGTTCTGCCTCTTGTTTTGGCAACGTCTTTCTGCATCGCGTACCTAGTAGTGAAGAGGAGAAAAGGGCGAAAGGGTGAGAAGAAGTGGGATGAGAAGGAATTGGAGGCAGCGGCGGCGGCTTCGCAGGAGGCAAAATGGTTGGCGGAGGCCAAACTATCGGCGCCAGTGGTTCTGTTCGAGAAACCGCTGATGGATCTGAATTTTGCAGACTTGGTGAAGGCAACGTCGGGGTTCGGTAAGGAATCTCAGCTGGCGGATGGCGGACGAAGTGGTCCCGCGTACAGGGCGGTGCTTCTCGGTGACATGCACGTGGTAGTCCGGGTGGTTGAGGCCGCCCGAGACACGGAGGAGCATGTGGCTGCCGCCTCCTTCCGCGAGCAAGCCCGCCTGCGCCACCCGAACCTTCTCCCTCTCCTCGGTTATTGCATTTCCGGTAACTATAATTCTCTCTGATATTCTTTATCAATTAATGTGCGAATGACCTGGAGTTCGATCGCTGCCAGGAAAGGAGAAGCTAGCGCTATACCAGTACATGGAGAGGGGCGATCTCCATCGCTGGCTCCATGAGCTCCCCGTGGGGCAACCCGACGTGGAGGATTGGAGCGGCGACACCTGGGAACAGCACGCCGGCGAGGAGAAGCGCGAGGCCTCGGCTGCGGCGTCCGCGGGGGCGGGGATCATGGACTGGCCGACGAGGCACCGCATCGCCCTCGGCGTTGCGAGGGGCCTCGCCTTCCTCCACCAGGGGTGGGTGGGCTCCACGCACGGCGTCGTGCACGGGCACCTGGCCCCGTCCAACGTCCTCCTCGCCGACGACCTGGAGCCGCGGGTGGCGGACTTCTGCGGCGCCGCCGCGGGCACGCCCGAGGGCGACGTGTACGATTTCGGGCTAGTGGTGATGGAACTGGTGACAGGGAGGGATGGGTGGTCGGGTGAGGCGGTGGGCTGGGCCCGCGGGCTGGTCCGGGCCGGCCGCGGAGCCGATGCGGTGGATCCACGAGTGCAGGTGGCGGGCCCAGAGGAGGAGAGGGAGGCAGTCGAGTGCCTCCGCGTCGGTTACCTCTGCACCTCGCCATCGCCGGACAAGCGCCCAACGATGCAGCAGGTAGTCGGGCTCCTCAAAGACATACGCCCTTCCTCCTCCAGCCCCGGCAGCGGCGCCGGCGCTGCTGCGTCTACCAGCTGCTGAGCTTTGAAAAATAACATATTTAGCGCGCATTACTTGAATCCTGCATCAGTGGTTGACCACTCTCCATCACGATCATTCTCTGCAATAAATTTTTGGTTTGTGCTGCCCGAAAAGGGAGGGAACAAGAACAAATTTGAGTGGGGGAAGGTGGGAAAGCTGCAGTGAGCGCAATGGTTGTCGGACAGCGAATCCCAGTGGTTTTAGTTTTACTGCTTTAGTAGATTAAAATTACTTTATGACGCGGGAGACAAAAAAAAAGAAGGATGAAGGGAAAGTGGGAAAGTGGCAAGTCAACACATGGCATGAACTGGTCAAAATGGGAGTGGGGGGTTGCGGTTGCGTAAAGGGGAGGGAGGAGAAGAAGAACACGAAGTTAAAGAGCTGACGGCGAAGGCTTTGTTGTTGGTTTGTAATGAGCTGCTTCGTAGAGGCGGCATCTGCTTTTTGATTGTTTGTTTGCTTCTGCCTTTGATCAATTCCTTTCTTCCCCTTTCGGCCTCTTTACTCGTCATTTGTCGTGTCAAACACATGATTTTGCTGCAGATTGATGCAGGGCACATTTAAGTCATAATTTGCTCTACTCGTTTAAGATCAAAAACTAATAGGTCGTCAACCTTTTTTGGCTCATTTATAGGATGAAAAATACTAGAGTCATGTATGTCAATTTAACTCTCACATATATTGTATATTTATCCCATATATTAATGGCTTTTCTGATTGATCCTTGTCTGGCTGCACTTGAATGCTGTAGCAACACCCATAATTTCCCTGGGCATAGAACAGGACAACCTTCTTAAATACTCTCACAAAGACACACATCAGGGCAGTAATTTTGTTTGTGATCAGAACCTATTAATTAAATAAGTCGTCATTAGATTGGAGACTTAAAATGATGCTGAAAGCCAGGTCAACAATAATGCAAGCTTGAGAACGAGTCACAGGCTTGCTTTTCTCCACACAGAATATAGGCGGAAGCTAACGAGGTAGAATGGGTTGGAAGTTTGGTCCTGCACTTTAAATGTTCTCTGTTTTTATTTGCCCGTGCCTGATGAGGAAGTTTGGTCCAAGGCCCAGCACACAATGAGTAGATAAAATTGACACCGATATCTCAAGCCCGATGACAACAAAGGCCGAAGGATGATTGAGGCCAGATGACAAGGTTGACACTTGATGGGAACCCGACCAGCGTAGCCTCAAAGATCGGGGTTACGGGTCTAATACTGTTAGTAAATTATATAATAAAGTGGACTCGGATTGATACATTATACTCGGTTTGTTAAATAAAGGAGTATTATAAATAAGGATTTAAGATTTAGAGTGGTGTGTCTAATATTTTATTATTGTTTTCATAGCGCTTGCTTAGCACGATTTTTCACTAGTGACAACAAAGATCCATCAATAGCATTATCCATTTCTTAATGACAAATCATAATCTAAGCAAGCATCTCATCTTCTTAAAATTCCCGTCCTGAGATCACTGATCTAACTTGTGATCTTAAAGATAGAACACTTGCTGAAACACAAGCGTCTCTCTTCTTGTAAGTGGCGATGAATTTTTGGCGATAGTGATAAAGTTCTTGGAAATGGCTTGTTCTCTTCGTCTTTGAGGTCAGCGTTCGAGGTCAAATGTTTGACTATTTTATATATGGAAATAGTAGACTGAATCAAAATTCAGAAAGAGCTGTATTGGGAGATGAACTTAGTTTCATCAAATCGTTAGTGGTTGCACATGAGAGTTTGTATTGAATCCATTTTACTAGTTGTTACTGATTAATTTCCAGTGATTTTTGGAGGAAAGCAAAAAAGCGATAAAAGATTCTCATCCATGCTTTTGGCCAAGAGATTCAGACCAGGAGATGTAACACTCAGATTTGCTAAAGATTCTCCAGATACAGCGACACCCAGGGTTAAGACAAAGTGTTCAAGATGGTCCAGGTCTATGATAGAATCAAACAAAGAACCAAAAATAAAAGTAGCAAGAGTCCAATGATTGAGTTCTAAGTTTTGATTACTTGCATACTATTCCACTCCTTCCTCTCTTCTGCTTTATGTAAATTGATTGAATTTCCAGGTGCATCCGAACGCATGAAGCTATTTGATCCCAACACAGCTATGACGTAGATCTAAGATGGCTAAACTATCCAACGGAAATTAACAAAGGTCCAAAAGGAAAAGACGAAGAAGATATGAGAATGCGGAGGATTAGGTCAAGTGGAGGAGATAAAGAAAATAGTAGTTGTGACGATGGTAAGAAGAAGCACCTAATGAAAGTTCCACGACAACAAACAAACAAGCAACTGGAGAACAGAAGCTATGGCCTTAACGGATTATGTGTCAATGTCAATCCATGCGTGCAGTTGGAAAATAGTAACACTTGCAGATAGTTTGTCAAATGGGGGATGAAATGCATGAACGGAACAGGGGCAGACAAGAAGTTTTATCAGATTTGATGAGCCATAACTTTTGAAGAACAAAGGTAATGGTGTACAATTGAAAAAGATTACTAGTAAAGGAAAAAAACAGTGTAGGTGCATGGCTTATGAAAATAATTGCAAGGACATCCTTATATCACATATCAATTCAAAAAGATTCACTCGGATGTATTGGTCATTATGAAAGCCTTGCTCATTCCAAAACCCATGCACAAGCTGTAGGATATTTTCAGTTCTTCGGTAAAGTCAAAATGATTTATAAGTAACCTGCTACATAATACATTCTTATACTACATATCTGCCACATTATATTACAAAATCCCACACAGGAATGTTAGACTAATCAATTATGAAGCTATTCATGTTTCCACTTCAACCAAGAAGAAAAATATGAACCACGAACATCGACCTGATACATTTGCCGAGGTCACTCTTTACTGCACAAAATTCCTAACCAGCATACTTGGTCAATAGCATGTCAAGCGTCACGGCAGCCAAGGAGGACTCGACTACATTTAGTAACGGAAAGTGTTACCTGGACCATACTTGCTTCTGAAGTTGTAATGATCAAACTTTGAATCACCATAATCTGCTGATTTAGACTCGACAGACTTTGGTTCAGTTGCCACAGCACCGAAGAGTGCCTCTGAATTCTTTTCACGATGGCTGTGACGAACTCGATCTTTTGAGGGCTTTGAACTCACCTGAACATCTCCCGAGCCATAAAAATCAGCATAATCCTGTCTTTTTGATGATCTGTGTTTGCTAGGTAGCGAAGTATCTTTGAATTTGGGGATTCTGCTGATCTTCTGGGGCTTCGGTGCTGTATCAGTAACAACATTTGGTTCATGAATTGTCTCAGACATGGGCAAGGGGCTCTTTTGCTTCTGCACAAGGGGGGATTCAGTTTTTTCTTCTGGGATAACAAGATGGTCTTTGAGAGGAGTTAGGCCAGTCCGTTTGCTAAATAGGCCTAATGGGATGAAGTTGAGAAGCATACTGCCAATTCCTTCAAAGGCAAATTTAGATAGATCAACTAGAAGCCTTCCTAGAGATGGCCATCCGGCTCCAGGCTCCTCCTTCAGGGATTCTACGATTACAGCAGGCTTATCTAAAGAGCTGTCCTCATCTCGAGCGCTTACAAAGGCTTGATTCTGAAGAAACATAAACCAGAAATAATTAATTAACAAGAAAAACAAGTGATGCAAATTAAATATTTTATAACGAAAATATAGTTATAGAAAATCAATCACTGGACAGAAAATTATATGCAGCTTGTATCACCTTAGAGGGAATCAACGGTCCAAATCCTTGCTGGAGCAAACATGAGATGTAACCCACTAATACTGCCCCAATGACCATAGAAATATCTGTAAGAAAGAGACAACAAGCTTGATTCGAGACATGGAACCTCTAAAAAATACATACATCACGATTGCATAATTGACATACTTTTAAGCAAAGTTGTTAGGATCGAGATCTAAGCAAAGAACGATGAAGGCTTTGTAGGATCGAAATGTAGGATCGGATCGTAAAATCGTAAGATCCTACCAAATCACCTAATATATATTTTTAAAAATATATTCATCTAATTAGACTTAAGAGTATAATAAATATTCTGATAAATAAAAAATTTTTAATATATATCCATTTAGTATAATGTATTAAGGTATATATATATATATATATATATATATATATATATACATATATATATATATATATACATATATATATATATATATATATATCTAATATTTTATACTATTATTCAGATATATTAATGGTATAGTGTAAAACTATGAAATTAAATATTTGTTAAGTGATAATGATGGAGACAAGTAGAAGATGAATGCAATAGAAGTGTACAATGAAACTAATAGCAATAGCATAAAAGCATGAAAAATAATGAAGATAAAGATATATATGGTAATGACAATGATAAAGATTACAAAGTTGATTATAATAAATAGTTAAAGTAGACAAATATAGTTGTATATGACAAGAAGCTTAAGTTGATGAGTGTTTGTCAAAAAAAAGTAAATGATCACAATTAAAGACAAGTAATTGCATCACATATCAATTTAAAACTTTTGTCATCATAGATTATTGATTTTTAGTATAATAGTAATCAAATCTAAACTTATTTTACCTATTAACTTAGGATCAAGTAGAATCGGTGGGATCGTAAGATCCTACCCGATCCAAAGACTCAGATCGTGGGATCGTAAGATCCTACCACATTTTAGATCCTACATTTGTTCCAGAATGGTTTGACTAATTTGGGTCGTAGGATCGGAAGATCCTAAGACCCGGAACACATTTTTGACAACATTACTTTTAAGTACCACTGACCAAATGATACTGATATTGTCCAATACATATATAGCATACCACTAGGTGGTACTGCCTAATAGCTAGAAAAATAGCCATGACTGCTGCTCATACGAGTAGGAGCCTGACCAACACTAGCTTGGACGACGACTTCAAATCATGAATGGGATTAATTGTAGGAACACCTTTTGTGGTTGGGGGAAATTATAGGGACACCCATCTATATATCAAGATAGAAAAGTCTACCCCAAACTGCACAAAGAGAAAATAAATTTGGCATCTTTTATTCCATATGCATGTTTGATGTCAAAACCCTTCACTAATAATCAACATCCAAAACTTTTAGACACAAATTATCTTGAACTTAAACATTCAATTTAATTCATTTGCTTAACCTAACCTAACTTTAATGAGGATATAAATAAAAAAAAATAACCATGATTTGATGATTAGGACACATTCAAAAATTACCAAGTCAAGGGTGATTTGTGCTCTTTTGAGAACTGAGGAGTGGGATGTCTCAGCAATAACCCTATTAAATATTATAGCCATGGTGGGGTAACTATCAACTTTAAGATATTGAAATATAGATCAAGGTTGATGATGAAATTTGTACAAACCTCTTTCTGATTGAGATAAATCAATGCTAATAATAGGTTGAAAAAATAACTTGATAGCCTATAATATATTGTAGAGGCAATGCTCAGTATTTAGTTATTACTTTATACAAGCAACTAAACATTAATAAAAAATTTAAATTTTCACAAAAATAGAAATGAAAAATACTGAAAAAAGGAATGAGAATTAACTGTACCATCAGTTGAATTAAACAGGTGTTTGTTCAATTTTTACTAATGTCCAGTAAATCTTTTGCAGAATGTCAACTAGAAAACTTGAAGAATGTCAATTAAGAAGAATTAAAGAATATCACCCACCACAATTAGAAATAAAGAAAACAATAATCAGCAGATGACGAACTTGACAGCAGACTTGAAAAGAATGAAAATTAGCCACCTCAGAAAATGGACAGCCTTATGCTTAAAATAGAAATGTGGGTTTTATGGCTAGATATTCATATATATGAATTACTGTTTATGGTGCTATAGTGAATAGGGGATGAAAATCAAATACTTCATATAAATTTATAACTTTCAATGTCTAACCAATGAGTATTGTTATAACTCATTTAATAAGCCATTAACTTGATGTAGCCCAATTTAAAATACTTAAATTTAAGTTAATAGTAGTATGCTCACTAAGCCAAATGTGGGTTTTATGGTTGGATATTCATATATATGAATTAGTATTTATGGTGCTATAGTGAATAGGGAATGGAAATCAAATACTTCATATAAATTTATAGCTTTCAAGTCTAACCAATGAGTACTGTTACAGCTCATTTATCATTAACTTGATATGACCTAATTTAAAATACTTTCTTCTAAGTTAATAGTACCTTTTTCTGTAGGACTAAATCAGAGTATCACAAATATATTACTCATTTCTCAAAAAATTACGAGGTTTAAATATTTAAAGTGAACAAAATTCATACACATTAGTACATAAGATAATTATACAAACTCCCAACGCGTGTTAAATTATAATCAACATAGTGCGGCACAACAAATTTACTTCAACGGAAAGATTTCGCATTTAATGTACAAGACATATTGGTTCAATGACATGGAAGAAGTTAAATCCTCTTGATTTTTGTTTAAAGATAATTAAGTGTTGTTTATGAAACACTATCTCCATAAACTAGGCAATTTGTGTCCCATCTATTATAACCATAGGATTAGTGAACTATGATGGCCAACAAGCTTCAAAGAAAAAAAATAACTTGCCAAGCACATGCATTGACAAAACCATAAATAGTTTATTGAGAATCTCCTCTATAAATGGTTTCTGATTAGGCAAGTTTACAACCATTCCAACCAAGATTGTTAAACACGCTTTCCTATCTAGGAACGATAAAGGGTCTATTAACTTGGATCGTAAGATCAAACGTATGATTACAAAATCCTACTATTTTCTAAAAAAAATAATATTATACACAATTATCACACCCAAATAAAAAATAGTCGCTCATATCACATCTAAAGTCATACAATTACATCAATGTGATTATTTTTTCCTATTATTAAAATATTATATAAACTATAGTTTTAGGTACTAATCAGCATGAGGCGATACTCCTTATTCTTATCATTTCGAGATGTAATTATACTAGTACATTATGTGTTAGTGTGATGGTTACTAGTGTGTTTGTGCCAATACACCTACTATATATTAGTTTGACACTATATCGATGCATTAATATGAATTAGGATTGAAAAATCCTAATGTAAACCAAGTATTAACAAATAGTGATTATTTAAATATATGAAATAAGATCAACATATTAATTCACAAAAAATATAATCATTTATTAGTGAGGATATAGCCTACTGATAAATAATGATTGAGAAACATAACTATTTTAGTAGTTGAGAATAGTAAATGGACTGATGACAATATTAATATGAGAAGGGCAGAGAGTGAGTAAAGAATGTGACAATAGTCAAAGATGCCCAAACTATAACAATTATTGGTAAGTGGTATTGGAATATTGCACATATGTTATTGACTTAGTGAATATGATAAACTCGTAAACTCAGTGAATTTGGGTAGGCTTGAGAGTTTAGTAGAGTTTACTAAAAACCTAATCCCACACTCGAGTTAACTCACTAGGGTTATTTAAAAATATCTAATTGTAGGATCGGATGAATTAACTCACTAGTTTGACAACCATGCATCCAACAATATAAAACAACATTATTTATCATCTCACACTATTGAACAGTACAAATACACTTTAGATGTCTGACCTTATCTTATTGCTAATCAGATGCTAATTTCTCAAATGGCATAACTTTTTATATCAGTTTTTTTCTTGAAGCATAAGCAATATTTGTCAACAAGGTAAAGCCCATTTCAAAACATAAAATATTATGGAAGAGAATTTTATGCCTCGATTCCTTTTCTTTTATTTTGTTTCCTTTCAAGAATTTCATTTTATTTGATTGGATTTGATGACTCTATGATATAATTATAATTGATAATAGGAATTTATTGGTAATTTTCCTGTTACTGATTAGAATTTTCTTGACTCTTTGGAAATATAATGATTTAGATTTGTTGATTTGTAGACAAAGTTAGGAATTTATATAATAAAAATAGTTTCGGAACCTATAAATTTATACTGAAATTTTTCTATATATGACATCTCCCCTTATTTTTTATACTTCAGTTATGGTTTGCCTGAAAAGTTGCAAGAGGTTCATCACCTAATGCATTTCATAGGTCCCTTTTCCCTATTCATCATCTAGAATCTCTTGTAGGAATGACTATGTGTACCTTTTTTTCAATCCTCAAATACCTTACAAGCATTATTGTAAGGCAACTTGGTGTAGTAGTGATCTTGATTTGACCCACAATCCTTGATTTTTTAATAAAATTATAAATTTATTTAAATTTCATTATAATAATCTTAATTTATGCTACATGTGAATGCAGTTTGTGCCACACGTGTAGGACAATGATGTGGACAACATCGCACAGGCACTACTCACTTAGGTGGTGGCAATGGTTTCTAATTTAGATAGTCCACTACTGAAGTGGTTGATTGTGTTTTATTTAATATTAAATTAGCTAATTTTAGGTCAAACATGTTAATCTTGTTCAGTTAATTGTAACTTACGATTGTTATCATATATCATTAGCTTGGTTAATAAATTGATATTATAATTATTTAGCAGCAAATTTCCGATTGATTACCTTAATAATAACCAATTAACACACAGAGTAACTAATATCATGAGTTGGAAAGATTTGTGTTTATATCTAAACCTAAGATCCTTAATAATAACCAATTAACACACAGATTAACTAATATAATGAGTTGTAAAGATTTGTGTTGATATTATAACTAGCATGGTAACCCGTACACAACTTATCTTATTGAGCATATAATATTGTTATTCCACATAACGGCAACCAATAGTAGTGCGTTGTTGTTATCACTGTTGATCTTTTTGAAACCAAAGCTAAAATGGATTTGTATCACACTGTGATATGTGTTACGCGATCCCAAGTATTTCGCAATGCAAGTTAATCTCTATTGGTGAATCATTATTATGCTACTCTCAAGGTGATTTATTACCTGATTTACTTCATGTTGTTATATTTGTTTTTACTACTTAATATATTTGATATTTGTCCTTATTATTTCGTTATTCCTCTTGATATCACATATCATTAATCTATTATATTATTGTTACAAATGTATCTTGACTACGGGGAATGACCTACTATGCTTATTTGCTAACAATAATTGGAAATTATCTTTCATATTTTGCTGCACAGCAAGACACCACATACAAATAATTACAATTAATTTAGGGCCTTTTAGGTCTTCGGTGTTTATTTGGATAATTTGTTTTTCTAATATTTTGAATTTTGAGATATTTGCTCTTATGTCTTTGTTGTTTTGGATGACTACATTATGCTGTAGTTTGGACGAATGCTGTGTGTCTTGAGGTTAAGATTAATAATTGTAGCCTGGTTAAAGTACATAACTGAACCGGAGGTCAATGGTTCTCAATTTCAGAGTAAACTATGAACTTAAACAACAACTGTAAACTTTTCTGATACGTTCCAAACCTGTAGTTGAGACTGAGCTATATTGGTATTCACAGTCCTCCTGCTGAAGATAAATTTGGCGAAGAGCAGCGTTACCCCTATCTATAACTATCAGAGAACACGTTCTGCCATCATATACCACGTCGAAATCAGTTGAGAACTTGGCATCCTCACTAGGGCCATCTCTGTAACCAGCTGTATTTGATTTCCCTCCAGCAATTGTTGTCACACCTGCAATGGATAACCACAAAGAAGCAATTATCTTTCGCTTCGACAGCAGAACTAATCTCGCAATTGTTTCGAGTCTAAAGAAGCGGGATATTGTCCAGACAATGCACCTGCTTCGCTTATCTTTCGAATAGCCAAATTAGATGTATCAGCAACATATACATTCCCTTTATCATCCATAGTGACACCTTTTGGGTGATAGAAACGGGCATCACTTGGTTTACCATCGACGTGTCCAGAATATCCCTGAAACGACCCAGCAACTAGTCTAGCTCTGCTATCTGCCAATTTATTTCCGTGAAACGTACATAAGAAATGAAATGCCGAAGCATACCCACCAAAGAAAACTTAGATCTGTATTGACAGATCGAAAGAAATAATATAATAAGTAGTGCCCAGAGTGAATAGCCGATCTTACACTGGGAAAGCGGCGGAGTGATTCGGACTATGTTATTATTAATGGCATCGACGGCGAAAAGCTCCCCCTCGGGGGAGACCCTGATGGTATGTGGCACCACGCCCAGTTTGTTCCCCTCCACAAGCGTCTCCACGAAGTACCCGCTCTCGAACTCAACCATGTTCCCGTCTGTCACAGCATCAAATTGGTATTGACAGCTTATTTAGTAACAACTTTTGAAGCAAAATCGAAGAGAAAGGAACTTGTACCCACCGTGCTGGGTCGTTTTGGGGGAGGACTTGGTCCATTTGAGAACAAGGGACAAATGCTTCACTATCGCTCCTGCAAAAAAAAACAAGAACACGCAAATCTTGGCGGTCTGCGGGAATAAATAACGTGATCAAGGTGAAGATAGATCGATATCGCTTGGTGTACAAACCAGCAGGGCCAAGGCGTGCTCTGGAGTCGAGAAAGGCGGCGGCAGGGGAGGCCGCGGCTAGGAAGAAGAAGAGGAGGATGGATCTGCGCATCGCAGCTCACTCGGAAGGAGGGGGGCCGCGAGACGAGCGAATCGGGGGGAAAGCGAAAGATTTGTATAATTAATGGTGGAGTTGGTGTTATACTCAGCTTAAAAAGTGCGCTTGCCGCTTGGTGTGTGGCGCTTCCAGTGTCGCAGTGGGAACGATGGTTTTCCTTCCACTTTGCAGTAAAAAGAATCCAGCAGAAAGAAAAAAGTGTTGCAACTTTAAAAGGAAGTGATTTGGGGAATTAGAATAACAAACAGCGCCATAAGTGGGCTTGGGCTTTTTTTCCCATTATTAGTTGCATTTTAATTATTACAAAAATATATTAAAAAATCTTATGAGTTATGAATTATGAAGGGATCTTAGTGCGTAGAATAATACTTTTTCTTTCTATTATGCTGAAGATGGACTCGGCAAAAATTAACCCTACCTACAATCAGACTGAACGGGGCACAAAGTTAGGGAGGTTCATATCATGTCCAATTGTATTTTGGGTAGATCAACTCGTTAATAACCCAAAATTAATTAAATCAAATTATTAACCTATTTAACTCAATTACTTTTATATAATTATTATTTATCTATTCCAATTAGATCAGTCGCTATTTACTAGCTAGCCACCCCTCACAGCTAGTATCAGCGTAACCCCTAGCTCTAGCCTTATATCCTATCTCTTCACTTATATCAAGCCATCAACTTGTCACTTGGCATTCTAAGATGGCACGCCATTTGTTTCACTAGACTACACTTGATTTGATCATAAGTCGTTTGCTAGATATTTGTTTCACACTCAATGACCAACACCTAAAAGCCCATTTTGTAGATTAGTTTGGTTGGCACTAACAATTATTTGCTAAACTCATTTGTCAAATACCGCAAGTTTGCCCAATGTCAATGCTCAACATCCAATTTGAATAAACGAATTCCATTCTAAGGTTTTGTTCTTAGGATCAATACATTCAAGACTTATTTGCTCGATGCCAACATGAAATGCTTATTAATTTAACACCGATGTTGATGCCTAATGTTTAATTTAAAAAAAAAAGGCAATTCCATTCTAGGGTTTTGTTCTCGCTATGTAAAGCCGGATCAGTTATTAAAAAAATTATGTAGTAATTTAATAAATATATTATTTGGCTCATGTTAAATTGTAAGTTTATATATAACTTGTTTAGATTATTTAATTCATATTAAATTGACTCATTTAAATATAAGTCACAATAGACATAACTAACTTACATCCATTTCTTCTCAATTGTTAGGTTTAACTTAACATAGCCATCTACGTTTGAAAGTAGTAAGATAGTTAAATAAAATATCATTCTAGGATTATATTAAACTTTCGACTGCCTTTGTGTTAGTGCTTGCTACATCCTCTGACGAAAAAAATTCTTCTTTTACCTCTAACATTGTATTTATTTGGACGGATAGAATACACAAAATATAAGGAAAAAAAAAGCTTGAATGTGTTATACATTTTTTTCCTTGTATTTATTTAGGAGGAAAAAAGTTAAAAAAATTGATATATATATCTCAATTTATATTTTTTTATTTATATTATATATATATTATTAATATCATAACATTATTAAATATTAAATATGAGCAACGACAGCGAGGATAAACAACAGCGGCAAGAATGAACAGTAACGGTGAGCTCAAGCAATGATGGTAAGGACGAGTAATCGAGAAAAACTCGTAGTAAATAAGAATGACTAACGATGCAGTAAAAAGTGGGGTGTGAAGTTAGTAAACTTAATACATAGTTTCAACTTTCCATCCGATTAGATTGAAAAGTAAATAGAAATAGATTAATGATTAATTTTCTTTCTTACTTTCCTTTCTAAATTATCTATCCACTCAAGTAAATAAGCTTATACTCTTTTTTATCCTACTTTCTCCCTTTTTTTTTTTATCTTTCTTTCCAAGTAAAGAAGCTATAAAGTAATACATCTTGCTCTCTCCTCAAAAAATCAAATTTGATTTTTCCTTATTTTATATTTTAAAAATATTAAAAAAATATAATAAAATATTTTGCTCGGAGCACTGATAAAAAAGAAAAGAAAAAAAAAAGCAGGACATCTGTCTCCCCCAGCGCACCGAATCAAAGCGCCGCTAGGTGCGAGGCCCATCGCCGTCAGCGTGGTGGGGGCAGACCGGCAGAGGCGGCAGAGAATGGGCGGGAAGTCGTCGTGGGTCCCAGCGGGCGGCTAAAGGAGGTCGATGGAAGGAGGTGGAGGCGAAGCAATGGTAGCCGCTGTCGGGCCTTGGATTCAGAGGCATGTTTCCATTCGCTGCCCTTGCTGTTGCCCGTCTCTCTGCGTTCACGGCTCGCCTATCAAGAAAACAGAAAAAAAGTATATACCTAAAGAAAAATAAATAGAGTGATTTAAAATTTAAATTAGTCCAAGTGAAGAAGCCCTGCGGAGAATCTGAATATTTATATTAATAAATAGATATAGAAATAATACAAAATTACAAATAGACAAATAAATAGAAATAGTAGAAATAGATAAATAAATAAATAAAAATAATTCAAGGGTGTTAGTTAATTTATCTGCTAAAAATTTTAATTGTTAGTGACAACTGACAAGGGTCAAATTCTGTCACCGAAAAAACAAAACAATTCCAATCCTCCAACCAGCTGGAAGCCTGGTACATGCTACCTTGTGTAGAACTATTTATATTCCCATTTTACCCCCATCCTTTTTGTCTTAAGACCTCCGCGCTCTCCACGTGAAATGAATGCACCAGAATAGCAACGGCTGGAAAAAGCAAAAGGAAAAATGGCAAGGGTATTTTGGGTAACTATGGCAACGGGTACAAGCGGAGGCCTTTATTTTGCAAATGCCGCGTTTTCCCTAGATCGCTTCACTCCTCGTCTACTCTCGCTCTTCGATCACCTCAGCCGGCCGTCGTCGCCGGAGCCGAGAGGGGAGGAGGAAGACGAAGCAAGTAACTCCAAAGAGTTCGTTTCGCGGGGGTCGGTTCCCCGTCGGCGTGCTCGCTCGAGGCCGGTGGAATAGGGTTTTAGTTCCGTCGTAAGCTGAGGCGGTTCTTTTTCCCATGGACGCTCGAACCATCATATCACCGTGCCTGTTGGCGATTGGTAAGGGTAGAGCGGAATAAGAGAAGAGAAGATCCTCGGCTTCGGCTTCTCCCGCTCCTGCCGGCCTCTAATCTGGAGTTGGCTTTGTGGTGCGTTTCCATGCTTGCTTTCTTTGTGATCCCAAACAAAATATTTGATTTCTCTTGAAGAATGTTGTGAAAAATCCATTTTTTTTTCGTTATTGTGCTTGTTTCCCCTTTCTTTTATGAAATCATTCCATTCTCTCTTTGTTCCCAGAACATCTCGTCAAAAACCAGAGTGATCATCTCTGTTTGTGTTTCTTAACCTACCAGATTTATGTTCCCCCCCTCCTACTTTTGTGTTAAGACGTCCATTTCCTTCTACTGGTAAGCCACTATACATGCATGCTCTACCTATCTTTAAACCTACGCTTGCATATCTGCTGTGATTTAGTGTTTGTTGCCTGTAGTTTCCGCACAAAAATATGCACATAGTAATTTTTTTTAGAAAAAAATTTATATTTACATAACTGTTGATGCATATTTATATTGCACAATACTTGTTTAGCTCAAGCGAAGGTGGGGTGTTTATAAAGATAGAATGTCTAATTAAAATGTGGTTTATTATGCATTCACTTCTGTTTGGTAGCCAGGATCACGTTCTCTTTTGTGTTCTTGGCTTTTGTCTGTTCTCACTTATGAGAACATTTGTCCATTTGTCTCATGGCTGACCAATGCTTAGGACCTGGAAATTCTTGAGCAGCACGTGACACTGGGTTGCTGTGGCAGTGCTCTGGGTCCTACCCAGGGAATACCTTGTTCTGTGTTTCTCTACGGAGGTATCTTAGAAATAGTAACACCAAGTTGATTCCTTTTTATACAATGATTAAGGTTGATGGGAACATTACATACCTGACGCCTACTTGGGGAGGGATTTCACACTGCTTTATGCGTAGTAGAGATGTCTGAATCCTGAGATTAAGTATTCTCATGTGAAATGTGAGGCAGCAAAATTGAGAAAAATTCCTCCAGAAACGCGGAATCTTAAAATAAGTCTGGTGTGATTTTTAATGAATCCGACTGGCAATTTTAGCAAATCTGGCTATGCCTACACTTGCTAGTAATTTTTCCACCAAAACAATATTTTGATGCGCAACCATAGCGTTTCCTGTGATGTGCATTGAATTGTTGGAGTCGCTTAATATCTGGGCACAAGTTTTCCGATGAACATGAAGTCTTGAATGCTTTAAGTGAGAGATCAAATACACTTACATGTGTAAAGTTGTCTGTTTTGTTTTAAGTGGATCGGAGTTCAATGTGCTGAACCCCACTCCGCCTAGGCGCCTAATCCTCATCTTCACTTATAATAATCTCAAGAATTTTGTAGCGGCAGCTTGCATATTTTAATGCCTCTATTTTTTAGGTAATTAAACTGCTTTTTTTATCCTCAATCAGACCTCAAGTTGTGCGACATGTCCCGGATTATTTTCTCGCATTTAAAAAATTTCTCGACTTTTTTTTCAGTGTTCTTATAAAAAAGTGAGATGTTATGCAGATTCATGCTGCATATTATGTATTACTTTATAGTTTTTCCTTTTTCTGTGACACACCATGTTGTTTCATCATGGAGGTCTTACTGACTTCACTGGCTCTGCTAGCTGAAATTGCAAGACTGAACCATCTGCTACATTACTGCGGACATTAACAATAAATAAGACACGATTGATGAGGCATTTGCAAGCTGTAATCATTTTTTAATCCCGACAGCAGAGCGTGGACATCGATCAATGACAGACCGCCACCATCTCTAGATTCTTCTTTCATCTGATATTGTATATGCTGTTACTTTTTCAATTGTTCGTTTCTTTACTCTTATCTTGTCCTCTGTAGATTTGGCCCACCGTAGGGACATGCTCAGTATTTCCATCAATTACAAGAATGCGTTGTCCCATAATAAATTTATTCAACTCACTAATTCAATGCCCAATTCTTTTATTCATGCTACATCGTTGGCCGTGCAATGGTAAATGAAATGATATCCTGCCCTTTCTTCTCTTATTTTAAATATCTGCATCTTCTCTACAAAGGAGCAAAAGACCCGCTGTAAAAAGATTACCTTGGACAGAGAAAAGACTTCTTTTGAATGAAATATATCAGTGCAAGTCATAGTCCCTTTTTTTTTTCTCAGGCAATATTTGCTCTAATTTTGGTGGATTTGCATTTGACTTCGTTGAAACCGTAAAACAGGTAAATTCAAGACGAAGGAATGGAATACGATAGAGCGACGCTGCCACCAAAGTCGGGAACTTTGTCTCGGACATTAAACAAGATCCTTCGCCTCCGACGCAGTGTCACCGGTTCCGCCATTGATGTTCCCAGCGAAGATGGCTGCTCCATCCGCAAGCTCAAGCTGTCACAAACCTTCAGTGACTACTCGACCATCCTCTCAGCCAGTGGCAGTAACGATTTCTACAAACCGGAGTTTGAGAAGCCACAACAGAAGCTCTCCTCAAAGGACCAGGAAGCGATGGAGTCCACACTTGCAAAACTCTTCACCAGTATCTCTGCCATTAAAGCAGCCTATGCTCAGCTCCAAATGGCGCAATCACCCTACGATCCGGACTCAATTCAATCTTCTGACTTGGCCATCGTTTCTGAACTCAAACGTGTCTCGGAGCTCAAGCACTCCTGCTTCAAGAACCAGATCATTATTCCCCACCATGTGTCCGATTCTCACGCTGCGTTCGTTGCCCAGATCGAAGAGCTGCGGAATCTAATTAAGACCTATCGAATCACCAAGAAGAAGCTGGAATCTGAACTCGAGCTCAAGGATTCCGAGATCCTATCTCTTCGGACGGAGTTAATTGAGTCAGAGAAAAAGATTGAAGCCTTGGAATCAAAGCTGCATCCTGGTCGTTCTCTTTCAGTCGTTGATGGCCTGCACTTCTCTGGCATAAATTCCACTCACTTCCTTGCTGTTCTTCGATTCACCTCTAAATCAATTAGATCCTTTGTTAAAATGATGGAGAACCAAATGATGTCAGCTGGGTGGAACCTCGAGGCAGCTGCAAGCGCAATTCAACCGCAGTTCTGCTGTAAAAAGCCCGATCATCAGAATTTAGTGTTCCTCTCCTACGTTTGCCGGCACATGTTCTCGGACTTCCACCAAAAATGTTACGATAGCGCCGCCATGAAAGACACAGCAACTTGGAGCCGTCGCCAGTTCTTTGACGAATTTAATGAGGTTAGATGCGTTGTATCACATCAAAAACTAAGCCAGCACGCGGCAATCGCCAACTTTTTCAGAGTGAAGTATCTGTCTCTGGTGCATCCTGAGATGGAATCCTCGTTCTTCGGCAACCTGCATCACAGGGATGCGGTGAGCTCGGGTTTGGGCTTCCCGGACTCCGCATTCTTCACTGGTTTTGCGGAGATGGCTAGGCGAGTGTGGCTTCTCCACTGCCTGTTCTTTACGTTCGAGGACAGGTCCATCTTCCAGGTGCGGCCAGGGAGTCGGTTCTCCGATGTGTACATGGAGAGCATGGCGGAATTTGGCGACGACGACGACGGTGTAGCATCCGCCAAACTAGGGCCGCCCAACGTCGGGTTCACCGTCGTCCCTGGGTTCAAGGTGGGGCAGACACTGATTCAGTGCAAGGTCTACCTCACATGATCAACTTCAGATGACAATCCATGATCTGCTGAGTTTGATAGAACTGCCAAAGGAGCTGCGGCCAACTGGAGCGTCCGAAATCAATGAATGAATGAAATGAATCAAGGAGATTGGAAGAAGCAAACTTCTGTCTAGGGCTATGTATAGACCTTTAGGTTTTTGGGTATGTCCTAATATTATGTATTAGACAGCTAATGGCATATTAATTATTAATTAATGCTGGTGTTTATATACCGAAGAACCTTAATGAACGTCGGAATAAATTAGATTTTGACGAATGTGGCTTCCTGCCAAAGAGATGATCATCATTGGAGGATGGATGCTCTCATTGTTTTATTTGCTTTATATATTTATTCATGTATTCAATTTTGATTTAATATATATTCATATATTGTAGCAAAATTAAGGAACAAAAAATTTTCACGTGCATAGCAGGTGTAAATATACAAGTCAATCTCCTACTTTGGATCCTCGATCTGCATCCGCTAGCGTCACGTGGGTTCTCATTTTAGATCCCACTAGCTTGTCGGATCCTGGGTTTCAATCCAATGGCTAGTTATTAAATTATGCAACAGGTTCAAACATCCAAAACTTATCACCCTTTTTCTTATATATTAAGAAGATAACAGGAAGTACGATTGCCGCCAAACCATTTTCAGATTCCCACCGCGTGACCACTCTCCCTCTTCAGTTTTTTCGCCGAGGCTATCCCTCTCAGATCCGAATCTGCAGTCTGGATCAATCTCGCGATCGAACTTCCCCAATCTTGTGGATGCCGAGAGGTATTCCCCTAATTCTAGCCTTAACCGGTCTTTTACAGATTTCTTCAAGCTTGGTTTATATTGGATCAGTGTTCAATCGGTAGGGATTCCTCTATTCATAGATTATATTACTTACCTTGATATTTCGAGGTTCAATTTCGTGTTCGGAATACCCTTGGATCAGCTTGTGGACTATGCATTATCGCTTTAAATTTTCCTCTTGGTTAGATTTCGTTGAAGATGAACTGAGAAACTTCGTGATTGTTTGGGGAATATCATGGGATGCTTCTGTGGTTGAGGGATTTCAACTAAACTGTTTCACAGAAGTAATTTCGACAAAGTAATGTGAATCATTCGTTCGTTTCAACTGTTTCCTGAAATAGAGAATCTATTGAATCAGTATTTGCTTTAGATAGTCTGATACACGAATCATAGACTTCCTGTGAGCACTCAAGTATTGCTTGTAGGGAATCTGTAATTTCGACCCCGTTCACCTGTTTCATTACTGCAAAGGTCCTAGTTCCTGATGTTCGTTATTTGTTTGTAAACTGTTGCCTAATTCTGAAATCAAATTTTGGTGTTATGTTGATATAATATTTAGAGGATAAGTGAAACGAGGGTCTATTTGTAATCACAAATCACGTTAGGAAATTTCTTATTCTGCATGCCTGTTTTAATTGCGCTGACGATGGATCTTGTCAATCATGTGCATTCGCAGTTTGTGTGACGAACTGAAATGAGGTGCAATGCCTGTTGGCGGGAATTGGAAGGACGGGCTGTGTCGACAACCTGTGGTCATCTCTTGTGTATCCAATAATAAAATTTATGTCCTATACTAAACTTTTAATTATATGACGAGCAGTTTATAATGTGATTTTGAAAATCAATATCCTTATCTTGCGAAAGGCAATGAAGATGCAAGCAAGATAGTAAACAATGATGGTGCCTGTCCAATATGTGATCAAGTACTTTCCAAAAGGTGTGAGCTTTTGTCCAGCCAATGCAAGCCCCATTGGCTGAGTTCTCGTTTACTGTTTACTATAAGCTTGTCAGTATGACATGGCGTCCTTGTCTTCCTTTTCTTATCTTGTTTGTTCATACTTCTTTTTTAGTACTATTATGATTAACAACTATCTATTTGCTTATTCAGTCATATGAAACCAATAGATACAAATCCTGGTGATGAATGGATCAATGTAAGATTTGCTTCAGTGATATGATTATGCAGCTTTTGTATTTTGTTTAGCTTGTTTCTCAGTTTTCATCTGATACAGATGTCAATGGCTGGAGTTTCTCCACAAATACGTATCCTATGAACTTTACATTGATTTTCTGACTCAGGAATGGCTTTTAAAAGTGAGCTTATTAGTGAGGTATCCTATTCACTAGTTTTAATGATTTCATTTTAGAGACCTTGCTGATGCTCTGTTCTTGTACACAGTTGTTGCTCTAACTTGAACTTTGCAAAAGATGAACATCCTGTTGTTGCCTAGGATCCTTTTTTAAGAAAAGAACTTTCTCATTGGTTATCTTAATTCCAAAATATTCAGTCATGAAAAGTGCATATAGGAGTGTGATGTTCTACATTGGACAAAAGGAGCTTGAGATGAACTATAAAATGAACAAAATCGTTGGTCAATGCCGGCAGAAGTTGGAGCTAATGCAAGAAAAGTTAACTGAAAAGCTAGAGCAAATGCATACCACGTATCAGAAAATGGCCAAAAGGTGTCAAATCATGGAACAAGAGATAAAAAATTTATCAAAAGACAAGCAAGAACTACAAGAAAAATATGCTGAAAAATCCAGGTAAAATTAATCGTGCAAGTTGTGGTATTGTATGATTTGTCGAGTCTTTCTTCGTCAGTTTTTGGGTGGCTCAGCTTCTAACTTGGCTTATCCTGAAATTAGACAGAAGAGAAAGCTTGATGAAATGTATGATCAACTAAGAAATGACTACGAGTCTGTAAAACGCTCAGCGATACAACCAGCCAACAGATTCTTTCCTGGAGCCGAGCCGGAGTTGTTCCCAGGTATAATTAGTAAAATGGTTATGAACTTTATCGGCTTTACTGCAAATACCAGGCTAATATTACTTGTCAGTACTCTGTACGAGTTCAATAGTCTACTAAATTGTGCAATTGAGAAAGAGCTAACGAAACTTTTGTTAAGCTTTTTCCAAAGTACCAGATGATTTATTTCTCGCAGATCGATTGGTTTTGACTCCTGAAACTCCAGGAAGGAGAGAAGAGATATGGCCTTCAACAAAGAACGCCTCTAATTTGGAAGGTTTTGAAATGTCTGGGGCCTCACCAGCAAACACAGCACTAGCTGGCCCTGTTGATTATGGAACACGGAGACAATCGCGAACTCCATTTGGAGTTGGAATAAGCAACCCTGCAGCCACTCTCCGCAATCTCATAATTTCACCAATGAAGCGACCCCAACTATCACGTAATCATGCTCGTTTGTTTACATGATATAAGCTCTTCCTTGTATATGTCTTAAGAGGAAGCGTCTTCAAACAAGATCACTTTAGCAGGTACGTTTTCTGTTGTTTTTTAGCTCTAGTTGTATGTTGACAAGTAACCTGCCTATACGATAAACAAATGTAGCATCTTTCTCTGAAGACTCGAAAACTTTATTGTTTGGTCAAGCTCATTTTTCATGTCTTGGGATTGTAGAGGTACATGGGGCATTATTTTAGGGACAATTCTAGCTACGATCCTAACTCATTTTTTATATCAAAAAATCCTAGCTACTATCCTTCTTACTTTGATGTACGCGATTGTTCAACTTCATCATTTACTTGAAATCGAAAGAGAATGTTTAATTATCTGTCATTAAGGTGCACTTAAAGGAGAAAAAAATATTTCAAAACAATATTTAATTGTGAGGATCTTGATAAACCGTTAATTTGTATAACTAACTTGAATCATAATGATAATGTAACGCCTTCAACCACATGCACATAACATTATCGACTTTCTCATCTAAAGATTTCGAGAAACAAACATATATTTTTTTAAGCATTAACCTTTGTGATCATTGACTCATGATCAAGCAAAATAAAGCCATTTTAAAATAAAAATATACAAAGATATTTTAATTGGAGTTACGATTATGAATGAGTCATGTTGTTCATAAGAATTTCAATATCCAGCATGGTAAGATTCATTTGAGCTTGATTCAATTCCTTAATGAGCCGAGCTTGATATTTAATTCTAGTTTCGGTATGTGAACTTGGCTTGAGAAATTAAGTTCTAGCTTGTGGATATGTTCATTTTATGCTGGTAAACAAGCTTGTTTATCATCAGAAGTTTACACGAAACTATATGTAATTAAAATATTTTTTTTATATAGATATATTGACATGCAAATGCATTTATACACTATATTTAAATTGTTAGTTATTAAAATTAACGAGATTTTATTGGCGTTGGTGAGAATATTAAGAAATTGACTCTACTGAGTTATGATTTATAAGTTATGTTATTACTTATTAGGTTTGTTTATATTTTAGCACATCTATCCAATTAATATTGAATTTGTATATTTAAGTAATCAGCCCTATATAGATTAATGGATAATTTTCTTTTTGAATATCAATTATAATATGACAATTAACATCAAAGTGAGATGGCCTATCTAATCTCTCATCCATGCCATTGTAGATTCACCACCGTTTGATCTCATCGGCAATAATAAGGTTTTTTGTCAAATGCTTTCCTAATGTCTTTGAAGCCTTAGAATTTATGGCATCAGGTGCCCAATGTACAAATTCTTGCAAAAAAAATTGTATAATAGTTCCCCTATATCCTGTATGCGTGATACCCTGCATGCAAGATACCAAGGGAGATAAATCCCAACCACTAGATGTGGGAAAGCATAAACACACTCATCGTATATAATTTCTAACATCAAAAGACACACACGATCCTTTCCAGTTTCCAAAACAAACGCATCATGTACACATTAACAACAGTCTTCAAATGGAGGCGGCCAAGACAGGATGCATATATGGACGGAGTCTGCCCTACATTGTATTTGTATTCATCATTCACCAGAACATACCCGTTTGGGTTATAATACAATAGGCCACCTCATTGTTCCATTATAATAAGTCTAGTTAATACAATCTATGTAAGCTTTTGCATTCCATGGTTATTTGTGCATAAAGGCTCCTCTTTTCTTCCTACATGTCTTAATTTATATTACCAGGTCTCTATTCTCTAATCTAGTTGATACATTTAGGTTACGTTCAATTCACAGGATGAAAAATACAATGAATTTAGATAAAAAATTTAGATTCATTATATTTTCTATTCTTTTCATCGTAGATTCCATCTAATAAAATATAGCTTTAGATGCCTTTCGCTCCGATTTCTGCATTTGCCATCCGTCGTTAAGCATAAATTGCTTTCTTAATAAATTAAAAAATCTTAATTTTTTTCACTATAGCAACTGTTCACTCTTCGGAAAGCAGCAAGGCTTTTTCGATCCAGCATCTGGTAATAACGTGCTCTTTAATTATTTCATTTTTGGCAATATCGATATGTAGTCTGCATGAATTTAGTGTGCTAGTTGCCCTTATTTGGCATATTTGTTCCAGTACGTAAAATATTGTCTGCTTGCGTATATATGAATCTCATGTTTAAATAGAATTCTGGGCGATTAATTATTTTGTCTCGTCAGAATCAGACAATGAAATTGGGGCGGCTCCACAAGTACCACCACCTTAATTAAAGCAGGTACAGTAATTTTTTTTTTTTTTAAGTTGGCCAAAAAATAGGAGCTTTTATTTAGTGTTTTTTTGCACCACTAGTACCTGCACGGCAGGTCGGTGAATTTTTTCCTCTTCAATCTGTAACTTTTCCTGTACACTTTGAGACACTGCATACTGGCACCTGAACTGAACACATTAATATATGCTTAATGAAATTTTGAATCCTTCATTATTGGACATTCTAAATTGTATATTCACATTCTAAATTTTGAATCCTTCGTTATTGGAGTTTATTAAAAATATCTTACTGCAGGGGAAGTAATTATCCAAGAATATCAATTGATTTTTAAAGGTGAAGATTATAAAATTTATGATTGATATAAATTAATTACTAAATTAAACATTAGCAAAATAGAAACTTTGTCCTTTAATGAAGAACACGGTGGATCATAGCATAATTGGAGTTTTTCCACATGAAGGCACCAGACTAAACTTGACATTTTTAATATTTATTGATCGTTTAATCCAAATGATTTTGCATTTACTCTTTGAGGAAGTTATACCAATATTTATGAAGAATTAAAGCCAGCTATCACTTACTTGAAAGAATTTCTATGTTATATAAAAGATGAACGAACTTGTTGTAATTTTATTACAGCATACACGCAACAGGAAAATAATTGGAATGAATTAATCAAACTATTGTTTGAATATGTTATTCTTGAATTAACGAAAAATATATGGCTTGGATGATAAAGTGAAGCTGTTTTGTTTGTGGGGTATAATTCTCCCAGAAAGTACACAAATTGTATAAGTTAGAAATGAAGAAATTCATATTTCTAAGGATGTATATTTAATGAAAAATCTAAATGAAATTCAATAAAATAAAATTTCTTGAAGAACAATTATTGTTCCAATACAAGCCAATAAATGTCAAAATGTAATCACAAGCTGGACTTGTAAGAATTGTTTAAGCGCTATCTTTAACTATTAAGAAAAAAAGAATAAGCGAGCCTAAGTTGACTTATATACAGATGCTTTTGTTTTTTGTTTTTTGTTTTTGTTTTTGCTCTGTTGCTGTTAAATTCTTCTCTTTTGTTGCGAGCATGGAAATTTAAATGTGGCAAAGGCAAAGCATATAATGGAGAGCAGCTGCAGGTCATCACTCTGCACATGAACGGCTCAACTCTACAGGCTGAGAGCCTGAGATCCGTTATTCTCACCGTTTCATCATTGCCCATCCAACAAGTAGACCCGCTCATCATTTAGGCTAAGATCACAAGTGCATCAGTGAGCATCATTTACTCACCTTCCATTTCATCACTAGGCTCCTGCTCTTCCCCAGTCTCCACCCCCCCCACGTACTATTAAGATGAATGCATGCACACTATACTCATGTACGCTGCTTCAAGATTCAAGCTTCGATCTATCCTTCACCCAAAAGAGGAGCAGAAGCATCAAAAGTAACATTTTGAGAAACGAGAAGTATACACTCGCATGGTCTGGCTTCCAAAGCTGCCCATCCTCCCATGCTGTGGCTGCTCCCCAAAGAATACGAGTGGGGGAGGTGACAGGCCACGCATGAACAGTGTGCTCCCCATTGTGGATTCTAGCCATCAATAGTCTTATTCCTGGCTTCCTCCTGTCACGTCGCCGTACTGCGTCTCCCACCCCCCTCCGTTTCTCTTCCATTCCCTTTGTTTAATGTGCCATCTCTCTTTTCATATCATATATTCAGGCATTCAGCCTCTGGCTATGGAAAAACAAAAGAAACAGAAATGGGAGAGAGAGAGAAAGAGTCTCGTCAACTACTCGTTACTTTATTCGTCGTCACTTTCTCGTCGGAGATGCGAGTTACGAATTCGTGGTGTCTCTTCGTTTTCCCTTTTACCTCGATAGTTACCAGGACGGACAACTGCATTCAATTTTCCCGGCACGAGCAGCCAATCACGTGCTGGGTGGCAGAGAGGACCACCTGCGTACGTGCGATCGGATCGGGACCGTCGGTGGGAGTACCTCCGGCAGCGCCCTGGCGCTGTCGTTTCCGAGGCGGCGAAGGTGAAGGAAAAAAAATAGAAAACTCGCCAGCCATGGCGCTTCCGTCTACCGCCTCGTGATTGGTGGAATCCTCGGTCCCGATTCGCCTCGGACGAGAAGCTCCGGTACGCACACGGGTGTCAGGCGAGCGCGTCAATGTAAGGGCTGTAGCCATGTGCGTCCACTACTGCGACCACCGGCCACGTGGCAACGGTTCTCACCCGCCATCATCATGGCGGTGGGAGGGCACCACGCGCGATCACGGCGCTGGCGGACGGTCGAGATCATGTCCACGTCGCGCCTGTGGAGGATGCTCAGGTCGCTTTCGGTTGTAAATGGGATTCCAGCAATTGGGCTCCGCATTCCGAGGTGGAGAGCGGGAAAAAAAAACAGAAAAATAATAGACAAGCGGTTGCGGCCTTTTAACCCATTCCTTTCTCTCTCTGTTATTTACTTATATTTTTTTCTTTTTGCTTTAGCTTTCAGGGCTCCTCCACTAGCAACCCTTTCTGTCTCTCTTTCTTCCCCGTTCGAGAATAATAAGATTCCTTCTTCCTACGCCCCTCTGCTTCCGATCCCTTCTATGGCGGTCGCCACGGAGAGCTTCTCGATTCGGTGAGACTCTGTCTTGGATTTTTTTTCCCGTTGTATTGGTTAATTTGGTGACGTGATTTTGATGTTTGCCTTTTTTAAATTGGCTTCTGAAAGGGAGTACGCTGGGAAGATGAGAGGCGTCGACTACGACAAGTGTTGGCCCTTTGAAGCCGAGCGAAGCGGCCGGTCGCCGCTGCCTCCCATGCCGGTCCGGAGGTTCCGGTGGTGGGTCGATGAGCTTCGCGCTGTGCGATCCCTCGCTGAAGCAGACGGTCAAATTGATTCCGGGAAGAAGAGTGGCGCCCATGTTGAAACGGATGATGCGCTGGAGGATGTCATGGGTGGCCCCGCTGCCACCGGTCGGGCGGGTGAAAGGGAGGCTTCGGCGGAGGAGAAGGTGAGGGCTCCGTTGTCCCGGGCGAAGCAAAGGATGCCGAAGAAGAGATCCATCATCGAGCTGTTCGCCGTCGCGCCGCCGATTCGCGTGGCACACGAGAAAGATCAGCACGATCTCGGCGGGCGCAGAGTCAACCTGCAAGGAGTGGCACCAGCTGCGGCTGCCAATGGTGATTTTGGGGTTGGAGGTGGACGAGATTTGTTCGAGTTGAGAACAAAAGGGAAGCTAGGTAAAGATGGAGGGGATATGCAGAAGGAAAAGATTGGGGTAAAGAAAAAGTTGAAAGCTAAGACGAAGCAGATGAAGAAAAAGAAGAAGCACAAGGTTGAGATCCGTGCTGCCAAAAAGGTACGTGGCAACCTCTTGGAACGCATACTTTGCTATCAACCTTTCTATATCTGTTGGTAATAATTCCACTTGCTCACTCACACACTATTCACAGTATGTCTGTAGCTGTCAGCTCTGGCTGTATGGAGCTTGTATGTTTTATCATCATTAACTTTCGTTACATTTTGTGCTATCATGGATTTCTTAAAGTTAATATCTCTGATAAGGAAAACTATTAGGGCATTTGAGAACGATGAAACGTTGCAGATTTGAAAGGTGAACTGCTGATATTTCATGTAGAAATCGAGTTTATTGGGTGCTGGTGGTAGCTGGAATCAGCTAGGACTGTGATTCTTGAGTGATAATGATAGCTCTGATCCACTGAACAAAGTCTTATTTGGCTGACGTTTTGGTGTAGAAATAGCTATTGAGTCGTATTATAATTATTCATCCTTTCCATTTCTCAATTCATCTATTAGAAGCGGTGAACTGAAGTGAACCTATAGTTTGTACTTGTTTCAATATTGGAATTAATATTACACTATTTAAATAATCCTTTTAATATGTTTATAAGTTAATTTAGATGGATATATTGCCCTATAAGGATACGTTAGGTTTCTCCTGGCTTTGACTCTTTCGAACAATGAATGCCAGCATTGTCGGAAGCACTAACGGTTGTTTAAAGCTAATAGAGGAGTTTAATGAAATGAATGACAACACAGCTCTATGATTAGCAAGTACATAAAGAGGCTTTGCGATGGTTGAAAGAGCTACTTGTGTCAGAAAAAAATCGTTGTATTAATCTGCTCCTTTTGGTTGAGCAAGTTGAAACGGCTTAGTTTTCATTTGAGAAAGAAGATCTTATGAGTAAATTAGTTTTTGCTAGAAAGAGGCTAAATTTCTTAACTATTAAACTAATCCACTAAATGAACAGGTTAAACAAATCATAATACTTATAAAGCTCAGAGAAATTACTATTGCAGCAGCATGCGTATGATGACGCTAATTGTAGACAGCACATACGTATTAGGTGCTGTTGCAAGGGACAAGTATAGCTTCAAATAAGGAAGAAACATTACAAGCAAACATTATGAGTAAGCACAAAAACACACAAGGCCTCCAACTTTATATTTCAGTAAATTCTCTTTATAATGATTCTATACTTGATGAATTACACGGATTGTCACTCTTCTGAAGGTATTGCAACCTATATTTCCATATAACCCAAACTATTATAACATAGACTCTCCAACTAATATTTTCTTCTTAAACCCCTTCCACTGAGTGCAATTTCTTCAACTTAAGTTGGTCATCAATTCTCAACCATGTTGTCCCTACTAGTGATTAACTTGCCATTTTCCAAATGGAATTAGGTCTCCTAGCTTCTCTCTTGAATAAGTAACTTCCCCGATGATCCTTACCACTCCAGTGAAATCCCAAAAATGGAAAAGTTCGTTATGCGACAAAAATAGCTATACATAGAAGAAACAAAATTAATTAAATAAGTGATTGAGGATATACATGTTCATTATTAAAAGTGTACATCCTCCTTTTGATGATTTTTCATTTACTTGTATAACATAACACAAAACAATACTTTGAGGAATCAATAAGATTGTTTTTGACATTATGGATTTAACCTAGTGTTTATAGACTATGAAGAATCAATATGAAGATTTTAGTGAATTTCTTAAAGCTTTTGAATTGTTAAACTCACAGGTTTAAAGTATATAATTGTTGAGACCAAATTTGTTGTGCAGCAAGCCAGTTGAGACATGTACTGTGGACTATTATTGGTTGGTTGTCCCATCTTAAGAATTGAAGTTCTTAAGAAAGATCCACTTCAATTCTTAAAAAAATGCTCATTAATTTTTTACAAAATGGTCTAAGGAGCAATATGTAATTCGAATAAATTTTAATTCCTTTTTTTCATGAAATGTGTATGGAGTTCAATTAATTTGTGATGAGTAGAAAACAAATTATTATTTCTTGAGGTCAAATCACTTTTTACTCTAATTTTTTTCTTATCATATTTGCATGCTTTGTTGTGACATGTTAAAGATTTTTTTTCTTATTATATTTATGTGCTGTTTGGTTATGCCATAGATTCAAACTTTCCCTTTCGTGTTTACCACCAAAATTTTCAATTTCTTATTGACTTGATCAACATGCCATATGTTCATTATACGAGTATTGCTTTGGAATTTGGAACTCCAATTCATTTTTGAGACCAAGCCATGGAATGACGCACTGTGTTCACGCCTTAAAATATATCTAATTCGCAAAAAAATAGCTCATATTTAATTCTAAGCACCGCTTCTATGTGAGACCACTACTTTAAATGGTTGTGGCATTTTTTTTTGACGTATCTCAGTTTGATATGTTGAATAGAAACAGGGAATGCATAATCCAAAATTAGAACTTTGGAATTAATTGCTCCGATTATTCATGAAAAAGATATAAATTTTTTAGAGAAAGCAAGGATAGTTTATTCATTGTCTCAATATTCAAAATGGCGCAAGAAGTTTCCATTTGTGCAAGTCTGCAAGTATAGAGCTTGCAATCAAGTAATCTTTTTTGTCCTAGTTTAGCACCACTCTCCTTCCATTTTATCTTGTTAATTGTTTTAACCCACATAACACTAATTATTTCATCACTTTCTGTTTGCTTATCAATTCTCGCTGAGTCTTTTACATCTCCAGCTTCCAGGACTAGAATATAAACTTTATTCTGATCCTCAATCCTGGGGCATAGATCAGTCGGTACCTTTCCCTATTCATATAGGGAAAAAGAGGGGGAGTGATTTATCTATAATTTTCATGATATGAGGATATGTTATCGTTAGTCAACTTCTTTGATGGTGTGTATTGCAATACGTATCTACAGTAACAAAGTTATAATAGTAAATTTTTGCAAGCAAAATTGCACAAGGCATTCCAACTGCCTGGAACTTTTATCATCTTATTTTATAGCTACAACAAACTGAATGTGTCTGGTAGAATAAAGCCAATGTGATGAGCAAAATTCCATATAATTTGCTCCTTTTTGATCAATCTGTTATTTTTTTTTATAAATCAGATTTATCAAACAAAAAGAATTTGCACCTCACGCTTTGCATCAATATGCTTTCTAAATATAATTTCTAGTGAATGGTGAACAAATGTTACATGTAGGAGAATGTCGTACTGCACAATCTATATCTAGTTTTGGATCCTTGTATTCTGTGAATAACTAATAAATATTGTCTTGTACTTGTAAGATGATACTATGACAGACTCAAGGAATGCATGGAATCTGTTAAACTTTCTGTTTGTTGTAGAGCCACTAACAAACACCGTTTTTGTTCTTTCCTCATTTCTCCTTTCAAGCAGTATCTTTTTAGTTAAATGCACCATGCATATAGCTTGGTTTTCTCAGTCCTTGTCTTTTCTTTTGCAGGAAAATGTCAGTAAGCTCAAAATGTCATCTTCAACTGATCTGTGTAAAATACTAAAAAACAGAGCTTACGGAAAGCAGGTTTCAAAGGGCCAAAAAAGAATTGTTCATAAACAAACCAACCCAGCAACAATAGGAAATTTACTAAAGAAACATATTTTCAGACTTCTTCGGACTTCAAAATTGGTGTCAAGTACGCAGGAGGTTGCAAGGATGTCTCCAGTAAATATTGGTGTCGGCAAATGGAAAAGATGTGCTTCCTCCAAGAAGAGAAAGAAGCTTGAGAATACAAATGGCCTTGATGTTATAGAGCAGTATAATCATTCGACTAAACATTTGAATTCTTCTCGTAAGGACCTTAGTCTAGTGGATGGCAGGTTGCCAGTGGAGCTGCCTCACTTGGAAACCCTATGCAAAATTGTTTCTGACGTCTTGGTTGCATCTTCAACTCTGGAAAAGTTGGATAGAGTTTCACCTGTTACTGAGGGATCTCATGTAAACTTGAATGATAAGGAAACCTCACTGAACTTGAATGGTAAAGGAGTTGTCATTACGAGAACTGTGGAGTCAGGTGAAACCTCGTCAGAAATCCTACTCAATGGTTGTTTTCCTGCATTGACTACAGAAAACTCTTCAATCACAAAGAAACACCCTATAGTGCAAATTTTGGACCTAAACAATCCAGTGAAAGATTATGTGGATTTAAATTGCATTAGCATGGAGGGATCCACTTTACTACCTAGTCAAGCGCAATCAGCTGACCAGAATGTTGTTGGACCTACAAAAGACCTTGGGCTTGATTCAGATTCTGTCACCTGTCAGGAACAAAGTTTTTCTCTGATATCTGATCATATGAAGAGCTTGCATGATCATATTGGAAAGACTGTTTCAGTTCTCGATAAAAGAAATGCAGTTAGTATGGATTCAATTGATGGAATAGATGGTTGTATTGGTCTTCCCGAGTTTCATAAAATTTACCATACACCAAAAGATACCGTATTAAGTACTGGCTCTTCAGTTAACCCAAAAGCTATTGTAGAGCAGTCATCAATTCTGAGGCCAATTTGGAGGGACAAGTCAACTGAGGAGGGTTTCATTGGGTTGCCACTTAATTCACAGGGAGAGCTCATCCATTTGGATCAAGGCGCAAGGTATGGAGTTTGTGATGTGGATAAGATGCCAAAGCCAGCACTGAATTCTCTGCAGAATTTTCCAGCTTCAAGTCATTTTCAGCCACAATCTAACCATATCTTGATGAAAGGAAAGTTTCCTTTTATTTCATCGTACCAGGATGATGGTGATGAAAATTGGCTCTTTAAGCACCACCCTGCTAGAAAAGTATTTTTGTCTGACTTCTCTTCTGTTGAATTACAAAACCTTGAAAAAATGAATCATCAAAAATATGGTGGAAAAGCTCAATCTAGCGGCTGTAATCCTAGACAAATGGAATACTTTTCTTCAGGATATAGTGATCCTATTGCAAGTGAAAGTTGCTTTGAAAGGATGAAGCTTTGTTCAGATAGGGACTTGGAGCTGGGTACTAGATCGGCTATTCGACCAACCATGCGCTTGATGGGCAAAAATGTCACAGTCGGTACCTATACCAAAGAATATCATGGATGTATTGATGGAAAGCTGTTTACTGATAAGCAAGTAGCAAATACAAGCTATCCTACCATAACAGTGTACAACAAACCCATTTTTAAGAGATGGCATGAACATGAGTGCATTGTGAAAGCAGAATGTAGGGCATCGAAAGGAATTCCTCTCAACACACCAGAGGTCCCTTCAAACTGTTGTTGCATTTTGGCGGATAAGCTTACAACTAACTATAGGCAGCTTGGTTTCGGATCTGACTGGTTGTTAAATGATGGAAATTCTTCGGTCAGTGGAGATCGTGGGCTCCATTTCGACCTTATTCGGAGTCCAGTTCAATGCCAATCTCTTGCGAACGGAGCATCCGGCTTTGCAGTCAATTGTAGCCCGGAAGCTCAGTTTGTTGATATGGAGCAACAAAGAAGGTTTTTGACATCGAATTCCCAAAACTTTTGCCATCATATTCAAGTAAACTCAAGCCACTGCAAGCAAAGTCAAAGTGTCCCTCATAGTATTCCATCGACTTCACATTCACCTTATATCAACCAAATGTCTGCCCAAGCATCAAGAAGTCAATCTATACCAAAAGTTTCTCATTGGATGCAAGATTCAACCAATCAACATCTTCGTTTTCTTTCTTATCCAACTGCAGCATATCAGCCCTGCAACATACCAGCAAATATTGGTTTCCCTCATGTTACTCCCTATCCAAGACCTGTAGTATCTTTACCTAGCAGCAGTAGTAGAAGTTCACAAACGTTTGGCTCATTTGGTCCCACGTGTGTAGTGTATCCTTCATCTGTTACTGGCTTGGCTACACATAACTTCATCTCATCCTCAACATGTTACAGAGACGAAATCGAAGCCAAAGATGGCATGGAAATTAACTTCTCTCATGTGACGAGTCAGGATTATTCTCAAAGATGTAGAAAGAGATCTGCATCCAATGATGGGAAATTCATAGAAACGGACCAAACGGTTAAGAGATCTAACGTCAAACTGCAACGACACGCCATCCGTCCTGGATCAGTGAGAAGAGAACTGTTGATTAGGGAAAAAGATAATTTAAAAGCTTCCGAATTGAATGCTTGTGTGGATAGAACAGTGGATGACAACCTTTCAGCTATGAACAGCGAGAAGGATAGCGTGGCAGTTTCAGGTGGGTTCTTCCCATTTAAATCTGGCCATACAAGATTAGGACCTGTCAAACTTAGCGCAGGAGCAAAGCATATACTGAGGCCCAACGGAAATCTTGTTCAGCAAAACTGTCGACCAATTTATTCAACTGTGCCTTTTAATCAAGGAACTAGTGCCGGCCAAGATACCAATCTACAGGAGAAGGCAGCGAAAATCTACAGGTTTTAAGACTTTCTGTGGCCATTTAGGACTGGCAAAGGCATTCCACTTTCCAGGATAAGATATGGGTACCTTCTCCGCTAGTAGGGCGATTCATAATAGGCTTGATAGGTACTGTTCATTTCTTATGCCATTTGCTTACTATGTGGAATTAAAAAAAAATCAATAATGCTTTTTCCTAAACTAAATCAGGTTAGATATCGTGTTAGAAGATCTCCTTCATGAGTTCTAACTGTTGTCGGCAATCTTGAGCTGTATTGGTTAGTTGTATTTGCTGAGATTTAGTATTTTTGACGTACTGCAGGCGCGATGTTTGGTTCTTCTCTCTGAGAAACTCTCATTAAATAGTACAAATCATCATCTGCCTTCAAAAAAGGATCTTATTTTGCTTGCTTTATGATATATTATGTTGCTGTCAAGTGTTCATGTGACAAAGAACTACTCTGCTATTTCCTCATTTCCAACAATCCGAGGAATTAAGTTTCCTGTTTATAAAAAAAAAAAAAATTCTCACCATTTTATCCAACCGTTGGGGTCGGTCCTGCTACAATGAATGCACATTCTGTTTATTTTATGTACCCTTTTTTTTTCTTGATTCTCTTCAAGATTTCTAGAATTATTGGAGCGGCCAGGACTCGCCCCCCTGCCATGCTTTTTGAGGCTGACTTGTGTACCTCAATTGTTTAACCTTCTCTGTCGCATAATTGATGGGCTTTTTGCTTCATTTTCTATATGGATCAGATCAGATTATCATGAATTTTTTTAAAAAAGATATTGCCTAGGTTCATAGGTGGGTTGAATCTAGATCTCAATGTAAAGGACAAGAATTATCATATAGGAAAATGTGTAATTATTAATAGATGGAGCAAGCGCGACAGCTCAAAGAGAGCATGTACCAGCCTCAAGATTAGATTTTACCAAACGCTATCGTCTCTCATATATTATTTTAGTGAGCAAAATAATTTATTAAGGCTTGGAGGAAAAATAGTTATAAAAAATGATTATTTCATTACACATAATCTAGTTTTTTTTTTTCTTTTTTTAGCAAATAAGATTCACACATTTGACTGTTCTAAAAGTGTACCACTGTATTGAAAAGGAAACGCACGTCACATTATATGTACACTCAGTAGGAGTGTATAAAAGAGTTAAACTGCTTACAACTATAGTTCTAAAAGTTTCCTCCATTTTAGTTATTGATATATTTGCATACTCCACGTCCTTAATGGAATTGAGATGTCTCTTCCATTTCTTATTTGCTAGGTTCATTCTTACTTCATTTCTAATTTGCATGTTTTATAACCAATGATCCCCGGACGTGTTAGATTATATGAGTCTTGTTCGTAGTAATTTTTAATTCCACTTAGACCTAATTATTTAAACTTATATGATATACTCTTAAGTCAGATCAAATAATGTTTTAAGTTGCATAACCATCAAAAGTTAACTATTATTTACTCTTAGCATAGTGATTGAGTTTGTGAATACTTCATTTGATAACTAAAGGGAGTTAGTGTATGCCCCTTAAGATTTTTGTTTGAACCACTCATATTTATGCTTTTTGTCTCTCAATATCCTTATTATTTCCATATTATCATCTCTTATCAGTGTTGACTCGATTTGTCACCTTGTATTTCAAACTCAACATATGGCCATAAGTGAAGATGACTATAAACACTTACTAAGGAATTGTAGAATCCCTCGCCTAACTATCTTTTTGGAAACACTCTATAGACCATTTAGATCCATTTATAATTTTTTTTTCTCTAAAAGTTAAAGTTGGTTCTTATGAAAATAACTCTCTAAAATTTTTCTTGAGCTATCTATTATATGTTTTGAGTTAAAATACTACCATTAATAGTAAGACTTATTAGCTTGCACACGCATTACTCACATGGATAGCTCTTGTAAGTAATGTCACTTTTGTTACTAATTTTAGTCCACTCATATAAGTAATAATTATCTTATAATTGTGTTTACAAAAGCCAACTACACGATCACTTCATCTACTACTATTACATTATTTTAGCACTCTTAATTTGCCTCTCATTAAAGTGAAACACAACACAACTCTCTCTGCAATCCAAATTCACAAGTTGACATCTATATTCCTTGTAGGTGGAGCTCACTTTGATTCATAGTGCTCAACACACTAAAGTCAAACAATCCTTGGGTTTTGCATTTCACATTGCTATTATGTCAACTACCCTATTAATATTAAGTATCAACTCTTAAACTCTCTTTCTCTCTAGCTAATTTGGCCAAAATGAGTATTTAGCTTAATTAATACTATTGAAGTTGTCAGTTAGTACAATCATTTTGTTACTTTACTTGTCTATGTTAAAAAAAATAATTCATATCATCTCTAAATAATGCATTATGAGTAAACTGTTTGAGTGAATATGTCAAATAATTGTAATGCAATGCATGATAAAATGACAAAAATACTATACAAGAACATACATAATTATAATTAATGAAAAAGTTACTCTTCTAATTTCTATACTGATAGGTAAAAATGTCTAAAAAACTAAAAAAAAAATAAAAAAAAAGGATATTCTCCCTCACTTAAATTATTAACATTCTTAACATTCTTTTATCTTCGTATCTAGATTAGACTTGGTCACAGTGCATCTACAAACATATTAATATTTAGTATTACTAATAGTAAAAAAATGTGTCATTTGGTAGCACTGAATAAATATTGGTTGTCATATGCTACCAAGCTTGATCACCACCAAAAGATACTTAATTTCTATTTAGGAACACACATATAATAGTGTAATAGCTTTCTAAAAGTAGAGTTGTAGGTTAGAAATAAAAGGGACTAGGGTCAGAAGAGATAGAAAGAATAAGTGAAGGATAAGTAAAAGAGAAAAAAAAAAGTCTTTTATGTAATACCCCGAGTATAATTTCATATTGCAAGTAAAAGAAATTATTATATGGTATATAAGGCTGTGAACTTGCTATTACTAACTTGAGCTTAAACATTTTAATAGATTATGTCACGTTATAAATCGGCTCATCAAGTTAATAAATGATTTGCTTATTAAGCTGTTTGTAATAAATGGTATCAGAGGAAAGCTTAGTCCTAAGTATAATAAGAGATTAATAAGAAAGGACTATCGAAAATGGTGAAACCACCGTTGAGGAGATCGTAATACAAGAGTAATATAAATAACATAGGATGCTATTCGATATAGCATAATGTGCACCATAAGATAGTAATTTAATAGGGTGCATGTGAGATGTGCTTAGAATTTTGGTTCAATCTCAAATCTTGTAGTGATCCCATTAAATGTGCACTTAGCTTCATCATGTCCCTTTCCTATTGTTGAACAAGAGTGAAGTTTTAGGAGGAACAAGGGTTGCTTTGGAAGCTCTACACATTTATGTGCATGTGTGTGTAGAACTAAAAAGTGCTTTTGCCTCTTACCACTACATACACACATCGATGTGAGGGAGGTGAGCAAAGAGGGAGAGGACAGCTTCCAGTAACAAAGTGATGTGCCCTTTCCTCCTTAAACTTTCTCCTTCCCCATCCTTCACTTCATCCTCCACTTGCTCTGCCTCAGATTGGTAAGTGAAGAATCACATCACCCTCATATATTTTTCCTCTTTGGATCAAAGTCACACCCATCTCCTCCATCTGTTGTCAGTATTTGTACCATAAGAATCCGCCTTTTTTCTTGCTCCAATTTGCGCCCCTATGCACTTCCTTTGTCGCAGATCGATCGGGCTGAGTAGCTAGCCGCGAGTTCGCCGCAGAAACGCAACGCTGGCGCCGGCGGCGAGGAGCATGGGACGGGGGAAGATCGAGATCAAGCGGATCGAGAACACGACCAACCGGCAGGTGACCTTCTGCAAGCGCCGCAACGGGCTCCTCAAGAAGGCCTACGAGCTGTCCGTTCTGTGCGACGCCGAGGTGGCTCTCGTCGTTTTCTCCAGCCGCGGCCGCCTCTACGAGTACGCCACCAACAGGTGATCGTGGGTCGCGTTACACCCGATTTCTGCTTTGTTTTTAGTTTTTGCATGATCCGCATGATTGCCATTTGCATCTATAGTTAGCCCATCAAATTAAGGACCCCGAGCTTGAAAGTGGTGATGCTTGGTATTTCTTGCCCTTGTTTGGAGGAGGAATACAGATTAAAAGTTGCTTCTACTTTCTTGAAATAGGGAGAATTTTTCGCCTCTTAGGATCTGCATTTCCTTTAGGGCTTTGGTCTGAGAAGGTGATGAGATCTGAACAGGTTAGCAGTGGATCTAGCTAGTAAAGGACTGGAAGAAGGGCATGTGATCGGTAGGGTTAATGTCTAGATAGATTTAGTACACGAGAGCTTATTGTTGCTTGCGAGGTGGTCCTCTTGTTTCTCTATTTGTGCTCTTTCATTTCTCTATAAGACTGTTATTTGAACTTAGATTAAAGAGACGAGGGTTTGGCATTCGCTGGGTTATGTGTGCATATATGAGTATATATGACATCCCGCCTCCATTGCTTTAGATCTAAAGCTTAATTTGCCGGCACTTCAATTCCCCTTCCCTTATTCTCCTGCTGCGAGCTGCCGCTCCTCCCCTCTATCTCTCATCTCTTCACCCATCAGTGTAAGAAAGCCTGCTGCAATAGCTGCCACGCTCTCACCAGCCCAACAGTACCGCAAGCTCTCCCACACGTCACACGCCTCTCTTTAGGGTTCCTCCTGGTTGAGATTAGGGTTCTTGCTTCCTTTTCCTTTCCCATGTTAACCCGTCTTCCAATAGATTACTACTAATCGAATTTCAAGCATCTCTCTATTTAACTAGTCATGCTAGTTCTGCAGTGAAAATTTATTGTGTAAACAAAATGTGCAAAGTACGGAGAAAGTACGGAGAACTGAGGAGCCAATGGGATGAATGTACAGCGTGCTGGGCTGGGCTTGCATGGGGAGCATAAAAAGCAAGGGCAAGCAGGAGATAAGTCAGTCGTTCCTCGTCACAAAAGGCTGAAGAGACGGTAGGAGGTAGAGAGTTTGGAGCAACTAGGCATGGGAAAAAGGGCGATGGAGGTCTTTGCACCGAGGGTAATAGGGAATGGGTACCACGTGGGTTGTGGGAGTAGGAGCAGCCAATCATATCGTGGGATCGCGTGCTAACGTGGCAGAAAAGAACCAATGGTTTCCTCGAGGAAAATGAGGTTTGGATCGGCAAGGGGCGGTAAATTAATGTGCAGTAATAGTAGCCTTGGAAATATGAGCTGGGCCTGCAGCTCGACTGGCGGTGGACTGACATCTGCTAGCTCTCCGCTGTGCTCTGGCTTAGCTTGGCTTTTGCAGTGCAATACTATTTTATGCAGTTTTCTTCTTGCTTGTCTTTTGCGGTGCACTACTATTTTATGCAGTTTTCTTCTCGGTGTGACCTGTGCATAAAGCTGTGCTCTATTGGTTTGCGTAGATTCAGTTTTTTGTTTGAAAAGATTGAGGATGAGTCATAGAGTCGAAACTTAATTGTGAAAGCAGCCAATCTCATTAAATATTTCACGTCGAGATGACCCTAGGAATTTAACTACGTTTGCTTCTGACCTGTGAGATTGTAGATGCTGACGGGAATATCTTTTAGGCAACCTTGTTGCGCATCTACGTGAATGATATTTATATTTCACCACCATTTTGTCTTGCGATCGGCTTTACATAAAATAATGATTAATTGGATTTTTTTTTTTGTTTTGGAAGAAGATGCAGTAAAATACATATGGTGTATTTTTAGGAAGAGACGCAGTACAATTTGTGTTAGTGCTATCTGTGTAACTGTCTTCCTAATTTAAGTTGGAAGGGCTCTATTTATGTATTCTCCGTACCAGAATAAATTTTTCTTCCATGCGTGTTGACATGAAATATTCCTCTGGATGCAGCGTAAGAGTAACGATTGACAGGTACAAAAAGGCTTGTAATGATACCACCAACAGTGGATTTGCTTTGGAAGCCAATGCTCAGGTGATATTTCCTTGTTTAAAATTCATCATATCAAAGAATGTAGCATACATGTTCTCAGCAGTCAAATATCGGTAATTTCAGCTTGATGTATAACTTTCAATTCACTAATTTTGTATGCATCCCCTTAGTTATGAAAACCACACAAAACTTGTCATTCGTTTCAGCTATGCATTGAAGAAAAACACAGTATCTTACTCTTCTCTACTCCAAATTTAATCAAACTAAACTCATCGTAGTATAATCAATGAGATGGTCAGAGTAAAGATTCTTCTGAATAGAGATTAAGTGATAATCGTAGAAATTTTAAAAGTTATTTTCAAAAATGAGTATAGAAAATTGTTTTTAGTATTATAATATTAGATAAATTGTGCAAATGGTACGAAAAGGCAAAATTAAAAGAGTAGGAATCATTACATAGTACTGTATAATTTAAATATATAATACAAAGTAAATGATAATTGAACATATTTTAGCCATGATTAAAGTTTTTGCATGATATCATTAAGAAACTCATAACTGTAGCTTGCGAGACTAATTTATTCATTTGCTTATTATCATATTTGGTGTGAGGATGAATAATGAGCATCACTTGTAAAGAAAGAGTGCATTATATTTTCTATCACTTTGAATAAAAATATAGGTTATGGAATGATATAAATTATAAAGATATATTTATCTTATCAGAAGAATATTTTTAAAAAAATTGAACCTAATCCAAAACCTATTTAAAAATTAAACAAACGAATTTTATTAAGAATACGGAATTAATGCAGCCTAAATCAGCTAGGAGAAATACTTGGGGTTAAGTTGACTTACTAGGCTTGTTTATCCATCAATCTAAGGACATTTTAATTAAGAATAGCAATGAAAACGTGTGGTTAAGATTCGTAGGTGGCTTTAGGTTGTACAGAGAGATTAAACACTGATGGACTACCTGGGATGGAAATATCAAACTCCTAGACTTCACTTCTCAATCTATATATTCATATAATAATGCCGCGCTATTCAAGCTAAACTCATTGTACTTGACTAATGAATGAGTTAAGAAATAAAATGAAAAATCATCAATGTATTATGACTTGTGAAATTAGGCAGTGAACGGAATGTCCCATCGTTAAATCCTCTTATGGCATTGAACTTAGGGTACACATAACTCTTATATGTTTCATGCAAATGTTACGTGAGATCATACTGAAACTGCTTAAATTAATGGATCCTTGTCATTACTATTTACAAACTGTAGCATCTATAGTAAATAGCATCTTGCTTAAAACTGTTCGGTATATGCTTCTACAATATCTTTCATATCCTATTATTTGTGTGTATATCTCAAGTGTATTAATATCTTGCATTTCTACTTTATTTTTAGTACTTACGTCAAGAAGTTCATCTACTTACGGCTAAAATTACTACCATAATCTTGGTTAATAATTTTGTAGCTGAGAAAGTAGAGTTCAATATTTTGTGCATCCTTCATGTTGAAGACAGAAATAATTACGTAAATAATTGATGAAAAGGATACCCATCACGATTGTAAACTCTGAATTCAATAGATCTACTCTGAACAATCATCCATATGCCACAATAGAAATATAGCTTGAACTGTTATTCCATTCTTCAAAATTTTTGCATTTTATTAATAGTGCCCCTAGGCGGATAGAAATCGCCCACCTCAATCCATTTGATATTAGTTGATTGTTTAGTCAAATTTTCTCTCATGAACTCAATGATCAATTCATATATATATATATATATATATATATATATATATATATATATATATATTAGTGTACCAATTACATGCCTTTTCATACCTTAATTGCCACGATTTAATCTCTAAATTGGTTTATGTTCTAATATTCTGGACATTGGCTTACATGACACTGTGCATGATTCAAAGTATAGGACGCACAAACTTGTACAAGTAAAATGCCTTGTTCGCTAATTCTTTTTTTCTTTAGTATAGATCCATGCGGCTTTGTCTTAAACTTTGATGCACTTATACAGTTGGAAACTCAATAGATTTTGCAATGTATGGACCAAATTATTTTATTCTCCAAATTGTAATAAGTCAATACCACATAGTAAAGACCTTGATGAGTGAAGCCCACAAATTTGCCATGTCTCAGAAGCTTTCATAAATTGATGATTGGTCCTATCCCACATCAATAACAAACTTGCACTGTCTCCTTGAATTGACGAACTGCTATTGACGGCTCATCTTAGGATGCACAAATATTATAATACAATTGACTCACCTGCCAAAGGATGAATCCTAGATGTGAACTTATCATAGTTAAATTTTATTTGTCAAGTTGAAGAAGATTGTTTTGTTTGTATCTACGATTCACCTTACTTTGAGTTGTTCTTTGAAGTTCACACTAACATCTCCAACAGAGAAAGTGAGTGTCCTACTGCAAGTAGGACATTTGATTGCATTAGAGAATTGCAACCCCATTAAGTACATTAATCAACACATGGGGTACAGATGGTCGTCGACATCTTGCCTTCAAGCATAGAGAGTCAACCTATTAGGGACTTGGTTTAAGGATAAGATATAAATTGTAGATAACATTTTCTTTGTACTAGAAAAGGCTTGTTAGAGCAGGCCCAATGACACGATGAGCTTATTAGATATGACTCTAGGAAGGAGCATTAATTAGGGTTACCATAACTAGGTGGTAACACATTTAATCAATATTATACTTTCCCACCACCTTATGTCATATTATACATTGAAGGCCGATTGGGAACAATGACAGAAGGTGCACATAAGGATTGTGCTAGGAAGTCAATGATGGTTTGGTTCACACTTTGTTTGCTAGAAGCCATTAGCAAGCAACTATATATATCCTAATGACTAGAGAATTATGCTTATACACAAAATGCATAATCCTCAACAAATGAATTTCCCCAGGTAGAGGCATGTGAGGTCAAATCTAGCAAAATCTTGCTAATGAACAAAGAGGGTGTTGGATGTGGATCTACACTGCAAACATGTCTTGTCTGCCAATAATTCAAAGTTATGAACTACTTGGAAAAAGGGTCTTTCGTAGAGTAGGTAAGATGCTTCTTTAATAGTTCCATATTGGTAAGAGATGAAATAGTAGATAGGTTTATGCGGTAGAAGGCAAATCATTTAGTCATGTTTTTATTGGTTAACCTTTCATCCATAATAGATAGTATCATATTGGGCATCCACTCTTTGCTAATGAGATAGTAAGCACTAAGCTACATGGGTTAAGCTATTAGCATTTGGTAGAGATAGTGAATTGAAACATAGCTTTAGGCAAGGGTGTTGCGAGGCTTTAAACAATGAAAAAAATATATATATCATAAAGTGACTCATACAAAACGCCCTAGAGAAGATAAGTAAGGTTCTCCTCCAATATACCAACATTGGCATATAGGAGTAGATGCTCCATAAGTTTATGAAGCAAAAGATAACTCCAAATAAATAGTTAATTAATTTGAATTAGTGGACCCTTCACCTGTGATATTAACCTTAAACCACAAGTTTAAAATGTATTGACTTATGAGACATCGCAAGATACTATATTTATTATTTTAAGATGTGCCCATCATTTAGTCAACATAATCAAATTACTTAAAGCATATTTTTACCTCATTTGATTTAATTTATTAACATGACTTGTTCTTTTATATATGTAAATAATTTGTAGATCCATAAAAGGTAACAATAGAAAATTTCAATAACAAAGTGAAATAAAAAAAGGCATACTACTATCAATTTTCCATGAAGAATACAACTTTAGTGCAAATTGCTTGAACACAAACACATTATAGATGGTTAATCATATGACTTTATAAATAATTAAAATTGATAAACCTATCTAAAGTTACATGTATGACGACTAATTAAAAATAATAGACTATCACCTCAAAGATTCAAGATAATTAATAATTGCTTGAATCTAAAGAAGAATTATGTTAAATAAACGTTTTCATGAATCTTTTATGGACGCATGTGGTAGTTAATTAATCCTTTGGATATCATTAATGCTTTTGTCTTAGAGGTTAGATTTACAATCTTCCTATGAAAACACTACAAATATTTAGTCATGACAAATTAAAATAAACCTTCCATTGGATTTTGTGATCCTTTCTATGCTCTTGATATTACATATGAGGCGAATCAATTTAACTTGACAATTGAAAGAACTATACTAAAAGTTTCAGAATATTATTTATTATAGAACATCATGCACATTAGCATCATTATGTTACACTAGCACTAGCAAGCAAAATATCAACGATAAGTATTAGTTTACTCGACACAATTGTCAAAGCTTTGTATGGATGAGAGATCTTACACACTAATACAAGGTTACTATAGCATTTAATTATACTTCATGCTTTTCATTCAAGTGTTAATTGAGTAACATCGTTACAAACTTTTGCAATTTTGCAGGATAGGAGAAAAATGTCAAATTATTCAATCGTAAACTCTAATAATTTCAGCTGTCAGTAACAGAATATTTGCCAATGATCTTAAACTGTCATTTTCTATTCGTGATGTTATATTATCATTTTAGTATTGTTGGGACTATTGGCTAACAAAACATGAAAGGTGTTGAACAAACATTACTCACTATGACTTAATGTGATCTGAACTACTCTGCACGCGAATAAAAAAAACACATGAGGTGTGGACGGTAATTTATAGTAGGTGTGTGTTTTAAGAATAAGGACCTCTTATTGTTGAACGTTGAAAGAAAAACTATTTAAACAAAAAGTTAATGATTAATTATTTCTACATTTTTATTGTCAACATCTTTTGAGTAGTTCTTGGGTTACGATGCACTGTTTTTTCTTGAGTGCCCATCTTAGTTCCCGTTCCAATTAATATCATCTTGATTAGCTATTGCCATACTTCAATTTAAATAACATTTTTTTTCCATTTTGCAGTCAGAAAATTTTAAGTTAGAATTTCCACATTAATGTTTATTATACAAAGAGTTTCATCTTTGATGATGAGCAATACTTTTTTTAACGAAATTCTATAATTCCATTTACACTGAGATCTAGATTCCCTAGGTAGTGTATCTTGTGTTTACCTTGATTTAGATGGCTAATTATATAACTATAAAATATGGCCAATAAATTGTACATTACATACCTTGTCTGTATCCTTTATTACAGTACTACCAGCAGGAAGCGACAAAACTCCGTCAGCAAATCAACCATTTGCAGAGTACAAACAGGTGATATCACAAACAAGTATTGATTATTTCCTATAATTATCGTTGCTTATTATGCATGCAGGAACTTGATGGGTGAGTCTCTTGGATCCATGAGCCTACGAGATATGAAGCAACTCGAGACCAAATTGGAGAAAGGGATAAACAAAATAAGGTCGAAGAAGGTAAACAAACATTCTCATCTAAAAAAAACATCAGAATCCTGTTTTGCCCAATTACTAAAACATTTGCTGGTTGTTTCAGAATGAGTTGCTATTTGCTGAAATTGAGTACATGCAGAAACGGGTACGTATCACCATGAAGCTTGGTGTAATATGGTGTTTTTCAACGTATTTCCTTAGAATTGTACATAAGTTTCTTCTATTAGGAACTGGAGCTTCAAAATGACAACATGTACCTGCGGAACAAGGTTTATCATTCTCCTCTCTATATGCGGGTGATTTGATTATGTAAACAAACTGAATGAATTGTGTATATATATGGATACGGAGCAGATAGCTGAGAATGAGAGAGCACAACCACCACAGATCAGCATGCTGCCCTCGTCAACTGCCGAATACGAGGTTAACGGACCTCCATATGATTCAAGGAACTTTCTGCAAGTGAACATCATTCAGTCTAATCAGCATTACACACACCACCAGCAGCATCGGACCACCCTTCAGCTGGGGTAGGTTAGATTCTTTGCTTCTCTAGTTAGTTCAACTCCCTTATTCAATCGGATTTCAATCTCACCTCTCTGCGATATACCCTAAAGACGTGCTTGAATGAAAGAAATCCGCGCTTTCTCTATTACTCTGCGTTCCTAATCAGCCTGTTAATTTTTTTGGTTATTAAAGAATGAATGAATCTTTGGACATTTTTCCATTTTGTAGGTGATGTAACTACGGAGACAATTCTGCACAGATTGGAGCTTCGTTAGTGCAGAATAGTTATACTATTCAAACCAGTCGAAATATTTGGGAGAAAATATGGCAATATCAGTTGCTAGACTTGAGCATTTTCTTCAGCAGTATAAGTGTGCTCTTATTAAGTGTTCATCCTTCAATAATTTTGTTGAATGATTTAATCTTATCTATTGTTATTAACGTTGTCCATTGTATGTATTACCTTTTAGTGATGATTCAGTGGTGCGCAAGTCATCAAAAACAGTTCCAGTTTGTCAAACACCAACTTAAATGATTTGGTGGATTGGTAAGTTTGTAATTCTATAACACAGCATAAGTGAATATACACATATCGCTTACCATGCGTGGAATGGTGTTAAGACCAAGCCCATTTTTTGAGGGCATATGCTCTTCTAAAACTCTTCACTTTCAATTGGAATATCTTCTAATGATCACCTTAGCGAAGGTGTTCCAAGGTTCACTTTTCAGTCTGTGACTTCGGCCGAAGAGGATTCTGCACAGTTATTTATTACTTGCTCCTTTCTTTTTCTTCACCGAACTAATCTTGCAGTTATGTGAAATATTTCGTTTCAGTAAATAGCTCTACCTGGTGGATACTAACACCAACTCTGTTCGTGTGAGCTGGTATTGGTGACTGGAATTTCAAAAGCCAAATTATTGTCAATCAAAATGACTACTCTTTGTTCCTCGCTTTTCAAGTTTCAGCAAACACGACTTGCTTGGAGTAGTTTTAACTATATTTGTAGCCTAAATACTAAATAGTGCTTCGCAGCAGGTCTTGCTGATTTTAAACATTAGATATAATATGATTTATTTCTCAGCATTTCTCTTAAGCTAGAGCTTAGATATTAATCATGTGCAGCTTGCTATATGGTAAAAAAAATATATCTGCAATTTGATTCTTTAATTTGGTGAAATGAGTGAAAATCTTCTCGGGGCAGAGAAACATCCTTATAAAATAATACTCAATATGTTTAGTCCTCTTATAAAAGACTAAGGGCCTATTTGGCCCCACTTTTATACTGTATTTAATCAGCTTTTAAGTAGAAAGCAAAAAGAAAATTGTTTGGTAAAAAAAAGCAGAAGTAGAAAAAAGCAGCAAAAAAATAAAAGTTAGAAAAGCTACAATTTGATGCTTTTGCAACTTCTGCTTATTCAAAAAAGTAATTTATATTATTTCGTTTAAAATTTTAAGTATTATTATTTTAAATAATTCAAAATTTTGAAAAATAAAATATATTATTATTTTAAATAATTTAAAATAATATATTTATTTATTATTTTAAATTTTGATAGAGTTAAAAAGCTATTAACCAAATATCTTATAAATTTTGACAGTACAATACAACACAGTAAAATTTAGCACACACAATTATAAAGCTATTAACAGTATTTGGCCCTAAGTACCCATTTGGAATTACGCTGCTTTTTGCGACTAGGGCAACGGAAGCGGCAAGATTTTGACTTGCTTTTTTCAATGCGTTGCTATGGAACAGTGCTGATGCGAGTACTGTGCATGAAAGCAGGGTAACCCCTGCCCGCTGCCAAGTGACTGTAGCATCATCACGTGCTACAGTTCAGTGTGAACTTTATATTATATTAATTAATTTATTATATTATTACATAAACATATATAATATATAATATTATATTTTATTAAAAAATATATATTTAGTAATATAATATATATTAATTTTAAATTAATTATTTTACAAATAAAATTAATAATTAAATTTTATATTAAAATTAATGATTTGATCATATAAAAATTAAAATTTTATTAAAATAATTATTTAAATTATAAAAATAAATTTGATTTTATTATAAAAATATATAATTTTTATTTCTTACTTTAAAAATAAAATTAATAATTAAATTTTATATTAAAATTAATTATTTGATCTCATAAAATTTAATAATAGTTACTACAGTAATAACACAATTGGATTCACCAAACACCCTTAATAGTAAGTACTACAATGACAGTGCAGCTATCACAGCACAACTGCAGTAGCGCAATAGAACCAAACTGACCCTAAGTTATTTGTAATGAAAGGTAGAGATGGCTAATAGGTCGTACCGGGCATACTCAATCATGACATAAGAGGAAAATATCTCATCCTAGCATGGCACGAGGCATGATTGGGCATCGTGCTTGGCCCAACTTAACAAACCCAACCCATTCATGACCTTTTGAGGCTCGACACTAAAAACACCTCTAATGAAATTTAACTCTATCTTAATGCTAATTTGCTTAACTAACCAACAAAGCCTACTTCACTTTCATTACTTATTAAAAATAAAAATATTAATTTATTACAATTTTATTTAAATATTAAATAATAATAATAACAATATAAAAACTTTGAAAAAAATATAGAAAAAATAGTTAGGAAGCGGGTTGTGATGTGCCTAGTCCACGTGTTTGAAGACTTTAGCCCAGCACGGCTCGAATCAGTGCCGCATGCTGCCCGTGGCCCATTGACTGGTTAACAAGCTGTACCATGCCTAGCCCAAGTTGGGCTAGCTCGACCCATTGGCCATCTCTAATGAAAGGTATATCTAATGTGTACAAATCTATACCCAATATAAGGGCAAAGGATCTATCTACAATAGCCATAGGAGAATGACATACATTAGTGTTAAAAGTAATAAATAGTGCTCTATTACCCTATTATAGGAGCTGAAGCCCCAAAAGTAATGATGAAAGAGCTTGAAATGTAAGAGTAGTTATACTAAATTCGGTTATGTATGAAGTCAGGAGTGTTGAGGCAAGAGTCTTTCCTTGCAAAGTAGAGCATATAACATGATCATATTTTGTTGCAGAGATAATGACAAGAGTGTCTACTTAGGTGTGATCAATAATAATAGAAACTATAATCATGTTATATGGGTCACTCAATCACTCTTATCATTGATCAGACCCAAGTAGGCTCTCTTGTTACCATATCTGCAACAAAATATGATCATGTTATATGCCCCACTTCACAAGGAGAGGAGTGATTCTCATACATTAAAGAAAGGAACTTGTAGCCAAGTTCTTATCTAGTCTTGATGAGCATTATTCTCCTACTCTTGCTCTTATGAAGGTTGATTTTTAGCATCCTTCTCAAGATAAGGGATGCTAGAATTAGCCTCATAAGAGCACGAGTAGGAGATAATGCTCATCTCGACTAGGTAAGATCTTGACTACAACAAGTTTCTTTCTTTAGTGTATGATCCATATCAAGAATAAGTGGATATTCAAAGATTTCATCCACTTTTCCCTTGAGAGAGAGTAATATTCTATGAGGGGCCTACCATTTTACTTCATGTTAAAATTTTCTTCATAAATTTCAAAAATACATTATATGTTCTACTTCAATGCAGATAGGACATCCAAATCGCCTTCACTATATTGAGAAACATCCATATAGATGTAAAATTTGGTTCTATACTATTAATTAAATATGTGATCATTGCATTATTTGAACAACACCATCCTTTGTACATCAAATCTAATAACTCCGATATCTCTTGGAAGAAATCATGATCCTTCCTATGAAATTTCAAAAAATGACTGAAATATATGGCCTATAGAATACATACAGTTCTTACTATTTAACTTGATTGTGGTACCAAAAGTTATAGATTTAATATCATGAGAGGCATCTATGGAGCAAAGGTAAGAGAAGCAACGAGTTTTCTTAGAGTTAGGGTTTGAGAAAATTATATGTCCATACCATAGAGGTGAAGTCTCTTGGGGAAAAAGAGAGAGAGAGGAAGGATGAAAGGGCTAGTTGTATAGAGTGACTAGCGGCCTCCTTTAAGTTATAGCCGCCAATGGCAAATAATACCATGAACAATAACCTATAGTGAACAATAACCAACAACAAATGAGGTAAGTTAGGGTGATAGCAATTGTGAAGAAAAATTGGATGGATATGACACATAGCATGTAGTTTATACCATTCAACTTGATTATGATACCAAAAGTTATTGTAGGTTTAATTTCATACAAGGAATCCATAGAGAGGAGGCAAGAGAAGGATCAATAGGAGTTTTCTTAAGATTTAGGTTTGAGAAAATTATATATTCATATTATGGAGGTGAAGTCCCCTAGAAAAAGAAAAAAAAAAAGGTAGGAAATGACTGGTCGTATAGAGTGACCGTTCTCTTCCTTCAGACATGGCTGCTGATGGCAAATAATACTATGAACAATAACTAGTAGTAAATAGTACAATGACCAGTAACTAGAAACAAAAGAGGTCAATTAGGACAGTGATGCTGAAGAGGAATAGGTAGTGAGGTCGAGAAAGAGAAAACAAGAGAAAGAAATATTCCAGTTTTGCTCGCTCAAATACCCAATTGAAGAAGAAAAGCTGAAAAATAATTGTTAGTACAACAATTATAATATTTAAATTAATATAACCAATCTAAGCCCATTATAATAATATAACTATTAAGAGACCCGATAACTAAATATAAAATATCATATAAGGACTTATTTCTCAACAAAAATAATGTGATGTAATCTCAACATCGTCTGAGCAGTATAACTTATTCTTGGCTATTACAATCTGGCATTTATTAACAAGTACAAATTTCTATTAACACTTTCAACCTCATCTAACTCAAGAAAATACCTCTCAAGTAATGAAGTTGTCTTACTCTAACATGGTAACGTGATTCTCAATCCTAAACCTTAGATGTATAAGAATATCCTACGCAATGACTTCTCTTTGCTGCTTTTGTTGCTCAAACTAATAGAAGCACTTCAACAAAAATTGCCATCTCTAGATAAAGTTGGAATGGATCAAGCCTTGGATGTTTAACATTAAGCTAAAATATTCCTTATATTCTTAAACAAAAGCAATTAGGCTGAAGTTGAATGAACTTTCTTGGATTAATGTAACTCAGTAAGAATTCAACGCTTTATTTAACTCTCCTCAAGCATTAATAGAAAAATACAGAAAAAAGTAGTTGTCCTTCTCGAATCAGGATAGCGTAACCCTGGTCGGATGGTCACACCTGAATTCTACAAATATACTTTAGGGAGACCATTAAAAATGATTTCCTTTACACCATTAATAAATTTCAGGACTCAGAACATCATTCCTGCAAACAGGGGTAAAACTCATAACTTGTATCCATAAAACCAACAATCCCAAAAGGATTCAAGAGTATAGGCCCATGTCTTGTGTAATGTTAACTACAAAATTTTAGCCAAAATTCATGATACTAACCTTCCCAATCTCATCAGCATTAAACAACCGCCCTTTATTAAAGATAGAAAAATTCATGATACTAACCATACACTACTGGAAATTGCCCACAACACTTGTAACACTAACTCTAAGAATATTGTTATCGTGATGAAGTTCAATCTTGAAAAAGCTTTTAACACTGTTAAGGGACAGGCCATCTCCTTAGTCATGGTCCCTTGAAGCTTGTTACAACTCCCCCACTTTCAATTGTTGCATTAATAGTGAGTTCACTACCACTTTTACTAGAAAAAGAGATGTTAGACAAGGGACCCTCCTTCGCCTTTCCTGTATGTTATTACCTAAAATATTCTTAGTATTCTGGTCTTTCCAACAAGATCACACCTTACAACATAAAGGGTAAGTGCAAGATCTCCCATATTATGTATGTTGATGACATTCTCATCTGTTTTTGAGCAAATAAAAGAATCCTGCATCAAATACCTTTATCTTCTGTCCTTATCCATAATCTGACCTCTAATAGCCTCTCCAAAACTTAGCTAGAAAGCCTTAATGCTCCCATTAAGAAATTTATATGGGCGAAGAAAGACTTTAGTAAAGGGTTACATCTCATAAACAAGAACTTTCTCACTCGGTCTAGAAATCAAGGGGAGTTGTATATTAAAGATTTCTTGATCATGAGGCCTGCCATCAATTGCAAATGAATTGTGAATAATTTGAATGATTCTAATAACCCCTTGGTTCGGGTATGCCAGGCTTAAGTATGAAAAAAATGACCCCTAGGCCCTCCCTAACGTCAATCTTGATCCTGAACCGGGGAGGATAAATGGATATGGACCCAAAACCCCAACGACGTGCCAATCACGAATCCGGCCTACAAGAGTCTTCTCTAATCAAAATCCTAACACTAACACCTGGCCTGGTTTGGACATTCTCTAGAAACTCAAGCTTTCTCCCAAGCTCCAAATTTCAACTGAAAGCTTTTACATTAAGAAAAAAAAAAACTCCCAACTTATGATAAGCTTATGAAAATTGGATTAAATGGTCCCAACATCTGTATGCTTTGCATGAAGCGTTAGGAATCCTGAAATCACATCTTCTACAATTATGAATTTATACATGTTGAGCAGTATCTTGAATCACAAATGAGCAATAATTAGCCGGAAAAAAAAAGGGAGAAAGCAATACTCTATCGATCACTTCTGACCCCCAACAAAATGGCGATTTCCCTAATGCTTATAATATTTTGGCAGGTTTGGAAAAAAAAAAGGCATGTCGATCTTCCAGGAGGTAAAGCCAAATGCGTCAAAGACATGAAGGTCAGTATAGCTGAATTTAATGATCAAGTTATGGCACGATGCACGACACAGATTCAGCAGCAAAACCATATTAATAATGCCAAGTGGAGGAGACCGAAGGCTGGCTAGCTAAAAGTCAATACGGAAGGCACATGAGAGAAGGCTTCCAGGAGAGCTGGCAGAGGGTATACAATCATAGACAACAAGGCTCAGACTTTGGTGGCTACGGCTACGTATCTGGAGTGTAACTCGACCCTCTTTGCTGAACTTGTGGCTATCAGAAGTGCTCTTGTTTATACTCACCATAACCTAGTTCTCCACATCGCAAGCATCATCCTCGAATTTGGTAGTCGAGAAGCAATAATGCTAATGAAACAAGATCACTACAAAGCCCTATTGAAGCCCAAGAGATTTTCAAAGAAATTTATCTTCTAAAGTGTAACAAGGACTTAGAGTTCTTACATGTGAACAGGGAGTGTAATGAAGCAGCCAACTGGCTTACCAAGTTTGCCAAATGTAAGGGGGAATCTGTATGTTGGAAAGGTGATTGGCCAATGTTTCGTACACGGATGCCTTAGAGCAGTGATTTGGCAATAAAGTTCCCTTTCATAAGAGAGAGAGAGAGAGAGAGAGAGAGAGAGAGAGAGAGAGAGAGAGTTAACTCTAAAGGAAGGGTTCCATATATGAAAAAAAAATGTCTAATACATTTGTGTTGCATTCATTGTCATAACAACATGATTCTATAACCCTAAAAAATGTTTGAGTCTTGACCTTTGGATGGATAACTCCATTGAACAATACCACACTCAGTGGCATTTCTAAATTCTTCCTTACCATGTGTGGAATCACAATTAGATATTCCTCTTCACTTTATTATGACACTTAGTATGAATTGAAGCATATCTATAGTGCCTTCTTGAGTCACATCGTCAATTGCTTCGCCTTTCCTACAGGCCATTAGATCCATCGACCTACTTCATACCAACTACTAAAATTTTAATTCACCTCTATCCTCGACTTTGAGGATATTCAACTTTCGATCTTGTAGTGTCCAAATAATATATTGCAATTATAAGTTATTTGATCATCCAAAGAACAACTCAATACAATGAAGAAAAACACTATATGAGTGTGCACACAACTACATTCTATAGGATTACAAGGAGGAAAAGTAGAGAAGCTTTGATTTCTAGCTTGAATAAGACTAGATGCCTATACTTAGCTTTATCTGTGCAGGTAGAGTATGAAAATGAATGATTTTATACAACATCAACTAACCAAATGCAATGTACAAAAGCTATTAGTTCAAGTAATAGAGACCTTAGTTGTTATAACAAAATAATATGATTAAATTTAGCCCCTGCACCATTGCCATTCAGTTTCATGAAAAAGCAAGCAATGTATCCCAATTTCTCTGGAGTTACAAAAATTGTTGATTGGTTTAATTCAATGACATACCAATCACCAATAAAACTTACATATAAGCATATATATATATATATATATATATATATGTGTGTGTGTGTGTGTGCGCACATGTATATGAACATATGCATATGTGTCCGCACATATACAGTATATCAAAATTAATCAAGCAAAAGCCAGATCAAATAGCTTAGAACTTTAAAAGAAAAATCAATTACGCCATCATGCATATGATGATGAAATGAAGGTTGAACAGGACCAAGTAATTAGAATGACCAGATCTATGTTTGACAATGACCAATACATCATTTCAGTGATTACTTATTTTTTAAAAAGATAAGGTTAATTAGCAAGTGGAAAAAGAGAAGAAACAAAAAGAGGAGGAATATTTAGGATTCAGGCGATGGTTAAACGAACAATAAGAAGAATATTTCAGTTAGACTATGATCATACGAGTGTTTGTTTAGTATATAAAATTTAGGCAAAAGTGCTGCATAAATTACGATATGCAAAGTACTGCTCCTGTTGTTGAATACAAGCGCACTGGATACATATGATCAATTGAAAGCTGAGTGCCTTAAAAGGATAGTGTCTAATGCATCGTGCTCATGTAGTCATGTCAAATGGCAAAGGCGGTGTGCTCTACAAATCACAATCTTAGACAGCACTCCTGTCTTAAATTTTTAGTGTTAGCAGCAGCTCAATCATAGCACTACTTGATACGGGAGCATAAGTTGATCGATGAAAGGAAAAGATAACTTGCATGAAGTTTCAATGCACAAGCCACGATACAAATACGCTCATAAACTAATGGAAAGCATGAAGATTGAAAAAGGAATTCATAGTGTGGACTTTACTCAGTAAATATACTTGATGTCCTTCCACTAGAAGGACAGGTTACCTTAGATTCTGCCACTCTCCATATATTTTTTTCGTCTCCACTGCTTTATCCAAAAGCTAAAGTGACTGGGGGCATCAAAAAAGATTAGCAGCTTATTTGCAGGTGCCTCCATCCATAAATTTAGTGGCGCCATGAGTGCAGTGCAATCCACCATCTACTGTCTCAGACCTGAATGATTCATGAGCAATAAGCATAGTTTAATGTTCAGAATTAAAACTAATTAATCCTCTGTAGATGATATGAATTGCATGTACAGGAATCGATTAAAGAAATGTGATTTGACTCCGGATTTCCTGTGATACCTACAGTGGGACTAGGTGTATATTTTTTTGTGGGGCTACTTGACCCTGAGATATTTGTCACATGAGCAGCTGACTTTTATATCCCTTCCTTTTTCTTGTTACTCTCAGTAACCTAGATCTCAAACTAGTGTATATGGATGCAAGTCACATGAGCAAACATGGGTATAAATGATGCAGGCATCACGCACTTCCTTCAACAAATAGGGACAATTAAAAATGTACTGCTTCTAAGCCATTTGCAGTTCGCACGTGATAGTCAAATGATTAGCAACTCCAGTTGGAAAAAGAACTGAAGGTATGCAGAAATGACCTGATGAAATGAAGCACTGTCAACAAAGAGGGAAGAATACAAAGCCCCAACAGAAGTCCCAAAGCAAAGTCAATAAGTCATGCGTCCAGCATCCTGCTCCCATCATTATAAAAGCATAATCTTCCACCCACAGTAAGTATAATCATATGGGGCAAATGAGATAAGAGTGTGCAGGAGGAGGTTTGTTCCATCAGGACCTTGCTTTGCCCCGTCGAATCTGGCAAATCACAGGAGATGTGCCTGAGCAAAGAGGGCGAAGTGCCTACTGAAACAAAGTTTTAGAAACATTTCATGTTAGTGTGTAGAAAAGATAGAAAGAAACAGTGTTAAAGGGTGCAATGACTTAACCAATGGTCCCACGATCTCTTCCACATAAGGAGTATTTAAAGGGTAATAGGCAATCCCCAGAAGTACTTAAAAGGGTCCTCCTGCCAGTTGCAAACATTGAATTCCCACTTTTTTATCCATCACATAGAATCATTTAAGCCCCCGCCAAGCTGTTCCTAATCTTCAGTCAGGTGATCAAAGGAAACAAGGTGGAACCCTAATACAGGTCAAGATGGGGCCAAAAGCACAAGAGGAGGGGCATGGCCCACTTGCAGGGGGTGAAGCCCTTCACAAGAGTGAAAGAGGTGAATGCAGCTGCTTGGGGTGGACAGACACTGCCTAAAGAATCTCCTCTCTCACTCACACAACCTCAGCACAGGTGATTGATGGGATGCATGGTCCCCGGAGGGAGTCACATGACCATTAAATGAGAATTGGATGCCCTCCCTCATGACCTGCTTCTTTTTTTTTCCCTCCATGGCCAGCTGAAGAAATACTTTGACATAATTCAAAAGGCAATCAATTCCTTCCAACTCCATGTCTGTGCGACAACACCACATCACATCACAAAAAATGTAGAGCATATTGAGGAAGTGTAGTACTTGTACTATAGCCAATGGAGCTGAAGATGATTCCATAGTAGTCCAATCCATTGATTTGCAACCCCACCACAATACACTATCATTTTGGTAGTAGAAAAAGTTCATTAGATTGTGGGGATCCAAAGAGAGGCAGCACTCTGGTCTCCAAATACAAACAAGTGAGGGGTTGTCAGAAGTCAATGGCCCATCTACATATTCAACTTGAAATTTAGTAGTAGCTTATGGTAGGGAAGACTTGGGAGCTCAAGAAAGGGGGAGTGGGCCAGGTACATCCATTTCTTCATGTTCTAGAATATAAAAAAAAAAATCTCATCCCTCATAAGCTCTCTTCTTCTTTCATTTTCTTTTTTTCTTCAAAATATTAAAAATAATTTAAGTTCAAATCAATAGAACAGACAGATTCCTACACCAACACAAAAGGTTTTGTTATTAGAGAAGAAAAACAAAACAAAAAAAAGGAAGCCAACTGGGAGCTGCGATTTTCTTCTCTTTCACTTTCTCCCCCTCCCTGGGCCTGGTATTCCTTTTCTCGCTCCTTTTCGCTCTCTTTCATTTTCCCCTTCTCCCTTCATTCCTCCCGCGCTCATCTTTCTTCACTCACAGCTTTACTTATTCTTCATAAAGGGTGGAGTCTGTCCTCCGCTGGATCACATGGAAAGCCCTCCCAAAGTTCAGGACGCCATCAGCAGCAGTAGCAGCAACTACAGTTGCAACAATGGAGCAACGACACCGAATGCGGCGCCGCCGCCGTTAACTCCGAAATCGATTCCGAAAGCTTGCGACGCGACTCCGCACCCGACGACCTTCGTGCAGGCCGACACCACCTCCTTCAAGCAAGTGGTCCAGATGCTCACGGGGTCGGCCGAGACAGCGGCCGCCGCTGCGGCTGCCGCCAACTCCGCAGCGCCGAAGGGGCCGCCTGCTTCTGCCGCCAAGGCCACCGGCCCTAAAAGGCCTGCTTTCAAGCTCTACGAGCGGCGGAACAGCCTGAAGAACCTGAAGATTCTGAGCCCGCTCATGCCAACATTCTTGAGTTGCAACCCTAGTTCCCCGCTCGGAGCCGCCGGATTCTCTCCTCGGAAGAAGCCGGAGATCTTGTCGCCCAGCATGCTGGACTTCCCCTCTCTGGTTCTTAGCCCAGTGACGCCCTTGATCCCGGATCCCTTCAACCGGCAACCGCACCCCAGCTCGGAAGCCGCTAAGTGGGCGGAGGACCGGGCGATAGCTGGAAAGGGGTTATATTTGCATCCTTCTCCACGCGTCGCGTCCAACGCAGAGCCGCCGCGGTTGCTGCCGTTGTTCCCAGTGAAGTCTCCCAAGGTCTCCTCTGAGTTATCTCTTGCCACACCTCACCCATCTACTTGACAAGTTTTTTTACTCTAGGATAATGTTCAATTCCTGCTCTTCTTTTAGCTTCACTTGTATGGTTTGTCCTATCATCTCTTTGATGCAAATTAACCGGCATGAGAAAGAAATTATCTTTGCTCCTTTGAATTTGTCTTCCTCCTTTTTTGTCGATTTGATTGAGAGACTTGACTGCCAACCTAACTACTTCAAATTACGGGAAAATATCTCTTTTTTCTTGATTTCCCTTTATGGGGAATGCATTTTATCCTTTTTTTTATGAGATCACTAGGACATCATAAATCGAGCTAGATAGAACAGACCATGCACGGGTTGACACTACTTCAACAAAGACTAGAGCTGATGAATAATGAAGCGAGTATACGAGTCATCGATGAGCAACTCGAGGATGAAGATGGTCTTAGACTCCAATTGTCCAATTCTTCTTGGAGAAGAATGCAAAATATTTGTCTATGGAAAGAACATCCATGCCCCCATTCTTCGGTTTGACAGGAGCTTGGCTGCCAGGACTCAGGAGAGGATTCAGATCGTCAGGCAATGGTTTCTAAGGCCCATCGCTGTTCATCTCCCTTTGATAGTATTAAACTGAAGCTGTAAATACCACGACAAGCCCCACTCCTAGGTTTGCTCAGCTAAGAGCAAGTCAGCAAGAGGTAAGAAGCTTAAATCTTGCTTCAGTTATCTTCCAAGCAGACGACACAGTCTGGGAAGATGACTGTGAAGCACCTAACTCCTGCTCAGGTAATTATGGACCTTTCTATCAAAAAGGCAGGAAATCTATGTCAATGTTTTTTTTTTCACTTTGAGATAAAATGTACTCATCCAAAGGACTATTGATGTTTTGTATTGAAGGATCTCATCAACCTGGGCATGGCTGTGGACCAGGATCTCATGATGCAGTCACACAGAACAGGTAGGAAATAGAAGTCTTTTAAAAGCTGCATTCAGCCTATGTTGAGGCCCACTGACTGAGGCGATTATGAAATTGGTAAATTGACTGGACTCTAAAGCAAGCAAACAACTGGTCATATCTGATTTAAACTAAACAACATGTATCAGGATTTGTATTTTCTAGTAACGTAATTCTGGGCAAGAGAAATTTGAAATCAAGAACAATATCAGAAGAAGAAACCATGTATAAATTGAAAAAAAAAAAATTTGTTCCAATTGCAGACTCTAGCTGTCCATTCCTAGCAAACTTTCCATATAGAAATTGATCAAATTCTAAATTGTATGTCTGCAAAGCCAAGTGGAATGATGATTGAGTATAGAAAAAAGAAAGTTGATGATATTAGCTAAAAATTTTCGTGTATGTAAAGAAGTCTGCCAACACAGCACATTATAGCCGTTGTCTTCCTTCAAAATTAATAAATTGTGCCTTGGAAACAAATTCGGACCAATCATCTTCATACTAGGAAAAGTAATTAAACTTGAGCTTAGCTAACCTTATAACCAAAGCAAACCCTCTTCACCAACGGTTAATTAAGATGAAAACAAAATTGAACATAATCAAAAACCTCAGGGTGGCATCCGTCTCGATTTCGAGATGATTAGAAGTTTTAAATTAACTAAATCAAGTAAGCATAGGTTGGTCTATAAGCATAGTATGATTCTTCATATAAACAAATTACTTGAGCATCAGATCCTTGTCTGCCACCAAAGCAGAGAAAGTTTCCTCGAAACTATAAAATTCCAAATTGCAGATTATGCAAGCACGTCATCTAATTATGAAAATGGTTACCATTTCAAACTTTTGGCAGATGTATTTTCTAAATGAAAAAGAAAAGACTGCTGACTGTGTTAATCTAAACACTCAAATGACTAACGTTGCCATTTTTAATGATAGATATCGATATCCATCAGAAGCCAGCTACTGCTAGTTATGCTAACCTTCAGACCGTCGAACAAAGATTTTTAATCACAATAGTAAGGCAAAGTGTCATATATCTTTAAATAGACTCTTTAGGTTTAACGTCTCTAACTGGTGGTTAAAGAAATTTATGATTTCTGGCATACTGCAAGTCTGCAACATACCGAGTTCCTATGGAGTTATCTTTATTAATCATAAAATTTAACTTTTAAAAAATTGTTAATCAGAAGTCAGATAACATGTGATATAACGAACTAGCAAATGAACCAGGTGCAGTGTATTGGACAACAATAAATTTTCTGGTACTATTGATTAGGACAAGTCAAAGCCTGGTTTTAATGATAATGGAAGATGGAGGCCCATTGAACCAATTATTGATTTGCATACCACGTTTGTTTTCCAAGTACAGCAGAGATGTACCCCATAGCTTACACATGCGAAACCTACTTCCTCATTAATACAATGGGTATCAGCAGAGTGCAAGTGATTTAGAAGCTTCAGCTGTAGTAATTCCAATTTTGTTGCTTAACAGTTCATTAAGAAATTGCAGTTCTTGTAAAAATATAAACTGCTAATTTTTGTCCGGTTCAATCTAGTCAAGGTGATTTATCGCATGTTCTCTAATTTCACATGGCATCTTCTGGGAAAACTGAAACATACTAAAATGACAAATATCTTTTGGTTTTTGAACAAGATGATACCGAATAGAGGAAGCTTGAAGAAAACTTACTATGAGGCAAGGTATATAAATGAATCTATACCTGCTGAACCACAGCAAGAACATTTTTGTTGTTGAGCATGAAGATTCCAGCGAATATTCTGCCAACAATTAGTAGCACTCTGTTACTTCCCTTTGATAAGTCGAATCAGAAGAATTGAGTGAATTTGCAAGGTTGAGAAGCCTTCCCGTCTCTACATAGATTTCAACTGAAACTTCAACACCTTAAATTGACCGAATTAAAACTATATGGGTAAATGCTACCCTGAATGATAGCCAGATTGTTGATTTATTATGCTTCAAATTTCAATGAGAAAGATTACGGAAGAGTAATTGGTTAATATTCTCACTCATCAAATAAACAACAGATGACCAGTAATCTAGGAAGATAAGAAGCAGAACATAGTAATCATTTGAAAATTTTGCTGCAAGCAGGACTGGTAGGAACTGTTGGCTCAATGAATTCATCGCATACAAGATAAAGAAGAAAATATGGAGAGTAGTGACATCAAGAACCGGAAGAAAAATCTATAGCCTCACCAAGTATAGCTGCAGGTGTTTAGACCTTTCGAAAAAGACAAGAGTTTTTTTTTTTTTTTATCTTGAAGGTCTTCTACGGCTATCCATCAAGTTGCTTTGAACCTGCAAGCTTGGCAAATTTAAACTTCCCAAAAACAGCTGCGGAGGAAAGGAGAACCGAAAAAAATTCTATCTTTAGTTTAGGTTATGAATACGCACATGCATAAAAAGAAAAAGACACCATACCAGTTACTTCAAGAGCGAATTGATGCCCTCGAAATGAAATTGCCCTGTACTTGTAGAGTTCTCTAGCAATTGCTTGAAATATTTACAGTGGTATGTACCAACCTAATCCTTTTCCGGGAAATTGTACATTGATACCATTGGTGGAACCTTTTAGTTACAACCACAACCTTCTTGTTGCCGACTATTCTATTGCTAGATACCAGTAATTGCAAAAGAAAAAAAAAACTTGCTGAACCCATGCAACGACAATAAAGAGCTCGCAGTCCAATTCTTCCATAGAGCTGACGTACCACCCTTTTATATGCGTTTCAACATTCAGTCAACTGCCTCTGTAATTGCAATGTGGCGTGGGGTGAGGTAATGGAGCATTTATTAGTAAGCTATCCCAACCAAGTTTAATTATAATAAGAGGAGCAACTTGATCAGAAACTAATCAACAAAGAATGGACGGTACATAGAATTCATTGCCTATGGCAGAATAGTCAATTGCAATAATTATAACTTTATAACCTTTAGGCCACAAGAGCATAACAACCTCATAGAACGTCGTCGCCATAGATCCACAAAGCTTGAAGGGTAAATCAGTAAGAGAACTACTGAATCTGAAAAGTAATTCTTCATTCAGGTTGCCATTTATCTAGATTGCATGTTTGTATCAGGTTACAGAAAATGTTGGCAAGTTTCCAGAAAAAAGATTATAACATACGATAGCCTCGCCATGCATTTGTACGTCATTGAGCTTTGACAAAGATTTAAGACATATTTTGGATGTTGGAAGGAGATCTTAGTGAGGAAACAAATCACATTTCCAAATGGATGAAACCTCACATTGGAGATGTTAAAATGAACTAAAAAGGGAGAAAAAGTTCGCTGAAGTAGATCTCTCCAACAGGAACAATCACTTTCCACCAACCACATCAAGTAGCTTCTACTACTACTGTCCAGTGTTCTTATCTACCTCACTCTTGATTTCGTTCTGATAAGTATTGTTGGTGGAAATGTCACAATCAAAATTACAAGAAAAAAATAATGATAATTGAAGCTTCCTAAATGGATAAGTCATAAGAGGAAGTACAGCAGAAGATTAGGCCATCACAAGCCACGATGCTACTTAAAAAGTCTTTACTCAGTTCTCGAGTAGAGGAGAAAGTTTCTAAGCGCATGTATGCGCTCAACACCCAAAAAACGGGTGGCTTAAGTTTTGGTGTTAAAAATATTTTTTTTTAATTTTTTTTAGAAATACTTTACTCCTTATAATCTATCCAATGGTATAAAATTTGAGGTATTTTAGATTACATATATGTATAAAATATCCTATGCAAACTCTATACAAATTTATACATAAAATATTTTTTTGTCTTACATGTAATTTTGCATAGGGTATTTTATACATATATATAATTTAAATTATCTCAAATTTGATACCATTGGATAAATTATAAGGAATAGAGTATTTCTAAAAAAAAATAAAAAAAAAATATTTTTAACACCAAAATTTAAGCCACCCGTTTTTTGGTGTTGAGCGCATACATGCGCTTAGAAACTTTCTCCAGCAATGTAATCGAAACGCCATGTCATTTCAATGAAAAAGTTGCTGCCAACGGGAAATGTACAAAATGTGCCTCTTCTAATGACAACAACTTAAAGTTCAGCGTGTTCCCATGTCTTCTGGTTAATTTCTTTTTATGAAAAGGAAGGCTGACCTACCACTAAATTAGAGCAGTCGAGCCGAGATATTACAGAGGGGAAAAAAAGGGAAAAAAAGGGCTCCTCAAGCCTATTTCCATGTCTTCTGCTACAATAATTCTGACTTTGTCTTCTACTGCTACATAAATTCTACGAGCATATCGGCATTAAGTACATATACAATTCTATGCTGCAAAAATTTCAGACAAAATCATCTCACGCTCTATTTACCGACGTTTCGAGTTAGCCTCTCGCCATTAAATTTGTGGCTGGTGAATAGTGTTAACATTTCTATTATTCTGCCTTCCCTTGACGAACTTCTATTGGCATGCTTGCTCTTATACTTCATCAACAAACAAAGCACCAATCCTTGTTCATCCAAGATTGATATAAGCAGACTTATTCTTATCTATAAAAATGTACTATCGACGATGGATGCTTTGGTATTAGCGAACACTTGAGAAACAAAACTAATAAAATCGATTCGAAATTTTTTATATGTATATATATAAAAAAGAAACAACAAAAAGAAGCATTCGAAACTAAATAGGAGAAGGAGAAAAGATCGAAATAACCTACTAAATGACGACGCCGTTTGTTTAAAGCAGCGATCGAAGCAACCACAAGGAAGGACGTACCTGATCGCCGGCGATTGCGAGGAACTGAACCCTAATTTCAACCTCGTTCGGAGACGAAAGGGAAGCGAGAGAGATTTATGAATATAACGATACGTTACTCTGGACTGTAACGTACGCTAAAACCGGCACTTTGGTAAATAACAAGCTTCAACTGTTTCTTCTCTCGCTCCTTCACAAAGATGTACTATTCACTTCCCTGGTGCAGGCCCGGTCGTACCGCAGCAAATATTTATTGCATATTCTCTCCTCGTCCTTCTTGAGCGCTGACCACCAACCGCGTCCAGAAACCACAGCGCATGGAACAGCCACTCGTACCTTTTATCGATCGGTAAATTGTTTGTAGTTTGATCCTAATTATACTCAAACGCCAAAAATTCTTGCTGACCACCGGCAAATTAAAGTCCACATCTGGATGAGCTTGCCAGACAAAAATCCAGCGAAGGTCCTATCAAATTCATCATCGAGATTGTCCTCCACAAGTTTCAAGCGAGGGGAAACTTATGGAGGGCCCTTGCAATTCCTGTGAAAGAGATTGTATGTATGGAGGCTGTATTGATTGCAGCGTGCCTGATTCTTTGGCCTGAGGACGACGCATTAATTGGAAGATTTAGTGCGGAAAATGAAGAGTCAAGAACAGTCCGAGTGAGCGTGAAGTGGAGCAGCTCAGTCTAGTTTAATGCATGGACCAATAGTAGATCACACGATGTTGTTCTTCTTTTTGTGGCCTGGCCTGTCAAGGAGCTGGTTATTTGCAGAAATTAAAGAACGAAGCGGCATACATAGCATTGGAGGGAACAACATCCCAGGAGGTGTAAATCAAGGAAAAGAAGGGGAAGAAGGTGGAAGACGAGGGTAAAAGGGAGCGGAGCACCGTCTCTCTCTCTCTCTCACTCTCTCTCTCTCTGTATTGGGCTACTTTGGCAACCACTATATATAGAAGCACATATCTGCGTGGAGCAATTTAAAAGGTTTGCCCCATTCTTGATGGCCGACACACTCTGCTCCGAGCTTCATCTGTGTCCACCAACTCAAAACAATGGCGGCTTTAGCCTGCAGAACTGATCGGACAACCGCAGCCGCAAGCAACCAATCCAAAAAAATACTAGCTTTTCAGCCTCGCTAGCAACAGAGAGGGACAAAAGTACGAAAGCAAACAAAAAGGTAGCATTTTGGCATTATTAATGGCAGATCTTCCGAACACTTTTGAGACAGAAAGCAGCGCCAACTCGCTGTCTTCCACGGCGTTCTCGCCTTCGTCCCCTGCTCTTTCCCAAGCTGATCACCCGGCAGGGACAAAATTGGGCGCCGCGTGTAGCGAGACCGCGGCGACGGCTTCGAGAGAGGTGGACGGCGGCGGCGCCAAGAAGCGGCGCCGGGTGCGGGAGGACCTGAAGGACCGCCCGGCGTACCACGGCGTGCGCATGCGGAAATGGGGCAAGTGGGTGTCGGAGATCCGGGAGCCACGCAAGAAGTCTCGCATCTGGCTCGGGACGTTCCCGACGCCGGAGATGGCGGCGCGCGCACACGACGCCGCCGCGCTTTGCATCAAGGGCGCCTCCGCGGCGGAGCTCAACTTCCCGGAGCTCGCCGTCGCCCTCCCCCGCCCGGCCACCCTCTCACCCCGCGACGTCCAGGCCGCCGCCGCGAAGGCCGCGGCGATGGATCAGCCCGGGGCCAGAAAGGAGCCTCCCCCGGCGGAACCGGCGGACTCCGAGGAACTCGGGGAGATCGTGGAGCTGCCGCGGCTGGACGATGATTGCTTCTTTCTCGAGCCGGTTGACGCCCGGGGTGGTTTCATGTACGACGAATCGGCGGAGTCGTGGGCGCGCCACCCATTTCCGTGGGGGGATGGCGTGGATCTGCTGTGTGGCCCGTGGAATGATTCTACCGTTCCCACCATCTTTGAAGCTCTTCTGTGGGATCATAAGAGTTAATCAAGCTTAACAGTTGCTCTTCTTCTTTTTCTCCATGGTAATGATCGATCAACGAACAATGTTCTTGATCTGTGTGAAGACTTAATAAAATAAATCTATTATTAAATCTGTGCTGATCTATTTTCTTTCTCATTCGAGTGTTGCATTTGACTTTTTAAATTTAATTTTAAGAAAATGCACAGAATTTATGTATTTTATTGAACTGTCTCATCTTCCTTGGCAGAATTATATAATCAAATTCAATTCATTTTGAGGTAAGAATCTAAGTAGACTTTGAGCAACAACTATGGATGAATGATTTCCATTAAACAACTTAGATAAACAAGATTATTATAATTCAAAAGATTAATTAGACCACTCAACTTGATTGAATGCATGTTTCACATTCTTGCATGTTCAATGGCTTGTATTGAATAAGAATTTTATGGACGGTTTATTTTTGAACTTATTATTTTGATATTTAGTATTATAGTCAATCATAAACTTAAGTCAACCAAGCATTTTACGAGCTACAGTTCCATGCAAGAGTCAAATCGACAACACATGTCGGGCCCACATTGATAGGAAAAAATTTCATGAGCAACAGGCTCGCTTAGAAACTTTGGGTACAGCCCCTAAGATTCAAGAACGTGTTCAACTTTTATAAATCTTAATAAAACTAACATTAATAAATGGCTCCGTCAATGGATGTTAACAATTCCATTAACATTCGTGAAAATACAGCTCACATGAGACTTATGCACGGGTTTTAAAGCTAGGATTTATGTCTTGATGGCAGTCTTATAATTTATCCAGTTATGTAGTAATTTGTGGGAGTTGACTATGATTATTATCTTGACTCTAACATAAGGCAACAATTGGATTTGGTTTATGATCGTGTATAAGCATCCATGATCATCGTGGATATTAAAAAAAATTATGAATATTTATGTAGGCTGCATCCACGATAATGCAGTCTATATAAATATCCATAATTTTTTTTAATATGTATGATCGTTGATGTTGTATCCATGATGATCACATCCACGATCATAAACCCAAATCCAATTGCTGTCGCATGTGAGAGTTAAAATAACAATCACGGTCAACTCCCCACAAATCACTATATTACTGTATAAATTATAAGACTGTCATCAAGATATAAATCCTAGTTTTAAAACCCATGCATAAGTCCCATATGAATTGCACACTTCGAACATTAATGGAGTAGTTAACGTCTATTAACAAAGCTATTTATTAATGTTAATTTTTTTGATATTTATAAAAATTAGACACATTCTCGAATCCTACGAGAGTGCTCAAAAATCGTTAGCAACGGGTTGCTCAGCAATTTTTTTCCATTGATAGCCCCCAATGCACGGAAAGACTGTCCCAGGGTGTTAATCAATTCCGTATCGTCAATAATTGACGCAGACGGACCCTTCGATTTTAAAGAGTCGCCCGTCTTAGCGAATCACTTGAGGCCACGTGCACCGTTACTCCTTCAATTTCAGCAGGAGCTGTGGCCACGTCACTCGTGTCTGTAAACGCGTGAGCTGGACCATGCCTCGCGTCTCAGCGTGAACGAGCCTCCCGGCATGAAACTAAAACGGATGAAACTAAGCTCACGCAGCAGGTCGAAGCCACATCAGCTCGGGCTCGAATGCGACTGTCGGCATCCCCACAGCGTCACACGTGTTCGATCGACTAGACAGGTGGGGCCGGTGTCGGAATCTAGACTCGTGACACGGTAGCTGTCGGCGCGTAACGTGGCACCGCCTGAGTGGTGTGACCTGGCTTTCTTCAACATTTGCGGCTGTTTATCATATAATCACGTGATAATGCAAACAAAATTACGTTAACCAAAAACGACCCCAAGCAGGAGACGTTGTAATTAGATGTAGGTCGGAAAAAGATCAGCAATCTGATTTATTAAATAAATATGTGACAAAGAGATATTACGATTCGTGATGTCAAATGACAATCTATATATATTGAGTTTTTTTTATAAAATATATTATTTTTTATAATTTGAATAGCACTTTTAATATGGCATAGTATAAGTATATGATAAAAAAATATTAATATTTATATTAGTAAATAATCAATCAAATCAAACTATTTATGTTAAGCAATTAGCAAAGCCAAACTATTTATGTTTTAGTATGAGCGAGAGCTCAATATTCTACTTTAATACTAAATCTAGAAAAAAAAAATACAGAATTAAGTAGTAAACTTTCAATCATAAGCATCACATATTCATTCTACATCAAGAAAAGCTCAAAGAATTACAACAACTAAAGGTGTATACTTTAAAGCATAATGTAAGGTTCCTTTAATATACCATAGTATTCAAAAGACAATAAAATAATGTGTGATCTTTTGAGAGATCATAAATTGACTTATAAGATAAACAACATAATTTATATATGAGTGAGTAATTTTTTCCGTTGGCAAAAACTTTACATTAGTCTCTAATAAAATTTTGACAACTTTATTATTAAGTAATTCATCTCAAACTAATAACTAAGCATATTTGTATTAAAATAAAAATATTTTTATTTAAAAGGTAATTTACCTCTATACCAAGGAAATAGTGAAGTTGGCTGACTTCTATTATTTAAAATGAAGTATGAATATAATTATTACTATCTTGAATTCCTTGAAATCACTTTTACTAATCACCGTATCATTTATATAGAGGATAATAAAAATGATACCTCATAGAGAATTCTTAATAGATAAAGCAAAATAATGATTGCTTTAGCAAAAATATAAATTTGTATATAACGGTGTGGAACTTTATAGACTATGATCTTAGAGCTTGTTTAAGACCATATAGAGTTTTATTTAACTTACAAACTTAATTTGAATCATAAAATAGTTCTTGGTGTAGTGTCATATATACTTTTTCGTCAAGATCTCTATGAAGAAAAATATTTTTAATATCTAGTTGACAAAAAGTTTATTGTTGGAAACAGACAATAGCAACATGAGTTCTAATGTATGTTATTCAGACAATAAAAGTGAATGTTTCTTCATAATCAATATTATATTCTTATTTAAAGTCTTTAACTACAAGATAAGTTTTACACTTTTAAAGAGTTATATTATATATTTTTTTTAATTTTGTACACCCATTTAAAACCAATAGCAGTTTTGCTAGTGGAAAGAGATACATGGTCCTTTGAAGAGAATCAAGTTTTTCATTCACAATTTGCTACAACTCAAGTATGCATGAAGAATCTCGATATGATTATAGTTCATAATAAAATAAAATGAAAGGCAAACTAAAATGATAGATAAATGATATTGATAATTATTAAGATATTCAGCAAGCTCATCTCGAGTGATTATTGGAGGAGGAAGCATTGATAAGAGAATGTGTCTCTATCAAATGTTGATATTGTTTTAAAATTTGTGTATACCTCTATAATATTAGATGGATAAATATTATATAAATTTTAAGATAATATCTACTGTCAGCTTCACCATAGGCCGAGAGGAAAAATTTTCGACGAGAGGCTCGAGTTTGGTGGCGATGCCGGGAACCTCGCTCTGATACGCAATCAACCGCGATCACATTGCCTAAATCGAAGCATACTTTGAATAGGTATATTGCCTTATAAACGTTAACACATATGCAAATGCAACCCTATAGAATGCTACTTGTAATCTTTCTCCAAGCTTGGGCAAATTTATGTTCTGCCAATGCCCGGCCTGCGAACAACGTCCTAATTAACAGGGAAAATATTTAAGATATAAAATATTGTTTTTTTGGTTTTAATTTAACCCGATAGTAAATCCAATTAGTTACTTCATTCGATTTTCAATCCAGTCACCCACCGCTGCACGATGCCACGGACGATTCCGCCGTCATCGTCCCCTCTTCCACGCTGACGTAGGCCGCCAGATTAACGTACGGTGGCTGCCCCCTCCCCCCCAGCCGCCGCCACTGCGCCCTGCACATGACGCATATCGCGCCCCTCCTCCCGCGGCTCCTCCTCCAACGAGCCCAGCACGCCTCGTGCAGCGCGTTACCGCACGTGCCGCAGCGCACTAGCCCCGCCCCGCCGTCCATCTCATCCAAGCACACAGGGCACACGGCACCAGCTCCCACGTCGTCATCGTCGTCATCCCTCACCGCAGCAGCAGCCAGCCGGTACTGCTCCCCTCCGCTGCCGTCGCCGCCGCCGAACAGCTGGTGGAACCTCTCGCGCGCGCGGGTGCCTGCCACGACGCCCGCTGCGGTGGGCGCGGCGAGCAGCCGCGCCAGCTGGAACGGGCGCAGCATCCGGGGGCGCCAGAGGCAGGCGTCGTCGAGAGAGCCGCCGAGGACGCGGAAGATGACGAAGAGGACGTGCTTGCAGGGTGCGGTGCGGTCGGGGCAGGTGCAGGCGGGGGCGGCGGCGAGGGTGACCTTATACACGTTGCCGGTGGAGCCCAGCACGAAGAAGTCGGCGGCGGAGCGGTGGATGAGGCGTAGGGGGTGGCGTAGGGCGCGGAGGATCCGGTCGGCTATCTTCTGAGCCTGGCCGTAGCTGTCGGCAGAGGGAGAACGGGATGCTGGTGGTGGGCTGAAGCTGGCGGCGGACTCCATGGATTGGAAAGTGGAAATGGGGTGGCGGCGGCAGCTTTATTGAGTGTTGCAAGAAAGGAAGCATGCCTTGGAGGCTTCCGTTGAGTGACGAACAGTTTTGGGCAAGGGATGGCGGCTTCGTTGGGAAAGTAACAATGCAACTTCGGATCCAAAACAAGTTAAATTTGAATTACATGTGCATATATATTTTTGAATAAATATCGTAAAATTTGGATTATATGTTTCTACAAATTATAAAAAGAAAGCCATTTTTGTTTAAAATAAATATGAAAGCATACATTTTTTTATTTAAAACATGCTTAAATAATATATATTTTTATAAGCTTGAATTTTATTTTATTTTTTTAAAAAAGACCAAATTTTAATGCTTCCGCAAATGCAATAAATAGTTTTGTAAAGTAAAGCAATAATAGTTTTCTTGAAAATTTTTCTCTATTAAAATTAGGTTAATTTGGTTGATTAAATTAATGACATGAGTACGGTAGCGCGTCTAGACAAACACAAGTAATTTACATCTGTGCCATCGTTGGATCTCCGGCGATTCCTTAGCGGTTGGGCGTAGATATGCAGGCGGCGAAGGCGGCGCTGGTTACAGCAAAGAATCGACACCATTCCTGTGGCTGAATCCGATGGTGACGGCGCCATTCTATTTTTCCCCTACTTCCTCCTTTGCTTCTCCTACTTCATCGCCCGCGGCTCCGCCACCCAAAGCCTGTCCTCCGATCTCTAGCGTATCAATTCTCCGTTGGGTACCTGTCCTAATCCTCGGTTGTTTCTTATATGTTTCCCGGCGTCTTTTTTTTTTTAAAAAAAAACATATTAAATGTTGACCTTGTGAAGTTAAATAAATTCTTGCAGTTTACATCTTCGCTTTTGGTTTGGAATCGCCACAGTTCCCGTGGCTGAATCAGATGGTGAAGGTGTGATGTCATGAGACTTCTCGTCGCCTCTAACGGGGAAAAATTAGATAGTTTAGTGTACATACGCACACGCACCGCTTACTTAATATGTTTCGAACAACGAAGGTTCGAAATTTTCCATTTTGATTTTGTGGATCATAAAATTGCTTTGATTTAAACCTCAAATTAAAACGTCTGAGATGAGTTATAAGAATTTAATTTGAGTAGATGAAGAGTAACAATTTTACCTATATATAACCTATATTGTTGTAATGATTAATCTGAGAAATCAATTTTCCTCTTCCTTAATTCAATCTGCTCCAAACTTCTTCCCTGCTCCGTACCAACAGAGACTGCATAAATTATATTCACTAAAAACTGTGTTTTTTGATTATCTAGTGAAATCGTATCTGGTGGAGGGTGAACTTCATAACCAATTCTTTTAAATGTTAGTACTGCAAAGATTAATTCATCACTTCTTTGTCGTTCATTTACTCTCATGTGCTATCGAGGATAAGTGTTCCTTTGCAAAACAAATTTCATCAGAGGCTAATGGAGCATTGAAGTCTCAAGCATTTCTACTTCAGGACCCTTACTTATCACTGTAGGATGGTAAAATGACTTGTTATTTTGTAGAGATTAAAATCCTAATACTGTCATTCAAATAAGTAATGTCACTTCTACTTCACAGCCGATACTATACTATTCTCCATGGTATTAAAACCTTTTTTTTCCTAATCTGACAAGCTAAATATAATCAATCTATTATCACCTTCAAATTCTTTAAATAAATGGCACTATACCTTTGAAAACTAATATGAACAGCATCTCATAGTGAAAATTTTCACAATTAAGGTTTACATATATCGTATGTACTTATCCATGCTATTGAGCTTTTTAGTTCAGGGATTTATAGGTATATTTTTGTTTGTCTTCTTATTTTTGTCTTATTGATTGCAAATCAATGAACTCTGATATATGAACTGTTGTACCTGCTAAGAAAGAGAAGGAATTGCAACAGAGCACCATTTTGCTTGTACATGACCCAATTGAAAATGCTTGTCTTGAGTTATTATTAGCGTACTCATAAACCTTGCATACTATTAGAATTCTTCTTTTACTTCCTACGTGGGACTATATCCAGTGTAACAATATTTGAGGTTATTCCAGCGTTAGCAAAAATTAATTGTTTACCATCTTAGGGGCTATATTGTCGATCTTGTTCAAAACAAGTGGTAGAATTCATTATGCATCTTTTGATAGCTATATTCTGGATTCAGTAATTTTAGATAATTTTATCTTGGCTCCCTGAACTTTGCATTTTCTGAAATCATGTAGTACTTAGTAGAGAACTTGCTACACTGTACTGCAACATACTACTTGCGGGAAATCATATTTTTTGGCTTTACCAGCTGTCAATTGTCTTTAAGTGTTCTACTTTTAAATGTTTGTCACTTTTATTATGTTCTTGAAGTAATAATTATTATTAGTCAGCAGATCACCTCATTGATGAACTAGGTACCACTTTTCTCTCTTATAATCAATCCATTCCCGCAATTTTATGTTAGTTTACGTGCATGCTATATTCAAGCTGCATCTTACACAAACATTTGATTCAGAAACCACAAATTGAAAAACGTATGATTATTTCTGGTTAAGCTCCTATGATGTATTCAAAATTTACATATGTAATTGCACATTCTATTCTGCTTACCCAGTGCCAGCATAAATAGATACAATTACCATGGCATATTGGTTTATGGGTTTAGCACCAAATACTTTTGAGCAGTTCTTGTGCCAATCAGTGTAACTGGAGTGCAGTGGAAACTCTTATCCTATAGGCATTCATTTCAATGACTGATGTGCAGTGCCGCATATCATAGTATTATTTGTGTTCATGAACCATCATCTTGCCTTTTTTTCATGTGTAGAATGAGACTTGCCTCACTAGTTATATACTTCCGGCCAATCTTTACTTTCAATTATTTTTTTCCATTGAAAACTCCTGTTTCTTAACCAAGTCAAAAGTTGAGTTTGTGTTTACTACAATTTCAGCTTTCATTTGGTGTATAATTTACATGTTAAAGATCTATGTACATTCTGTTTTGTATTCTCCCTGCAATGCGAAGTGATTCTAGCATAATGAGTGAACTCAATATGGACTTTGCTTTACATATTAAGTGAATGAAATTTGATGTCTTTTCCTTGTGTCTTTCAACTGCAGAAGCTTCGTTGCCAGCACTTTGAACTTGATAAGCGAATTATTACATGCAATAGCTTGTCATGAATCTGTTTTTGGTCGTATATGAAATATTAGTTTTATTCTCAGTTGATTGCTCTTATATGAATCAATCTCGGATGCATAGGCTTCTTAGCACAAATAACACTAGTTGCTACCATATAGTAGTAGATATTGAAGTAAAGAGCCAACAAATGTGCCTCACTCTTTTTCGTTGCTGGTTATTGGTTAAAAAACTTTCTCTACAAATGATCTCTAGCTAGAATCCTCTGTAAAAGAAAAAAAGAGAACCCAGTGCTTTGGATGTTATAGCTCCTCTGGATCTTTATGGCAGCTTTCTTGCCTTATCTATCACTTTAGCATCTTCTCCTTGCTACTGTTCTGTACAGTAGCATTAGTATTCAACAGACCTGCATGTCTAAGCCAGTATGTGTAGAGAAAGTACTCTGAAGAATTTTCTTGTGGTTGTGGATCATTCATTGTTGGACCTAAGCACATCTTCTTGACATGTTAGGATACTGCCATGTCATGTAGCCCATGTTTGCCACAAAGACTCTTTTTCACTGCAAGCTTTCATGTCTGCTTCATTTGCCTGCAAACATGCTTGTGTGGCATACTCTGCATTTACCAACCTTAGAACATACATCTGCCGCAATCTTTTAGTGCATAGTTAAAGTCACAATCAAATAGAGAGCAAATCATTGGTTTTGCCTTAGCATGGAAGGATGTGAAAACTAAGTACTTGAATATGTGTTATTTATCTGTCACCTGCTCACAGCTTAGAAGCAGAAAAAAAAATCTATTAATATGATGATAACTAAATTCAAGTCAATAGGATACCTAATCTAAGTCGTTTGTTGTTGCTCCCTAATGAGTACAGAATTAAAGACCCCAATGCCTGGTTTAGTTATTTTGGTTCAAATACCTAATTTTTATACTCGAGTCAAGTTCAAATCTAAGATAAAAACTTGAATACTTGACTCATTGACATTTCTATCTACTAAAAAGTGGTGATAATATTTGAGCATAACTTCATTAAAGAGAGTTCTCTTTAATAATTCGCCTGCTGCCCAACCTAATTTCCTGGCAATGATTAGGCTTTCTTTGATGAATCCTTATCTGTTTTTCTTGGCCTTACTATTGATCCAACTTAAATGTAGGATGAGTGTGAAAACCTGCGTACCTAGAGCCCTGACATAAAAGCTTCGGCAAATGATATCAGAAAGCGCCACCATTGCTCCAGGAAAGTGGGAGCCGTCTGTGTGCTTAGGCATCCTTCTCATTTGCTTAGGCGCTAATCGATGGACAGATTTCATCAAGAGATCCACACTTGATCGATGCCAGAAAACATTCCTAAACAACAAAATTGTTAGTGCCAATTGCCAAACTAAAAGGTCCAGGAATTGTAATTGGAACTCCACCAGCACAAAGTATATTATCCCAGTTCACCCCCAATAATATAATGGAATAATTGTATAAAGCAAGACAGAAATCATGGTCTGGCCTATCACACTGGAATTATTAAACATAAAGCAGTCCATCTAACTTAGCCAAAGTGCATTTTGATAGTGACTGGACAAGATTTACCATGTTTAGTAGGTTGAATTAGTAATGTGGTACTGAAGAAAAAGCTATTTCATTTGCTTAACGAAACACATCACAGGTAATGAACAAATTAGCACTCATATCAAAGTTCTCTAATTTTTACAAGCTTATATAACATAGAATGATCAGAATTTTTTGCAGCAAGAGCACATGCGTGCACTTTGTTTCAGCTTCAGCTACAGCAGGGGTTTCTTCTTTTCTTTCCCTTCTCTTTTGCCTGCTTTATTAGAAAAAAGCAACGGGATTAACATAGAATGCATTAAACGTGGATAAGATTGAACAACAGGTGAGATTCCTACAGCAAGGATCAGCATTCAGATTCAATTATTTTTATGAGCAACACTTGAGGCTGGACTCGCAGGCTGGAGGACATTGAAGGTACACGTCGAGTCCTTGGCTGTGCAGGCTTGCACAATTATTGGTACCTCGACCAAATCTATCTATAAATTCAGGTCGCAAAGTTCCAGTTAGCCCTAAGATCATGTGGCTGCATGATCATGCATATAACGTATTAAGGTTCATCATTTTTATGAGGTCTGAACAGCGTACACACCGTGCAGCCAGTACAAGTATAAAAATTTTATTATTGTTAAATGCTTTGTTCTGCATGAACGCAGTGTATGCACCCAGTAGCAGTATTAAACTGATGACAGGATCCAGATGCACTTGGGAAAAGGAGATCCTTAGTTGTGAATATATGACCACTTTCTATTTCTTTGAACTTTGAATAATTGCAGGCTTTCTTCTGCATGCCACTGGTGGAAGTGGTGGTGGGCGGCTCATGTTTCAGGCACCAACCCACTAGGTCACAGCTGGGCTCCACCCAACATATTTTTTAAATTGTTTAATTATCACTAATTCCCTCAGTAATTAATATTGGAATTAACTGTAGAGCAGTGGAATGTGAAGTGATGAAGTCACATAGTCGTCATAATGCTAGTGTATAAACTCATGAGAAGGTTAAGTGTAGATTGCTTCAAAATCAAAATGTTGGATTGCCGTGCTCTTGTATGAAGAGAAAAAGTGGGAGAGGCGAAAACGAAAGGTTCAGGTCTTCACTTGGCCACTAAAGTCACACCACTTGACCGACCGACAACTTAAATATCAATAGGTTGAATTACTTTTGCCTCCTTTCTACAAAGTACTTAAGAGTTGGTTTGCTCAGTTATTTAATTCAATTAGGACTATTTGTTTGATTACTATAATCAAAGTAATGAACACCACATGTTGATTAAAATAACCTCATGCTTTGTCTAAAGATCATTGGACATAATATGAGAAACTATATTTCAAAGTATATATTAGTGTTAATATACTGGTTTTAATTTTGATATATTGATCAATTAAGTAAAGTTGTATTATTTTCCTTGTAGAGACAACTTGATCGACGATATGATCATGGAGAATAGATTAAGTAATTTATTAAATTGAGCTATGTGTTCGTTGGATTCATCTTAAAAACTCTGTTTTTTACTCCTACGTAGAGGAATTACGTAGATACAAACATGATTAATGAAGATTAAATATTTATATATTTTTTTACTATAAAACTAAAAAATTAAATGTTATTTTCTAAATATTATGATCCGGGACTACATTTGCAATGCATGTCATAGGAGGGAAAGAAATGTGAAAAGTATGGAAAGTTAAATATGTTTTTTTTTTTGTTTTCGTTTACTCTTTTTTCTTTCCACAACACATGATATTAAATTTAGTATGATCATTTCACCCAAGAGTCAGCTTTGGTTTAGTGCTTTAGGAATTTTCTTAGGAGGACTAGAATGAATAATTGAAGAGGTCCCTCAAGCCATTTTTTTTATAATTTTGAAAAGCAAATAAATGGGAAAAATAAAAGAAAGAGGGGTAAGATGAAAAAAGACAAAAGCCCAGAGTTTGCCGTCTCTACCTCCTTTAAATACGGCATCCACCGCGCCCCCTCCGTTCGTCAACTTCATAAACACGATCGAACTGAAATCCTCCATCTCTCTTCTTTTGGCAAGATTTCTTGATCGAATTCATGAAAGATAACGTCCAAATGGATGCATCCATGGCGAAGAGGCTGTGGCACATGATAAGAACCGCCTACTACATGCTCCTTAAGGGCTTCTGCAAGCACAAGCTCATTCTCGACCTCCACCTCCTGCTCAAGCGCGGCAAGCTCGCTGGGAAAGCCATCGGAGACTTCCTCACCTTCCACCATCACCACCACCACCACATTGGCTCCCATGACTACTCCGCTTTCTCCTCCTGCCGGCCCACGGACCCCGCACTCTCCTTCTACTCCTCTAATGACGTGGAGTTCAGCTGCAGCAACACCCCCGGGCCCTACCCTGCCTCCTTCTTCCTCACCGCCGCCAAACGCAAACATCGCCGCCGTCAGGACAGCTACGACGCGGACGTAGCCGCCGCCATGGTCAGGGCCCTCGAAACGCTTAGTGGGGAGACGTCCTCGTCGTCTTCTCCGTCGTTTCAAACCGCCGCGGCCACCCCGTCACCTTCAGCGCCGGCGTGGGGCCTCGGGGTGAGCCCCGCGGCGGTGCGGCCGCTGCGGGTAACGGACTCGCCGTTCCCGGTGAGGGAGGATGGCGACGGCGGGCGGGTGGACCGGCAGGCCGAGGCGTTCATCAAGAGGTTCTACGAGCAGCTACGCCTGCAGCAGAGCCTTCCGGTGACGCCGGAATACTGCCGGAGCCGCCGCCGCAAGCCGGCCTAGTGCCGAAGAAGGCGACACGATCTCATGGAGCGCCTTGATCGATTAATTAGCTGTTCGTGAATGGTCAAGAGTGTGCCCTGTTCAGGGCTTCTTTCCTGTTTTCACTCTGCTTTCTTTCAGCTACCTGTGGATTTAACTTTGGTTGATCTTTGTGTTCCTGATGTCAATCCATTATCATGTAGATCAGTAGTAGATGGCAACATCACTCTTGTATTTCTAAATGTAGATCAGTGAGCTCGTACTCTCTTCAACTGTCCTCTACATATCCTCGTGTTTATACTGAGAATAATGAGAAATTTAATTGAAGGTGTTCGTGTAAGAATTTTTGCTTGTGAATTGTGATAATAAGAATTTACGATTAAATTTTGCCTTTATTAATTACTTATCTAAGTTAAAAAAAAGTTAAAATCAAGAATACTCCAATTATGAATTTAAAAAATAATTTTTAAAAAAACTAACACGTGTATACAAGAGAAGAAAAGAGAGAGAAAGGAAAGAAAAAAGAAAGAAAAATCAAATTTTTCTTGGTATACGAATGGAAAATCAACAAAGGAAAAATACGAACTTTTCTTTTGAATCACATTCCGCCCGATTCAAGCGGAAATGAAATCGTGTACGTTCACGCATCCATCCATCCTTCGCATGCCGCCTTTCCGCCAGCGTCTCCTTCGCCATCCGTCGTCCGCATCGCCTGCTGTTCGCCTTCGCTGTCCATGTCGCTCCTTCACACGTCAGCTCATCCACCAGCGTCTTCTTCGCTATCTGCCGTCCGCCTCGACGACCTCCTTTGTCGTATGCCTCTTCCACCAGTGCGTCTCCTTCGCCCTTCGCCTCGCTTGCCGCCGCCTCGCCGCCCACGTTGCCGTCCTCCTTCGCCAGCCGCGTCACCTCCTTCACGCGTCGTGTTCACGCTTGTGCCCGTTCGCTCCTCTATCCGCCTTCGCTCATCTTGTGTTCCGCCTGAATTAGACGGAAAATCTATTGTAACTACTGTAGCAAGTTTTGTCCTTTTTTTTTTTTTTTTTTTTCTCTCTCCTCACTTTCCATCCGTTCTTTTAAACACGGTGTAAGAGAGAGTCTAGTGCTTGAGCGCTTACGCGTAACCCTAGTATCATGTTTTCAAACTTGGAGTGTAGTTAATTTCATAGCCAAGACTCTCACCGCTTTATTCCTTTAAATTTTGCAACTTTTTTGGTGGCCGTTGCGTCCTTATTAATTAGACTTTTTAGGTAAGCGAAAGAAATGTCCCTCCCTTTACGTTGTTAAGCCTCTCAAGCAAATCAACATCACAACTTTGTTAATTTTGCATACTTTTTCTCCTCCTTATCTCATTCATACATTTCTTATAAATAAATCATCAAATAATTGCGTTAGTGAGTATACAAAATTTAGATCTTGATTCAACTCATTTAAGTTGGTTCAAGGGATTAGAGTCAATAAGGAGCTCTAGTGGCTCACTACAAGTCTTACAAGACTTTTCTTTTTAACCTATAACTCACTTGAAGAAAGTTAAGAGTATGAATACCCTTATAAGCAATATTGTATTGAGAAGAAATGAAGAATAAATCTACAAAATTGTTGGCAAGATAGATCTATTTTCAATCCATCTAAACGCAACTACAAAATCATTAAGCCCTATGAACAAAAGGGCCATGAGACAAGAACAAGAAGAGAAACCAATGCTTTTTTTTTTCTGAGCAAAAGAGCAGCTACAAGAGATCCTATGGCTACAACAAGTATCGGTGAATTATGCTTTGCCAATTAACGGTAGCTGCGGTATGCCGGCGTGTACATGCAGCTCTCTGCATACTCCACCAGGTTTTCCGGCCGAGGAAGACGACTCGCCAAACCTACAAGCGAAAGAAATGGTGATGAGATTGTATTTTGCAAGAAGGCAAGCAGTAGCCAGTCGTGATGAGATTGATATATTATTGTGAAATATAATCCATTTGAGACAAGGAACCAACCAAGATCATATACTTTGGTTGCCACATTAGCGGCAATTTGTGCAGATATGTTTCTGATATTTTTGAAGGGGGGGTAGATCAATCCCTTGTCAAAGTTTTCCTGAGTCACTTCTTTGGCTAAAGCCTCGGCTGTTCAAACACAATGGAAATCCTCAAAACCGGACAATCATAGAAAAATAACAAAAATAAATACACACGTGTCACTGAAATTTTATGCCTTGATGCTATCTAGAAAAGAAAACAATTAAGTTCTGGCCCTAAATCATATCTAATTTGACAGATACTTGTACTTTTTGGTCAATCAAATGTGATACAATTTAAAATATTTAAGCTCAAGTTAATGATAATAAGCTCAAGTTAATGATATTCCTCACAGCTTCTCCTGTTAGACTAAAATCGGGGTATCACATTATATAGGATGCATTGTTTGTATTTGACTTCACTTACAGGCAGCAAGGAGCATTTCATCATGCACACGTATAGCTCCAGACATCACCAAACCAAGACCAAAACCAGGAAATATGTAAGCATTATTTGCCTGCAAAGATACATGAAAATAGCCAGTAAGCATGCTGATGCAAAGAGCCACCACCGATCAGTTCATTTCAATGCTAAGGGCAAGTTCAGACCTGGCCAGATAAATAAGTTTTCCCCTCATATTCAAAGGGATCAAATGGGCTCCCACTAGCAAAAATTGCTCGACCCTGCAAATTAAGAATTGATATTTGAAGTCAAGAATTTTTGTTTTCTCTTATATTCATATAGTGGATACAGTGAAACAGCGATGGACCAGGGAGAAAGAAAATGGTTTTTCACCTTAGTCCAAGTGTATGCTTCTTCAGCAGTACATTCCGATTGAGAGGTCGGATTTGACAGAGCAAGAATGAGAGGTTTCTGAAATTAAAAGAATCATATTGTTACTCTGTCATCCTGAAATGAAGTAAGAGAACCTAAAAGAATTGGGTTGTGAACAACATGATGTACCTCATTTAGTGAAGCCATGGCTTCAACTACGGCTTGTGTGAAAGCCTTCCCTACTCCAGAGGTTCCTATCAGCACAGTCGGCTTGATGGCCTAGGACAATCGAAAGAGATTGTATCAGAAATAATCGATTTGCAGAAACTATAGTTCTTTAGAGAAGAGAGAGAGAGAGAGAGAGAGAGAGAGAGAATTAAGATACAAAAAGAGTTTCCCTCTTTGAATAATTAGGAGGTTAATTTATTCAAAATAAAAGCATGCTATGATAATGAGAATTAGAAATCAAAATTCTTCCACTGCTACTTTTAGGCTAAAGAGAATCAAACTACAAAAAGAAACATTTTTTGATAAATTTCATACGTTGACAGCATCCAGAAGGTTGTCGACTGGTTCATGTTCATGTGCCCAAGGTTTCTTAAAGTGTTGCAAAGATTCGGCCCGAGAACTAACAATCAATCCCTGCATTCAAAGAACATGGCAAAAGAATGGTAGTTTTCTTAAACAGTAAATGTTCAGAGGTGCATGTAATTCTCTACCTTTGAGTCAACAAGCCAAATCTTTTTACGACTTTCTTCAATTGGTGTACCCATCTGTAATAATTACTTAAAATCATCAGTGTAGTGGGAAAGAATTCAGTTGAAAAGAAGTAAAAAAATTCAGTATATAAAGAAATTGAGTTTGAATCATTGTACCTGTCTGGACATCTCAAGAGCAATAAGCTCAGCAATACCAGTACCAGCCTATTTAAGCATTAATCAGTTAACGATGGAAAGTAGCTCAAAACATGAATGAAAAATAATATTAAATCAAGTTGGAACGAAGAGAAAACCTTCAACTGGAAGGAGCCAAATTAAGTTCACATACATTTGTGTTGTCACAACAATGATCTTATGCGATGCTAAGCAACGACTCTGTTTATAAATAATTTGGTCATTTCAGATAATCTAAACCAACTTTATCAACAATCCATTCAGAGGGCAAATAAGCAATGATCACTGCCATACGGGTGGGTCTGATCTCTTGCTCCGACTTTCTGTTCGCACTACAGTTCTTGTAAGCAACAAATACACATTGCATGCTGATCAAGGTTTAAAATTTCAGCCCATAACGATGTACTAGTCCGGTCTCGGACTGATACATACCAACTTATACTATAATAGTTTTGAATGTAACGGCACTATCCTACGAGACACCAAATCCTTTGTGTTGATATAGTACTGTGACCTGAAGTTGTGTAAGTCGTCAGATATAGTGCTCTTTCTAAATGATCATCATACTACGATCGACTAAGAATTTATTAAAGACTTACAAACTTTATGGTAGTCTCTCATGAATCCATTGTTCAAGTAATATGTAGCGAGGTTACTACATGAAAGATTTTTGTAGCTGCAAAAAGAAAACCACTGAAATGGTAGAGATAGCAAAGCATAAAAAATTACCTCTCCAGCACCAAGAAACAAATAAGTATGATCTGCTAAGGTTCCTCCAACTAGTTTCAATGAAGCAACAAGTCCAGCTAGAACCACGGAAGCTGTTCCCTGCAGCAATTGAATGTATTAGTTCATTAGAAAACTATTGGCAAACCATGGAGAATGAAAAGAACACAAGTAAATGCATTAGCTACAGAGAAAAGGAAATTTAACCTGGATGTCATCGTTGAATACTAGATGGGTCTTGCTATACTTTGCAAGCAAATCAAATGCATTATGATTGGCAAAGTCTTCAAACTGGAAGGGGATAATCGAAGTGGGACGATTATATGATTATGAAGATTACAAGTATAGTGGAAAGAACAACTGCCGTTCACCACCGATATTGTCTAATATGTTCGTATACCTGAACTAGAACTTTCTCACCATATTGTTGCTTAACAGCACACATGAACTCATGGAGAAGGTCATCATACTCCTGATGAAGGACAAGCATAGTAATTAAGTAGCACATACTCTGTAAAAAGAGGTAAAATCTCATTTAAATGAAGAAAAATAACCTGTCCTCTTGCTCGCTTTTGTTTTAGACCAATGTAGAACTCATCATTCAGTAATTTTTCATTGTTTGTGCCCACATCAATCGTAATGGGTAAGCACTGTAAACGGAGTAGCAATCGTTAGAATCAACCCAATCAACTAAAATGAAGTTGCAGGATCTTAGATACATTCATAACTTAACATTAAATACAAAACAAAAAAAAAGTCCAATTAATGGCAAAATTTCATGTATATTGAGTCTGTAGTTAAATTGCTTACTGCAGATGGTCGTAGACCGCCCAGGGCAGTATAAAGAGAAAGTTTGCCGACAGGAATTCCCATTCCCTAGACCAATGACAATTAGCAGTTGTAATCAATTAAAAGGGGTAGAAAAACGATTAATTCATAACAGAAATATTTACCTGGCATCCAAGGTCCCCTAGGCCCAAAATACGCTCACCGTCAGTGACAACGATCACTTGAATGAACCTCTCAGGCCAGTTCTTTAGCACCTCAAGAATTTTCCCCCTAAAATGATATTGGTTGAAGTCTACAAACTAATTTAGAACAACAAAAAGTAAAACAAATCAAGGATCATACTTCTCATTCAAACTAATGTAGAGACCCTGTGGAAACCTAAAGATGCTGCCATACTTCTGACAAGCTTCACCAACTGTTGGCGTGTAGACAACTGGAAGCAACTCCTCAACATTGTCTATCAGAAGCTTGTAGAAAAGCCTTTCATTCCTCTCCTGAAGATTGACAAAGCGCGATGATTAATTACTTGATCTGTTGAAATTTGAGAATTCCGAAGATACAATTAAAAGATTTGGAGAAGAGGGTACATTCACTTGCCTGAAGGTCCATCATCGCGATGTAACGCTGCAGGGGAACTGTGTATTGGCGAAGATTGAGCATCAGCTGTTTCTCCTGCGCAACGGACATGAATTGAACATGAAACTGAATTCAGGTGAGCAGAATGCTGAAGAGGAGAGGAAGAAGCTGGCCTGGAGCTCTTGAGTTACGATTACGGGAGGCAACAGTCCTCGCAAGTAGTGAGCATCTCTCTCCGTTTGGGTAAAGGCAAGCCCTTTGTTGTGGTGTGGATCTCTAAGCAGAGTGTACCCACTGGGCACCAATGCAAGCTAGTCAGATACTAGAAATTTGACTGTGAGCGAGGAAATGAGAGATGGAAGGCAATGGTGTCCGACCTGGCGACGGAGACGATCCACGGGGTGACGAGCTGGTCCTCGGTGGCGCGATCTTCGCCGTAGCAATCCTTGACTCCGCCGGCAACCGCCACGCTAGAGTCAATGCACGCCCCTCCCTCTTGCGTGTTGGCCATCACCTTGTTCCCTTCCCTTCTCGCTGAAACTCCTCTTCTTCTCCCTCCACACCGCACCGCCGCCCTCTGCGCAGTAGCAAAGCAAGTATTAATAGATTACTCACTGACGCAATGCAACAAACACCTTCCCGACAAGGGACATAACCAGCAGTTATGAAGAGATGAAAGACGAGGATATCGCATTCGAATTATAAATTTAGTATGAAACCAATCCAGTAAGGAATCAAGTTATTTTTTTAATAAAAAAAGGTCAATTTGCTCGTCGATGGCGGGTGGAAGTGAGCAAAAACGGAAGCTAAAACAGCTTGAGTAAATCAATGCTGATCGAATCAGGAGTAAAAATGTTAAAACTGTTTTTTTAAAAAATGAAATCTTTGATGATTTTAAGTGAGGCGGCGTGGAATTCAAGTTCATAATTCTCGCTCTAGAGGGAGTGGGTGAGGCGACGAGGCAGGAGAGGAACGACGATTTACCAAAAGTTTGGTGCTCAAGCGCGGGAGCATGGTGAAGTGTTGAGGGAATTATATTATAGTATGCTGCTGTGGTGATGCTAAGAGAAAGGAGTGAATTGTGGAGGGAAAAAGGAAAAGAAAGACTCTTTCTTTCTCCCTTCTCTCCGCTGACCGGCGCCAAGCAAGGCAAAGAAGAGAAATGACGACGTGACACGTGGTGCGATTTGAATCACTCCGACTGCCCATTTGATGGATTAGATTTCCTTTTCTAAATCTATTTTTATTTTTTGGTTTAGATTTCTAAGGAATAGAGAATTTTTTTTTAAAAAAAATATTGTATTCTTATTTTCTTAAAAAAGAAGTTTATTTATAAAATATTATTTTAATAAATTATATTAAGTGGATCGTCTGCTAGCATTAATATAAATTTATTAGGGTATAATATAGTAATAATTCAATTTGATTGTTTTCCAATAGTCATTAATGTTCCTGAATAAACAAGGGGAGTACTTCATTAATTAAAATCATTTCTCAATGTAGTTGGCAAGCAAAAGGAGTCTACTTGTAAACTTTTTAATTCGAATAGTTTATTATCCATCTACCGAAGAGTTGTCTTCTTTTCCTTTTATTGCAATTAATTGGAAAAAGATTTGTTTCAATTTCTCAACAACAAAATTAATTGATATTAATTTATAAAATTGACACGCACAAAAATTGAGTTCCAACTAAAATGATCATTTCAAGACACCAATTAAAAGCAAATGGAGCAAGAAATAAAACAATTATTTCAAGAATACTATTGCATCGTGCTTGCAGAACTAAGATTACATCTTCCTTATCAAGAAGGAGACATCAAATCATGAGAAAAAAACAAAAGGAACCAGAGAGAGCTGAATTGAAGAGACAAAAGAAAGAAGGAACCACAAGAACAATGCAAGTAGAGCCGCCGACGTGAATCCAAAGGTGGATTGCATGCATGCATGCAGACACTCGATCGCACGTGCGGTAGTTGCCTGGCTTCAGCCTGTGTGCCATACGTAATATATCTTCACTTCATCGCGTGGAAGGGCGGCGCCCACCACACCTTCCAGGAATCAGGGAACAAAGGATCTTAGAAGGCGGCCTGCGCGGCCTCCGACATCAACTCCGATTCAGATCTAGCGGCTCTCAGGTGAATCTTCACAGAAAATTCTCCGCCTCCCCGAAAGATTGGAGAGATCAATGAAGTATGCGACTGCATCTTTCTCCAGCTCCACATCTTGCTGCCTTCAACCTCGCCTCTCCTCGTCTTCCTTTTAAAGAGGAGAGCGTGGCGATGACGTATTATTATTACTATTATTGCAAACTTTATAAGGGTGGCAATTTCTTGGTACGATCAATCAATGAGAAAAGGCCGTACGCAGACGACTTTTGAATCGGCGAAGAAATTAAGACGATGTACACCGACGCAACGGGTTGGGTTGGTTGACCATTTGATCGCCGCCGTACGTGGTTTTTACCTGTACGTGAATCCAGGATGCCGACGATCTTGCCAAAAACATGATTTACGTACGCATAGTATTCTTTCTAGGCACAGTGCCAGAGATTTTTACGCACGGTAAAATATGGTACGGCGCGGGTTTGTCGATCGCAGAGACCGCTGGGGACGATCCATCGTCAGCTGCTCATGCATGTAGTGGCCTAGTGGCGCTTTAAGGCTGGTTTCATGCCTCATAAATTGAGATCCCAAGCACGTACGTGCCTATGTACGTACAACATATAGCAAGGAAAGATTGTGCGCGTGTATTTTGACCAACAAAAAGCAAAGCAAGATCTATCATGTCCATGTATCTACTAGATTTGCATCACGCACTTAGATTCTCTTGTTAGGGTTCAGCTTAAAAGTCAATATCATGGTCACTTAATCACAATATGGTACATTCAATTAACCACTTTTTTTTCTCGATGTCCCACTTACCTTCTCAAGTTTTTGATGGTGTTACGGGCCTCGAGCAATCTAAATATATAGTGAAGTAATTTAATTAACAGATTTACATTAACACAAATTTAAAAAATTATGAGAAAATCGAAATATAATAAAGTTTGAACACACTACATGCTAATTGTAAGGCCCAAGCTCGTTAGGCTTGGTCTGATCAACTGGGCTATTGATCAAGTCAAAATTGAGCCCAATTTCAATCTCACGTAGCGGGCGGCGATCGGCTTTACGTCGAATGGCAATGCTTCGGCTCCGATGGCTTACAACATCAGCAAAGGCACGTGTGTAATCACATGGAGTCAACACAACGAAGAAACTAGGTTGGTGAAGCTGCATGGAGCGGGTGGCGGCAGTTGAGGATGCTGTGTGGCCCGGTGGTGTGGGTGGCGTGGTTCGAAGCTTCGTTGATGCCAAAAATCCCATTTTCAAACTCTCTTGTTTCTTTCTTTCGCTTTCGCCTTCCTTCTAGGCGATTTTGGTGAACTCGAGATGGTGGTCTTAGTTGGATGGCAAGCTTGGATGGGGTGACGAGCGCTCTCCAAAAGAAGGATGAGTCTTCCAATCGACAACAACAAATGAAGATCATGATAGTTGTGCATTCGTCGGAAGGAAGGAGTGGTACTCCTTCGCTATATTTTGTATCGGATTTTGATGGGGGCGATGACGTGTCTCGAGTTCAGATCCAATAGCAGTTGAGGTAATTTCCCCCTTTGCCCTTTTTTTCATTTTATTTGACCTGACTTTTCCTTCCCCTCTCCTTCATTGTCTGGACGAAGGTCAAAACTCTTCGCGTAGGTTGAGGAGTGTGTAGTGGATGTGTTCCTGCCGGTCGTGCTAAACCTGCTATAACTGCTTAATTTGTCCCTTGTGTAGGATTTTTGAAAATTTGAGCCATGCGCGGCTTAAGAAATTTGTTATAATAGTAATTAAGATAAATCATGTATTATTGTTAAAACACTAACCTATTTTGTTGATTCCAGCCCATTCAAACCCAAAAAGTGTACCTCTTTGCTTTTATGGGCTCAGGCTCATTAATTTAACTCAAAATTGGGTACGCAGAGCCAGCTGTTTCATAGGAGTAGGGCTTAACCATACACTTCATTTTGACTTGTCATAGTCAAATGTCAACACAAACCACCCAAATTTTCTTCTCCATCAGAATCTTTTTAAGCTTAATTTGATTTCTTTGCATGATTCCATCCTTTCCCTACCATAGAAAGCTCCCGAACAATTTCCATAAACCCAGGGATTTAAAAGAGTAAAATTTTTAGGAAGACTCTTTCTTAAAAATTTTAAGTGCATTGCAAATATCATCCTATTAAAATATACTAAAAATCTGAGGATCAGTTTGTTTTTTTCTCTTCGAACCAATGATTTTAGACTGACCCCTCCAAAATTTGTGAGTGAGACTCTCATCCTAATTTTTTTTTTCCGATTTATAAAGTTGTCGATTTTTAACTCGAGGATAAACCTAGGGACGTAAGCCGTGGACTTGAGCAAATTCTCTTGCATTTGCCAATGACCTGTCCGCGTTTACTTTTTATTCAAAAGTCAAATCTTTTGCTGGGCTCTTCTACGCAAATGCAGAGATCACGTGGAAGCTGCCGTTTCGCTGCTCCGATATGGGAAGCGTTCAAAATGATTCCTGCTCATAAATGCGGATTTGACAATCTAAGGAAGCAGAAAACTCACTCGCCGCAATAACATTATTCGAAATATTCGTCTTTTTTCCCCCCAAAAAAAATCCGTAGATCTAACTCATCCAAGAGCGTAATTCCAGCTTCTTCCGCCTCGGATGTAAACAAAAAAGAGACTTTTTTTCTTCTCTGCACAAGCTTTCTGGCTGCGGAGGGGAGACAGCGCCGCCATTAATGTGGGGTTGAAGTTGATTCACGAGACTGGCGGCGAGCATCGAAATGATGCAGTAATGAATGAGGAGGGATTGTGAATCGCTATAAATTAGGGATGTTGGGCATTGTGTTTCGAAGATTTCAATTGTTTTGGGGAAACAAAAAAAGCTTCCAAGCTTTTCGAACAAATTAATCGAGGTCAGAGCAGAGCAAGTTCATTGTTCTCCGTGCAGTCACTCCCTGTTTCTTGCCTGCCTTCAAGTTTTCGTGCACGTCACGTTGTCAAGAAGCAGAGGACGACGCGCCGCCTTCTTCTCCTTGTCTTGTTCGTCGCGAGCCAGTAAAGTTCCGATCTTTTCACCTTCTTGTTTGGTTTCGTTTGTTGCTTCCGAAACAGATGCAGATGAGAAGCAAACGTCCAAACCGCATCGATTCGGATTCTACTTAAATTTTGAGATCGTTCGGCTGTGATTTCCTCTATCGGATACTCTTCCTTTTGCTCGTAGTCTTGTCCTTTAATGGCTGCGAGGATTCGTGGCCACTTGTTCCCATGAGCTCGGGTGGTTGGGAATGGTAATTTGACGCTGCTCTTCCTCTGCATGCTGCTTAATTTCCGCTCTGTTTTCTCTTTCCGCAGAATACCACCTCTAGTTTGAGTTCATGCTCGGCCGTGCGATGGGGCGAGCGACACGGTGGCTTTGGAATCTGGTGGGAGGAAGTAGAGCGAAGAAGGAGTGCTACTCCTTCAGCTGCGGCGGGGGCGAGGAGCGGCCGGCGGCGGAGAAGAAAAGGTGGAGCTTTTGGAAATCGAGGGATAACTACAGCGATGTGGCGACGGGCGAGAACGCCTCCACGGCGGCGGAGATCGAGGCGGCGTGGTTCAAGTCCTTCTACGCGGCGGACGAGAGGGAGCAGAGCAAGCACGCCATCGCCGTGGCGGAAGCCATGGCTGCGGCGGCCGAGACAGCCGTACGGACGGCATCCGCCGCTGTGCGTCTCGCCAAACACCGCTGGGCGGCTGTGAAGATCCAAGCAGTATTCAGAGGTCATTTGGTAATTAAAAAAACTATAATAGTGTTCTGAATTTAACAAGTAGTCAACGCAGAAATGTGATCGGGTTAATTGCCATGATTGTCTGATCAAGGCAAGGAAAGCACTCCGAGCTCTGAAATCACTGGTCAAACTACAAGCTTTAGCGAGGGGATATCTCGTCCGCAGGCAGGCTGCCGCCGCTCTTCACTGCATGCAGGCTCTCGTCCGAGCTCAGGCCACCGTGCGAGCTCAGAGATCACGCAACCTTCTTCCGTTCGACTCAAGCTCTCAGCCAGAAGTCCGCCACCGCAGATCTCTAGTGCGCCGTCACGACTGTAGCACTAATTAATCCTCGCAACTCGGCTTCCGTTTCTAATTTAGCAATATGCGATTTGACTGCAGGAGCAGGTCAACGACAGAACACCAAAGATCATCGAGATGGATACATGTCACGCGGCGTGCCGATCTACTAGCACTCGCCGGGCTCATGCCTCTTACGGTTCGACGGCGACGGATGACTCAATGCTGCCCGGAAACGGTGGCTGGTGGATCGACGTGGAAAAGTGGGGCCGGTTGCCGCCGGCGGGAACGCCCAGGTGCATGGGCTCGTCCCGCAGCGGGGCGGCGACGCCGGTGAAGAGTCTGAGCGGGTCGAGCTCGCCCAGCTACATGGCGACCACGCAGTCGTCCAAGGCGAAGCTGAAGGCGCCTGCTCCGGCGGCGGTGATGAGGAAGAGGCAGCCGCTGAGTGAGTTAAATGCGGAGAGCAGGGCTGAGTGCAGATTCTGCTTCAATGCAGATCGAGATGGAAAGGAGGTAGAGAGGGAGATTGACTTTCAGAGAATGTGGTAATAAATCAATTAGTTGCAGAATTTACTCAAGCTTTCTTGGATTTCTGAATAATTCGAGGAAACTTGAAGATCGCTGTAATTTGTTCCTGGTGTAATCTGTGTGAGTATTTCAAGCAATTGTTTGTGTTCGATTTGATCGATTAAAGCGGCGAGGAAAGTGATCATTAACTAAGAAGAAGATGATGAAAAAACAAATAAAAATATTTTTCTAAACACTATAAATATGAAGTTAATAAAAAAAACTCAAATTTAATTTCGAACATCTATTTATTTAATTATTTTCTCCATGCGTTCATTGATTGGCAAATGAAAATCATGTGACTTGCAGTAGTAGGATAGCATTTGATGAAGCCACGTCAGCCTATCAGAGAAACAGATGGCGACGTACGGCAAAGGTACTGTGCGGCTGTGCCCTTCCCTAAGCATTTGTACTATAAAGGGACCCTTCGCTTGTGAAAATCCTTAGGAGTAGATCCTAATTTGGTCATCTAAATATGTTAAAAAAAAAAATATCACGGTGATCTACTCATCATCATGATCTAGGTATTAAAATTGTCTCAATTTAAATCTTATAAACTGAGAAAAAAAATCAAAGAAGATACAGTAAAATTTAAAAAACATAAACTCTATTATATTTTTTTTCTCCACAAGCTGTGAGATGAATTCCTTCACAGTAACTTTTTGCCCCTTCTGTCACTCTTGCCCATACCATAAATAAATATGTACTTTAATTTTATAGAAAAATTAATAGATTGAATATTAAAAAATAACTTTACTTCATTTCCTTTATCCAATATTTTCACAAAATAAAATATAAATAAATATATTTCATTACAAATGTATACCACTGGAGCCCTAAAAATTAATCATTAAATAAAAACTAGAACATATATTTTATTATATTTTTCATAAAATATTTTTGTTATTATATTTTACTGATATATATGTAATGTACATTATAATTATTATATTTTTAAAAAATTATAATAATATAAGATATCTAGTTAATACATAATTACATCTCAACTAATATTTTACTAAGACAACCCACTATAAAAAAAGTTGTATTGATTGTTATACAAGCACCTTAATCTTTTCGAGTGATTGATCAAACAGTTAGATCAATTTCATCTACCGGATTCCTGTTTGGATCCATTGGGCTTCTTAATCGGGTTCGGATCTGCTGCAGGGACTGGATGGTTCCGCCCGTTGACGTTTCTCACGAATAAGCTGCGATGGACGGCTGATAAGAGTCCCACCGCGCTCGCTCCGCTTCCACAATGACCGAGAGATCAAATAGACCATAGTCGCCCTTCTCAGCCCTCGCTGTCTCGGCTCTCCTCCTCGGGTAAAGGTTGTCGTATTCATCGCCGCCTCCGATCTAGGGTTGCGATTGTTCCCGGCCATGTATCGAGCCCTCGGATCTCATCTCCACTCTCTCAAGGTTGGTTGGCCGTCGTAAATTCCTGTTTTCCTCCCTTACCAGATGGATCTCGTGCCCTTGTATTTCAGTCCGATCTTATTGTTGATTAACCAATCATACTATGTGTTCTTATTCTTCGTAATTTGGATAACTAGGCTATTATCTGCGTTTGTCTTTAGAATTTCATTTGTTATGTAAAAACTGAAAAAGATTTGGTAAATTGGATGAATCTAACAATCGTCACTCTGGACGTGGATCTCTTGGAGCTGAAATTCTGATGTTCAGAGATTCCATTTTTTTTCATTATTTCTGTAATTAGGTCAGTTATAGACTGACTGATATCAATGTACATGCCATCTCACTTGGAGGAGCTTCTGTTTCTATTATGGGAATCTAATCTTTTAAAGAAGAGAAAATCCTTGTTGAATCACAAAGCCTATACAAATGAGCAAGGAAATTTTCACATATTGTCATTATAAAGAAAATTTTGATCTGTGAAACTTGCGTATCGTTTAATGTATCAGTTGTCTGATGAATGTGCTTTATTTAAATTTGCATTCTCTCTCGCAGCGCCAATCAGGTAGTGCCAGGATATTTGGCACTGCTGCTAGATTCGCGAGCACTGATGTGGCCAAAAGGTCTTCTGGAGGATTCTTCAGCTGGCTAACTGGGGGAACTTCTAGCCAAATACCCCCCCTAGATTTTCCTCTTCAAGGTGTTACACTTCCTCCTCCTCTACCTGATTTTGTGGAACCAGGGAAGACAAAGATCACAACCCTTCAAAATGGTGTCAAAATTGCCTCTGAAACATCAGCAGTATGTTATGTATTAATTAGTTGGTTGACCTCCTAGCTTGTTCTCTTTATGTGGTAACTAGTAAGCTTGTATATATATATATATTACTTTTGCAGAGCCCTGTCGCTTCCATAGGATTGTACGTTGACTGTGGTTCTATATATGAGACACCTTATTCGTTTGGAGCAACACATTTGCTAGAGAGAATGGCATTTAAGACAACAAAAAATAGGACCCATCTGCGCATGGTACGTGAAATAGAAGCCATTGGAGGAAGTGTCACAGCATCAGGTTCTCGTGAACAGATGGGTTACACTTATGATGCGCTGAAAACCTATGTACCTGAAATGGTTGAGGTGCTTATAGATAGTGTCAGAAACCCTGTTTTCCTTGATTGGGAGGTTAATGAACAGGTACTCTTATTTACTTATCTTTTTATACATGGCCAACTGTGATACTAAATGTGGTTTATTGCTTCCTTACACGCAGCTTAAGAAAGTGAAAGCTGAGCTAGGAGAACTCTCTAACAATCCCCAGGGCTTGCTTTTGGAGGCTATTCATTCGGCAGGCTTCTCTGGTGCACTGGCTAATCCCTTGATTGCTTCAGAGTCTGCCATTTCCCGACTGAATGGAACCATATTAGAAGAGTTTGTTGCTGTAAGTCAATGAAGTTATCCCTTGTATGCTATATAATGTCTTAATTATGATTGGCTTTGCAACAATTGCAGGAGAACTACACTGCTTCGAGGATCGTACTTGCAGCTTCAGGTGTAGAACACGAGGAGCTGGTATCAATTGCTGAACCACTTCTATCTGATCTTCCAAAAGTGCCTCGGCCAGAAGAACCAAAATCAATGTATGTTGGTGGTGAATATAAATGCCAATCAGATTCATCGGTACGTTATGAAGTTAAATACAAAATTTTTGAACATTGTATCAAAGTTTAATGGTCTCTTTCTTTTTCTATCTGAACTTATTCTCAAAAACAGAGGACACATGTCGCACTGGCATTTGAGGTTCCAGGAGGTTGGCACAAGGAAAAAGAAGCCATGGCATTAACAGTACTTCAGGTAACAGCTTAGGATTTCAATTTTTTGATGAAACACTATCTGATTCATGTTTATTATGTGGTACATTGCGTTACCATTACCATTACTCACAGTGATATTGCATTTTCCAGATGCTTTTGGGAGGTGGTGGATCATTCTCTGCTGGTGGACCAGGGAAGGGGATGTATTCTCGGTTATGTAAGTGACAATTATTCTGGATTATACTGTGTTCTTATTTTGGGTTTGCATCTTCAGCATTAAGTGCGTCAAATTTCCATATGTACATTTATTATGATTAGTTGATTACTTTGCTCATTTGTCATGTGCAGATTTAAATGTATTAAATCAGTTCCAACAGGTCGAGTCATTCTCTGCTTTCAACAGTATCTACAACCATACTGGAATTTTTGGAATTCATGCAACCACTGTAAGTTATTTTATCCTTTTCATGGATGTAAATTTGATATGTATCTGTTTTTAATCTTTATCCGTTTACGCTTGTGCCATCCTTGTTGAGAGTTGCATTTCTTTTATTCTCATTGACATGTAGGCTTTGGTTGCCTTAATTTGGTCTAGGAATTTGCATTATTTAAAGAGACTGATACTAAAATATTTTTTAGACGTTTTCTTTTTGTCTTTAATTCTGTGCTTCTGATATGTTAGAATTAGCTGTAAGGAATTGTTTCGTTAACTATAGATGTTTATTGATTCTTAAATCTATAATTCTCCATGATTTTAAGCTAGACTGGAAACAAAAATCTAAGCCTCGTTATTGTGTCTCTTAAACTTTGTTATACCTTTGGATTTATATTTTGACCAGTCACTGTACAATTTTCCTTGATCAGGGGCCAGAATTTGTCAATAAAGCTGTTGACTTGGCTGCCAAAGAGCTGCTAGCTGTCGCTACACCTGGTCAAGGTTTGTTACTATCTTAAATCTCAAAGAAAAAAAAATCTTTTTATTGAATCTGGAGTGCTCTTCAACATTTTGTCTTCTTTTTTTGCAGTTGACCAGGTACAGCTCAATCGTGCCAAAGAGTCAACCAAGTCAGCAGTTTTGATGAATCTGGAATCAAGAGTACTGTTCCTTTTTAAAATAACTCTTTTCTATTGTTTCACTTGTTTATTTGTGTACTCATTTTCACTCTTATGTTTATTTTTTCTACAGATGGTAGCTTCAGAAGACATTGGAAGACAAATTCTGACATACGGTGAAAGGTATGCTTTAGTGGTTAAACGATAGAGTATTGGCTTGAGGTGTTTATTTTATCACACAACTGCAGAATAAAAATTCAATGAGTAGAAGAAGAGGAGATATCATTGACATGACAAAAATGGGGATCTTATTTATTACTATCTGAGTCTATCATAAACTTTCTGAAAACAGGCTAAACTAGCAAACTTTTTTCCTTGATCAGAACAATATGAAAAGGTAGAAGTAATATATATGATTCTCTAGCAATTGAAATGGTTTGCCTGGTGCATCTGCTTTGACCGTAATATGAATAGATCCTCTTCCGTGTGATATGGACCAATAAGTAGCAGAACCCTGTTATTCCGGTATTTATGTTCTCCATTTATTAACCACCTCTGTTGATTCAGGTCGACAAATTGAAAAGATAATTACTCTGGATAGCATGTTTCCTTGTTCCCAATGGAAAGTCTCCTATGTTCAACTTCTGTACATTACTCTATGACCTATGCTGTCTAGAAAGTGTTTTTCTATTTAAAATATTGTGATATTTTTTATTGTGATTTATGTGGGTGTATATAAAACTTATTATTTTTTATGGTATGTAGCAGATATTTTTCACTACGTTTTAAAAGGATCAGTGTAGCTTAGTGTAAATATTTTTTCTAGATATCAATTTATAACACAGGCAAATACTTGTATCATGTAAGGAAATGCAATGATAGGGCAGCGCCACTTATGGGGCTGTTTGGTTGAGTGCAGAAAAATTCAGTTCAAACTTCAAATACTAAGTTGCATCGAGTGTAACTACTGTGAATACCAATTGCAACCTAAGATTTTGGATTCCTATATATAATACAATATTGTAGTCATTTTTCTAATTGACTTCATAGTTTTAGAAAATATAAACCATTAAATCTATATAAAAAATGTTGAATAAACATAATAAATGAAAAACTGTAAATGTAAACTTGTAATATTTCCAGAATATCTCAAAACTAAAATTTCGTTTATTAATAAAGAGTTATTTTTATTTAAAAATGAACATTAAGAATAATGAATGAAGTATATATGACAATCATGAAAACATTAAACAAAGTTCTCAACGGTGAGAGTAAATTTATTTTTATTAGTTATTTGAAGGAATTAAAAATGGATGGCATCTTGTATATTCCCTTCGGCACAAATATAAATGCAAATAATTTTGGTTGCAATTGCATTTGCTGTTTTTTGGGGCTTTAGCTGCAACTACATGTGTTGCAAATGGTTCAATTCCAGGTAACCAAAATGCCTGTAGTCTGAATTGACTATTGATCGCCCTATTGCAGCTCTTATGCGAGTAACCAAACAACCCCTACGTGCGGCAACTTTTTCAAATATTTGCATTGTGAATTTTGTAATGAGCATCAAATCACATATGCAATGGGGATCTCGGTTGCTGTATTGAGTATGATCAGAATTAAAGTTTGGAGGGCACTCGTAGCAAGCACCTGCGGGGTGGGTGTGTTGCACTGTGATCCTTACTAGCTAGTAAATGATGGTTAATGATTAATGAACAATATGATGCAATACAATGTCGTCCATAGAGATATACCTCAGATCATCTGAGGTATACATGGTGTACTAGAGTAGGCTCCCTACGTGAGCTAGGGGCCAGGGATGATTCGTTGGTGGCTAGGCGCTGAGACCAATGGTGTATTGCGTCATGGTCTGTGTCATGTCTAATGTTATTGAATAACTTGGAATGCAGGATTTTGCTCTTTCTTACATCGGTAAAAAAAAATCCATGAACTTATTTGTTGGATATAATCACCAATTAAATGACTGGCAAAAAGTTACGACATATTTGTACATCAACTGGGGCAGTTCATGCTTTATTGGTGATGTTTAATACGTTAATTAGATCAGGTTGGCCATCAAAAGTTAAGCTTCACTTGGGAGCAACCTGAATTAACTTTGATGTGTTGTTCCATTGCCTTATGCCCTTTACAGTGTCTTATTGTTGGCTTGGCTTTGTTTATGTGTCAGGAAACCCATTGAGCATTTTCTAAGATCTGTCGAGGAGCTTACACCAAAAGATATAAGCTCACTTGCTGCAAAGATCATCTCATCGCCACTTACCATGGCATCATGGGGAGATGGTAAATCTCAAGTTAACCTATAGATTGGTGTTGTCACGGTTTTCTGTGTGTATTTTGCTAATCTTAGTGTCCTTTCAATTGTCACTGCAGTAATCCATGTCCCCAGCTATGAATCTGTGAGCCAAAAGTTCCGCAGTAAATGAAGCTTTTGATGCTTGATTCTCGTCATCTCTTTCAACATATTTCTAGGTTCTTCTCCTTGGGGCGTGTCCGAGGATGCTGAAAATAAATGAAAATGTTGTCAAGAACATCAATCCTAACGATTGACTATGCAATTGCTTGTGGGTGTAATCTTCTCTTTCCTCTGTGACATCGTGGAAGAACGATCCATTCCAATTTTGTTGCTCATCTTGTTTGTCTTTGTTATAATATATGATGGGTTCAGACTTTGGGTCATGTCGGCAATTTAATTATGAGCAAAGATGGAAGGGTACTCGATTAAATGTACCTATAAGCTTTATTTATCAATTGGAAAGAAATTTTCCCGTTCAAATATGAAAGGATGATTTTGTAGGCTGATTTCATTCCATGTAATATTTGATTTCTGCGTTGTATATGGATGGCTTGGATGTCTCGCCCAATACAGTAACAGTGGCTTGGATGGCAGCAAGGACAAAGAAATGGTTGGTTTGATCTCCTCGGAAAAAAAAAATCAAATATATTTGTGAATTGAAGCTAATGGCCAGATTGCTCTCCGAAAGAAGGTTCTCTGTCTGCACTGTATTCCTGAGTCGTACAGCTTACATGGCAGAAACATTATCAAACAGGGTTTTAGAATGCCAAAAATCCTGAGAAGCTACTAGGAAGGCGTTGAAGAATAATAGTCGTAGCAGTAGTAGATACGCCATAGTTTGGTGAAGAGTCTTACATATTTGACTTTGGCGATTTTGGAAAAAAATAGGACTGGTAATTTCTTTAACGAACAAATTACTCAGGCATGAATTTACCTATTAATGTCCCTTCATTTACCTCCTCCCGTTGGATTTGATATCTGTACTTCTTTTTAACCGACTTCTTTCTAAACAGCCCTTTTGGACTCTTCAACATTCATGCAGGGGCACCTTTGGTTTACATTATTGCAGATGCGATGAAGATGGGAGTACGATTAAATGTGCTTCAATCAGCCAATGCCCTTTCTCTCCCTTGTTTACATGTGAAAGTTCCATCAGTGCGAATTAATTAATCAACTTTTCATCACCATGATTAATCACAATCAGTCCTATCTCCCATAATCATTCATGCATCTTTACTAGCCCATGGTTTCTTCGTCCTAATCCATTTGCACAAACCTTAAACCCTAGCTATTACTTTTAACTTAATTCTATATTGGTAGCATATGTAGCTTGCATATGCATTACACCTCATATTGAATCTTCACCTCTCGTCTAAAAGTGTGCGTCAAAGATTGCTTGATCCTGACGTTATTAATCCTTTTCTGACCTTCACTGTGCTGTCGTCTGCCTCAAGAAACTATTGCTTCTGGCACCAGAATGATATCTGTGCAAGAAGACCTCAATTCAAGTGGCGATGGAATGGAATAAAATATTTCGTGCGTTTCCACATCCTAATCGAGTAATTCAACATTTTGACTAAAAAAGGTTCTGGAACTCATGTGTTGAACGCCCTTTTTCCGTGCGCAACAATTTATTGAATGTTCAGTCATTAACGTCGCGTTGTCAACTCGAAAAGTCAAAATCGAGCTTCGAAACAAACTGCATTCCTGGGAAAGAAAATTCTAACCGCCCCCTAGCCGCTTACATAATTTTTAAAAATTTAATATTATATGCAACATTTAGATTGGAGCAGCAATATAGTAAACAAAATGAATTTCTTGAATTTTTGTAAATTTTATAGTTACTAAACTAGTTTTAGCTATTTTTATCATTTATTTAGCATGCATAAAATATGACTAATAAAAATATGCATTTTATCTCTTGGTGATAAAATATTGCCTCACTTAGTTACCTATGTTATTCTTTTTCTTATCTACAAAAATAATTTATTTTATTTTGTGTATAAAAGTTTATAATTCTAATTTGTAAAATAAAGCCCAATATTTAAAATAAAAATCAACAAAAATGTAATTAAACGTGTGTGGTCAGATGTGGTCCCATGCAGACTTGTCGAGCATTCATGGAGAGGAAACCGTGACCTCTCCTTTTATTTGAATACATGTGAGGCTTCCTTCCACTTCCACATCAAACTAGAACCTTCACGATTCATGCAACCTTTTTTTACTAAAAGGAAACCCTGAGTCAATGCATGCAACCACAAGAATGAAGAAGACAAGGGTTTTCTTATGACTAGTAAAATTATGGGTGTATAAATGCATACCGGGCCATTGGGGTCAAATTTGCGAAAAGACCTACGCCCACGCGTCCATCTACAGCCGGCCTCGTTGATCATCATATCAACCGCTTGACCATCTCCAACATCTCGTAAACCGAACCAATTTTGCTTATCCACGTGTCGAATAACGTCTACGTGGAGGAATCAAATAACGGAATATTCTGTATTCTCTACAGTGGATCAGTGGCAGTGCAGGCAAATAAATGATAAACCGGAGGTCTTTTATTTGACCGCCAGTCATCGAGGAGGACCGGCGTATCTCTGACCTCTCTCGCCACCCCTGCTTTCCGTCGTCTCTCTCTCTCTCTCTCCTCTCCTCTCCATCGCCATCACGGAAACTGCGACGCCAACCAACCCACAGAACAGAACAGAACAGAACAGAGGCGCCGCCGTTGTCGGCCCTCACAACCACTCGCCCGCCCCACGTCTCCTATAAAAGCATAAAAACAAGAAATGGCTTCTCCAAGAAGCCCTCCGAAGAAGAACCTCCGCTTTGCCCCGTTTCTCGATTCCCTGCTTCATGGAGTCTCTGCCTAACTCTTCGCTTCCTCAGAATATTAAGCCCGAGTCCAACGGGAGCGCCAAGAGCTCCACTCGTTTGTTCGACCACCGGAGCTCGCTTTCCACCGTGAAGGTGCCGGCGCGCAACGGGAGCGAAGTGACCCTGCGGATTGAGAGGAAGATGATGTCCGAGTCCAAACCGTGCCCCAAGATTGAGTACGGTGACGGGGGATATGTTCTAGAGGATGTCCCCCACCTCACCGATTACTTGCCGGAATTGCCGGTGAGTTCAAAATTCCTTCTTTTTTCCCACCCTTTGGATCCATAAAAGCCCTAAAATTGTCGCCTTTTACTTGTCCACGACGACGTGTTTTGGGCTCTTGGTTCCAATTTAATTGACGAACTATATTTAATTTGATGCTGAGTTGCTTACAAAAATCTGCTTCGGAAACAAGTAGATTTCGTTGTTCGACTTGAGTTGAATTGTTTGATAACTTTTTTCTGAACTTATTTCAGGTTTATCCTAATCCACTTCAAAATAATCCAGCTTACTCCGTAGTCAAGTATGTATTTACTTGTTAACCTCTATCGGTATTTTACTGTCTTATCTTTGTATTGTGAAGTTATTAAATTGTTCGTTTTTCTATTGGCAGCCATTTTTTTTGTGAAATCTTAAAATGCTGAAATTTGTGTTGACAGGCAATATTTCGTAAACGTAGACGATACAGTTGCGCAGAAGGTGAGTATGAATTAACTTTTACACTCAAGTTTTGCTATCAAAATAAACAAGGATCTTTGCTTCTGTAAATTGTCGCATAAAATTTCCATTACTTGTCGGATTAAGAGCTCTGTTTTGTAATGTTTGTAGATTGTGGTTCACAAGAATAGTTCAAGAGGGACACATTTCCGACGAGCTGGGCCTCGTCAAAAGGTAAATTCTCTCTGCTTTATGATTTATATTAATTACTTATAAAAGCGTGTATATGATTGATGTGGACACCAAGGAAGGTTTTCTTTTTTATTAAAATAAATGTCAAGGTCAACCAAATTTTTTAATGGAGATGAATGCACTGGGATAAACTAGACGTGGAAGATGGTCTAACTAAGAAGACTTGAGTGATGTTAGTTCTCTTGGATCTTTCTCAGGTGCACTTTGAATCAGATGAGGTACACGCCTGCATTGTGACATGCGGAGGCTTGTGCCCAGGGCTTAACACTGTAATAAGGGAGATAGTATGCGGCTTATTTGACATGTATGGTGTCACTAAAATTCTCGGCATAGAGGTGAGTTGCACTTTGTGAAAGTGATGGCTTTTTTACTTACGTCTATGAAGCTTTATGTTTTTTTTGATATATTTTCTTGTAGTACTAGCATCATTTCTGTTCATTGAAATTGTCTCGTCAATGCATTTGTAGGGTGGGTATAGGGGCTTTTATGCTCGCAACACCATCAGCTTGACTCCCAAGAGTGTCAATGATATTCATAAAAGAGGGGGAACAATCCTCAGCACATCAAGAGGTGGTCATGATACTTTGAAGATAGTTGACAGTATTCAGGATCGTGGCATTAATCAGGTTGCTTATTGAATATGTTTCACCTTTCTTCTTTTATGTCTTCTCAAAATCTTGAGTCAACTGTTTTATATTCAGTCTTATATATGTGTTTCTGATCTTTATCTTGGCTTCCAGGTCTACATAATTGGAGGTGATGGAACTCAAAAAGGAGCCTCCGCAATATTTGAGGTAAATTTAGATGAATCCTTGTTATAGTGGAGAGGAATATATACATCGAAGTTGTCATTTGGCAACCAAATTCACTTCCTGATATTCCATCTATGAACTTAAAATATTGTCATGGCATTTGCTCATCGAGCCTTATAATCTGTTTCCAGGAAGTCCAGAGACGTGGTCTGAAAGTTGTTATTGCTGGAATTCCAAAGACTATAGACAATGATATAGCGGTACTTTGTGTCTGAGTTTTCATTTTCACTGATTGTTCTCTTGTACTCCAGCTTTTCTAGCAAATTTGTGCTATTATGTTCTCCAAGTAATACTAATTATGACACCATTATTATTGTGAATTAGGTCATCGACAAATCCTTTGGTTTTGATACAGCTGTAGAAGAGGCTCAAAGAGCGATAAATGCAGCACATGTAGAAGCTGAAAGTGTTGAAAATGGTGTAGGTGTTGTGAAGCTCATGGGTCGCTACAGTGGTTAGTCACTTAGTTGCTACCTGCATCAACAATTACGTGCTTGAGTCCTTAACACTTAAAAGTGGTAGATCATATTTAGTATTGCTTCATTGTTGATGAATATGAATTTCTTGCCATCAAATTTCATTGACATATGCTTCCGTGCTAACGTTTCATCAATGGATTGGTGGACGCATTGTAATCTAATTTACAATTTTATCTTCATTTCTTCCCCGCATTGATAGGGGTTCTGACTACGAAACGCCAAGTATTAATTATCATTTGATAAACTTCAACTGACTTAGCATCGGCCTGTTTTGGATATTGCAGGGTTTATCGCAATGCATGCTACTCTTGCAAGCCGGGATGTGGTAGGTTCTATGTACTATTCTCTTTCAGAACTGATCATGTTCTCTTTGGGCTTGATATGTACAAACTTGTCTGCTGTGCTATCTTCTGCTTACTTCCTTTTTCTTGTTTTTCAAATGAATACCCCTAATCATTTGATGTATGATTTTTCTTCCACAATTCGCCTTGCATTTCTCTCTGCAGTTGGCTCATTGATTGTCACCAGTTCCATGAACATTCCCAATCAATCGTCTGTTTCTAGACCTCTTTTTTTTTTGTTTCTAGACCATATTACACCTGGGAATTGGACCCATGAATTTCCTGCTTCTTTGTTGTCTTTCTTGCTACTACGTCTGTAGGCTCTTCTCGTTGTCATCACAATCCTGATCACTGGAAATTGATTCAACTACCCTGATTTCGCTTTCACTCTTCATTTGACTGTACAATTTTGCAAAAGCCAAGATACATCATCAGTTCTGCTTAAACCCATTTTGTAACTGGTTCATTTACGAGCTTTTCTCACATACCTCATTCTTTTTCTCACAAGAGTAAGTATCTAATTATGCTCCCCTCTTTCAGGATTGTTGCCTGATTCCAGAATCACCCTTCTACTTGGAAGGGAAAGGTGGACTGTTGGAATTTATCGAAAGACGGCTTAAAGAGAATGGCCACATGGTTATCGTAGTTGCTGAGGGGGCAGGGCAAGATGTTATTGCTAAAAGCATGCTGTCCGTAGAACACCAAGATGCTTCCGGTAATAAGCTTCTACACGATGTTGGACTCTGGCTATCACAGAAGATAAAGGTAAGTTTTTTTAGTTTGAATTTAGCATTAAATTCTGAGATAGATTCATTCTGGATCTATGTTGATACTTTTTTTTTCTGTAACTAGTGTAAAAAATTTATCTAGATGGCTTACTAGTAGGCGATGATTCATGTGAGGGAATCCATCGACAAGTTTCTGGCTCCACGATCACGAGTTAAGAGACTAAAAAGTATACAAAATTCTGGTTGCGATACTCACTGGTCTTCTGCGTGTTGCAGGATCACTTTTCAAGCAATAAGAAGATGGGGATAAATCTCAAGTACATAGGTTTGAATGCTATGTGAAATTAAATGGCAATCCTTCAATGTTCTCTTGTCCTCCTCAAACTGATTGAATTCTCTGTGACATGCTTATTTTGCAGATCCAACGTACATGATTCGTGCAGTTCCAAGTAATGCTTCCGACAATGTGTACTGCACCCTGCTGGCTCATAGTGCCATTCATGGTGCCATGGCTGGATACACTGGCTTCACCATTGGGCCTGTTAATGGCAGGCATGCCTATATACCTTTTTGTGTAAGTTGTTATACTGAATCCTTTTCACCCAAATAATGCGTGAGCTTCTTGAAACTAATAAAGAAATAATCCATTAACTAGTTAATATGCTTGAAACAATGTAGACTAATTACAAGTTTTTTTTTGACTAATTAAAAGTTTTACTATCATAAGTTGATTCTACACAATGTAAAACATGCATTAGATAAGCTATTACTTACTGCAACGTATGCATTTTGTTCATGTCACAATAATGATCTTTCTTCACCATGACAGAGGATAACAGAGAAATGCAAGAAAGTTGTGATAACGGATCGGATGTGGGCAAGACTGCTTTCATCAACTAATCAACCTAGCTTTCTCAGCCACGAGCATGTGGAGGAGGCCAAGAAGGATCATGAAGCAACACCACGGCCGTGGGACGCAATCTGCAACAACTTTCATGATCAAGCATGTGTGACCGACAATGGAGAGAGCAACAATGGTGCCATATGTTGAAGCGTATACTGCTGATATAGCCCTATTGAATGCAGAGAAATGGATGCCCTATATATTTATTCAGTTCATTATTGTAAGATTATGTCCGACACTGGTAAGGTTATTCGGAGTTCTTATGCCTGATTTGCAAATTACAGATGGTTCTGTACAGCAATTTTGTAGTGCAGCTCTACTTTGGCCTTCCCCTTTTGATGATAAATGAATTAATAAATGAATAAAAAGGAAGGAATTTGTCAAGCATGGGTGTTGTCCATTGTCTGAAATATGAAGAAAAGAGCGTCTGATGCAGCAGTGTTCAAAGAGATGTTCCTTTTCTTTGCACCGGCAAATGAGGCAATTACTCGGAAATGATAACACAATTTATACTTTAGAATACAAATTAGGCAAACTTATATTTTGTATTGTGCCATTTTGCAAGACATGCTGTTCTGCTTCCATCATCCATAAAATCTTACGATTGCAAACCCATAAGTTATGTTATCGATAGGGGTGTGTAAAAAAATCGTCGAACTATTAAACCGCAGTTAATCGAATCGAATTGAACCAATTTTTCGGTTAACCAGACCGAACGATTCTTAATTGGTTCGATTTTTTACTTATAATCGGTTATCGATTCAATTATGGTTTAGAACTTAGTCAAACTACAATTAATCGAACCGAACCGTTTATATAATATTTATATATATAATATTTATTTATATATAAAAATAAATATTTTATATAAAATCAAACCGATTAACCGTCAAAACCAACGATTAATCGTCGAAAACCAATGATTAATTGCCGAAAACTAACGATTAACCAATTTTTTTCTCTTTTTTTCTTTTGCCAAAGGCAAGGGATTTTATAAAAATTCAAAGAGGGATATTTACAAGGTAGTTACAGACTCTATCTACACCCGAATGCAGGATAGAGAAAATTTTAACAGAGTTTCCCCTGTATTACATGGTCGCGTGGATCCTGCTACAACATAACCAATCCAAAACAACTGACAGCTACAAAGAAGCTCACTACACATACAAAAACAATAACTCATTCAATTACAGGGAAGCACTCTAAGCACAAAACATAAGCATAATGCAGATCTCCGCCCGGCATATAAAAGAATCGCTGCCCACTTGCATGTTTGGCTGCCTTGAGAGGCGTGGCCCACCAACTGTACAAAGGTTTAAGCTTTATCGAAGATAAAGAGCGCCCAGCCTTCCAACACACATCATCCAGGGTCACCATAAGTCCTCCAAAACGGTTGCGAAAGTCTGAATGTGCGAATCCTGAATTGCGCGAGGAAGATAAGCCTGGAGCTTGCTTTTTATATCAGAGATTAACTTCTTGAAGAATTCCATGAAACCCCTTTCGTGAGTACCCAAAATTTGATTGTTCCGGTATCTCCAGATGTAGTAAAAAGCCCCGAAGATCATGAGTTTCCTAATGTATGTTTGGATTGGGTTCGCCTCCACTAGTTGCTCGGTGTTGTATTGGGTTAAGACTCCCTCACATGTGATGGCATCAAAGGCTATATTACATCGCCTGGTAAGTAAATTCCGGAACTAGGAGAAAGCTTCACAATTTATGAACAAATGATCACTAGTCTCGGGGTGATTTTTGCATAGCTGACATTGTGGGTCAGGCGCAATGCCCCAAGCGTGCAGCCGCGCCCTTGTACTTAAACAGCCCTGGCAGAGTAGCCAAAGGAAGAAGGAATAGCACGGGATGCGCCCTTTGAACCAAACCCAATCCTTCTAGGAAACCTCCGTGCCCTGCACTTGGCTCTCGTACGCTGATTTGAGTGTGAAATTGTCATTTTGAGTGGGTTTCCAATACAAAAGATCCGAGCTTAGGTTTGGGTGAATTAGTATACCAGGAATGTTTGTGTATATGTTGATGAGATTCAAGGACTGGGGCCTAGGAATATTCCATCTGCGGTCAATGATGATGGAGCTGAGTCTTTATTCCTCCCTGAGGGATTTTCAACGAGGCCTAGTGATAGCACCCACCGGTATAGGTAGGCGTTACCCGCAAGTGCACGGGTCTATCGAAGTAATAAAATATCGATTCCACAAGGACTAACTGAAAAATACTGAATAAATCTCGAAATGACTAGCTAGACGATGTCACAATTGGTGAAGGTTAAGATAACGAAATAATTGAAAGTGCAGTAATGTAATCAGAGGAGGTCACACGAGAGAGTTATAATGAGGAGGTGCATCAGGATATGGGTTCACCACTTTGACTCCTTATAGTTGAATAGTTAAACTATATTGCCAAAGTCCTGTCTAGTTCAAGGGGGTCAGCTTCCTTGTCACGTAGGTAGCTCCCCTCCGGTAATCTCGTCCGCTTCCACGAACTAAATTACCGGTCCAATCCGTAGGGCTCTAACGTGCGGTCAGACGAGTGTCTTTCCACAACGTCCAAGATTCTTATAATCCCTACAAGTACGTACAGACCCGCAAGCGAGGTTTTACCCTCCTAGAGATGCTGAACCATACTTGAGGTGATTAAAGACTCAAACGCCCCATCTCGGGTAGCGTAGGGATAACGTACAAACGGAATGGATAAACTCTCAACCAAGTGGGTCGGACGCGTGGTCGGACTGAAGTCTCTCCGACGCGTCAAAACTCCAACAGTCACGCGAGCGAGTACGAATCCGCGAGCGAGTTTTCTCTTCCGGAGACCTGATTGACAAACCTCACTAAGGTGTTTCCCTAAGCGAGTACAGTCTAGCAGGCGAGTTTTCTCCTCTAAATCCGATTGACAAACCTCACCTTTGCAACTTAAGGCTCAAGCATACCTTTCGGAATAATGTTTTCCTTTAATCCTACAGGTAAGTACAGCTATGCAAGCGAGTAAACTCCTAGAAAAACTGATTTACAAACCTCGCTCGAGGGATTAAAAGTCGAACATATTCCTCCGGGTACACAGGCGAAGCATGCACACTAGGTCAAGCAAGGATTTTAGCAAGTAAATCTAACTATCACAACTAATAAATCGTCAAGGGCTACTCCCACATCCTGATTAAGTGTTTAGCCAAGCATGTTCACGGTAACGATATGTAAAATGTATTCAGCCATGAACATCACAAGTAATAACAGGTTTTGCACAAGAGTTGCAGTTAAAAAATAGATCATGCAGCACTCTATTAAGATCATACAATAGATGCAATAACTCAAAGATGAGAACTAGGTATTACAGATACGTGTCTAAGAGGCTTACGCAACAAAGGATGTTCAAAGGGATACAAGTGCGCAGCTCTTTCTCCTCTCACAATCGCCGCTCTTTGTTCTTCACCCGTGCAAATCCTCTCTTCTCTTGATTGTCGTCTCCCCTCTCGATTCTCCTCTTTTATCTCCTCAAGTTCGTGGGTTGTTGTCCCTTCCCCATGCCCTGAAAAGACTGTTGCAGCCGCTGCAGTTCTCCAGCACAAGAAGTCTTCCTGCCAGCCTCCCTTTTCCTGCAAAGCCGCAGCAGCCCATCCCTTACGAAATTATGATTTTGTAACCAAAATCTCCTCTAAAAGCTTCTCCACGTCCCTTTTGTCAACGGGGGAGAAAGGTCTTGGGTGCCCTCAAGCTTTTCCTTAGGTCAGATCAAAGAAACGTGGGAGAAAACGGTGATTTCGTAACAGGCGGGTCCGCGATCTCGGGCAAGAATTTGGTCGTGACCCGGTTGTGATTTGTCGATTTCAGCTTCAGGCATAGCGACGATCATGGGCATGATTCTGATCGGGATCCGGTCGTGATTTCCAACAAAGACTTCAATGAATCCGAAAACTCCTAGTTAGGATCATCTTGAGTTAGGATGAGCTCCTCTGCTACCAAAGTGTCAGAATCTACCCTTTATGTGGTCAATTTGACCTGAAAATGTGAAAATACTGAAACAGGTGTAGATTCCATAAATGTATCCAAATATAGGCAATTGTAAGGCTTAAAGTCGTGAAATAAGCATGATTCCATAAGTAAATTGACACATGAAACTCTATATAAATCTGTGTCAACAGAATACCTACGACTTAAACCTTTGCTTGTCCCCAAGCAAATAGAAAGAAAAAGAGTTTCATGGGGATTGTTCAATCAAAGTTATATTCCCAAATGATCTATAAATGCGAAATAATCACAGCTAGTCACAGGATGCACAAACCACTGTAGACTATAAAGATGTCAAGATGAAAAGCAAAGTATCCGGGTTAAATCTATAGACAACAGTTGCACGATAATACTGGATAGAAAATAGTTCCTTACCACATGATACACTAATACACTTAAAGCACCAAAAAAGGGTAAACTCTAAGGTGGTAGTAAAGGTCTTACTCATGACTTTGGTACCACCGCACTTTTTCTTTCTGTTTCTGCAGTGCCAAGCCAAGGCTTTGGTACCACTGCTCTTTTTTTTCTTTTTGAATTTCAGTGCCAAGTTGCAACTTCGGTACCACTGCTCTTTTTTTTCTTTTTGAATTTCAGTGCCAAGTTGCAACTTCGGTACCACTGCTTTCTTTCTTTCATCTTCTTTTCTTTTGATGACAGTGCCAAGTTGAGACTTCGGTACCACTGCTCTTTTCCTTCTTTTCTCAATGTATTGGGCAGTGCCAAGTTGCAACTTCGGTACCACTATTTTTTTCTTTTCTTTTTCTATGTTTCTTGTACGGTGCCAAGTTAGAGGAGCTTGAACCAGAACTAATACCAAGAGCTACCAAGGGTGTTAGGTATATGTGTCAATTGGTTTGGTCTATAATCTTCCAAATAAATAGTGCTCATGTTGACATATAGATATTTCCTAGACTCATAGCTTGTCAAAGTTCGATCTTCAAGCTCCTAGTGTATAGGGAATCGAGTGACTAATTGTTCAATCAAGAATGTGATGTACTCAATATAGTGTGGGAGTCTAAATCAATACTAAATCAGGTCAATGAACATGGATCAATCTCAAGTGAGAAAATATCAGGCAAAGAAAATAAGAGAATCTCGGCTAGGACCTACGACTTAGGTCCTTGCGTGTTTGGGAAGTAGCCATCAATCAAGGTTCAAAATGTATCAAGGTTAGGATGAAAGTGCAGCAAAAAGATGCGGGCGTGACAAGTGTGCTATAATATAGATGTCCTTGCAAAGTTGAAGTGTCTAGGAGATGACATAGTATAATGATAAGACTTCAAGAAAGCAAGTTATAAAAATGTTACTCATGTTCTACACATGTTCGACAGTTGTGGTTTAGAATCATGGTAAAGCAATCAAAGCATCACATCAAGCAGCAACAGTCTAACAATATACGTAATATCAGAAAAATAAAATATTACTTTTGTACAACTATCCCATCATCAAAGCATGAGCAGTCAAATCATTAAAAAAAAGTGGAGCATGTTAAAGTTCAGTAGTGGGGCAGATGTTAAGTCTCAGCAAGTACGGTACAACAGCACAGCATAATATCAGTTTCATCGCAATACAAAGTTCTCCATACAGTGCATGCATCATCATATAAAAATAGTGGACGACCAATCAAAATGTTTAAGTACCCTCACCCTAAGCAAAAGATGCATCATCCAGATGCATATAATATAGGTATATATCAAAAGGGGTGAGGGAGAACTTACTAGAGTGCAGCCCTACTCACTGCACTCAGCTGGGTCGTCATCATCATCGTCGTCGGCTGGCTCGGAGGAATCAGAGACATGTATGGTGTCGTCGACGTCCTCATCCTCGTCTCGCGGTGGTGGTGGAGCCATGTTGCTGTGCAGGAAAACTTCGATACAGTTCACCGTATCCATCAACGCCGCCAGCTGCTTCTCTTGGTGGATCTGATCTTGGCGAAGCAAGTGGAGCAAATCTTCCGTAGAAGGGCGCGCGGCAGTCCGAGGTTGTCCACCGATAGAGGAGCCAGGGTCCATGTCGAGAGGTGCTGTCTGCTTTTCTGGTGCTACCGGTTCCGGGTGCAAGCGCCAGTTGGCGCTGTCTCTGATATCAGTTCGCGCGGTATTTGGTAAAGCCATGGTGACAGTGGTGTCCGCGAAGGTCAGATGATATATGTCACCTCGCCGAACAATCATCTTCATCGATAGAAGATGCTCAAGATCCAAACGGCGGCTTCCTATCGCTTCCGACTGTCCATAAGGGTTGTGGCCCAAAGATAAAGCGATAGTAATGATCATGCCACCAATACAGATAACTCCCTTTGATGCGTGAGCGATGCGAAGAAATTGCCGAGCTAAGTGATAGCCGGCGTTGATCTGGAAACCATGAAGAAGACCCCACAAGCACAAAAACTTGGGCTGGCGAACTATTCCATCTCCCTCTCTCGCGAAGATGGAGTGAGCAAGCAAACGGTGTGCATAACGGATACAGGGGTTCGAAAGGGTGGAAGCTCGGGCGTTCCTTGGTGAATAAGCTACCATGGACGAGACGCAACGCCAGAAGATGTCCTCATTGAAGTTAGGCGGGCCGAGCCTGGATGCGTAAGCTGGGGAACCGAAGATGTCATTGAGATCAGCTATAGTCAGTAGGTATTCAGTATTCGCAAGCCTGAAAGTCAGCAATCCTTGGTCTGTGTCTAAAGCAGAAACCTTGAGTTCGACTGAGCTCAAAAATTCGAGGGTGAAGGGGATATATGTTGGATGGGCGTATTGTAGAAATCGCCCCCAGCCAAATTGTCGAAATATCCAAAGCAGATCATAAAAAATTCCGAGAGCAGCTAATGCCGGAGGATCTATGTACCTTGTGTTGATTATCCACCGGTTGGATAGGACTTGATATCTCGCCGCTTGGTGATTGTCTCCATTTGAATTTCTGGTGGAGCAGGCTGTTGCTGCGGCGGAGCTGTGAGTCGAGGGCTTGAGGTTCCTGCCCGTCGCTTACCGGTGTTCTTCTTGCGGGGCGGCATGACTTCTCGAGCAGGGAACCGGACACTGAGAATTGGAAGCTGATTTCGGAAGACCTCGCAGCGGAAAAAGGATTAAAACCCTGGAATGAGAGCTTCGCCGGAGGTGGTCGGAAGAGTCGCCGGAGGGTTGTCGGTCGGCGGAGCTGATGGCGGCGAATGGTGGGACACACAGTGGGGTCGGCGCACCGTACGGAAGTAGAAAATCCAAAGATCAGGAACCCTAGACAGAAAGCTCGGGCGAGCTGCTTAAGTGAAACCCTTAACGGGTCAGGCTGGCCAGGCGAACCCGTTGAGTGTTAAGGTTCAGAGATCTCGCCCAAGATTTTCATCAGGACCCAGTCGCGATTTTACCGCGATCTTTGAATTCAAAATCTTCACGGCTGTGTCTATATTCACGGGGCAGCCGTAATGTCCTCGTCAAGTTTGTAAGCATTCTGTCCTCTGAAAGATCCTGCCCGTGATTTTCATCGTGACCTACCTCTGATTGTCCTCTATTCGTTTGTGCGCGAATTTCATGGTCGTGCCTCTGGTTACGGGTTTGCCGTAATCTTCTCGGCAGATAAGTCTTTGTTTTGTCTCTAAGAAATCTTGGTCATGATTTTCAGCATACCCCAGTCATGATTTTCTCGCATAATTCTGCGCTGCTAATTACGGCCGTGGTCTTAGTCACCTTCCTGCCGTAATTCCCTCGGCAAAATTCTGATGTTTGAGCTGAGTGAGAATCACGGTCGGGATTTTTGTCAGGACCCGCTCGTGATTTTGGAAAAATTAACAGAAAACGCCTCTCCCTACTGCATCAGTTTGCGATATCCCTGTGTCATTCAAGATCAAGTAACATCATCAATATCCACAGCTAAACAAACAGAGATAAAACAAAATATGCAAGTAGTGAAAGGGCACATCAAGGCCCAAATATTGTTTCCAATTCTCATGAAAGTAAATCGCCAATGCTGAAGATAAACAAGATCAATTCATAGATATATAATATGCTCTCAAATTCAAAGATCACTAGAGATCAATTAGCAAAGATGCTTTGCATTTAGTTTTCCCAACACTTTGGATAGAACTTGTTAAACGTCGGTGGCGTTGGCATTCAGAACTGGTAGTCAGCAACATCGTAGTTCATGCGCGTTCTCTGCAAGAGTATCATAAATATTAATAATCAAAATCATGTGTCGGGACAAAATAACCACGACTAGAAAATGAAATCCAAACTCAGTGGAGCAGGTTTAAAACATTCTAAGGCAGGGTTGATGTGTCCTAGCATGCGATTACTAAGATTTTAACGCTAATTATCAAAAGAGCTTCTAAGGATACGCAAACTAACTGAAGCTTTAACAAAACATGAAAACGAAAAAAAAGGAAAATGCTGAAAATAAATTTAACTAAAGTAAGATGCTTGGGTTGCCTCCCAAGAAGCGCTAATTTAATGGTCTATCAGCTTGACCATAGTTTGTGTCATTCTGGTGAAGGAGGGTCCGTGAGGAGCAATGCAGTGTCCTCCGGTATCGGTTCATGGGAGATGTAGTGCTTGAGTCTCTGTCCATTAACTTTGAATGTTCCAGTTGATTCTTGGAAAATGTCTACAGCACCGTGAGGGTAGACTTTTTGTACTATATACGGTCCTGTCCATTTAGTTCGAAGCTTACCAGGAAAAAGTTTAATCCTGGAGTTAAACAAGAGCACCAATTCGCCCTCGCGAAATTCTCTCCTCATAATCCTCCGATCGTGCCATCTTTTGGTACGTTCTTTATAAATCATGGCATTCTCATAGGCTTCTTGTCTAAAATCGTCGAGCTCGTTAAGTTGAAGTTTTCTGACTTTCCCAGCTTGGTTCCCATCAAAATTCAGTCGTCGTATCGCCCAATAAGCTTTGCGTTCGATCTCAACTGGTAAATGACAGGATTTACCATATATTAGCTGAAATGAGGACATACCAATTGGAGTTTTGAATGTCGTACGGTAGGCCCATAATGCATCGTCAAGTTTAAGTGACCAATCAGTGCGAGTACGCGACACAGTTTTCTCAAGTATGTGCTTAATCTCTCGATTGGATATCTCCACTTGACCACTAGTCTGAGGATGGTAAGCAATGGCAACTTTGTACAATACTCCGTATCTCTTGAGAAGTAATTCAAATCCTCGCTCAATAAAATGAGATCCACCATCGCTGATTACCACGCGAGGCGTTCCAAATCGTAGGAGTATTAATTTCTTGAAAAATCTAGTGACTACCTTGGAGTCATTTGTTGGTGCGGCTAAGGCTTCTACCCACTTGGAAACATAATCGACTCCAACTAAAATGAATTTGTTACCGCAAGAAGGTGGGAATTGACCCATAAAGTCAATCCCTCATACGTCAAAAATTTCGATTTCAAGGATGGTATTCAGAGGCATCTCATTCCTTCGTGATATTCCACCCATCCGTTGGCAACGATCACAAGACTGTACATAGTCCATTGCGTCTCTGAATAAAGTTGGCCAAAAGAAACCACACTGGAGAATCTTATGCGCTGTCTTCTTACCACTGAAATGTCCTCCATAAGAAGAAGAATGACATTGAAACATGACATCTGGAATCTCCTCTTTCGGTAAGCATCTTCGGATGATACAATCAGCACAACGCTTAAACAAGAGTGGTTCGTCCCAATAATAGTGTTTTGCCATAGACATAAACTTCCATCGCTGTTGGTACGTGAGCTTCGGAGGCATAATACCGGCTGCCAAGTAGTTCACCAGATCGGCATACCATGGTTCTTTCACAGCGGTGACAGCTAGTAATTTCTCGTCTGGGAATGTATCGTCGATCTCTTCTTCAAAATTGTTTCTGGTAGTAGATGTCAGACGTGAGAGATGGTCTGCTACCAGATTATCGGCTCCCTTCTTATCTTTGATCTGAACGGCAAATTCTTGCAACAATAATATCCATCTGATTGGTCTTGGCTTCGCGCCTTTCTTTTCCATGAGATATCGAATTGCTGCAAGATCTGTATAAACGATAACATGCGAGTTAACCAAATATGATCGAAACTTATCAAAAGCGAAAACTACAGCTAGAAGTTCTTTTTCAGTTGTGGCGTAATTGCTCTGTGCTCCATCCAGTGTTCGGCTGGTGTAGTAAATGGCGTGTGTTCGGTTGTCTTTCCGTTGTCCCAATATAGCTCCTACGGCATAGTCACTAGCGTCACAAATAATTTCGAAGGGCAGTGACCAATCCGGAGGTTGTATTATTGGAGCAGAAATCAACGCCCTTTTCAATTGTTGAAATGCATCCATGCAGTTCTGGTCAAAAACAAATGAAACATCCTTAGCAAGTAAAGATGTTAAAGGTCTAGAGATTTTAGAAAAATTTTCAATAAAATGCCTGTAAAAGCCTGCATGGCCCAAGAAACTTCTTATCCCTCTGACGGAGTTCGGAGGTGGCATTTTCTCTATCACACTGATTTTTACTTTATCGACTTCGATACCACGCTCCGATATCAAATGACCAAGGACAATTCCTTACTTTACCATAAAGTGACATTTCTCCCAGTTTAACACCAAGTTTGTCTCTTCACAACGCTGCAAAACACGAGTCAGATTAGATAGACAAGAATCAAAGCTAGACCCGTATACCGAAAAGTCGTCCACAAAGACGTCCACAAAGACGTCCACGATGTCTTCAATCAGGTCAGAGAAAATAGCCGTCATGCAACGCTAAAAGGTAGCTGGTGCATTACATAAGCCAAACGGCATTCGCCGATAAGCGAAAGTACCGAAGGGACATGTGAATGTGGTTTTCTCTTGGTCGTCCGGATGTATCGGTATTTGGAAAAATCCTGAGTATCCATCCAAGAAACAGAAATAAGAGTTAGTGGCTAATCTTTCAAGCATTTGATCAATAAATGGAAGTGGGAACGATCCTTGCGGGTGGCTTTGTTCAGTTTCCGATAGTCGATACACATGCGCCACCCGAAAATGGTTCTTTGCGGGATCAATTTATTATTTTCGTTTTTTACCACCGTCACTCCTCCTTTCTTCGGCACCACATGTACCGGACTTACCCATTGGCTATCTGAAATGGGGTAGATGACCCCAGCATCTAATAATTTTAAAATTTCCTTCTTAACCACCTCTTTCAAATTCGGGTTCAAACGTCTTTGGTATTCGATAGATGGTTTGCTGTCCTCTTCAAGGTGTATCCTGTGCATGCATAAAGAAGGGTTAATACCTTTTATGTCATCCAAAGTGTACCCAATTACCTTCTTATATTGTCGAAGCTTATCTAGGAGAAGGTTCGTTTGCTCTGAATCAAGATGGTTTGCTATGATGACAGGATAAGTAGAATTCTCACCCAAAAATTCATACCTGAGGTTACTCGGTAAGGATTTGAGCTCTAAGTTAAGTTGTTTACAGACCTCGGATGTCGGCGCAGATGGTTCTGCAAGTTTTTCTTCTTCTGGTTCAATGGTTGTACACGAGTCGAGAATATCAGCATAGGCACAGACTTCCTCCTCTTGTTCTTCGTCATAGTCACCCAGCAAGCAAATTTCGAGAGGGTCGACGTTTTTCCGAGGGATGTAGGATGGATCAAATTCATCGTCGATGACTCCGATACTATAGCAGAAATCTGCAAAAAGTGGTTTCTTTAAGCTCTCGGTAATATCAAATTCAACCGTGTCTTCTCCGACGCGCAGTGTCAACTTTCCATTTTTAACGTCGATTATGGTACCGGAAGTTGCCAAAAATGGTCTGCCCAATATAATAGGAAGTTTGGAGTCTTCTTCCATCTCAAGTACAACGAAATCAGTTGGAATGAAAAATTTATCGACCTTTATTGGCACATCCTCAAGAATTCCTACCGGATGTCGTATAGAATGGTCGGCCAATTGCAAAGAGATGTTCGTCGGCTTCAAGTCTCCGATGTCCAGTTTCTTGCATAGAGAGAGTGGCATCAGACTTACACTGGCACCAAGATCGCATAAAGCACGGTCAAAAGGTGTGTCTCCGATCAGGCATTGAATGGTAAAGCTGTCTGGATCTTTCAACTTTGGCGGTAACTTGTTTTGGATGATTGCGCTGCATTTCTTAGTTAACGCCACTGTGCCGTGTTCTTCCATTTTTTTTTATTGGATAAGATCTCCTTCAAAAACTTAGCATAGGATGACATTTGTGACAAAGCATCGGTAAATGGTATGTTAATATATAGTTTCTTCAAAATTTCTAAAAATTTACCGAATTGATGATCGAGTTTTGCTTTTGCCAGTCTCTGGGGAAATGGAATTGGGCGGTCTGTACGATGGTGGAGGCACATAAACAGGTTCTGTTTCCTTCGTTTGTAGTTCACTCTCAACAGGTTCATTCGGTTCTTCAGATTCAGGGGTTCTGATCTCATTCTCACAATGGTCATCATTTGGCATTTCTGGTTCTTCAAGTTGCTTGCCACTGCGTGTGGTAATGGCATTGCAATGTTCTTTGGGATTCGTCTCAGGCTGTCCAGGTAATCTGCCCGGCGGTCTAGTAGATGTACTAGCCTGTTGGGCAATTTGGTTTTCTATTATTTTCTGGTTTGTGGTTAAATTTTTGATTGCCTCTAACATGCAGTCCATTGCTTTGGTTTGCGCTGACACGAAGCAGTCAAAGCGCGACTCTAAGTTTTGTTCTTGTGGTACTGTGTTGGTGCTTGGTTGTGGTGGTTGGTCAAATTGCTTAGGCTGATACCCAGTGTTGGATGAATGAAATCCAGAGGGTTGCCTATAGTTCGATGGTTGAGCTGCATTGTTGTTTCTATAGGAAAAGTTGGGATGATTTTTCCACACAGGGTTGTAGGTGTTGGAGTAAGGGTTGTTTTGGCCCCTTTGGTTAAAGTTCCCTATAGCATTTACCAAGGCAGGTGGGGTGTCTTGTGATACCAAATTTCCTAATTGACAAGTGTCAGAGAAGTGACCTTCCACTCCACAAATTTCACACATAGCAGAATTAGAAACACTATGACGCATGTTCATGGAATCAAGCTTGTAAGATAGTGAATATACTTTTGCAGCAAGGGAACTAAGAGCGTCAAGTTCATACTTACCGGCCTGTCGATATGAAGTACCTCTTTCGCTCAACCATTGATAGTGGTTGAGCGCCATTTCATCGATTAAATTGTAGGCTTCATCGACTGCCTTGTTCATCAAAGCTCCTCCAGCGGCTGCATCAATGGTAAGACGAGTATTATAAAGCAGTCCGTTATAAAATGTATGTACCAGTACCCATTTCTCGAGGCCGTGGTGAGGACACATTCGCTGCAATTCCTTGAAGTGATCCCACGCCTCATATAATGATTCGCCTTCTTTTTGAGAGAAATTGGTAATCTGATTTCTCAGTTGCGCGGTTTTGCTTGGAGGAAAATATTTTGCAAGGAAAGCATGTGAGAGTTGATCCCATGTGGTAATGGATCCAGATGGTAATGAATGTAACCAAGCCCGCGCCCTGTCTCTAAGTGAAAAAGGGAAAAGTCGTAGCCGCAGAGCGTCAGTGGTTACACCATTCATTTTAAGAGTGTCACAGTATTCAAGAAAAACAGATGAATGCATGTTTGGATCTTCAGTCGGTGATCCACCGAATTGATTTTCCTGTAACATTGATAAAAGTGACGGTTTTATCTCAAAGTTGTTCGCTTCTATTGGTGGACGTGCAATGCTAGAATCCAGTCCTTGAACATTCGGTGCAGCGAAGTCTCGAAGTGATTTGTTACTGTCCATTTTTGATGTTTGTGAATTCCTCTTGGGTTGATATTTCTGAATATTTATGCGACGCCGGAATGTTCTTTCAATTTCTGAATCAAACGGTATTGCAGGTTCCGGTCGCGGAGTTCTATGTATAAACTAAAATTCTAACGAGCAGATGTTTCGTTAAATGAAATAAGGTGTAAAATGAAACAAAAGAAAGTATATTAAATAGCTAAAAATGTCTAGTCTAATAATTCCTTAATCTAGTCAATATTGCCGAAATTAGTCCCCGGCAACGGTGCCAAAAACTTGATAGCTCCCACCGGTATAGGTAGGCGTTACCCGCAAGTGCACGGGTCTATCGAAGTAATAAAATATCGATCCCACAGGGACTAACTGACAAATACTGAATAGATCTCGAAATGACTAGCTAGACGATGTCGCAATTGGTGAAGGTTAAGATAACGAAATAATTGAAAGTGCAGTAATGTAAACAGAGGAGGTCAAACGAGAGAGTTATAATGAGGAGGTGCATCAGGATATGGGTTCACCACTTTGACTCCTTATAGTTGAATAGTTAAACTATATTGCCAAAGTTCTGTCTAGTTCAAGGGGGTCAGCTTCCTTGTCAGGTAGGTAGCTCGCCTCTGGTAATCTCGTCCGCTTCCACGAACTAAATTACCGGTCCAATCCGTAGGGCTCTAACGTGCGGTCAGACGAGTGTCTTTCCACAATGTCCAAGATTCTTATAATCCCTACAAGTACGTACAGACTCGCAAGCGAGGTTTTACCCTCCTAGAGATGCTGAACCATACTTGAGGTGATTAAAGACTCAAACGCCCCCTCTCGGGTAGCGTAGGGATAACGTACAAACGGAATGGATAAACTCTCAACCAAGTGGGTCGGACGCGTGGTCGGACTGAAGTCTCTCCGACGCGTCAAAACTCCTACAGTCACGCGAGCGAGTACGAATCCGCGAGCTAGTTTTCTCTTCCGGAGACCTAATTGACAAACCTCACTAAGGTGTTTCCCTAAGCGAGTACAGTCTAGCGGGCGAGTTTTCTCCTCTAAATCCGATTGAAAAACTTGCTAAACTTAAAGAGCACCTAAGGTTAGCTCTGATACCACTGATGAAGGATGAAAATCCTAACGCCCTAGATCACCTTAGGTATGTAGCTCTAATGCGCAGGTAAACGCTGGAATAAAGAAGGTTAGGAACGAATGCACCTGGGGCCCGCTAAGGGAAGGGGGCCGAACTCCTTCTGGATCTTCCAAGGCAAGGTTTTCGGCAGCTGATCCTCCAAGAGTGATGAAGATGCTTCAACGTGATTCAACTCTAGCCTCAAGGATTAGCTTTCTTTAGAGCCTGGTCTCAGCAATGAAACAGTGACGCCACAAGGAAAGATTAGAATGGTCAGCAATGGAGCAATAGCGTAGTTAGGAGGTGGGGAAGGTGATCGGCAGTGGAGCGTGGAAATGATGGAGGTGATGGTAACCGGAGGGGAGCAAGCTCAACCCAAGAACACAAACACAGAATTTCAGTTTCAAAATATTTCAGACTAAGTGCAAAGTGTTACATGCGCAAGCTTAAAACCTAGTTTCCCAACATTATATTCTTTAGTGACCCTTGGCATTCTTGGCTAACTATTTCATTGGCGAAGAAGGCTGTATGCTGAACTTGTGTGATGATTTCTTGGCGCAGGTTGAAGTGACAATTTGTAGCCGTTGGTTGAGTGATTTGTTGAAGGTTGGAGCTGGCGTGTGTTGTTGGAGTAGGCTGAGCTGGATGAGTGTCTTGAATACATGCGCAGCTACATCATGGTATGAGGCTGGTCTTGGAGTATGAGCTGGGTTTCATTAAGTTTGATTAGCCCATACCGAGATTGGATTATGTTGACTTTGCTTTGTGGCTGAGCTTGACTTGAGGTTGACTTGAGTGGAATGTTGAGCTGGAGTTGACTGTCTTTGATTGATTCATGCCAAGGTCACATCATCGTTGGTAGTTAGGTGCTTGCCTGTGCAATACATGTGTGCATAAACCTAGGCTAGAACAACCTATTACAACCCCTAAAAATAAAAACAAAGACATCAAAGTAAGCCTAGGCTAATCCTAGCTACAACATAAAACATGAAGTGCTGAAAGCAAATAAAGTTTGATAGCAACATTACAACAACAAAATGCAAGAAATTAACAAGTTCACAAAATTGGTCAAGTTCCCAAAATAATCATCAAGCACAATTAAGTCCTTGAAGATGTCCCTACATCAGCTATCTCTAGGGGTGAAGAATTCTCCTCCGGAGAATTAAAATTGAAGCTCGTGGTTGTTCTGGTGGTAAGCCAAGGGTGTGGAGGTCGTCTCGGTTCCCGGTCCCTACATCAGCTTTCCGGGGGGCTGCAAAATTCTCCTCCGGAGAATTAATGTCGAAGTTCCATTGTGGTTCAGGTGGTCATCCCAATGTATGCAAGTTGTCTTTTGATTCTGTAGCATCTTCGACTCTACAATTACAATACAAATATTTGAAAGTACATATTTTCTTATGTGTATGAGACATATATGATTTGAAAACATGATAAACAAACGTGAAGCTAGAGAGATAGACATTGACTGAATGAGATAAGTCCAAGTTTATGATGAAATCAATGTAAGGATTCTTATTTAGCAATGTTGAAATATGTTGCAATATACTAAAATAAACAATGCTAGTATCATGAAAATTCCGAAGAGAATATAGAATCATAAGCCTATCATGGTGTGGTGTCAATGTGTAATCATGGCCACTAGGGATAATTAAACCACATTCAGCTTTATGAAAATCCTTACCATGCAACTTTACATTTAACGCAAAAGGTGATTTCATTTGTAGCATGTGCATAGTCATGGTATTGTCAAAGCAAGATTCAAATTTAAAATCAGCTTGATAGCGGGTTAAGCATTTAGTGGGGTCATGTAATTGTTTCTTAGTTTCAGTTCCTGAAGGTTCTGATAGCTCAAGAATGAATTGTATGTTTTCCCCATGAGTTTCTTCTTGGGTGGAGGGAATGGGCTGAGGTGTTACCAAGAGTGTTGTTGGTTCAAGTTCAGATTTTGATTCTAAGGGTGTTGTTAATTTAGGATCAGATTTAGGGTCCAAGATTGTGAGTGGCATAGGAGGAACTAGAGGAGGCTGTTGACAACTATTTCTCATGGTGTAGGATGAGTCCATGTTTTGCCCATGGTGATCTTCTACCTCTTGTGGCTCCATGTCATCCTCATTAAGTTCATCTTCACTAGTATAATCCGGGGAATATATTTCGATTTCCAATTCATGTTCAAGTCCAAGTTCCGAGTTGTCTTCTAAGGGATTTTCAATAAGTGGAGTTTCGTTCGCTTCTATTCCTTTTTCAAATGTCTTAGCAACAAAATTCATAACATGTTGAAATTGTTCCCTTATTATAGACAATTCATTTTTAATTTGATTAATTTCCCTCTCCCAAGCCATCTTGATGTCATATTCAATCCTACTTGCTTGGGTGTATGCATCATCTATGTTTCTAATTGAATGTGGGGGGGGGGGGGGGGGGGCAAGGATTCCCTAATCTCCCTAATCTCCCTTTTTAATCCTCTTATAAATCAACATGTGTGCTCCCATGTTTCTTCAAAGTACTTAAAATTTAAATGCAATTCATCAAACCTTTCCATATATATTTTTACCGATTCATTTCCTTGTTGGGTCCATCCATTTATATTCTCATTGTATGGGATAGGATTTGGTTTATTTAGTTCTTAGGGTGCCCCATGGCTGTATTCTCGAGTGCAAGCATAGTATTGTCCATATGATTGGGTGTAGTGTTGATCATGATATCCATTTGTTCCTCTAGACATGCTGTTATCTTAATGTCACAACAATATATACAGAACACAAATGTGGAGCATGTAAATTCAGACCTAGTATTATCAGAACTAGTCAATGATCCGCATATGAATTCAACCTACAGCAACAATGAGTATGAAAGTGTAGCAACAATGTTCAGCAATGTTCAACAATAAGAAAGTGTGGCAGCAATGTTCAGCAATAATAGTGCCAGTTCAGATTTGTAATGCATAGCAGATATCAGATTCAACTTAGCAATAGGCGTTAATACAACAACAATTGCAAGATACAGAAATGCAGGTTTCAACTTTAGTAGGGAATGTAAATCAATTGATACGATCACACAGAACAGCACTTGACAGAAGTCAGGAAGTTCCAACGGTAAGCTACAAGTGCAAAAATCCAAGATTTTACAGCATAATTCACAGCACTTTGTTTCCTGTTGTGTTTGGTTTATGTTTGCTTTAAGAGTTAAGCTTTTGTCCACTAAGTAGGATAGTTCCAGGCCCTCCAGCTTAGAAAACAAGCGACAAAGAAATCTGAAATTCTGCTTGCTGTATGGTGAGCACAGTAGCTGAAAATTCAAGTTATGAACCTTATCAAGTTGTTGTGATCCTGAGCAGTTTTGGATCTTGATAAAGGCATTGAAATACACAACCAGGAGGTCTCCTAGAGGATCAGCTATTGAGGAGTTGATCCATAAGATCCTCAGTTGATGGACAATAAAGAAATCCAGAATTTCAGCCAAACAGCAAGTGAAGTACTGTGGCTGAAATTCAGTTTGATCCAAGTGGCTGAACCAGGGCTACTAGATCCTACCAAGATTCAGATGTTCATAGACTTGAATAGCTTGAAGTCCCAATCCATCAGGAATGAAGGTATACAAGAATTTGCAGAAACAGAACTCCAAAGACTTCAGAACTAGCGCAAAAACTCAGGAAAATCTTGTTCACTTGATCAACAGCAATGGTTCTTTACCGTGACCAAAGGCTAGGTAGCTAGAGACCTCTTTAAAACTATCCATTAGTGAGATAGTCCCTTGGGTCTCCTTAAATCAGAATAGCAGATTTCAAAACTCGGAGAAGGAAAGCCAGAAAATTGGTGCACATAATTCAGCAAGGTTACAAAGCAAATCAGTTTGGGATGTGGAGTTTGTCCTCAACTAAAACATGTAGAGATGAAATCACATCCTCACAGCAGCTATATCAGTTATAGTACTATTTGGATTAATAGTTAGATAGTAACAGATCACTATAAAATCAGAAAAACACAGCAAGACAGAATCCCTAAAATCTGCAAACAAAGAGATGGGGGGTTTGTTTCCCCATTCTTTTATAAACCGAAAATAAGAAACTTGAGATCTCTCTTCCACATATCTATATTGATTATAGACCACATAAGATAATGGTCTTCTTCAATAAACAACTCTGCACAAGAGCACAGCAAAATCTCAGACACAGAATCAGAGAATTTCAAAAAACATGATCGGGGAAACAGATTTTTTTTTTTAAAACCAAACTTCAGAAAACTTTCCCGTAAAAATCAGATTAGAAATTTCAACAAGAAGTGGGATGGGGGTCTGCCTATTGATTGAGGTAGATTCAAGCCCAATCTGTCCTTTTGTCTTGAGGTTCCCTATTAGGTTAGGGATCCCAAGCTTGCGTCAGAAAGACCACCAGTTTCAAAAACAAATCAGGAGATTCGGTAAATAGAACCAGAAGAGATCCCAACGAGGGATGAGAGAAAACACAGCAGATCGGACTTACCAGGAAATTCCACAAACAACTTCAGTGCAAAAATCGGAACAGCAACAATAGCATGCGAAATTCTGAGAAAACTTGCTAAACTTAAAGAGCACCTAAGGTTAGCTCTGATACCACTGATGAAGGATGAAAATCCTAACGCCCTAGATCACCTTAGGTATGTAGCTCTAATGCGCAGGTAAACGCTGGAATAAAGAAGGTTAGGAACGAATGCTCCTGGGGCCCCCTAAGGGAAGGGGGCCGAACTCCTTCTGGATCTTCCAAGGCAAGGTTTTCGGCAGCTGATCCTCCAAGAGTGATGAAGATGCTTCAACGTGATTCAACTCCAGCCTCAAGGATTAGCTTTCTTTAGAGCCTAGTCTCGGCAATGAAACAGTGACACCGCAAGGAAAGATTAGAATGGTCGGCAATGGAGCAATAGCACAGTTAGGAGGTGGGGAAGGTGATCGGCAGTGGAGCGTGGAAATGATGGAGGTGATGGTAACCGGAGGGGAGCAAGCTCAACCCAAGAGGAGCAAGCTCAACTCAAGAACACAAACACAGAATTTCAGTTTCAAAATATTTCAGACTGAGTGCAAAGTGTTACATGCGCAAGCTTAAAACCTAGTTTCCCAACGTTACATTCTTTAGTGACCCTTGGCATTCTTGGCTGACTATTTCATTGGCGAAGAAGGCTGTATGCTGAACTTGTGTGATGATTTCTTGGCGCAGGTTGAAGTGACAATTTGTAGCCGTTGGTTGAGTGATTTGTTGAAGGTTGGAGTTAGCGTGTGTTGCTGGAGTAGGCTGAGCTGGATGAGTGTCTTGAATACATGCGCAGCTACATCATGGTATGAGGCTGGTCTTGGAGTATGAGCTGGGTTTCATTAAGTTTGATTAGCCCATACCGAGATTGGATTATGTTGACTTTGCTTTGTGGCTGAGCTTGACTTGAGGTTGACTTGAGTGGAATGTTGAGCTGGAGTTGACTGTCTTTGATTGATTCATGCCAAGGTCACATCATCGTTGGTAGTTAGGTGTATTACAACCCCTAAAAATAAAAACAAAGACATCAAAGTAAGCCTAGGCTAATCCTAGCTACAACATAAAACATGAAGTGCTGAAAGCAAATAAAGTTTGATAGCAACATTACAACAACAAAATGCAGGAAATTAACAAGTTCACAAAATTGGTCAAGTTCCCAAAATAATCATCAAGCACAATTAAGTCTTTGAAGATGTCCCTACATCACCTTGCTTTCATTAGATTATAAAAATACGCCATGTTAGAGTCCCCAAGAGATATAATTTGGTCACGGGATCTTTGCTTAAGGGCTGATTCTTCCTCAAGCCAATATCGCCGAATGCTATCCTGATATCGTCTCTCCAAGTCGCATAGGGTAGGATCGTGTAAGTTGTGCTGAAGTTGTAGCTGGATGACCTCCAACTTGCTAGTGTGCTCACGAAGGTCAGCTTCCTTCTTGGCCCGGATATCTCTTGCCCACTGTTTGAGACCTTGTTTAACTCTGTGGAGCTTGTGGCAAAGGATGAACATAGGGGTACCATGGGTGTTGCTGGCGCTCCCAATAGATTGGATTGTCTGAAAAAAGCTCGAGTGAAGGAGCCATTTGTTGAAGAACCGGAAGCGGGGACCTTTCCGAGGTAATTTATCGCCGAAGACAAGAAGCGCCGGAGAATGGCCAGATAATCTTGGATTTAAAAATAGTGCTTCAGCAAGGGGAAATTTCTCAGTCCAAGCAGTTGTGGCCATGATACGGTAGAGCTTGCACCAGATCCGATTAGTCCCAATTTGAGAGTTGGACCAAGTGAAGTAATTGCCTCCGGATTTTATGTCTATAATGTCTAGGCTCGCGCACATCTCAACATTTGAAAGGATTTTGGGCTCATTGTGGAAAGTTCCTCCCTTCTTGTCTTCAAGAGAAAACAACATGTTGAAATCACCAAGAATCAACATGGGACCCATATGCGATCCTGCTGACAAGGCCCCCAAAATTTCTCTTCGTTCAATGGCCGAGTATAAGCCGTACACCACACCCACGTAAAAAAGAAGGTCGTCCCCAACACTTGAGACTTTCCCAACAATCACTTGATTTGTCACTTCTAAGATGTCTACATTATAATCAGCAGGGTCTCATACTAGCCAAATTCTGCCTCTGGTGATTTTATGATAGTTGTTTGCGAATTTCCACCTGGGCAAAACCGTATTCATTATGTCAACACTTTTATTCTCACTAACGTGGGTCTCCAATATGGCACACATTTTTAAGCGGTAAGAATTTACAAGGGCCGACACCTCTCTCCTCTTGGCAAGCGCATTGAGACCTCTCACATTCCAACACGCTATTGGGGCCAAGGGGGAATTCATGGGATAACTTAAAGAGAGGGACTCATGCTCTTAGGGTCCTGGACGCCTTTAGCAGCGCCCTTGCGCATATGCTTTTTTTTCTTTAATTTTTTTGAGGCCACAGCCACGAAGTCTTGTCCACGGGGAGAGGATGGTCTTTCCTTTGTCATGGATATTGCTTGGTGAGTTTCTTCAGGATTAACCAAAAATATTTATATTTATTAATTTTAAATTATTTTATAATTTAAAATATTTTTTATATATAAATAATACGATTAACTGTATAAAAAATTAATCAATTGAATATAATTAACCGCCCTGGTGTGTCTTCTCGAGAATCGAGAGGGACATTAATTAATCCATTAAAATTCCACCGCAGTGTGGATAACGACGAGGCGGCACACAGCATTAGCAGCCGGATTCCTTGGCCATCCTATTCATCAATTGCAACCTCTGCCTTATCCTCAAACTTGATCAGTTGAAGAAAAAAGTCAACCAGAGGAAAAAAAAAGTGTTCCCAATCTTGAGGAGCAGTTCATGCAGGTCGCCGTCAAGCCCCTCTTGATGTGGATGTTCAAACAATCAGCAGAAATGGTCTAATAGTTAGCAAACAGATAATGCTAGATTGCATTATATTTACAAGTCCGATGTTTCAATTGGACATTCACAAAGAAAGCACCGATGAACAAAAAGTGAATCCAAATATGCCCTCCTCTACATCAGGCTTTAGCAGACTTGCAATCTTTACCTGTACAGCGATCACAAACAATCCCTCTGCTTTATTCAACTTTGCTCCTGCCGCCACCTTTTTTCTCTTCCTTTTCGGTTCATCTGGAGAGTTTTGAGATGCAAATTCAATCATTCTAGAAGAATTACTGGAAGATTGCAGAATACCAACTTTTCCTTATTCCGATCAATCGTTACTCTCTCTTCTTTCACTCGCCATTAGAAGCTTTGAGCTATTTTAGTAGCTCGGAAACCCAATCCACGTTTGGCGTTGCCTCCGCTCCGTCATAGATGGTGTCTTTTTTGCTCAGCCTCTCGAACATCTTCGCTCTCAGTGCCCTCCCGGACTCCACCGGCTCCCCTTCCTCCAACCAACTGGCCGCCGCCGTTGGAGTCGACGGCAAGCTACAAAAACCAGTGTTCAACCCAGACAGAGCTGCTCCCTTAGGGGAGACGAATCCACCATTAAACCCCCACGAGCTTGGCATAGAGTCCGCCCTGCTAAGTTGCAACTGCCTAAGCGACGCCACAACCTCGTTAAGCGATGACCCTACAGGCCACGACGCCCGCCGCAACTTCGCTCCGCTTGGAGATCTGGGCGGCGAATCGGTTGGCGGGGACTTGGGCGGCGGGATCAGCGTCGAAGTAGGCGAGGAGACGACACTCTTCGAAAGATGCGATTGCGAGGCCTGCTGGCGAAGAGGCGAGCCGTCGTAGGAATCGGCAACGGCAGCGGAGGGGATCTGCACGCGCAGCTGGTCGGGCGTGTGAGCGAAGAAGCACACGCGGCGTCGGCAGTCGGTGCCGTCCTTGCACGGCTGGGTGCGGTAACGGTCCGGGTGAAGCCAGCACTCGAACACCCCGTGGGAAAACTCACAAGCGTCCCCGCGCTTGCACCCGCCGGCCTTGCGGAAGTCGGGGCAGGGAGTGCCGGAGTACCGGTACTTGCGGGGGTCCCGGCGGCGGGCCTTCTCGCCAGGGTGCGCAAAGGGGCACTCAGTCCAGTCGTGCGCCCGTGGGCGGGCGCACCTGCGCACTTTGAACTCGTACATCCGGAACTCGTCCGACGCGTACGCGTCGACCACCGATGGCATCTCCTCGCCGGCGGCAGCTGCTTCCGCCGCCGCCTCCTCGCGGCCTAGGTAGAGCTGTAGAGCCGCGAGCGTGGTCTCGTCGAGCACGATGCTGTTGCCGGCGGAGACGCCGCTCACGGGGAGCGGAGAGGCGGCACTGCTTCCGGCCGTCGTATCATCGATGGTCGACCATGGAGGCACGAGTACCATGGGCTTGAGATGGCTTATTCCTCTTCCTATCATCATCATCTCCTCTCTCTCTCGCGTTTCCTCGTCTCCTCGAGGTCTCAGTTGGCTCGGGTGGCTCATAAATGGAGGGAGACGAAGGTGGCGACCGTGGTTGGGTTACACACTAACCGCGATTAAAAATAACTCGAGTTTAAAAACTGACGGCGTTAAGAAGCGAGCAATGTTTGGCGGCGTAAGATAACGGCAGTAAGGTTAAAACTTAAAAGCAGGTGGCCTCTCGGGCGGCGTGCCGTTGGTGCCGGTGGGGAGGGGATGTGGCGCGAGGAGAGGGCTCTCGTAGCTTAATCTGGTCCAACGACGCGACACGTTACCCCCAGCACGTGACAGAGCTTCCTTACAAGACACGTAGCCGTCGGCCAGCTCACCGTGTGGGACAGGGAATGTTTCGTAATCGCAAGTCAAGTAAACAAAGTGCGTTGGATGATTGGGTAAGAGAAGATATTTGGCTGAAATTAATTATTAATTTGTAGTGCAGGACTATTTTGAATTTATGAAGCACAATTTTAACCATGGTATTTGTGATTAATTAACATCGATATTCCTAGAGGCAATTAATGAACCAGACGCACCAACCCACGGGCAAATAAAGAGGGTCATGGAGGTACTTAAAAAAGCAGGTGAAGTAGGTCAGGGGACGCACAATTAAGGCATGCCGCATGCGACCGTGCGATAAGAATGAACGGCACTGCTGCACGGTGAGAGGAGAGAGTGAGAAGAGCTGTCGTGAAGGCAGGCGGAGGAACGCCGGCACTCTGTCAGACCGATCAAATCTACGTCTGGATTCTTGTCGTGCGCGCGTGCCATGTGTCTTTTTAAGAACTCGCCAGGTCTTCGGCCCCTGCGCACGTAGCCGTGGCACGGAAGTGTGTAATCCCTTCAGTTTAATCCAAAGAGTAGTCCTGATAGAGTTACTCAGGTAATCCAACCGTTTAAATTCTGTTTCTTCAAAGTAAAATCTGTAAGGAGATGATTTTCCATAAAATTCTACTCAATTTGACAAATTTCTTAAATATGATATTTATAATTAGTCTTGATATAATATTAGCACTTAGTTTATAGTTTGGGTAGAGTGTGAAGCATGCGGTTACTATTTTATTTGCATATGAACAATACGAAGCTAAGCTTAATCACTTAGATGTCTCTTAAATGAAACTAGACTTTGTTCACTCAAATGCTTTTGAGTTAATTGAATAGTAAGATTGTGCAATCTTGCGTCGAGAAAAGTGGTTGACCTTAATCGAAATGTCATTTTTAAGATAGTCTTGTCCTTGTATTGACAATTGAAGGTCAAAGTCATTCTTAGATAGCAGCACTCAAGCTCCTATTTATTTGGAGTATGTTTCAAACTTGAGCATTGTTGGCACACATATCTACATTAGCTAATGATGAATATCTGACATATCTCGATAGATATCGAGTTATATATCTTTCGGCATTTGGATTTTAGTTTGCTCATGTGCTGTATCTTGATCATAATCACTATTTTATTGCGTTGACTTTTGGTTTTAGAATCTATAATTTAAAATCTCTAGAGTTTTTTTTGTGAGATCTTGTTCCTTTTAAGATTAATTATTTTGTCAACTCGAGAAACTCCAGCGGGTTTATAATCAAATCCTTCCGTGAAACGCAAACCCAAAAATCAAAATAGCAGTAAATATAATTAAATCAATCTAAAATTCAAAGTCAAACTCCACTTTTAGCATAGACAAAAAAATTTTAATAATTTTTTTATACAATAATTGCCGATTGCGCTCAAACTAATTGATTGAGGTTATTTAGGAATGTACTAATTAGTTTAGTTCATTTGACTTGTTCAAGTTTCGAGATTATTTAGCAACCACTAATTAGCAAATTCAGAATTTGGTAGAAGGATGCAAATACATGAAATATTAAAAAGTTTAAACAAATCTTGAAGGATGAATAAGAAAATAATTGCTTAATTTTTTTATAAATGGCAAGTCAACTCCCAAAACCTTTTCTGTTTGATGTTTTATCTCGTTGACTGCCAACTTAGTACAAAAAATTATAGGCTTTTCCATCTAATTACCTGCAAATCCGGGGATTAGATTTTAAAATCACCGTCTTTTTAAGATTCTTGAGATATTTACATCTCTCTGTAGCTGCGTACATAGAATAAACCCCTCCGACGGGCACCCGTCGTTAACCAAGGCACGACGGGTCTCGCTCGCAATCCATGGCGATTTTGGAAGGGGCACAAACCCAAACCCTAGTTCGATCGACTGATCCCTTGCCGCTTCCCGACCTCCGCCGGCGCCGCCGCGGCTCCTCCCCTGCCCCTTCGCTTGCCGCCGATTCGGATTCATCCGCCAGTGCGGGGTTCGATGGATACGCTGTCGAGTCCGACGAACAATCCGCCGTAGCGACCAGCTCCGGCTCGGACGAGTGCGACCGTGTGATTGCCGATGGCGACCGAGATGAGGTGGAGGGGAAGGAGCAGGGGATGCCCGCTGTATCGAATGGCAAGCAGTACGTGGATGGGGTTGGGGGCAGCGATGCCGGCGGCGGGATACCGGCGACGTTCCTGAACCGGGCATCGGCGCCGGCGCACCGGAGGGTCAAGGAGAGCCCTTTGAGCTCTGATGCAATATTTAAGCAAGTAAGTCGTGCTATTGGCGTAAAGTGAAAAAAAAGTTCTTTGTTACTCATGTAAACTATCTTAATCACCGCAGCTTTCTCCAATTGAATAAAGTTAATTTGTTTTAGGATAAAACAGTTGCCTATTGATCCGGTTTGAGTTGGAACTTGATTCGATTTAAGTAATTGTAACTAATATGTCAAGGTGGAAATATATTTCTTACTCAATGTTCACAGTTAGAAATCTCCATGTTGTAAACGTTTTTCACGGTCCTTGGTTGCAAACGTGCAAACAACCTTGGCACTACAGCAAAACCTGTATCAGTTTAATGCACCATCTGATCTGATCTGATCTGATCTGTCTAAGTGTTAATATTCATAATTTCGTAGCAATGTGCATAATGTGTTTTACCTTTAATAAGCAAAACTTTCTGATGATTGATTTCAACTTCGCCACTTTTCAGGAAGGCAAACATTTTTCTATCATCATTTACTTGTATTGTCGACAGCCATTTAATAATGTAAATGTTTTAGTAAGTTACTTTAGTGGGAACGAAAAATATACATATCCAGCAGTTATATCACATTGTTGACAAACACGTTACTTTGGTGGTTTGATTAACTTAATGTTTTGAATTAGCATTGTTATCTAGGGCGTTATCCTATTTAATCCTCTGTTCCATATAGAGCCATGCAGGTCTTCTAAACCTCTGCATAGTTGTGCTGATTGCAGTTAATGGGAGGCTTATCATCGAGAACTTGATGAAGGTCAGTTCTTGTAGCTTTGATAACGCAACTGCTGCTCTTTCTCTTCCTATTGTTTCTACAGGTTAATACTATTCAGCTGAACTAGGATTGATTGACTCTTCCAGCAGTATTTTCTTGTGTGTGCCTCCATGCTGTTTCTGATTATTTCTCTGATCATATTTCTCTATTTATACAGTAGGCTGAAAATTTGATTGATAATTTGAAGTCAATTTTCTTTTGCAGTATGGTCTACTTATAAGGGCTGGGTTCTGGTTCAGTTCAAAATCACTGAGAGATTGGCCACTCTTGATGTGCTGGTAAATTTGATTAGCCACTACTACTACTTCTACTTCTACTTCTTTGAGCCAAGGTTTTAATATCTGTTCCGTGCCGCCTGGTTTGAGCAGTATCAATCTGGTACTATTATACGTGGTGTCATTATGTACTGATATGTAGTATTCGTAATGGGTCTGAGATATGATTGGATCGAGATTTTAAATCTTATTTTGAGTATAATTGTAGATTCTAATATCTTATTTTCAGCCTTACGCTCCCCATCTTCCCTCTCGGTGCTTTCTTGATTGATAAATTAGCATGGCACAAGTTTATTTCTGAACCAGTAAGTCAGCTCTGTAACACTTCTATTCTTTTTCATTGCTATATCAGGATCAGTTATTTGATCTTTGAATTTGATGGTTTCTGTTAATGTTTTATGAATTTTAGGATCTGGAATATTTAATTGTGCTATTAAATTTCTAGTGCTATTGCTCGCAATATGGATGAATTGTCCAAACTGTCCGCATCCTTGTGCATTGTACTACAGCTGCAAATATACCTTAGACATTTGTTTGCTGGATGCTGTATACCGGTGGTATTACTGGCATGAGAAAATTCACAAGAGTGACCTAAAGCAGTATCGGTTATGTATAGTTAGGAGCTAGACAAATTGTTTCTAGTTGGTAAATCAGTGAGAGAAACATAACATGCCACAAGTGTCAGTTTGTTTGATTCTTAGCCAGATAATTAAGAACATAAAATACATATGCATACATATATGTATGTATGTATACATGTACGCTAGTTGTTTCCTATCATAGCGCTCTTGGCGTTTTCCTTTCCATCTTATGTTAGAGTAGAGTCATCCTCTATCTCTTCCACTTTCTTCTTCTTAGTGCTATTGGATGCATCTTTTGTAGTTGGGATGGAGCGTGTCATGTGTTAGCAAACAATTTTTCGTTTTAATTATCATGTTTTATTTTTTATATGCTGATAAAAGATGGCTTCAGGGCCGACCATTATTGAATGTGCTATGTGGTGTAAGGATACAATTTCATAATCTGGACCTTTTGTTGCTATGTTCAGCGAACTAATTTCTTTTCATTTTATTCATTTATGATTGCACCAACTGCCTTTTGATGATTTTAAAATTTTTTATCATTGTTTTTTAAAGTTTGAATTACTGTCCTCTGTATGTTACCACCATCTGATCTGATCGGTGAACTAAGAAATTTTCATGCATTTGTGTATTTATTTCATATTTCATTTGCTTTGGTTGTGTGCAGCTGGTTGTCCTTCTTCATGTGATGCTTACAACAACTGAAATTCTTTATCCAGTTTATGTAATTCTCCGGTAAGAGTTCCACTGTCCCCGGCTCATGTAATTATTCTTGTTATCTAACCACATTCATTGATCTTGAAGCTAAATGCTAACATACTAGTGGTTTAGAAATCCAGCATATCCTTGACTGAAGATGCCTTACGATCACTGAACGCCTGCCAAAAAAGCTTCATTGTTGTCCAATTTAAAACAGTTATCTTTGTGCATACCCATAAGAGTAATTTTTCGGGTGGGGTTAGTTAATAGTTGCATAAATTTTGAGGATGCCTATGCAAACAATTATTAGCATCGTTTTAAATTTATATTTCTCCTTTTGGAACTGCTGTGAACTCCTTGAATCTTCACTATTTAAGTTCTTGCCATAGTTTTCTGGATAGAGATTGATCTTGCTTAATATACGTGCATTTCTTGTTAATGGAGATAAATCAGGAAGTCAGTGAGTTTAACTACTTTAAATTTTGATTTCTTTTTGTGAAAGAAAATATTATGAGGATTTGTTTAGCCATCACCAAATGGTATAGATAAGTTCTTTATGGGAGATAAAGGACATGTTCATGTTCTGGTGTATATATATTTCATTACCAAGTTCGTTAGTCATGGCATTATTACTCTATTTTGTCACTGAATTCCTATCTATGTTTTCTTTATTACTGATGTGGATGATGTCAGGTGCGATTCTGCAGTTTTATCTGGCTTCACATTGATGTTCTTTGCAAGCATTGTCTGGTTAAAGCTAGTGTCATATGCACATGTGAATTATGATTTACGAACACTTGCCAAATCTCATAATAAGGTAGTTTTTTTTATAAGATTAGATTGTAGAAGATAATCAGTTGTTAAAGTGGATTAAATTTATCTTTAGGAGGACGCATCATCCAATTTCTCAGGCCTTGATTTTGCAGAAGGTGTTAGCTTCAAACAATTAATGTACTTTATGGTGGCTCCCACACTTTGTTATCAGGTATTTATTTGTTAATTTATTCTGCTTTCTAATCTGACTACAACTGTAATGAATTTGCACAATAAATCTTTCTCATGAAACTTTTATTTGCCATTTCTTTTTTGTGGCTCCTAAATTTGATTGCCTATATGTTCCTAAAAAAGTTTTATTTGCAAAATCTGATTTAAAAATTAATGATCTTCTATTTAGCAAACCTATCCGCGTACAACGTGCATTAGAAAAGGCTGGGTCTTCCGTCAAGTTATTAAGCTGGTGATCTGTACAGGTTTGATGGGCTTCATTATTGAGCAAGTAAGCAGTTTTTATAATTTTATTCTCTTGATTCCAACATACTAATAATTAAGCACTCATTTTCTTTTTCAGTACATTAATCCAATTGTCAAGAATTCTCAACACCCTTTGAAAGGAAATTTTCTGTATGCTATAGAACGAGTGTTAAAGTTGTCGATTCCAACTCTCTATGTGTGGCTTTGCATGTTCTATTGCTTTTTTCATCTATGGTAAGTCATGTACATTAATCTCCATCTAAAGATTCTACAGTGTTGGTAAATTGATTTCATGTCATTTTATTCTCTGTTTAACAAATAAACATGAGAAGTGGTCCAGATTCAATTGAATAGATGCAACCTTTCTTCATGAATATACCTTTCTTCATGAATATACTTTATTTTCATTAAAGTGTCAAAGCCTCCTTGTTTCCTAATTGAGATGAACTAACGAATCTAAATATGTCTAGGATTGACATCTTAATTATTTGTATGCTAGTGGCACACTCGTTGAGTTGTGCCTTGTTACAATTTAGAAATGTTCAAGATGCCTGTAATTTGTTAAACAGAGTAAAACATTAGCTATTTGAATAGATACCATTCTCATATGTATGCACTTGTTTAACCAGAGAAGAATTTCTTACCAATGTAGGTTAAATATTCTTGCTGAGCTTATTCAATTTGGTGATCGCGAGTTCTATAAGGACTGGTGGAATGCAAAAACTGTTGAAGAGGTAGGGCAACAGTGTGAATGGCAACAACTTTATTTAAAGAGTTTGTAGTAACATATTTTTTTTTCCATCTGTTTTTTGCATGCGCGCCTTTGGGGCTACACCAGTATTGGAGGATGTGGAACATGGTATCTTTCTTATTCTGATCTTCAAGTTGTAGCCACATAGATAAATATGTAAAATTTAATTCAATTTCATGCTTCTTTGTGTTCATTATCGGTACACTTTTGAAAATCTTTTCATTTCAATATTTTTTATTTGTGATTCATTTTCTTTTAAAGGGCAAAAGATATCTTCCTTAAGTTATTTATTTTCTTGACTTGTTAAATTGAGAGATTAATTGTTTCGTAGTGCTGCTGTCTTCTCTTGATTCTCACTACACATTTTTAGATTCCTTGATTCCATCTTTTCATCAAATTTATTAATTGCATGAGAAGGTAATTAATTGAGCCATTCAAGTTAGTCTGTTTACTAAATGTTTCGTTGAGATCTTGTGAGTACCAAAGACATTGATCTTTTATTATTCTCGTTACCAAACACCGGTTCTGCACTTTCTTACTTTTGTAAATGTATAATGTTTCTGCTTGTGTGAATTTGTTATTTTTCATCTCACATCTTATTTCATATTTTTTGGACCAGACAACAACTAAAACAATCCATGAACTTTGGTATTCTATAATTTAGATCGTGCACCTCTTAGTTTGTGTTCTATTCTAGATCATTTTTGGACTGGTTCTTCAATTTTAGATTACTATAAAGCTAGAAAGTGCTGATTACATCGGGCCTATTTTTCTCTACAATCATGGAATATACGCAAATATACAATGTGCTGTGGGATTTCTCACTATTATCTTGCTATTGGATGTCATCAGCACAAATACTTATTGTTCTCTAACAACGGTTTTTGGCCTCTTACAGCCTGTCCATAAGTGGATGATTCGCCACATATACTTTCCTTGCTTACGCAATGGTATACCAAAGGTATTATTTCTGTTGCTTGTTCACGATGATACCTAGTCTTAATTTAATGATGAAATATTTATTACAACTATGTGAACTCCCGCTCTGAAGTCTTTTGGCTTGGCCACTGCTTTAGCCCTCAATAATATATGCTTTCCTAAATTGTTACTAATACATTTAATGTCTTTTTTTCAAAGGAATAATCCATGCCAAAATCACCCTTTTGAATTCTTCAGAACTATGTGATAAGAATATGAGGGATAACGATTACACGTTTTATTTACCCACAATATGAGTGTCTAGTTGACTCCTCCAAGAGCATGGTGCAGTGTGAATTTATTAATTATTATTAAATATTATGTTAGTGGGTTAGTGGTATTAGTTCATGTGTTTTACTTTATTGATTATTATATTTTCTAAAAGTTGACATAAAGGCTTGAGTCCATTGTAGTATGGTAGCTTATGAATAATGAAATATTAAATTACTACTCTCCGTGGTATCTTTTCTCTGTCTCTTTACTAACCCCTAAAAAACATTCTCTTCTTTCTCTTCTTCTTTGCTCTCTACCTCTCTTCTCGATCCTTTTCCTCTACTTTGCCCCCAGGTTCTCTACATTCTCACAATGTCATTGCCCCCATTAGTAGACTAACTCTGGCTTGCTAGCTCCCACTCACACCAACATCCCCTCCCTATTTGCAAGACCAATAGCATTCCTTCTCATCACGGGCCACATCGCCAACCAATTTACCATAGTTTCCCGACCCTACCACATCCATCTTAGCATCTTCACATGATCATCCCTCATTCCTTCCTCTTTGGCACAAGTGGAATCAATAAAAGAGTAATGATCGTGGATGAGGATGTCATTAATGACAAAGATAAAGAATTGTTGTTGTCTGAACGTTGCAAATGTGACACTCCTTGTTCTCTTGTATCTCCCTATTTCAACATTTTCAATGAATCCCTCACCCTTAAGTTGTTGCTAAAGTATCTCGCCACCTGCATACTACTACATGATCTTGTTCACGCCAAGCTGGCGACAACCTTATTGCGACACCAAGTAGTGACAGCAACAAGCACCTCATGTGCATGTCTTGCAATGAATTGTATGTTGTGGCTAACAACTTATGGTGAATTGTGGATCATGGTAAGATGGGGGCTCATTGCTAGCTGTGCCCATGTCTCACTGTGAGACCAACAAGTAATACAGTGTTGTGTTGCCCATGGAGCAGTCCCTCATCTTTGCCTCTCGGTTGATGCTGCTTCCACATTATTGTTGTCTTCAACGCCTTCTACCGCCTTTGCCTTTTGTCCCCGTCACAAAGAAGCTAAGCTAAGGAGCCAAAGGCTTCTAAACTCCCTAAGGAGAAGAAGCCCTTTGCCCTCGAGGTCTTTGCATCTCTATCATAATTCATAATAGTATAATACTCTCATAACCTTCTTACACATTCACCTCTACACCACCTTTACCACATCCATCTAAGACTTCTCGTGATGCGTCATCAAGCAACACATGATCCATGATTTAGGTCGTGGGTGAGGGAAAAGCAGAGAACATTGTCACATGTTGACCATGTGAGACGCCAAGCATAAAAAATGTTATTTCATGGAAAATCAGAAAATATGAAAAAAAAAAGTTATTTTAGAAGGTATTAATATTCATCATGTAGAGTCAACTTGTTGGAGTCAAGTTCTTTTTCAGTAGAGGTGAACGGCGAGGTGTAATCTTATACTAAATATTGTGTTGGGTAATCAGATATTAGGGCACGTGGTAGTGGGTAGGTTAAGTTTATTGGTTATTATGTTGTGTAAAACCTTATCTCAAGGCTTAAGCTTATTGTAATAGGATAGTTTATGGTTATGAAATATTAAACTACTACTCTTCTCTGTAGGTCTTGTCTATGTCATTCTAATCCCCTTAGAAGCGGAGTTCTTTTTTGCTCTTTTTTCTTCACTTTTTTCAGCCTACCTCGCATCTCAATACTCTTGGCATCCATGTGATATATATTACTTAGGATAACTATTCGAATTCTTTTTTTCTTAGCACAGAAATAATTATTAGCTTTACTTTGACATCTCAAATTTAATGCTTTATAATTGGTAAGAATGTAAGATATCTCTATTTGACTTAAGGTATACATTTCTTTTCAGATCTTGGTTTTTATATTTTTATTATATTTTGTTGCAGATTGTTGCTATTCTAATTTCCTTCCTTGTTTCTGCAGTATTCCATGAGGTAATGCAAATGCTCTCAGAACTGTTGCATATTGTTTAATGTGTTATTTTCATGTTTAAGAGAAATCTTCTATTTTTGTTCTGTTTTCTTGAGTTAGAATTGCGTTTCTTATGGAATAAAATCTTAGTAGAATTGCAAAGTGAAGCAATGTTTGCTCTTCTCTTCTACAATACAAGTTTTGCTTGAGCTTCTCTGCTGCAACCCAAGTTCAGCACAGTGTACTTGTGATAAGGATAATCATCTCCCGGACAATTTTGTATGCCATTTCAAGCGATATTTTGGAGCCTAGATTATTGTTTGGAGCCTAATGGTCTCATGCTGTCGTACTGTATGGGTTGACACTGATCAGTTCTTGATTATCAATTCAGAGTTTCAGATAGGTGGCAAAACCCCTCTTACCTATCAGAAATTGTCTGGTTCATCGTGCAATCATAAAATTTTTTTAAGTTGATCAGACTTGAATGAATGAGACAAAAATATATGTTTCTCATTGAAATTTAACTAAGCTTAATGAGCTTCCTGAGGGTAGGAATTTGTTCAAAGATTTCAAACAACAATCCTTGTCGTATCACACTACTAAATATGTCAACAATCCATAGTTTCCTTTTTATCTTTGACCTGTCAACCCTTGTGTGAATAGCCTAGTTCTAGAGAATCATCCTTCTAGACTTCACAAGCATTTTTTTTTACCCAAGGCAACTGACACTTTATGTTTAGCTGTAGTTTCTTCTCTTTCTCCAAAGTTGATCATTGAGAAATTTAACTTGATTTTTTGGAAGTCAATGAATCTTTGATAGTGGGAAGGTTCAGAGGGAGCAGGCCTGGCCCCTAAGTACATGATGTTTAGCATCGGACAATACGGTTGGTGCATACTGTTATGGGATTTGATATCAAGATGAGCTTTACATTTGAGTATTGGTCCCTTATAGAATGACACTGATTCCATTTCCATAGATCGTATTACTGTTCATCCTGAGTTGATTGGCATGAAATCCTTTGCATAACTTGACTTTCCTGTATACGTTTAGCAGCATTCTGATCTAATGATCTTCAGTTGTGCTGAAGCATAGAGAGGTTACTTCATTAAATTTCTCGTCTTTTTAGTCATTGTTACTTACATAACATGATAATCTGTCACTCCCATGAATGTTGCTTTGATGTGCTTATTTGTCTTTTTGTGTTATCAGTTTCTGTTTTGTAGATGATTTTACATCATGTTCGTCACATTTTTTTTTGTCTTTTGACACCTAAAAATGACAGTTTTTTACCCTTCTTTGCTTCTCTCTAAGCATCTGTATAACAAATTCATTTTTCAGCTCTGTGTTGCCGTTCCCTGCCACATATTCAAGTTCTGGGCATTTCTAGGAATATTATTTCAGGTATATGGCCACAGATGGAACCTGTCCTCTCAGTCAATCAAACTTGCATTTCAACTTTTAGTGCTTGTTTATATTCAGTAAAACGCCATTCCAAAATTTCACTCCAATTTCAACTTCACTAATGAATTGATGGCTACAGGATGCTGGACTTTAGTTTCCTTGAATATATTTATTTGAATTCAAAACTTGTGTGAAATATGCTAATTCATCAAGAAGGATATGTTTGTGGCACTTTAGCTGATAAATGCTATAGCATAGCATCCGAACTACAATACATTGTGCATTAAAATAATTTTTGCTTTTACCTGATGCTTAATGATGGATTCCTTCCTTTTCTGAAATCCTTCGTATCATTATTTTTGTGGCAGATACCCCTGGTCATCCTGACAAAGTACCTCCAGAATAAATTCCGAAATACCATGGTACAGTTTATTCCATGGCTCACGTATTGTATTCTGTTCCTTTTGTATTTTGCAAACACAATTAATCGCAAACGCTTCTTTTTATTGCCAGGTTGGGAATATGATCTTCTGGTTCTTCTTCTGCATTCTTGGACAACCAATGTGCGTCCTCTTGTACTACCATGATGTGATGAACAGGAGAGTGAGGAACGGTTCAATTGCTAACATTTAATCATCCATATACGCTAAAAGATAGTGCTGATTAACTGTATAAAAAAATATGTAACAATTGACATGTCAGGCTATTTCTTGCCCTTTAATTCTCCAAAGTGATGTTTTCTTCCTGCTATATGTGTGTTTTTATATATATATCTATATATATTTATATAATCTGATTAATTAATGGTCCATGCATATATACAAACTGTATCTAGCTTCTAGCATCGCCACATGTCAATGAATTATAGTCTGAACCAGTCAATGCCTACGTTTGCCCTTATTCCTGCATTCTTGAGCTTACATTTTGTGATCAAATTATGCATGCATGCATGCAGTTCCTTCTACGCTATGGAGTTAAAACATACGAATCAGTGCTGAAAGCAAACGAGGACAAAGCTAGGCACATCATTTATATGTCTACTTGTACATTTATCATTCGTTGACTATTAATCAACAATATCTTATCCAGTGATACAATTAATTTTCTTTTTCCTTACTCTTCATCCCACATGGATCGATGCATTCTATTACATCATTGATAGACTATGCGTTGTTTATAGTTCAGTTCAGTACTTATCTGTTGGAAAAGGGTGGACTAATTAAGTACCTGCCGCCATTACTAGACTATTAACGTCAACACCGCCGCCGTGATACCAGCCGTCGGATGCGGTGTCCATAGCCAAACATAAAACGGCGATGGAGGCTGCCAAGTGTGACGCCTGCGGTCGATAGGGCTCGGGACCCAGGCCTATTTCGCATACAGCGACACCCTCAATTCGTCCGCGTGTTCAAATGGGTGTGGCGTCAGCTTCCGGTTCACCATGGTTAGGCGCCGTCGCCCTGCTCGGTGATGTCATCGCCCACGTGACATCCCTGGTCTCTCCCCAGCTCCGTTTGCGCTACAAATAACGCCGGAGGGGGGGAGGTGCGGGACAGCAAAGGCAAACGATCCAATGGCGACTGCGTCGGCGTGGAAGAGAAAGGGAGCGGCGGCGCTGTCGATCGACGGGGCCGAGGAGGAGTCGCCGGAAGAGTTGGTGGGGCGGCTGATCCGCGAGAACCCGGCGGTAATCTTCAGCCGGCGGGGCTGCTGCATGAGCCACGTCATGAAGCGGCTGCTCGTGGCGGTGGGCGCGCACCCGGCCGCCATCGAGCTGGGGGAGGCGGCCGACGAGGAGGCAGCCGCCGTCGCGGCAGGGGGCTCCGGGCTGCCGGCCCTCTTCGTCGGTGGTGTCGCCGTGGGTGGCCTCGACGTCCTCATGGGCCTCCACCTCCGCGACCGCCTCGTCCCCATGCTCCGGGAGGCCGGCGCCCTGCCCTGCTGACGCGTGTTGCCTTCCTCATCTCTTTGTTCGGCCCGGCGCCTATCCTCTTCTCCCTTTCGAACCAATCAACTGATCCGAGCACCGTACTGTAAAAAAACAACTAAATAGGGACATGGCAATGTCCATACGAGGAAAGAAGAAAACTGAGGGATGAAGAAATTCTAGCTGCATGCACGATCATTTTACGATGAATGCAAGAACTGCAACTTTGTGCAAATTGTGTTCCTTATTTCTTCTTCCTTTGCTGCTGATTATTTTGGAGTGAATCAAATAATCATGAAACTTAATGTCCCGCAAGTTGGTGCGTTACGGGCACGACAAGAATGCCGAGAGGGGAGCAGGAAAATTTACGATGAAGACAATTAAATCTTGCTGCGCTCGCAATAAATTATTGCTTTATTTGGTGTAATTATATATTTACATGCACAACAAAGCTGGCATTGGAAGTTAGCTTCTCCTGGTTTTGTCTCCTTTTGGTTTGACCTTGTTCCTGAATAGTGGCGGTCAGCAGTAGATCGATTTAATGTGACCTAATTAAAGAAATTAATATATATTGTTTCCGGTCCGATCTAAGAAATAGGAGTGCGCCTGAGACGAGTTCAAGTTCGAGTTCGCTGGGTTTGGTTTATTTAGCCGCTCCAACTCCCCGCAATCGCCGTCGCCTCATTTGGAAACTGTTCACTGGCCCTCTCCCTGCTCTACGGCTCTACCCCAGGCGGTGCGAACTAGGGTTTACGTCTCTTCTCCCTGGGCGCTCAGATCCATTATCGAATCTTCGATCCTTCTCAGGCTCCGTTGGTGGAACAAGCATTCTATTGATCATGGGTCTCTCCGAGGGAGACGCCGACGCCGCTGCCAGCGAGTACGATCGAGGTGGAAGGGGATAAGGATGGAGGTGGAAGAGGAGAGTTCCGGATTAAGAGTATGTATAATGCCGATGGCGGTGGCGAGGAGATGAAGCAAACCGATGCTGGTTCTTCTTCATCTGGGTTAGTGGTTTTTTCCTTATCGTATATCTTTGTTCAGATCGTTCTGAATTTGTTGCTGCTTGTGGTTTCATGTAGTTTAATATATTGGCACGTATGGGTTTAGAGTCGAATGATATATTTTTTCACAATGCTTCGATCTAACCTTGCATTTTATTGTTCGGATCCTTCTTTTCATTATTTTTATTTTTTATTTTTTTTAAAAAAATCTTCCTTGGTGGTGCCGCTTGGGAAACACTAGAAGGAAGGTGCCTTACTTTGAGGAACTTAAACGTGGATGACGTCTTCAATCAATATTGAGTGCGTGCAGGTGTTTGTTTGGTTAATGTTTGTCGTTTGTGTTTCTGAGCTCATTGATCAATTCAATGGTGGGAATAATTCATTTATTTTCCTCTCAATCATAGAGTTGCTTGTGGATGAGGACAAACCAAAAGTTGAGCAATGATACTTTACTGAATTGAGCATAGAATAAGGTAACTAGGTATGCACACCATAGTATATTCATTATGGTTTCGTTATTATTAGCTTTCGTAGTACTAAAACTATTGTTCTCCCAAAGGTTTTGCTTTCCCTTGTACTATGTTACAGGTAGAGGCTTAAGAATTTTATATTTTTTAAGCAGTGGGGATGATTCTATTTATTGCACAACAGATTTAAACTCAAACTGAAGATGCTTACCTACTGATTACTGAATATGCGCTTTGAAACAGCCATTCCATCATTCAACTGCCATTGAATCCAATTTAAGGCATAAGTAAAGCCATTAGAGTTTGAGTTGAGACAGTAGGATGAATCTAGTATACAGCTTTATAGACAGCAGGGATGAATCAATTGTGTACAAATTCCATGGAATTGTGAATATTCTGAAAAGATGACCTATGACAACCCATCTGGTGGGGTTTTTTTCTGGATTATTTCTAGCTTTGGCAAGTATAGAAAGTTGGTGAAAGATACAAATATGCTGCATGATCAAATCATCTTTGTGATAGCAAGTTAAGGGTAAATGGATGAGTACTTGAGGCCATGAGTTATAAAAACTAAATTAGAATGACATACATTATTTTCTAGTGACATGATATTTTGTAACATGCATCTTTGAAGTTCTTTATATTTTGAATATTTTATTCAACTTCTTTGGCTGTATTATTTTTCCGTGAATTTATATTTTTCATCTCCATAATAATAGTCAATTCAGAGATTTAATGGTGTCTTCTCTTGCTTTAATGGTTACTGCCAAACTAATTAGCGTGGGTCTTAGGTTCAAGCTTTTTTTTATACACATGGATTGTTCTTGTACTTCTTAAGTTGTCTTCTCGATAAGAAATTAAGAATTTGCTAAAGTAAATTGATTTGCCTTCCATGATAATGGTTTTGGTAGATATTTTGTTTCTTTTTTCAACTACCCATCACTGGGCCACAATTTTCAGCACAGTCACTGTAAATATAATATGGACTCTAGTTTCCCGTGAAATAATTCAATGTCTTCTTCTAATGATGTGGCTGGTAGCTAATTTGTTAAAGCACAAATATGGCTGATTCCCATGTTCTGTATTTGTCTCTCAGTTCTGTAAGTCTCGGATTGAAAATTTAGCGTAGCTTTTATCTTGGACTAACTACAGTAGTTGCATGTACAAGTTGCAATTGCCCAACATTTCAACACCGGCGTTGAGAAGACATATGATACTCCTAATATCCATTAGGTATTCAGCATGTGGATAGAATGTATGGTTCTTTTTTCTTTTCTAGGTTGTCTTACATTCTACCAGGTCTCTAGTGCAACTCTCACATAAATGAAATAAAAGAGAAATACTTAAATAAGATTGCATTACATTTAGATTAATCTTTTACCTTGAGCACATGCAATGGTGCTGTGAAAGGTCAAACAAAACCAATTTAAGACAATTTTATATCACATGGGTGTATTAAAGTAATGCCGGAAATGATTCCCAATGGCATCGCATAATGGTTCAGTGATGAGATTCCCAGAACTATTTATTTTTTGTCAGTTGCTTGGAACAAGTAATGTCAAATAATATAGCATGATCAAGGTTCGTACTTTGTTGTGGAAATAGATTGTCTGCGATCCTTTAAAATATGACCATTTCTGTTTATTGTGCATGGCTGTGTTCAAGTGACACTGCTTATGTTGATGACAAGCTTTGCAATTAAACACTATACTTTTACATACAGATGGTAATTTCTTAAAGCATTTTTAAACAATTAAAAAACTATTGTATGCAGATATCAGAAATAACCCATTATTATTTGTTCACTGACAACGTGTTTTAGGCGCAAAATTTTGTAGAAATAGGAGTATTGAAATTACATTTCTTAAAAAAACTGTGACGAGCTTTTAAAATATCTTCTGTTTTATTCATCCTATTGTATAAGGTGAGTTACTAAAATTTTTACTGATCTGGATTTGAGTACACATCTGAATGTTGAATTACGTACTTTTAAAATTTGATAAAGTTATTGTACTATTGATGCAATTTCAGATTATCTGAAACTAGCTTGAACGTGTTTAATTTCTGGAACAGATAGATACTGAAATAACACTTGTATGAAGCATGAATCAGTGTTGGCCTAGAGAAGCACTACATGAAATCTGAACTTCACCAATAGGAAGGGAAATGTGCATCACATCTCCTGCAGTCCATTCACTATTTGGTCATGTTTGTCCAAGGAAACTTGCCAGTAGTGGATTTGGTCCCAGCCTAAGCTCAAACCTAAAGATTACAAATAATTAAACTTTTGATCACGTTTAAGTGGGAAATTGTGAATAGCACCTTGTAACCGATGGATGCAAATATATTCCTAAATATCTACAAAAATACCCAGTCCTTGTTATTGTATTATCAGAAAAATGCAAAAGGCTGGAACTATTGTCAATGGTATATGATATCAGGATGGAGGATTGTTCTTGTGGGATGATATGTTTTGGGGTAAATTAGAGAGCTCTGAAGACTTAAGCTGAAAGTGTAAATACATTAAATTTGGGGATGTTTTCGACATTCTTTATTGAATCTAGGGCTGTCTTATGATGGGTAAAATGTTGCTGCCTTTTTTTTGGGTAGCATGACAGAAATGCACTCGAATCTGAAGAGAAAAGAGGAGAAAATTTTGGATAGTTCCTGCACAAGTGGACGATTAGTTGGTGAAACACCATTAAATTGAGCCATGTTAAGGAATAATTTACCTTTATTCTAGACTGTTGGGTTTCATTTTAGAGTTCTTTAAGGTTGATTTTTGTTTAGTTTTTATTAGTGTTGAATTTTGGATTAATTTTCTTTTAGATTGGTTTCAACCTGTGCGGGTGACGGCCATAATTTTATTTGTGATCTAAGTGTATATCATCTTTGTTGTATGTTGATGTATTTGCGTTTAATTTTTTGGCTTGTGATAAAATAATTGATTTCTGTTGTTGATTAGTGGATGTTTCGATTGATTGAAGCCCTGTTGTATTTTCCTTATGCATTGAAGGATTTTTTTAGATAAATTTTAGTTTTTTGTAATACTTTGTGTTGCTGTTCTGACGTTGTTTAGTTAGTCATTGTTGTTCGGTGTTTAATCTTATTAGAGAAATTTTTTTTTGGGTTATTTAGCACTTATGCTAGGTATCTTGTTTGGTATATTTGTGTGTCTATTGCTTGTTTCCCAACATGTAATTCTGATATAATACGATAAATGCATACCTAAATGATGAAGTTTTAGTTAAATATCACAGATAAAGGGCAAAAGTAACTTATTCTCTGGTTGTGTGCTATACTAACAAAACTTCTTTGCTATGATTCCTATCTTAAGCTGTGTTTTGTTTGATCCATAGCACATGCTGTTGAATTTTGAATCGTCATGTATCTTCCATCAGTCCATGTCTTTACTTTTAGTTGTGTTCCAAGCAGATTACCAATTGTTCCATGCACGATTTGGTTGTTGCAGAAACATTCAGTAATTATCTAAGTATCGGGAAACAATTGGCACTGCAGTAGTGAAGGACACGTGTAGGCACATGCCGAGAGCATTCTTTTAAACATAAATTATTTTTTCAACTAGAATTGTTATAAGCGTTCAAGTACTAAAGTTTAGGCAACTCAGGTGTCCAAAACTCCGTTCATAGATTAGGTTTAGAACATTGGGCAAGTTAGGTGGTCGCTTGATTGTGGAGTAACCATCCTTTCTCTGCAGGAATTGTTTGCCCCATAGGATACTGATAACTTTTGCTTGTGGCTCTAATTAACGTATTAGCTTTTATGCAATCCGTTCAAATATAACCATGATTTCCTTGGCGTGAGTGAAGAGTACACGTATTGTAGTGCACTTTTGGATCCAAGAGGATTTGGCTTTGTGCATGTGCTGATCCATTTGTTATTGACAAGGTTTTTGATGACGAGCATGCCATAGGGCATAGAGGGTCGAACAGTGTGTTTTATAGTTATTGACTGTTTCCAATCATTGGCATGCTCAGGTGGAAGTTCAGAGAATGGTCTCAAATATATGCAGTCGATAGCTGGCTCCAAGACGACGCTTGTAGGACTAACTGCACCTTATTCGGTGAGAGAGCTACCATTTTGGTAATGATCATGTAGCCATCTCGTTATGAAATTTAATGATGAAAAACATTGAGATGAATTGAAGTATCATTGCTCCTCGTATGGTGAAGTACTTTCAGCGCCAAATAATGCTTGGTCACAGTACTCGGTAGTCGCTTGGTCTTAAGAACTAATGTTATTATATATATAATCCATGGAGCAAATAGCTGAAAAATTTTCCTAGGCGGGGACATTGTTAAGCACGCCTGTACTTTGGACGTTGATGTTGCTTTAAAACTTGTGCAGTTGGAGATGAATCAATGTTGTAATTTTAAAGCAATATCAAAGGGTTCGATGGAAGCGTGCTGAACAATCCTAGCCCCGGCTAAGAAAATTTTTCCAAATAGATGTACCCTGTTATTTTCCATGCAGGCTGGACCATATGATTGGTGTAACTTCATCCTACTGTAACGTTTGCTAATAATCGATGCCTGCTCACTATTTAATGCGGCGAACATGTACCTCAGATCTAATAAACACTTGCAGAGGAAGCCGAACGCTGTTGTGCCCGAGATAGGAAATCACCGGAGAAGCGGACCTTGTTTCATACGTGGGCCATGGAGGCTTACCGAGTTTCGAACGTAGCAAGCACCGTGTTGGCAAATTGGGCGCGACTACCCGTCATAATGTCGACATGCTTCTCGGCATACCAGGGCGAACTCCGCTACTTTTCTCTGACTCACGCACCAGACGGCCTGTTACCGCGCATCACAGCCGTCCGATCCAACAATCAAACAAGAAATTATGGTAAGAGCAACCGCGCATCCTCTGACTTATCATGCTCCCACGGGCACATCACCCTCGGCGATGACGACATGTTTTGCATCTGATTGTTATATAAAATACGCCACGCAACGCCGCACTGCTTCCCCATCTCCGATCCTCGATTGGTCTTCGATTGGCCGAAGAGAACGCGACGCAATCGCCGGATACGATCTTTCTCCCCATCTCTCTCGAAGAGGTATGAATTCTACATAGGCTTTTGCTTTTCGCCTGGCGCAACTTGAGGTTATGGGAATCTAATTGTGATTCCGCTCAGGTGTTTGATTCCTCAATCGATTCGGCGAATAACTGAACTTTTTTCAGGCAACAGACGCTTGCTCCCTGTTCCAATTTCTTTCGTAATACTTGCGTCTTTGGCCCGTAAAAGTGGCTGATTTGTGTTGTTTCTGCAGAGATGGTATCGTCGTCGTTCGCGGCGACTAGATGCGGAGCCTTCGAGGTGGTGGAGTGTCGTGACGATGAGGCGGCATTGTGGCTGAAGATTTTGGCGATCGTAACGATCCTAGTGGCCGGAGTCGCTGGCGTTGCTATACCCCTGCTGGGGAGGAACCGGCGGTTGCTACGTAGCGATACGGGCCTATTCGTCTGCGCGAAGGCTTTCGCCGCTGGCGTCATTCTGGCAACGGGCTTCGTGCATATGCTGCACGGCGCGCAAGAGTCGCTCACCAATCCTTGCCTCCCAGAATCTCCCTGGAGGGTCTTCCCCTTCGCCGGCTTCGTAGCAATGTTGGCAGCGCTCGGCACACTCGTCGTTGACTTCCTGGGCACCCAGTTCTACGAGCGAAAGCACCGATTGGAGGCGAGAGAGGCCATAAATAAGGCCGGGGCCACTCCATCGGTGTCAGAGGTTGATAACGGGATAAGGATTGCCCTGATCTCGGCACCGGAGGCAGCTGGGAGCGAGAAGGACAAAATGCACATCGTGGGGATCCACGCCCATGCCGCGGAGCACCGCCACAGTCATGCGCACATACATGGGGCGTGCGACGGCCGCGCAGCACCGGACGGTCACTCTCATAGTCACGGCCATGTTCTTGCGCACGGGGGCGATAGCCAGCCCTCCTCCCACGTGCGGCATGTTGTAGTATCCCAGGTAGTTCATTTCTTCGTAAGCGTTTAGTTGAAATGAGATGAACACACAATTGAATGAAGCGTAATTTTGTGGTTATTAATAATTAATAGATACTGGAGCTGGGCATTGTCTCGCACTCCGTTATCATCGGTCTCTCGTTGGGCGTGTCGCAGAGTCCATGCACCATTAAGCCACTGGTTGCTGCCCTCTCATTCCACCAGTTCTTCGAAGGCTTCGCGTTGGGCGGATGCATCTCTCAGGTGAGCCGGTGATCGAGCGGGCAATTGCTTATTCCTAATTTGTTTTCTCCGCTTGTTTATCAAAGCAATGTTCGATGTTGTTCTCTTTTAGGCACAGTTCAAGAACATGGCGGCGGCCGTGATGGCGTGCTTCTTCGCGATCACGACGCCGGCCGGGATCGCGGTGGGAGCGGGCATCGCGTCGTCATACAATGGAAACAGCCCTCGTGCACTGGTGGTGGAGGGGCTGCTGGACTCGATGTCGGCGGGGATTCTGATCTATATGGCCTTGGTGGATCTGATTGCTGCCGATTTCCTCAGCCGGACAATGAGTTGCAACGTGCGGCTGCAGGTAGCGTCCTACGTGGCGCTATTCCTTGGCGCTGGAGCGATGTCGGCCCTCGCCATCTGGGCTTGATTTGAAATGATCCTAGTCCTCTCCATCGCACGATCTTTTGGAGTGGTGATCTTGGAACGCAATAGAGCTTTTTTATGAGATCAATTATTTGGTTGGACATTGATTTCTTAGTTAAACGATATAAAAAAGATTAATTATAAACAAATAATTAATAGATTTGTCGCGCTTTGGTCAGTTCTGAGTATGTATTAACAAAACTTCCAGAGTTGAAAATAGGCTGATTCGTTAAAGAACGATTTCCGTTTTACATTATGTATGCCTTATTATTCTCTGAAATTTCCCCTTAAATTCTGAGCAGCTACTCTAGCTACTACAGCTGTTGCCGCTTCTTTTGGCGCTTTCAAGTAGGCGAAAAGTGGCAAGGTTTACTGATGGGATCAAGACATTGACCCCCTGGGTCGAACAGATGAGGACGAGTTTTCATGTTGTCATCTAGACCGCCATGGATCTATAAATATTGTATCTCTTGCTTTTCTAGGAAGAGTTCAGATGTGCTTAACAAAAAAAAATATTTGTGCGGTGTATATTGCTAAATAAGGCAGCAATTGCCGACTCCAGTTTGGAGTTTGACCGGTCGAGATTTGTGAGTGGTCGTCGTTGCTCACGCATCACCTCTGAAGTGGTGCTACTAAGTTGCTATCGCCGCCCTCGGCCCTCCGTACATGTGCACGATCTTCGGCCCAAGCATTGGTTTCCACCCGTCATCGGTCCAGTTTAGAGTTGCTAGAGTTTTGGCTTTTGGCTGCTTTGAGTAGAGCTAGTCGGAGTAGAGCTGATCTGAAAAGCTGAGACTGTTTAGGTGTTTTAGCTGGTTTGATAAGCAACTGTGAACTGTTGTGCTGTGCTGTTCAGTTCTATTAAAAAAAATTTAAAATTTATTCTTAAAATTTAAAATTATTTTACACAATAATAAATAATTTTTAAATATTTAAAAATAGATGTAAAATTTTATAATTTACAATAAAAATAATTTTTATACATACAAAATTTTATAATTTACAATAGAAATAATTTTTCATCCATGTATATAAAAAATTTAAAATTATTTAATATAATAATAAATATATTATTAACTATTTTATATTTATATATATATCCTAATACATCACAAATATAAATTTAAAATTAGTATTGATTAATATATTTTTTATTATTTTAATTTTAAAAATTAGTATTAATTAATATATCTAATTTTATATTTAATTTTTTTGATTTTTACCTTATACCTATAAATAAAAAAATAAAAAAATAAAAAAAAATCTCAAATCTGGGATTTGGGAGATGGATTTCTCGTCGTCGTCGCCTCGCTGTCGAAACGTTCGACGTAAGCAACAGACGGCGAAATCGGGCGGCGACGAATGGCTCTCAGATCTGCTCGCGAACCAAGATGATGGGCGACGACGGCCGAAGGCGGCGACGGACGGCTCTCAGATCTGCGCGCGATGTAGATTTGCTTGAACTCTCGTCGCTGATGGGCAAAGAGGAGTCGCTGAAGGAAGCTAGAGAAGAGATCAAGCGTCGCCTCCTACGAAGATCGGGCGTCGCATTCTGCGAAGATCGGGCATCACCTCCGGTGAAGATCCTGCGTCGTTGAGGGGCGTCGAGTGTTTAGGGCCGATGGCGAACGGAGCAAGGGTGAAGATGAGTCGTGGAAGGAAGGAAGAGAAGAGATCAGGCGGCAATGCGAGGAGGGGATGACTGACAAAGATCTCTGGTCGCTGATGGGTGTCGAGCATTCAGGGTCGATGGCGAACAGAGCAAGGGTGAAGACGAGTCAAGCAAAGGCGTAGATGAACGGAGCAGTCACGGGCGATTGGCAGGCGGTGACGAACGAGGAGCAACATGGGCGAGAAATCGGAAGGCGGTAGTTACTGTGCAAAAGAAGCCGTCTTCACATTTCGGGAAAGCTAACCTTAGGCGGCTTTCCATCAACAGTGTGGCTTCTCATTTGGGAACTGAGAAGTCGCGCTCCAAACACGCAAACTTCTCAAAAGGAGCTGCCCGCAAATGCAAACACAACTAAAAGCTGCCTCCAAACGGGCCCATCGTCACTTGCTGCTCGTTGTTCCATTTGGTCACCAGCTCCTCTCGTGATCGCCTCATTTCCCGTCACCAAACCCTCTCCACGTGGCTTGCTGCTACGACGCTAAGGCCTATTTTATTGGGGAGAAAAAGGAGAGAAGAGAAAGAAATATTATTTTTCTCCTGATTTATTAAAGAGACTGATTTGGAGGGAAAGAAAAGGGGACCACTTTTCTCCCCTTTTGCACTCTCTTCAAAAGAGGGAGAAAACACTTTTCTCCCCTCCCTTGCTGCTAACCTCACTATTTTTCTTCTCACTTATTTTTCTTCCTTTCCTTTTTACTCTTCTCTCTCTTTTTCTTGCCCCCCAATAAAACAGGCCTTAAAGTTATGTATACTAGGAGGGATTTTAGGGAGGAAGGGATTAATCTAAAAAAAATCTCTTGTATACCAGGAAGGATGGATCTATAAGAGGAAAATTTGGGTGGATGAAGGAGGAAAAAAATTCCTCCTTTCTCATCCATCCAAATCGGGTGGAAATCTTGGCGCGTGACGGCTGAATATTAACGTGTGAGAAGAAAATAGATCTTTGCATGTCTTTTTCGAAGTTCTTCCGCCTGTTTCATGTTGCTGCTGCTAGCTGCCGCTCGCCGCCTTGCTGATCACCGCCGCCTCTGCTGCTCAAGGTAACGAGTCATTTTCTTATTCTCCTTTTCAATACTGTCGCCCCCTTTGCTAATGTCGTCGTTCTTCTCCTCCCTTTGATATTCAACATCGTTGCCCTCCTCCCCTTTTGATATTCAACACTGTTGCCCATTTGCTCGCCGCCATCGCTAAGGGCATAGTTGATCGCGGTGGAGTATCTTCTCTAAAAAGGCGATTTACAATATGAAAAAAAAAAACTCATTATAGTTTATTGTATTTACTAATGCTTTATTTTATCTGAACTGTTTATTTTTTTTACATATATAATATGATCTTACCAGTGAGCTGATAAATTAGTGTATTCAACTGAGCCTGTTTATTCTTCATGAATGTAATAATAAGTTAATAAAAATGCTTGACTCATTTATAAACTAAATCTAAAGGGAAAACTTTTCTTAGCTTGTTGAGAAAATGTGTTGAGCTGAAACTAACTTTCTATCTAAGCACTGAGATGCTTTATCATTGAGAAAAGGGTGTGCACAGTTAGATTAACTAAATTATTGCCTAAATTTCGGTTAACTAAATTATTACCTTAATTTCTCTCCTGAACTGCAAGATAATAATTCGGTAAAATTAATAACTATTTCTGAACGGTATACTTCAGAAATCGTAACCTAATTTTCATATCAGTTAACTTCAGATATTGTTGGTTAATCATTCTATTTCAATATAATCTCTATTTTTTTATTTAACCAAAATTTAATAATTTACTAATAAAAAATACTGTTAAAAAACATCTAAATACAATGGAAATGTATATTACATATATAACGCTAAAGTCATGAAGTCTAAGGCCTTGTTTCCTTGGAAGGAAAATTAGAGGAAAAGAAAAGAAAAATAAATTTTCCATTGTTTTCTTGGATGGAAGGAAAAATTTAAGTGAAAAAGTGGATGAAAAATTTTATAACTTTACTTTCGAAACTTTTTCGCCCTAATTGGACAGAAAAGTCGGAGAAAACACAACGTCATTTCGCACGACCTTCGAAATTAATTTTCCTTCTTCTTGTCTTTTCTTCCAAGGAAACAGGATATAGATTTTTTTTTATTTCCCTAGAGTTTTCTTTCCTTGTAATTTTTCATTCCTTACAATTTTCCTTCCCTCCAAGAAAACAATGGGTAAAAGTGCAATTAAAATTAAAATGCTTTAATATCAAATAATCAAATACACTACACTACAAAAACAACAATTAACATAATACATCTACCAAATAAACAGCAAAAAAAAAATATAACCCTTTCAAATTATGCCAAATAATTATCAATCACAATCTATATCAATTTGAGTTGCATTTGACAATGTCATATATACAATAAAATAAATTCAATAGTGACATTAGAAAAAAAAATAAATAAAGAAATTTGTTATATATTACATAATAACATATCACAGACATTAATAGAGATGATCAATTGGTCCATGGCTCGCATGGCACGGCACTACATTGGCTGGGCATAACACAGCCTATTGACTAGTCAACAGGATGCGAGTGGGCCATGATACCATTCCAGGTTAGACTCGATTGAGCCATTCAAGCACGGGGTTGACTTAGGCATGACATACAGGCTTTTTTTTTTTTTTTTATTTCGGTGCCCAAATTTAAACTCTACCCATGTTATTTTACCTTAATAATCTTATAAAGTATAAAAAAAAAATTAAATTTAGGGGTATAATTACTTTTTAGTTATAAAATTATCATTTTACCCTCTTTTAATAATAAAAAATAAAAAATAAATTTATAAATTTATATTCAGTTTATTCCTATAATTTCTATAATAGTTTTCTATATTTTCACATTAAAATTTTAATTCTAATTAATTTTTATTATATTTTTTAAATCACGTAATTTTAAATTATTTTATTAATTTTGTAGTCTTTCGGTGTGAGTACGAGGGATAAACAAAATCATAAGTAATACAAGATTAAAAATAATTATTCCGAACGTTTGATCTTTCATCTAAACTTTCTTTGATGCCTTTTGTCGCTCTAGGAAGAAACTTACTTTTGTCTACTGTCCCTGTTACTGGTTAGGTTTTGAGCAAAAATGTCTTTTTATTTGTTATAGAATGACTTCTCCGCCAAGACCCATATAAGCCCATCAACTATTTATCACTGTCTGCCTCATCATTATTTATTTTTTTTCCTCCTCCGGCCCAGAACTGTTTATTTGAGTGGAGCCCATATAAGCCCATCAACTATTGGGCCATATATTTGAGGTTGGAGTGCCACCTGTGTAGGCCTGATCCAGTTGGATGCCGACGTAGAAGACACGCGCATTTATTAGAAGAAAGATTTTTTTTTTTCTGTGGTCAGGCGGCCCGAATGTTGTTTCAGAAAAAAAAGAAAAACAATGCGAAGTTGGCACGAAATGAAGACTTTGAACGGGTAACAACTTTTCTTCCTGCGACTCGTTCGGCTGCGCGAGTCTTTCTACTATTCAACTCCACTGCTCCCTCAATCGCCAAGTTGTGTCTTCTTCTCACTTTTCCTCTTCTGATCTTTGTCCCCTCCCTCTCAATCTCCCGGAGTAGTAATCTTCATCTTCCTATCTATATATAGGCACGTACACGTCAGGCTCTTTCCCTTAGATATAGGAGGCGAAACCATGGGTGGATCATGCAGTCTAGCTATGTAGATGCCTCAATCAACCATAGCTATTTGATCCTCAATCAATCATAGCTATTTGATTTCAAGTGAACGAGCCAGCTAGCTACTGATCGATCCTACCATTGATGGAGTCGTTGTCCCTCTTCCTCCTCGGCGCAGAAGACCGTCGCCGGTTCCTCCAGTTCGCCGGGCGTGTTCTCGGCTGCACTTACATCTGTACTTGGGCTGCCCACTATCACCCGGCATCTAAGTATGCATGCCATATCTGCGATGCACCTTCCATCTTCTTCTTCATTTGTCTAGTTAATGAATTTCCATACTTAGCTGGGGTTTAATTAACTTGGAACTATTTATTTTCCTTATGCTTCTACAGCAGCCACTTGATTTGCACAGATGGTTGGCACCAGGAAGAAGGCACTAGTAGTGCTACTACGCATAGATGTAGTACTTCGAGTGCAGGCCTCGTGTCTTTGAGGCTTTTCGATGCGTACCGTAGTTCCCTTTGCTCTATCCAAAGTGGGTATGTATGTTAACTAATACATTACTTATGTATATACACATATGACTTTAGTTTGTGTTTCGTGCTGGTGTTTTTTAGTCGTATTCCTGGACTGGCCTTCAACAGTGGTCTCTCCTACATTGAAATTAAGGAATCAGATCTAATGAGCATGGCCTCCATGAATGTACAAGGGCAATTCTACCAGGTGCATGCATGCCATATAAATGCATACTTCAGAATATTATTTGTGTTCTTAACTTTTCAAGTCCTTTTTATAAAAAAAAAAGAAAAGTAAAACTCATTTCGGGTATACTTCGTTTGTTGATTCAGGAAGCTGGAATTAAGGTTTGCGAATGCGTTATGAATATATACAGACTGTTATCTGTTGATGCAGTACAAATGATTTGATTTTACAGTAGAATGCATGCATCTTTGTTGTTCGTCTTACACAGACAGCCGTGTTCGCGGGATATAGAAATGGAGAAATCGAATTAGGGTTGACGACGCCAGTATTGACACATGTAAGGGTTTGGCAGAAGAATAAAGCTCGTTCATCTTCTTATTTTAGTTGTCATCTTGTGATTGATGTGATTGCTCATGAGAAATTAACAAATCAGTTCTGATTTTTGGCAGATGAACATGCAAATGAAGGTGCAGCAAGTGCTTAATGAAGATTTCATCCGGCAATTCTTGATCGTGTTGACAGGAGAGTTCCAGAACAGTAGTCGGCTCTCTTCGTCACCCCCGACGCCTCGACTTCTGTCGGCCATAGCAAGTACTAGCACCAGTCCTCCCACGGCGGCGCACGAGGGCACCGGTCTGGCGGGATTCCAAGAATACGCCGATCAGTTTTCGGGAGCCTGCACTCCACCACCCGACGTCGTCGACCAAGCTGCAGCTCCCAGAACAGCGCTTGAAGTTATCTCATCGGCTCCCTCCGCGTATCACCACCACTTGGAGCAATATCATCCACCTAGGACGGGGGCATTCGAGCCTTACCGCGATCTGATTCTTGATGCTCCACTAAAATTGGAGGCCACCACCGACCAGCACGGTTTGCCCCAGGGCCAGAGAATGATTAAGACGGGTATTGGAATCTTGAGAAGAGTAAACATAATGAGGAGAGCGGAGGCACAAGCGCAAGAGTTGTACCGTCTGCCGGCGGCGAGCATCAACCAGATGCACCGGGTGATGTCAGAGCGCAGGCGCAGGGTGAAGCTGAAAGAAAACTTGAATGCGCTCAGACTCGTTCTTCCACCGTGCTCTAAGGTTAAATTATTCCTTCTTATACATATTATTGAAAGCAGATAAAGATGTTAGAAGATCTAGGCCAAAGAGTATAATTTACCTCTAATTAAGTCGCTCTCGAATTAATCAAAAAGAACTGAAGTATGAACGCATCTTCTTATTCTCAAAGGCGCTCATGTTCACTACTTTTTCAAATCAATCACGCCATAAAAGTAGTATTGCCAAAACATCAAATGCTCTATTACCTATCGAGAGGTATATCCATGATCAGCCAACCCTCTTTTCTGTCCTACTCTATAATTACATAAAAATTTACAATGGAACAAGAGGAACTCAACTGTTTCAGTATAATTCCTGCACAATGAACAAGATAATTAAATTAGGTAAAATGGATTCTCAACTGATTAATTTTTGTACTGTGTTACAGAAGGACAATGCATCAGTGCTCCTGAACGCAAGGACCTACTTGAACTTTTTGAAATCTCGTATCAAACAGCTCGACGAGAGGAATCGGCCGCTGGAGATGCAACTGCGTCGCCGTCTTGGGGGCGAGGCCGATATCGATGAAATGATCACTGCAAGTGGCGGCGGCGGGGCCTCCGCATCCTCGTCGCCAGGAGGCAAACCGATCATCAGCGTCAGCGTGACTGCGAGGGAAGAATGTGACGTGATGCAAATGATTGTGCGAGTGATGGGATGCCTCAAAGGGATGAGAGATGTTGCGTTGGTCTCCATGGACGCAAGCGCCGGGTCGAGTAACAATCCATTTGCAAGAGTAAATCTGAGGCTGCAAGTAGAGGTATGGCGGCGTATCTATCCTCTTAATTTGGAACGAGGGTATGAAATACTAGCATGCATGCATGTGGGCAATTAGCTGAACTAAGCATTTTTTTTATTGCTGGAAGTTTCTTGCGAAGCTATGCAAACAGTTTATCGATCTTTTTAGCTAAATACTAAAATTAAATCATCTGAATTTGGTGCAGCAGGCTAGTGATTGGGACGAGGAGGGCTTCAAGGAAGCTCTCACGAAAGCCGCCATTTGTGATGTGTCATTGACAAGACAAGCAACCGCAGGTCCCTCACATTCACCGGAACCGGCCCACCAATCTTGACGCCCACCAAGATACTCGAGTCAATCTAGTTAGATTTTTCAATGCCACCTAATTGGGGAGCAATACAATAATGCAGGGAGGAAGGAAGAGCTTCTAGACCAAATTAATATTTACATATATTATTGATCTAATATGTCAAGAAAGGAAACGTAATATATGGATGCTCGCCAAGATTCAACATCTGATCGTGGAGAGACTATATATAATATTTCCTGTACTACAGCCAGTTTATGATATATATTGTTATTGTTTTCTTGCTAAATTAGTGAGATGGCATATCTTTAAAAATTTTGGTTCATATATGTAAAACTGTTGATGATGATGATCCATGGATTGTATTCAACTGTAAATGGAGAAAACATGAGATGGCGGGTTTGACTAGCCAACAAATGAGATAGATGAATTGAGATTGCTAACATTTACACTTGTTTTATTTCATTGCACCTTCTTTTTTTTTGGAAAAAAAGTTTTAAGCGTCCCTGTTTTCTACAAAATTATGTATATCTTGTAAACTTTTCAATGGTACTAATATTGAGATATTTTAGATTATGTATACGTATAAAATATACTAATTAATATTATTTTTTTATAAAATAAATAGTATATTTTGTCTTATATGTGATATTAGTTAAGGTATTTTATACATATACGTAATCTAAATTATCCCAATATTAATACCATTGAAAAGTTTACAAGATATATATTATTTTTTAAAAAAATATTTTTTTAAAAAAATAAGGCACCCCATTTTTCCCCAATTAAGACCCAGGCGCTTAAAACTTTTTTACATTTCCTTTCTCCTTCTGGTCAATGTCGCGAACTCCTGAGATTCCGCTTTGTCATTCTTGGTGTGATGCTCCCGGGATTTAGCACAAATCCCAAAGCACACTGAGATGGAGCGATGGCGGGACGCCTCGTCATCAGCCGTGTTGGACGACTCGGGTGTGCGATCATGTCACTGAGGCTGACACAAGTCCTAGGGCGAGGGTCGAGTCAAACCACGGAGTGTGTGTGCTCACACGTGGATGTGGGCTTTCAACTCGACCCATGGACCCCAGACCCTCTCGCACGAGCTTACGAGAGTGTGCATCGAGGAGGGTCAACCGTGGGGCGATTCTGAGGTCAAATCGACCCCGAACCGGCACTGAACCATCCTTCCTGGCTGAACCGAACGGTTCAGACCGGTCTGCAGAGCACGCATGCGCGGAAAGGGGAAAAATCCCCTGTTCATCGTACTGCATCGCGAGCGACGCCGTCCGCCGTCGATTGCGCCACCTAGAAGCACGCCCGCCGGATTTGGAAGGTGGTCGGAGGTGCGGGCTGGCGTGGCGACGAGGACGACGGAGTTTGAAGGCTGGGACTCCTACGTGGACGAGCCTAGGGCGGATTTTCGGATCCGCCCCGGTGGAAGCGAGATCTCCGGCCAATCACCGGCGGAGATCGCGGTTGCGTGGCGACGAAGATGGAAATCCCATCCTCGTCGAGGGGAGGTTGCAATCAAGCGATTTGAGAGCTTGAGCAAGGTCTGGCGACGACGAATTCTCGGCGAGATCTAGATCTAAAAACAGAGTTTGCTTCTTCTTCGTCGGCGACGAGGCTCCGGCCACGGACTCGTCGGCAAGGACTCTCAGATCAACTCACCGGTGCCCTGAGGTAAGGAAGGGTTCATCTCTTCCGGCGCCGGCAGCCAGATGCGGGTGTGCGATCGGATTTTTCGATCGCCGGTTCCACGCAGCCACAGCTTCCATTGGGTTCAAATTCACGTCGACGGCGGCTTCTCCGGCGACAATACTCCGGCAGCGACTTCTCCTAACGCCGGCGACCAGATCCCGACCTTCCGGCGTGACTTCGGTGGCCGGACGGTGACGGACGGAGGAGGATTCTCCTCCCCTATTTCAGCCGAAGGTTCGGCGCTGTTCGTACGCGAGCCGCGAGAAGGGAGAAGGGAGGGGAGAGAAGGTTCGTCGCGCGTGTTCGAGCGCACGTCTCGCTTCGTCTCCGACCGGACTTTCCGACGCAGCTTCTCGGAGGATCTCGGTGGGCTCGGCTCGTGGAGTGGTGGCACGCTACAAGGGTAAACCCTCCCCGGATCTATCGTGTGTAGTGGTAGTAGGACGGGTTTCTCGTGTGTAGTGGATAGAGACTTTACCGCCGTCCGGACTTCGTGTGGCTTTTCGTCCGGACGATTCTTTGCGTTATCTGCGCCCGCATATGTGTAGTGCGGGTTGTGCTTATTTGTAGGTACTGCTTGCTTGCCTGCAAAGTCTTGGACGTGTGTGCCGGCACCCTTGAAGGTGTTCGCCACCGTTCCCTTGTGATTGATTGAGGCCGCGCCGGTGCCTATCTCGGCTGTGTAGAGAAAGGAGCGCGGGTTGAGGGAATTTCTGTGAGTGCAAAGTGTTTTGGAGAGTCTCCATCACTTTGACACAGTTGAGAGATTTGTTTCGTGTCCGAGGGGCGGTGTTCATACCGAACCCTTCGCGCACGTGGTGTGAGGGCTTGTAGAGTGCTGGGCCAGCTTCCGCAACGCGATCCTAACCGGTCGCGGGCCACTCTAGTGTAGGGCTGAGATCTCCGCGAGGGGATCTGCCGGTCGTGGTTAAGTTTATTATAAAAAAAATAAATTTGCCCATAACAAACCGATATCAGAGCTTAAGTTTGTGTAAGTCTATTGTAAGGGATATCGACGTCGGTGTACGCTGTTTGGAGGGTGCGTACGTCGGTGCCTAGCGCCGGGGCGTAGTCTCTCAGCCTCTTCACTGATCGCTCAGTTCCGACACAGACCGAGCACTGCTTAGCTCTTTTCAGTGCACCCAGAGGTCAGACCATCAGATCTCATTCCACCAGCAGAACTTCAGAGTTACTTCTCACAATCACAATGGTTACAGCTGCAGAGCGCATCTCCCACTTGGAGACTGCGATAGGGAACTTCGATGGAGACGCTACGATCATGGAGCGTCTCGAGGCACTTCGGTCGGCGGTCGAGTCCGTTGGGACCCGCCTGGATTCTGAGTTGGCCCGTCTCTCCAGTGCCCATGGTGGACTTGCATTGGAGGTGGCTGGTTTGAAGGGGCGGGCTGCTGCCCGTGCTTCTACTTCAGCCGCAGGCGCTGGGAGTTCCCAGCCGCAGACCACTGGAGTGCGTGTTCCCGAGCCCTCCACTTTCAGTGGGGTACGCAGTGCAAAGGAACTTGAGAATTTCCTTTGGGATATGGAGCAGTATTTCAGGACTGCTCAGGTGCCTGATTATGAGAGAGCGCAGTTGTGTTCGGCATATCTGACAGGTGATGCCAAGCTCTGGTGGCGTACCTTAGTGACCCCTCCGGGAGAAGAGGTGCCACGTGACATTTCATGGGATGAGTTGAAAGCTGAACTGAAGAACCAGTTCCTGCCGACACACACTTCAAAGACTGCTAGAGACTCTTTACATAAGATCAGACACACGGGGACAGTTCGTGAGTATGTTCGAGCTTACTCTGCCGCCATGCTCGAAATACCACGAATGGAAGAAGAGGATCGCTTGTACTTCTTCTTAGAGAGGATGCAGACATGGGCACAGTTGGAAGTTAGGAGACATAGCCCATTAACTCTCAAAGAGGCTATGGCCGTAGCTAATTCCTTAGTGGATTTGAGGGATAGGAAGCAATCTGCCCCTATCCCCTCTGGTCCATCTAAGTCACGTTCCCCTTAGAGGAATAAGGGGAAGCGTCCAGCTCCAGGACCCAAGGGTGGGTATAAGAAGAAGCAGGGAAAAGGAGGAGCTACCTCTTCAGGAACCGGTCAGAAGAAAGCTACACCAGCCGGTTCTCCTCCTAGGGGCGCTCCCAAGCAGCAGCTGAAGTGTTTTCTTTGCCGAGGTCCTCATCGCATGCGTGATTGTCCTCGGGGAGATACACTTGCAGCTATTGTTCAGCGGGAGGCTGCCCAATCTGAAGATCCTCTGATCACTGTGAATCCTTTGGTGATCAACGCCATCGCTACTTCCACCACAATGAAGACCAAGTTGATGTACGTGGAGATGAGGGTGAACTCACATCGAGTTCATGCCATGATCGATAGTGGTGCATCTCATGTTTTTGTGGCTCATGGCATGGCGACGCGGCTTGGGCTGAGCATGTCCCCTGCTCAGGACCGCTTCAAGACGATCAACGCTGAGGAGCGGCAGATCGCAGGAATATCCTATGATGTTCCTCTTGTCTTCGGGGAGTGGAAGGGTAAGAACCATGTACGCGTGGTTCAGATGGACGATTATGATGTCATCGTCGGCTTGGAGTTGATACAGAAGATGAAGGCTGCTATAGTCCCTCATCTCAAGGGTGTCCAGGTGATGGATGAGAGATACCCTTGCTTTGTTCGTTGCATACAGTTGGCTGGGTCGGATAAGTCAGTACGACCAGGGAAGGCTCAGAGTACATACATATCGGCTGCTACTCTTGAGACAGGCTTACGTCGGGGCGAGCGGACCTTTCTGGCTACATGGGTGACGGCCCCTGTAGAAGGTCCAGACGACGTACCAGCGGAAGTGAAGAATTTACTTGAGGAGTTCCAGGATCTTCTTCCGCCTGAGCTACCTAAGGAGCTTCCTCCCAGACGTGCGATTGATCACCGCATTGAGTTGGTTCCTGGGGCAGCTCCTTCTTTCCGACCCCCATACCGCATGCCTCCTGCAGAGCTCGTAGAGCTGAGGAAGCAGTTGGATGAACTCTTGGCAGCTGGGTTCATCCAACCCTCCAAGTCTCCATTTGGTGCTCCTGTGCTGTTTCAAAAGAAAAAGGACGGTAGTCTTCGCTTCTGTGTTGACTACCGTGCCTTAAATAAGATCACCATCAGGAATAGATACCCAATTCCACATATCCAGGACCTCATTGACAGACTGGCGGGCGCTACTATCTTCACCAAGCTTGATTTGAGATCAGGCTATTGGCAGGTCCGCATAGCTGAGGGAGATGAGGCGAAGACAACCTGTGTCACCCGGTACGGCGCCTTCGAGTTCTTGGTTATGCCATTCGGCTTAACCAATGCGCCGGCTACCTTCTCCCACCTGATGAATAATGTTCTGACACAGTTGCTAGACGATTTTGTAGTCGTCTACCTTGATGATATCGTGGTGTACTCGGCCACGATGGAGGAGCATTTGCAGCATCTGAGATTGGTGTTTCAGAGACTGAGGGAACACCAGCTGTATGTGAAGAGGGAGAAATGCTCCTTTGCTGCTTCTGAGGTCCAGTTTCTGGGCCATGTGGTAGGCCATGGCACTGTCCAGATGGATCCTGAGAAGGTGCGTGCCATCGTCGAGTGGACCGCACCTACTTCCCCTACTGAGCTCCGATCTTTCCTGGGAGTGGCGAATTTCTACAGGAAATTTATCCAGGATTACTCCAAGATCGCAGCTCCTCTTTCTGACCTCCTGAGGAAGGAGACTCCATGGCTATCACAAGAACGGCATCAGACTGCGTTTGCAGAGTTGAAACGCAGGATCGCCAGTGAGCCGGTTCTTCGTATGCCGGACTTCAGTCGGCCCTTTGAGGTCCATACCGATGCCTCTGATAGAGCGATCGGCGGAGTGCTCTTACAGGAGGGGCACCCAGTGGCATTTGAGAGCCGGAAGTTAAGTCCGGTGGAGCAGCGTTACTCAGCTCATGAGAAGGAGATGGTCGCCGTGATCCACTGCCTTCGAGTTTGGCGCATCTATCTTCTCGGTAGCGCTTTCGTAGTGAAGACGGATAATGTCGCCAACACATACTTCGCTACGCAGAAAAAGCTTTCACCTAAACAAGCGAGATGGCAGGAGTTCCTCGCTGAATTTGACTTCACCTGGGAGCACAGACCGGGGCGCTCCAACGTGGTTCCAGATGCTCTCAGCAGGATGTGCACTGTGGTGCTTGCTTCTATATCGAGGATTGAGGGTGATCTCCTCGATCGCATTCGGCAAGCTGCTGCTCTCGACGCCAAATACCAGCAGCTGATCGCCGACGTGCGAGAAGGCAAGGTTCGTCGTTACTATCTTCAGGGCGACGACCTTCTGATGGCCGAGGGCGGTCGGCCACTTGTTCCGGCGACTAGCGGACTTCGACGCGAGTTATTGCGAGAGCTTCACGACACGACATGGAGTGGACATCCGGGGCAGCGCAGGATGCTGATTCTATTATCCCGATCTTGTTACTGGCCCTCCATGCGAGCTGATGTCGATCATTATGTCCGCACCTGCTTGATCTGCCAGTAGGATAAAGTCGATAGGAGGCGCGAAGCTGGATTGTTACAGCCTCTTCCCATTCCGGAACGACCATGGACTTCAGTTTCCATGGATTTTATTACTGGGTTACCGAAGGTCGAAGGGAAGGCTTCTATCTTTGTTGTGGTGGACAGGTTCTCTAAGTACTCTGTGTTCATCGCAGCACCTGAGCCTTGTTCAGCCAAGGAGACGGCTGACCTATTCTTCAAGCATGTAGTGAAGCTTTTTGGGCTTCCTCTAGACATTGTTTCTGACAGAGATGCCAGGTTCACTGGTAACTTCTGGACGTCCTTGTTCAAGACTCTTGGTTCCGAGCTAAAGTTTTCTACAGCGAACCATCCTCAGACCGATGGCCAGACGGAGAGGATAAATGCACTACTTGAAGAATACCTTCGTCACTTCGTGTCGGCAAGCCAGCGCAACTGGGTGTCTCTCCTCGACACGGCGCAGTTTGCCTACAACTTGCAGCAGTCTTCAGCGACCGGCAAGACACCGTTTGAGTTGGTGTTAGGACGACAGCCTCTCACCCCCGCTGATGTTGTGCAGCACACCGATGGTGAGTGCCCAGCAGCTTATCGGGTTGCGAGAGATCATGCCGAGGTGCTCCAGGAGGCTCGTGATAGCTTAGAGCACGCTGCAAGAAGGATGCAGCATTATGCCAATCAGAGAAGACGCGATGAACAGTTCGAAGTTGGGGATCTTGTGCTTTTAAAGTTGACACCTCAGATGTGGAGAAAGATCTCAGCCAAGACTGCGCATCGCAGCCTTATTCAGAGATATGAGGGACCCTTCGAGGTCTTGAGACGGGTTGGTGCTGTAGCCTACAGGCTGAAACTTCCCGACAGATTAAAGCTTCATCCGACCTTTCATGTAAGCTTTTTGAAAAAGTTTCATACCGACGAGACCGACCCCAGTCGCTCTCAGGGGCGTCGGGCTCCTCCTAGTGTTCGGGCAGAGTTCGATAAAAAGATTGAAAAGATTTTGAATCACAAAACACTTGGACAGTATAGGAGGAACAAGCGGATGGAATTTCTTGTGCAGTGGGAAGGAACACCCATAGAAGAAGCTAAATGGGAGAAAGCTTCTGATTTGTGGCAGTTTGAGGAGGAGTTGAAGATCTACATGGACAGCCTGTCGTCGAGGGCGACGACGAACTTGGGTGGGGGAGTATGTGATGCTCCCGGGATTTAGCACAAATCCCAAAGCACACCGAGATGGAGCGATGGCGGGACCCCTCTTCATCAGCCGTGTTGGACGACTCGGGTGTGCGATCGTGTCACTGAGGCTGACACAAGTCCATAGGGCGAGGGTCGAGTCAAACCACGGAGTGTGTGTGCTCACACGTGGATGTGGGCTTTCGACTCGACCCATGGACCCCAGACCCTCTCGCACGAGCTTACGAGCGTGTGCATCGAGGAGGGTCAACCGTGGGGCGATTCTGAGGTCAAATCGACCCCGAACCGGCACTGAACCATCCTTCCTGGCTGAACCGAACCGGTTCAGCCGGTTCAGACCAGTCTGCAGAGCACGCGTGCGCGGAAAGGGGAAAAATCCCCTTTTCATCGTCCTGCATCACGAGCGACGCCGTCCGCCGTCGATTGCGCCACCTGGAAGCACGCCCGCCGGATTTGGAAGGTGGCCGGAGGTGCGGGCTGGCGTGGCGACGAGGACGACGGAGTTTGAAGGCTGGGACTCCTACGTGGACGAGCCTAGGGCGGATTTTCGGATCCGCCCCGGTGGAAGCGAGATCTCCGGCCAATCACCGGCGGAGATCGCGGTTGCGTGGCGACGAAGATGGAAATCCCATCCTCGTCGAGGGGAGGTTGCAATCAAGCGATTTGAGAGCTTGAGCAAGGTCTGGCGACGATGAATTCTCGGCGAGATCTAGATCTGAAAACAGAGTTTGCTTCTTCTTCGTCGGCGACGAGGCTCCGGCCACGGACTCGTCGGCAAGGACTCTTAGATCAACTCACAGGTGCCCTGAGGTAAGGAAGGGTTCATCTCTTCCGGCGCCGGCAGCCAGACGCGGGAGTGCGATCGGATTTTCCGATCGCCGGTTCCACGCAGCCACAGCTTCCATTGGGTTCAAATTCACGTCGACGGCGGCTTCTCCGGCGACAATACTCCGGCAGCGACTTCGCCTAACGCCGGCGACCAGATCCCGACCTTCCGGCGTGACTCCGGTGGCCGGACGGTGACGGACGGAGGAGGATTCTCCTCCCCTGTTTCAGCCGAAGGTTCGGCGCTGTTCGTACGCGAGCCACGAGAAGGGAGATGGGAGGGGAGAGAAGGTTCGTCGCGCGTGTTCGCGCGCACGTCTCGCTTCGTCTCCGACCGGACTTTCCGAGGCAGCTTCTCGGAGGATCTCGGTGGGCTCGGCTCGTGGAGTGGTGGCACGCTACAAGGGTAAACCCTCCCCGGATCTATCGTGTGTAGTGGTAGTAGGACGGGTTTCTCGTGTGTAGTGGATAGAGACTTTACCGCCGTCCGGACTTCGTGTGGCTTTTCGTCCGGACGGTTCTTTGCGTTATCTGCGCCCGCATATGTGTAGTGCGGGTTGTGCTTATTTGTAGGTACTGCTTGCTTGCCTGCAAAGTCTTGGACGTGTGTGCCGGCACCCTTGAAGGTGTTCGCCACCGTTCCCTTGTGATTGATTGAGGCCGCGCCGGTGCCTATCTCGGCTGTGTAGAGAAAGGAGCGCGGGTTGAGGGAATTTCTGTGAGTGCAAAGTGTTTTGGAGAGTCTCCATCACTTTGACACAGTTGAGAGATTTGTTTCGTGTCCGAGGGGCGGTGTTCATACCGAACCCTTCGCGCACGTGGTGTGAGGGCTTGTAGAGTGCTGGGCCAGCTTCCGCAACGCGATCCTAACCGGTCGCGGGCCACTCTAGTGTAGGGCTGAGATCTCCGCGAGGGGATTTTCCGATCGTGGTTAAATTTATTATAAAAAAAATAAATTTACCCATAACACTTGGTTTGATGAGAATTGCCTCCTTAACCGCTACCAGGAATATCAAAGCAATTATATACTATGTAGCTGAAATGAAATGTACGGAATGACTTAACTTGTTGATCTAGTGGTGCAAAGAGCTTCTTGTTAGGAGTCATATGCCGCTAATTTTTTTTCATAGAAAAATGAGGTCCGAATTAATACAAATGGGTGTTTGCTATGAGTTGTTGCACCTTATTAGGTTATTTTGAGTTTTAAACATTATAATTAAGTTATAAATTTTTTTTATTTCTATGAAACTATATAAATTACATATGAAAATAATATACATATTTTGCATGTAAAGTTATAATTATTTTTGTATGATATCATTAAATAAGAGCAATTTGATTATACAATTTAAATATCTTCATGAAATTTATTATATTATAGTTTAACGATTTATTTGCTTCAATTAGATGCATATATCTCTTTCAAAAGTGATGATAATAAGATAGTGGTACATGAGAGTCTACCATATATATATATATATATCTTATAAGTAAATAATTTTTTTTTATTTTAGTAATTAATCATCAAAATATCTAATTATATAATTATTAGTCTATATTATATTAATTAATAAATATTAGTATATCAAAATTTTAATGTGTATATAATAATTTATAAATAAATTTATTTTTTAAAACAATATATATTAAAATTATATACTAAATATTATATAGAATAACTGCATATATTAATATTACATATTATTATTTATTAATATTACAAATTATTATTATATGCTACATAATAATGACATCTTTTATGGCAGTAAAAATTTTGTTACAATAGCACAATCGTTGCCAAATAGATCCTATTTTTGTAGTTTTAGACCAGCACTATCCAAAAAAGATTATAACACTAGAAAACTCAAATAGAATAGCTATGCACTCTTAAAATAGTGATACAATCTTACCTCACTACAATGCCACTCACCCGTAGTGTTGCACAATCCTAGTCAAATCTTTTCACTAACAGTGGTTTCAACAGTTTCACTAAGTCTAATATCTACTCCTTCATTTACACATTAGTTGATGTCCCTTTGACATTGAGCAAGGATTTGTTATACAAAGTTGAGAAATGAACAAATCTTCTTCTGACTAGTCACATTCAAGAATACCATCCTTGCAACTATGTGCAACTACTGCCTATGGACAATTGGGTTATATGTCATCCATGTGCCAACACTCATGGACCAATTATCTTTGGGACATTATGCTATTTTATGTTAGAAAATCCCAAGATACAAAAGAGAGAGAGACCTTACACTTAGCAACTCAGCATTGTCCACGTAGAGCACACTAAGTTACTTTCACTCATGACTCCAATTTCTAACCCTAGTGTAGTTTGAATCCTCTCATTAGGGTTTTTACAACTGTCCGTCCCCAATGAATTTATCGCCAACTGCCATTGCTAATAGCCTATCACCAGCCACCCAGAGAAATTTTCCTAGGTGCGGTCTCCGCCTAGGAATGCTCGGCGAAGATGATTTGTATCATAGATTTTGCTTTAAATAGTGTGCATATCTGCACAACACTTGATGGATAGATGTTATACAAGTTTTAAAGCATTATCTAAAGTGAAATTTATCTTCGCCGAGCATTCCTAGGCGTAGACCTCGCCTAAGAAAATTTCTCAGCCACCCATCACTGATGCCCCATTCTTAATCACCCATTGCCAAAAATATGATTAACCAAAAACTAATAGTTACCGTATCAAAACTGATAGTTTGGTTCATTTCTTATAAATGCTTCAAAGTTCGGCTGAACCGGGTGTTGAACCGTGAATACCGCTGTCTTGCTATAATCTTCAAACGAATGACGGGGCATAAACTGTTTGATCAAGATAATTGATTTTGGCTGCTATTTAGAGATTGGTCGGAATTCATTTAATCTGAAAGAGAAGCGCTGACTCTTACATTTCCACCAACACGACGCCTTGATCTTCCACGCCACTCGCTCATTCTCCAAGTCCTAATGCTTCCAAAGTGCGCAATAATTTCTCAATGAACAGAGGCGACTTCCACGGAGAGTAGTGTGGGAAACGGACAGAATCGAGGGAATCGCACTTGTAAAAATGCATGCTTTCAGATTGATGGTCTAAAAGCTGGAAACAAGAAAGAAGACAAATACATTTAGGCTGTGGATTCTTTTAAGGAAATACAGTCTAAGAAAATTTTGTTAGAAACAAATAAGCAAAGATGTGTGAACCCGAGAAAACTTCCGAATGGCACGTGCCAGCAATTCATGATTGAGTTGACTTGAGGTTTGAAAAAAAAAAAGATCAGAGCAGCCGCCCGAGGTCTAGAATGTACAAACAATATTAGATGTTCCCTCCTCAACAAACAGCTTAGATTTGTCATGGACAATGAAGGAACAATCAATTATTGCGAGGAGACCATTCAACTCAAAGGAGGACATCGGTGATAGGTAGAGGTGGCCAACGGGAGGTTTGAAAAAAAAAAAGGGTCAGAGCAGCCGCCCAAGGTCTAGAATGTACAAACAATATTGGATGTTCCCTCCTCAACAAACAGCTTAGATTTGTCATGGGCAATCAAGGAACAATCAATTATTGCGGAGGAGACCATTCAACTCAAAGGAGGAGATCGGTGATAGGTAGAGGTGGCCAACGGGCCGGCCCGCAGCCCGCACGGCCCAGCACGTCACGTGCCGGGCACGGCACGGCCCGTGGCCCGGCTCGGGTCGGGCTGGGCTGAGGGTTCGCGGCCCGTGGGCCGGGGCCGGGCACGGTCTGCAGGCGTGCCGGGCCAGGCACGGACCCGGGCCAGGCACGGCACGCGGGCCGGGCCAGGCACGGCACGACACGTGAATGAATAAGCATTTTTACCTAAATGCTCTCATAATAGTTATAAAAATTTTAAAAGTTAGGGATATAATTGTCTTTATGGTATAAAATTATCATTTTAGCCCCTTTTAATAATTAAAAATAGGGTATAAATATGTGATTATACACCCAATTCATCCCTATAAATTGACCCCCCAACCCTCTCATTTCTTCACACAAGTTTCCAATTATCTTTGGAATAATTTCTCATTCTCTCTTAATACTCTCTTAATCTCTTTTCTAAGTCTCGAGTTATAATTAGTTTCTTAATTGAACTCAAATTAAGCTTCTTTTTAGCCATCAAGAATTCAATGCTCTCTCGGTCTAGACTAGTCATTTTTTTCTATGCCTCGTGCTCACCACGTGACTAGACATGGAGAAGATCAAGTAAGTATTAAATTAATTTACTTTTATAATATAATTATCACGTGGTGAGCACGAGCACGAGGCATAGAGAAAAATGACAGATAATAGAAGAGTGAAGATAATTATCATTATGCCAAATTCTCAACGTTCAATCTTCCTTACATCTACTTTAAATTTCTTCAATGCTGATCAATGGAGAATCACTATTTTAAATATTATCGAACGTGTTAGTCAAATTATGCGAATTGATGTATTCAGGTTTGAAGAACACTTTATCCACTTATCTGATCATGCAAGACAAGAATTTTTGGCTTCTCCCTCTCCATCTGGGGTTGAGATTGAGATAGAGGTTGAGGACTTTGAAATAAGTGATAGTGAGGAGGATAGTGATAATATCAACGATGAGCCGGAGCAATATATCGAAACAAACCAAGCACAAGTGTCACTTGAGTTTTTTATTATTGAAGAAGGAGGTAGAGTTGAAAACATGGAGTGCGCAATATGCATAGAGAAGATGGAGCACGGAGCGCAAGTATGCTTAACACAATGCTCGCGTATCTTCCATAGTAGTTGCTTGTGTAGTTGGCTACGGGTCAATTGTGTATGCCCATTATGTCGGCAATTGATTTAAGCTTAAATGTATAATTTATGAATATAAAATTTAATCGAGTTGGTTTTAACTTTAGTCATGTGTTGTTAGTATTGTTAATAAATAAATTAATATTAATTTAATAAAATATATTAAAATTAAAATTATATATGTTTAAAATAAAATAATTAATTAAATATTTTTAAAAAAAAATTATGCAAAATACATAATTCTCAATTTCTTATTTTATTAATATTTTATTTATTTTAATGAAGCGGGCCAAAGTCGGCCCGTGGGCCACATTCGGGCCATGCCTGGCACGGCACGGACCCGGGCCAGGCACGACAGGCATGCCGGGCCAGGCACGGCACGGCACGTGGGCCAGGCCAGGCACGGCACGGACCCGGGCCAGGCACGGCACGCGGGCCGGGCCAGGCACGGCACGCGGGCCGGGCCAGGCACGGCACGCGGGCCAGGCCAGGCACGGCACGACACGTGAATGAATAAGCATTTTTACCTAAATGCCCTCATAATAGTTATAAAAATTTTAAAAGTTAGGGATATAATTGTCTTTATGGTATAAAATTATCATTTTATCCCCTTTTAATAATTAAAAATAGGGTATAAATATGTGATTATACACCCAATTCATCCCTATAAATTGACCCCCCAACCCTCTCATTTCTTCACACAAGTTTCCAATTATCTTTGGAATAATTTCCCATTCTCTCTTAATACTCTCTTAATCTCTTTTCTAAGTCTCGAGTTACAATTAGTTTCTTAATTGAACTCAAATTAAGCTTCTTTTTAGCCATCAAGAATTCAATGCTCTCTCGGTCTAGACTAGTCATTTTTTTCTATGCCTCATGCTCACCACGTGACTAGACATGGAGAAGATCAAGTAAGTATTAAATTAATTTACTTTTATAATATAATTATCACGTGGTGAGCACGAGCACGAGGCATAGAGAAAAATGACAGATAATAGAAGAGTGAAGATAATTATCATTATGCCAAATTCTCAACGTTCAATCTTCCTTACATTTACTTTAAATTTCTTCAATGCTGATCAATGGAGAATCACTATTTTAAATATTATCGAACGTGTTAGTCAAATTATACGAATTGATGTATTCAGGTTTGAAGAACACTTTATCCACTTATCTGATCATGCAAGACAAGAATTTTTGGCTTCTCCCTCTCCATCTGGGGTTGAGATTGAGATAGAGGTTGAAGACTTTGAAATAAGTGATAGTGAGGAGGATAGTGATAATATCAACGATGAGCCGGAGCAATATATCGAAACAAACCAAGCACAAGAGTCACTTGAGTTTTTTATTATTGAAGAAGGAGGTAGAGTTGAAAACATAGAGTGCGCAATATGCATAGAGAAGATGGAGCACGAAGCGCAAGTATGCTTAACACAATGCTCGCGTATCTTCCATAGTAGTTGCTTGTGTAGTTGGCTACGGGTCAATTGTGTATGCCCATTATGTCGGCAATTGATTTAAGCTTAAATGTATAATTTATGAATATAAAATTTAATCGAGTTGGTTTTAACTTTAGTCATGTGTTGTTAGTATTGTTAATAAATAAATTAATATTAATTTAATAAAATATATTAAAATTAAAATTATATATGTTTAAAATAAAATAATTAATTAAATATTTTTAAAAAAAATTATGCAAAATACATAATTCTTAATTTCTTATTTTATTAATATTTTATTTATTTTAATGAAGCGGGCCAAAGTCGGCCCGTGGGCCACATTCGGGCCATGCCTGGCACGGCCCGCTGGGCCGACCATAGCCCGCGGGCCAGTTTCAACCCGCGTGCCGAATCTGGCCCGCGTGCCGGATCCGGGCCCGGCCAGAAGTTGAACCGTGCCTGGGTCGGCACGCCTAAACGTGCCGTGGGCCGTGCCGGGCCCAGGTATTTTTCTGTCTGCACGATTACAATCGGGCCGTGCCAGGCACGACCCGCTAGGAGTCGGGCCGAGGTGGCCGGGCCGGCCCGGGCACAGCCCATGGCCACCTCTAATGGAGCGCAACCGCGCATAGAAATTGAATGAATAAATTCGAAAGCATCGGAGAAAAACAACAACTGCGAGTATTCGGCGGCCCTTCATAGGGAAAAATTTCTGGGCGACGCGTAGGGGTGAGCATTCGGTAAAAACCGAAACCGATTTACCGAAAATCGATTTACCGAAATTTTTTTTACCGAAAAATTAAAAACTGAAACCGAATCGAATTTCCTAAAAACCGAAATTTTACCAAAACCGAATTTACCGAAATTTTCGGTAAATTCGGTAAATTACCGAAAAATTAAATTATTAAGTATTTAATTAATTATATGATTGATAATTAAGTGATTAGCTATTAGGTAATAGATTTTAGACTTTTAATAACTAATTATACTATAATAAAATTATAATATAATATAATATAATATATATTATATATTATATATATTTTTTATATTTTAATATATATATATCGGTAAATCGGTTTTTTACCGAACCGAAATTATAAAAACTGAAACCGAAACCGAAACCGAATATTTTTTTACCGAATCGAATTTACCAAAATTTTCAGTAATCGATAAAAACTGAAATAACCGAACCCGAATGCTCACCCCTAGCGACGCGGGTGTTGCCGTCAAGTGCAAGCTACAAGGAAGCTGAAAGAAGGCGTCAGTCAAAATCAATACGTGTGAGCTTGTCAGATTGATGAAGGAAAAGACTTTCGTGGGGGCAGCGTCACATGAGATAAGCGATTAAAATATCCGACAGGCTAACTCTAACAGGAAGTTGATGAGTTTAGAAGAGAGGAAGAAACTTTATTTCAATGAAAAACAAATCCTTGATTTCTATTGCCTGGCAATTGAGCATCTTTGACCTTGGCCTGGTGCTAGGAATGGGCAAAGGAGCTTATACATGCCAGAACACTTGAATAACCTAAGAATTTTGATTTATAAGCAGGACTTTCTAGAAGGTTAAGATCTTCAACTCCTAAAGGAGGTCCAATGCTACGCTGAAGAAGGTCCAATGCTACATTGAGCAGTGCAATGTTTTCAGCATATGCATCCTTGATCATCTGGGTCTGAAGTGAGACACAGAAGACTAGCTATCAGAGCCGCGAGTTATTTTTATGCAGATAAGCCAACATAGACAAATGAGATGCATATTTATAGCTCAGCTTTTCTCATTTGAATTGCTAACAAATTCCGGGCACTTGTACTTACCTTCTCTTATGCAGTTCTTTAAGATTCGAAATAATCAAAAAAGAGAAGGAAGCTCCCAAATGATGCATCTGTAAGCAGAGTACGAGAGATCTTGCCAAGCTCTCAGTTGATTTAACAACAAATTAAACATTACATTATATAACCTATAGAACAAACGGACGAAAAACTGATCACTCAGTAAAAACATTAGGATACATTTTTCAATCATCCTGTTATTACAAAAGCATATTCAACAAATGTAAATAGTTAAAGCTTCAATGAGGAGAACAGCATGAGTAAATAGTATTACACAACAAGAATGTATATTCATACAGCTCTCCGTACCTTAGCTAGGATACATGAAAAATGACTAGCAGCTCATAGGCACCACTTTTGCATATTGGTAAAATTGATCGATGAATTGAATTAATGCTTGGTATATGCATTTCTACCTATTTATCTGCGTCGACTCTCTAGCTTCTCTGTATTGCTTCTCCTCCTAAATTCCCCTCCTCAGATTTCAATAATCTCCTTTGTCCTGAATCATGTTTACAGTCTCGAAGTAGCATCAATCGAGTTTATTGCCTGCATTATACATAGATGTGAGCAAACAACATTCGGCTTGTTACTAAAGCAGTAAAACTATAATCAGAGATCATGTAGCCCCGCATTCCTCATCCCCCACCACTTGGTTGCATCCGCAGATTCTTCCACCAAGATCACTCCAAGGAACGGCTATAGGAAAGAGGGCAACAACGGGATCCATTGTTGTGAGGAAATCTTGATCGATTCGGGAGGCGCAAGGGTGGCGGCGACGAATCCAGACCTGAACAGCGAGATTTAGTGGCGGGGAGCAGGGCCGGGGGAAGGAAGGGGAGAGGGACGAGATGATCGTGGGAAGAGAGGCGGAAAGGAGTAGTCCGGTACGATGAGGAAGTAAATGGGCCTCTTGCGAAAATGGGCTAAAGTTTCAAACTGGGCCTTTAGAATCAGGCACCAAAACCAAAGTATTCACTATATACATTGAGGGAGGCGGCGCTGAAAAAGTGGGAAGGAGGCGAGCCTGGCAGTGGCAGGGAGGCAGTTGGCACGCGTGTTGTGGGTTGGCGCCAAATCGGTATCGGAGACAGCGGAGGGAGGGTGACAGGATCCCGTTTGTTCCCAGCATTAATGGCAGCTGCTCAAAGCTAGATTCAGGTTAAATCACTGCCCGTGTCTTGTTCCAATTTAGTGTTCTCAAGAGGACAGCTCATCCTTATTTCGTCCGCCAGCTCAATCCATTGCTTCAATGAGAGTGTCCATGTGCTTCAATGAGAGTGTCCATAAAAAAAAAAGTGTCCATGTTCGTCCACAGGAACATTGCTCATTCATCACCCCAAGCTTTAGACAATTGATACCCATCACCTAATTTCGTACACTGCAATTAATCAATTGATTGAATGTGTAGCTGCCAAATGCGTCAACAAATTAGAAATGCCACATGATATCCACACCTCGACGTCTACATATCGACCACGTCCACATGTTCCCAAGTCTCACGCTTTTCATTATTACCTTTTCGTTTAGTGGTTCCCACTTTCCCCGTTTACTTTATCGCTAAACGTGTATATTAGTTAGATATAAATAATTATAAATTGACATTTAGCCTAACATCATCCAAATTGACCACGTTCATTTCCTCTCTCTATTCTACCTTTCCTCTCATTGGTGGCCACCATCTGCCGTTCCTTATCAATCATCTCCTACACGTCAACCTTTACCTAGCATCTTGCACCTCAACTTGTACTCCGACACGCCTGCATTTCTTTGTGGGGATTGCCAGTGCTTATGGTCTCCTTTGGGAACGGATAGAAAAAGGCGAGGAGAAATAAGGTGGAGTCAAAGAAAGGAAGGCACTTTTGATGATGGGGTCTTGGTCTTTCTCGGTATCTACCTCTTCTCCTCCTCCAGAAACCACCCAAGGTCAGGCAACAGATGATGATTTATCAAGACCAACAGCTGCTCTCCTCTCCGGAGCAGCTACCGACGGCTTTGTCTTCGGCCTCCGCCGTTCCCGAACCGCCGTCCTCTTCTCCGTCCTCGTCGTCACTACGTGCGCCTCCGTCGCCACGGCGGTCGCCTTCGCCTTCCTCTTCTTCTTCTCATCCTCCCTCGCTGCCAGAGAATCCACTGTTGACCTCTCAAATGTGTCGAGGCCTCTCTCCAGGCTCCCCCGCCCCGTGGTGCTGCTCATCTCCTCCGACGGATTCCGCTTCGGTTACCAATTCAAGACCGCCGCGCCCAACATCCGCCGCTTGATCGCCAATGGAACCGAGGCGGAGGCTGGGCTCATCCCTGTCTTTCCCACCCTCACCTTCCCTAACCACTACTCCATCGTCACTGGCCTGTACCCTCCCTACCATGGCATCATCAACAACCACTTCGTCGACCCCGTCTCCGGGGCGTCCTTCTCGATGAAAAGCCACGAGCCCGAGTGGTGGCTCGGGGAATCGCTTTGGGAGACCGTCGTCAACCAGGGGTTCAAGGCCGCCACCTTATTCTGGCCCGGATCTGAGGTCAGAAAGGGATCTTGGGACTGCCCTCCTGGGTTCTGCCGGCACTACGACGGCTCCCTGCCGTTCGAGGATCGGGTCGACATCATTTTAAACTACTTCGATCTCCCAAGCTGCGAGATGCCTGTGTTCATGACGCTCTACTTCGAGGACCCAGATGAGCAGGGGCACAAAGTCGGCCCAGACGATCCGGATATCACTGCCGCGGTGGCCCGAATCGACGACATGATCGGTAGATTGATCGTCGGGCTGGAGAAAAGGGGCATCTTCGAGGACGTTTCCATAATCCTCTTAGGCGATCACGGAATGGTGGGCACGTGCGATAAAAAGCTCATCTTTCTGGATGATCTCTCGTCCTGGATCAAAATTCCCCATGACTGGGTCGAGTCAACGACCCCACTGCTCGCGATTCGCCCACCCGCCGGCGTCGCACCGTCGCAAGTGGTGGAGAAGATGAACGAAGCACTGAGCTCGGGCCAGGTGGAGAATGGCAAGCATCTGAAGATGTACCTGAAGGAGGATTTGCCGGAAAGGTTTCATTACTCGGCGAGCTGCAGGATTCCGCCCGTTATCGGCCTGCTGGAAGAAGGATACAAGGTCGAGCAGAAGAGAACAAAGGGGAATGAGTGCGGAGGAGCGCACGGTTATGACAATGCCTTCTTCTCTATGAGGAGCATTTTTATAGCGCACGGCCCTCAGTTTGGGAGGGGAAGGAAGGTGCCGTCCTTTGAGAATATAGAGATATACAATGTGATTGCTTCCATTCTGAAGCTGAAGGGCGCACCAAACAATGGATCGGCCTCGTTTCCGAGTTCTCTTCTTGTAGGAACAAATTTCTGAGGGGCGACCAAGAAGACTACAAAACAATATGGTCTATACGCATGGGAGAGCTCCTTAATTAAGAGAACACCTTACCATTACAGATGAGTAGCCACTGACCACACCAAGAATGCAGAAAATCATGATACGCACTCATTTTACGCCTTACCTTCGTCATCAATTCTTTTTAACTCATTGTCATTTGTCATTGCTTGAACTGTCATATAGAACAGAATCTCCATCATTGGATCACAGACTCACAGTATTGGTGTGAGTTATAAATAATTTATACACACAAGAACCATTTTTTACAACTCTCTCACTAGCTTACAATATAGTAATAAATACGAACTATAACCGATGCAATAAAAAAAAAAAAAGAGTTACCCATGTCTCGTGTTGTTTTCTGACCTACAAATGTTTAGGAGATGTTGTCAAATGGACACTAGTTCAATCATTCATCACGGATGACTATTCACCTGCTACTGGTGAAGGCTAATAATTTGCCATGCTGATATAAAACATAAGCTAGTTGACAATGAGCGCTCGCGCTAGAACGATGAGCCCTGCTGTTTGAGAGAGTTGTGCCTGCCACGACCTGCCCAAAGAATCAGAGTCAAAAGAAAATTCCATAGTAATTAACTCACCGAATATTCAAGAGCCACTACATTTATAGTAAAATACGACAAGAAAAAAAGGACACCAATCAAAATGGCTAAGAAATTCTAGATCAACTCTCTCAAGAGGAATTTCAAAGCTAAAAATAGAATACAAAAAAAAAAAATCTTACTTCTCTACATGATAACTCAATCGTAATTTTATAATCACGCAACCCATAATCACTTATCATATACATTGGGGCAAGATATTGTGCACCTTACTGCGAGTCCAGTGACTCCATTATTTTGCATGACCAACAACAAATCTTCATGTTGATGACAACGATAACCTCTTTGTCTTTGTCCAAAGATTGGTTATATAGAGTTGAGAAAGTTGAATTGAATGGCCGCAATTGGGTGTGTCAATCCGTCGTCAACAATTCATGACCTGTTCAATACCTGCTCTCTACTATACTCGCTTGTCTCCTAGAATTCAGTAATGCCAACGAAGAGAAATCCATACTTGATACAATGACCCTAACTAAGCTGGCGAAGGCTGGTTGAGAAGTTTGTGAAATGATTTGGGGTTGGGTAACAATAGACGTACCTGGCGGAGGAAGAAAGGCACCACGATCAATGCAAATATTCCCTTCCAGAGACCAAATTTACAGTATGCAAAAGTCTTCAGAAAAAAAGGTGGCAATATTAGCACCGAAGTACTTTCCGCCAAGACACATAGTTTATTTTAGAGTAGAATCATGGATTGCCAAGTTCAGCAAGAAAACAATATTGTTAGCAACTTTAGATACAATGATTTAATACCAATGTAGATACAGCTATATGTGACCCTCAAGTTTATGTGTGATTTTGACATGGCAAAAAGATGTTCATATGTAGCAATAACAAATAGAACACCTGATTAAAGTAAGTAGTTTTTTTTTTAGTCAGTAAACAGGAACATACAAGTATACATGCCAACATTTATAAAGATAATATTAATGTTAAAGGCATCTACCAGCATAGCTTCCTTGAGAAAATCTCATACTCATCTTTGTTTACAGTTAGAGATTCAGCCTCGCCCAGAGAATAAGTTGACACAAAAAGGGCATTTGGCGACCACATTCTAAAGGAAATTAAGTGTAGACAATCTAAAGATAGATCTATTACGATATTCTATTTAAATTTACATGATTTACTTTAAAAAATATGTTGCCAAAGAAACGGAGCAGAACCAGGAGATAAAACAAGTTGATCAACTCATCAATATCCAGTGCACCTTCAGACAAAAAAAGTTTTTTTTTCTGTTTCCTAGAGCTATCTGCGTACTAAATCTTTAACGATGAAAGAGAAGTATTGACCATTTCATTCAGAAAAATGGAACTTATCACAGCAAATGCCAACGGGTAACCAAGATAGATGTTCTGTTTCTGCATACTTAGTATGATCAAACGATGTGACTCGCATAAAAACATATCCTATTAGCTTCAGTCACGAAGGAGAGCTACGGTGAGGAGGTGCGAGCGGAGCAGCAGAGCTCCGCTCAATTAAGCGGCAAGCAGGCCCTGCTTGTACCATTAGGCGCCCACGAAGCCGGCGAGGGAGAATAGCAGGAGGAGCACGCCAAGGATGATGACGGGCCACCGGGCGAGACGGACGCACTCGTTGTCCTGCTTCGAGGCCAGCCATATCACCGGCACGGAGCCAAGCAAACTCTCGAAGTTGAGCACCGCCGTGATGGTGTTGCTGACGCCCATGGACGGAGATGGCGATGAGGCGAGATGGAGATCGGAAGAAAGTGATTTGGGGATTCCTTGCGTTACGGAAGTACGAGAATCGAGCGTTGGCCGGAGATTTTTAGGGCGCGTGACGATTTGGTTTCGTTATACGCGCATTTCTCAATACAATAACATGCTTTGCTGATTGGACGGGCTCTTGCCGTTAATATTAGATTGGGCTAAGGCCGGATTATCAGATTCACAGGCTGCACCTGTGATTGCGACCCACAACCAAATAGAACGAGAGTCTTCCAGAGCCTTCCAGGCTCATTTCCGAAGCTTCGATTTCTTTCTCGATGAACTGGCAGCATAGCTCTTTCTCTATATAAATGTCCACGGCGTTCCCAATTATGTCCATCGGCATTTAGCGAGAAAGATTTCCCTACGAATTAAGGCGTGAGATCAAGGCATCTCGACTAACAGCAAGCTGCGATGGATTTGAGAATGTTCGGCCTGCAGGAGGACCCGCTGCTGTCGACTCTGCAGCACCTATTGGATATCCCCGACGAGAAGGCCTCCGGCGGCGCCACCCGCAGCTACTTCCTCGATGCGAAGGCCATAGCCTCCACCCCTGCTGATATCAAGGAGCTTCCCTCTGCCTACGTCTTCATCGTCGACATGCCCGGCATCAAGCCCACCGAGATCAAGGTCCAGGTCGAGGACGATCGCGTACTTGTCATCAGCGGCGAGCGCAAGCGCGGCCCTGAAGAGGAAACCGGAAAGTACGTGCGGATGGAGCGCCGCCACGGCAAGTTCATGCGCAAGTTCCCCCTGCCAGAGAACGCCAACATGGACGCCGTGTCGGCGGTGTCCCAGGACGGCGTGCTGACCGTCACGGTGCAGAAGCTTCCTCCGCCCGAGCCCAATAAGCCCAAAACCATCGAGGTGAAGTTCGCCTGATTGCCGACTACGCCGCAGCCCCGCCCTGTGATTGGCCTTGAGGATTAAGTGAGAGCATAAGATGTTTACGGATACGTTTGTTTGAACAGATGCTCACGACGAGCCGCGAGTCCTGAGTCTATACTCTATAGTATTGATCACCGGTGTCTTGTACGAACTCGTTCTTCAATAAACTCGTTGATAAAAATCAAAAGTTTTCTCGCAAAAAGTTGAGTTAACGCTTTCTATTGCGGGCACATTTGCACAACCTAAAGATATGGATCTGTATAATCCTCTTGAATCTTTCTAGCAATTTGCCCGACTATTCTAAACAAATCAAAAATTTATTAAACTCAGTTGTTCAATAAACTCGTTGATAAAAATTAAAAGTTTTCATGTAAAAAGTTGAGTTAACGCTTGGAAAAATTTCTTCGGCAGCACACTGCTGCCGAGAAACTTAAGCAAGCATGTTTCGTTTATGAAAGTTTTTTTTTTTAATTTTTTTTTAAGAAATGATCTATACAATCTAAGCTATGCAATGGTATCAATATTATGGTATTTTAGATCATGTATACTTACTAAATATCTTAAATAAAATCACATAAAAGATAAAAAATAAATAGTATTTTTAGATTTTATATGATTTTGTTTAGGATATTTAACAAGTACACATGATCTAAAATACCTTAATATTAATACTATTGTGTACCTTAGGTTGTATAGATCATTTCTAAAAAAAATTTTAAAAAAAACTTTTTTATACGAAACTCAAGCACTTGGCAGCAGTGTGCTGCCAAAGAAATTTTTCTTTAACGCTTTCTATTGTGTGCAAATTTGCACAACCTAAAGATATTGATCGGTATAATCCTCTTGAATCTTTCATGCAATTTTGCCGAGAATTCTAAACAAATAAAAAGTTTATTAAACTCATTGTTCAATAAACTCGTTGATAAAATTCAAAAGTTTTCACACAAAAAGTTAACACTTTCTATTACGGGCAAATTTGCACAATCTAAATATATGAATTGGTATAATCCTCTTAAATCTTTCTAGCAATTTACCCGAGTATTTTAAACAAATCAAAAGTTTATTAAACTTATTGATAAAAATCAAATGTTTTCACTCAAAAAATGTTGAGATAAAGCTTCCTACTGCGGGCGGCTTTGCACAACCTAAAATATGGCTCGGTATAAATGTATAATTGAGCAATTTGCAGAGTGTTCTAAACAAATTCCAAACTCTTTTCTCTTCTTAGAAGCCGAGCTCTAACTTCGTAACAAAACAAAGCATGGGAGCGGGCCTAATTGTTATTTAACGCCTGGAAGTCGAGGCCAGTCGAGGTGGGCCAGATAGGGAGCACATTTTCTAGGAGTCCGCAGATTCCTAGAAAATTAGGAAGCCCTGCACAACACCGTTAGATTGGTGATTGTGCAAATCTCCAAAACTCTGCAAAACCTGCACAACATGTCAACCCTGCACATCATGGCTTTGTGTGCATATCACGATGTATGTGAACGGTTTTGATCCACGGGCTTCCTAAAAGGGATTCATTAAAATTTTTAGGGCCTAAAACTTTTTTTTATTTTAGTCAGCCTTGACTTAAGACTTATGTTGACTCAGTTTAGAGACTTTAAAAAAGTTGAAAATGGGCTCATACCTTTCAGCTTGTCACAAATAAATAATAATTTCGTAAAGTTCCTCGAAATTTCTCAAAAGAAGCAAGGGAAATTTCCTATGCACAAGCAGTTCCTTTATAAGCTTGACCAAGCACCTAATTCCCCTGAAGCGTGGCCCCTGCACAGCAACAGCTGAATGACCAAGAAGGAGAGTACAAGAATGACGTCGGCGAATTTCCGTGTCTGGCGCTGTCATTTGCGCTATTGACCTACAACACAGTCTCCGCGGTGCGCAGGTCAGGCGACGACCTTTGGGCGGTCTCCTTCATAGTCGCCGCCTACATTGTTCTGCTTTGCTTGTTCTGGTGCCTCCGACAGTTCGAGAGGTCATCCAATGAAAGCACCAGACAGAAGCTGAAGATTGCGATTTGGATCCTCGCCACGCTCCTCATAGGAATGTTTTCCTGCAAGGTGGCAGCCGTCATGCCGCTACCGTCGGAAGCTAGTAGATATGGGGCCGAGCATCAAAATCCTGAAGATTGAACCCATACAACAAAGAACGCAAGTCATTAATAAATATTTGGAAGAAATAATAATTTCGTAAAGTTCTTCGAAATTTCCAAGAAATTTCTCCGAAGAAGCAAGGGAAATTTCCTATGCGCAGTTATAAGAAGAGGTGGCCACAGGTGTGCTCTATCAACCGACGTCGTGAGAGAGCAGCGACTAGTCAACCTCATGAGAGACCTAACACCGTGTGGACTGTGAAGATGTGAAACTCATACCAAATAATAACAAGTTCGTAAAGTTCTTCGAAATTTCTCCGAAGCAGCAAGGAAATTTACTATGCGCAGTTCCTTTATGAGAGGAGGCGGACACGGGTTGGGAAATGAGATCCTAACTCAATACCTCCAAATTGTATGCAAGAGAGGAAAAGAAAGAAAAAGGAAAATATCTTTCAATTTCCTTTGTTTATCGGGAGAGAAAGAAAAATTTAAAAAGGTAAATTTTTTAGTTTTCCTTCCAAATTCAATACCTCCAAATTGGAAGAAAAATCATATTTTTCTCTTCCACCTATTTTTTTTCTAATTTTTTTTTTTATTTATTTTTCTTTTATTTTCTATCCTCCCTTATATATACAGTGTAAAACAAACTTCTCCATATTCCCCGGAAGCATGGCCACCGCACAGCAACCGCTGAATGTCCAAGCAGGAGAGTACAAGAATGACGTCGGCGAGTTTCCGTGGCCAATGGCGCTGTCATTGGCGCTATTGACTTACAACACTGTCTCCGCGGTGTGCACGTCAGCCGACGATTCCTGGGCGGTCTCCTTCCTAGTCGCCGCATACATTGTTCTGCTTTGCTTGTTCTGTTGCCTCCGACAGTTCGAGAGGTCATCCAATGAAAGCACGAGACAGAAGCTGAAGATTGCGATTTGGATCCTCTGCACGCTCCTCATAGGAATGTTTTCCTGCAAGGTGGCAGCCGTCATGCCGCTACCCGTCGCCGTGATCGTGTTTTGCATGGGGTCAGCTACCACCATAGGAGGCTTTTATGTCTGCTTCGTGTAGCAGCATCCAAAGAACGCAAGTCATTAATAACTATTTGGAATAAAAATTGTATGCCGCATGTATCATGTATGACGTGTCAGTTTTACGCAAATAACGGGAGAATGAACTTCATCCTTCAGTCTCTGAGATTGTCAAATTTTGTAGCAGCTATCAATTATTTGCGCGGGTCAAAAATTAAATTTGAACTTGCATAAGCTAACAAACTAAGCTCAAATACTGGAAAGCTATTCTATACATAACGTGTGTAGCCCAAGGAGCTCAATTGAGTGTGCATTCTGAGGAGCAGCACTCTATTTCCTACGAGGGAAAGGAAGCAGGAGAGAAAAGGAAAAATAGGAAGAGTGGGGAGAATGGAAAAACAAAACATCTTCCTAAGGAGAAATCATGCGGTGAAGCTTGGCAGGCGGCGCAGGAAGGGAAAAATGGCCGACGGCCAACGGTAAGGCAAGAGGGAGGAGTCGAGCTCGGCGAAACGGCAGAAGATGAGCTCAATAGGGGAGACATGTTGGTGAGCAAGAGAGTCGGCAGATCTATGGTGGCGAGCGAGTGAGGGAGATACTGGCGGCGAGCAAATGAGCTAGCTACGAACCGCGACGAGCGGGAGAACGATTCAGCCGTTATGCAGACGACGGAGTCGAGCGGCCTCATGAGCTCCATCAACCGACGTCGTGAGGGAGCAGCGGCGAGTAGGCGATGATGACGACGTGGGAGAAGAAGCATGGACGCGTGAATCTTTTTTTCGCCCGATTTGGGCAGACGAAAAAGGAAGAAAAAAAGAAAAAAAAAAAATCTCTCTACTTTTCTTTACTATTTTTTTCGTCTGTCGAACAAAACAACGGAAATACTTTATTTCCATCCGTTGTCTCCACTTTTCCCTCTAAAACACAGCTTATAAGTTGCGATTAACCAGAATAGTAGTGCCACTGTTATCCGCTGAGATGAATGAACTCAGTGTCTTCTTTTTCCACCACGAACTAGCTTTGTTAGGGAGAGTAGTTCAACTAGATAGGATAATTATCATAATTTCACTCTCACCAATTGGATCCAACAGTTATTATCATCGTCAAGATAATATTTAATCAGATGCCTTGCATTTAGGCCACGTTTGGCCCACACATACACGGTAGCTGTGACAGCCCAGTCACTTAGCCTTATATTTTGGCTGTTGTTTTATATGCAAACTTAATGTTGATTTTGAGCCGGCTTCATAATGTGAATATACCCTTGTTTGTCTATATAGTCTTTGAATATACCCTTGTTCGTCTATATAGTCTTTTATGATCCGAGACGTCTCTTTCCCCATTGTGATATCATATGTGGATTTGGGATATACGGGTTGGATCGCACCTCGCCCTTAGGTGTAGATCATTCAGGCCGATGATGTGGGGACACCGTGGGGTATGCCTGATGAAAGCGGCACTTATCGGGTCAATGGGCCCAAAGAAATAATTGTATACAAATGACATGTCATGTTGGTTCAGTGCCGAAGTCCACAAAGGCGTGGGCGCTCCCATATCTGTGTGCATGGTCCAGATATTGGGTGAGTACCCTCGCGGCTGAGTTGTTTGCGTGGCTGACTTAGATGGGGATGTTGTAGGGTCGATGTAGGTGTGGAGGTAGTCGTGCCGGGTGTTAAGAGTTGGTTTGCGGTGTCTATGGACATGAGTGGACGTGCAGAGCTACGCGAGTATGCACCCTGGCGCGCGAAAGTGTGCCCGTGCGTAGGAGCTGATGCAACGCAGCAAAAGCAAAGTGGACGATGCCGCAAGACAACTATTCACCCTTGGCGCTGATACCACATTTGTCGATACTTATGACACCCATTTGGGTCATGCATGTGGGACACGCAGAGTTCATCTATATGGACGCAGGTTGGTATTGGGCAGTGGTGGACGCACTATGTGGCCTAAGTTACCTAACCTATTCGCCGACTCAGCTGGCCACTAAGGCAGTCACGGACAGGGTCCGTTGAACTCGAGAGGTCGGAGACCGGAGCGGTTGGTGCCGCTAAGGGCAGCCAATATGCTGGGTGGCCAGACCCAAGCATATGGTTCGGTCCGAGAGGAGGAGGGCTCGAGATGATCACTCGAGCCTAGTTTGATTGGGCAGACCCATTTCTCATTATCATCTATTTAGGCTGCATTGGACTGTATTAGTTTAGGGGTTGACTTTATGGTCAACTCTACCACCGGATGGAACTGCAGCTGCTACCGGATCCTAGAGCTGGATCCACTTGCCCATTCCTCCTCTCCCGCGATAGAGTAGAGAACTGATGGAGTAAGTTGTATCTGGTCATTGCTTACTTTTGTGAGAGTTAGTTGCTCTTGTTCCCTTCCTCCCCTGGGGTTCGATTGAAGCGGCTTCCTCTTGCTCCATTTGGTTTCGACACTAGCAGCCGGGTCTTCTCTGCTAGTTGTCGACGGTTAGTGGTCCACGCATTGCCCTTTCAGCGTGCTAACTACTCTGCTCTGCTTCCGTGTGAGGGAGCTCGGCGTTGCCGGAGGGCTACGCCATCCCACTACTCGCGGGACTTGTTTCTGGCCATTCATGGAAGTTGATTAATGATGGAGAACTCTTTTCTTCTATATCTTACTATCTGGAGCTAGGGTATGCCGAGAAGCTTGCTTGAGGAGCTGGTCGTCATCTCTTTTGATATCTTCGGCTTGGCGGAGCTTAAGAAGGTATAAATCGTATCTAGACGTGCTGTTGTGGCCTTCCGTTGGTTTTATTGTTGTTGTCGTGATTCTCAGTCGGGGTTTGGAGATAATGTATGCTCCTTGAGTAGTTATTTTTCCTTCCTGTTGTGAGTACGGAGCAGAGCTCCTTGAATGTTCTTTCCGTGGTTCTTTCTGTTGAGAAGCTAAGTTCTTTGGTTTTCTGTGGTTACGTGGAGTTTTGGTTAGTTTATATACTTCCATTACTTGCTATCTCTTTGCGGAGCCCAAGGCTCTTTAAGGTTTGACATATGCTGCTGCTGCTGGACACTTGAATGTCCATCTTAAGCTTTTGCTTGTGAGGTAGAAGCTTGTATTGGGAAGAGTAACGTGAGATTTGTATTCTGTGAGTGGAATGTAAAAAGAAAAGAAAAGGGGTTATTAAGAAAAGAATCAAAGGGCAGGTTTGGTGAGAGAATTGTAAGGCCATTAAATTCTTGGCCTGGGTCTAAGGTGAGTGGCTATTGCTCTTCTTCGAGTTTTATTTTGGGTCTTTGCTGAGTTCTCCCAACACTATCAGGATCCTTACTTGAGTATGGCTGACAATCAGAAGAAGGTCTGATTGGCCCTGTCACAAAAAAAAAAAACGTACTACAAGGAAAACCTGTGACAGTAGCCGAGGCAAAAGTCTTGAAAAGCTCCAAATTAAAGCTTCCTCCAGCTTCTATTTTTTTTCTATAAAATTATCTTAGATTGTGTGCAGGGGCCACACCAGGCTTATTCCAAAGCATGGCATATTTAATCAGATGCAACTTGTCAATACCTAACCCCCTTGATTTAATTTTAGGAAGGACTTGGTCCTAAAGAATAAAATGAATACCTTGGAAGAAGAATGATCACTTCCAAGAAATTGCCGTTTCTAGAACTAAATGAATTTGTCAATAGCGTGCATTTGCACCCGAGGGATGCTTAAGTTATGGATACATAATGCATTTAAAACAGAATTAGTTCAGTTGAATGGAATCCATAATAGAAATAATAAAAAATATAATGAATCTAGATTTTTTGTTTTCTACCGTGAATTCTATTCAACAGAACATAGCCTAAGTTTGAAAGAGGAAAGAATCTACCAAGCTCCACGTCTAGTTTGGTAAGGAATAACTACGATGGATGCAGGCACTGGCGTTGGAAAACAGGGGTAAATAGAGATCACATGAGGCTTTCAACAGCCCATTCTTCGTAGGGCACCATACCTAGGATTTCTATGCCGTAACAAAACTGTGAAAATGAATGATATTCAAACAGGTTTGCAAGTGTCTAACTGATGATAACGAGCTCAGTTGTTAATAGAAGTCTTAGGATCAAGTCATGCCTTTATTATTTATCTATATAAATATAAAAAAAAAGTTTACAAGGTGAAATCGATCATGCAGACACCAAAACTGGATGCACTTGTATATACTTGCAAGTATGAACAATGGTATAAAGATTATAAATATAAATACCTGATTTTTTAGCTCCCTTTCTGAATTTGCCGGCTGTTTCTCATATGTTTCATTAGCCCATTTTAGGGTTAGCAAGCCTGAAACAGGAAGCAATAAATTGTTTGGCATAGCCACTTTCAGAGAAGTTTTAAGTTATGCTTCAATCCACGTGCAACCAGGCTTTTTGAACAACTCTTTTTCCATCATATTTTTCCTCAATATTTCTACTTCTTTCCATCTTCCTGTCGTCGCATAAAAATTGGACAAAATTATTGGAGAAATTGAACAACTAGGATCCAATTCAGAAAGCCTTTGGCAAATCATTTTGCCAAGCTCAGCCTCACCATAAACCCAACAGGCACCTAACATGGAAGAATACAGAGAAGCGGAACCCTCAGGAATTTTGGATATTAGCTCCCAAGCTTCAGCAAGCTTCCCAGCCCTGCCCAATAGATCAATCAAACAGCCAAAATGCTCAATCGACGGGCTAACATCATAATCTTTAATCATCCTGAAAATTTCTATGCCTTTCTCAACTTGACCACTATAACTACATGCTGATAGAGAACTCAGGAAGGTAGCAGAGCTGGGCTTTACTCTTTCCTTTAGCATGTCTTTTAAAATTTCGAGTGCTGCATCATTCTCCCCATTCCTGCCATAACCGGAGATCATCGCATTCCAGAGCGCAGGATCATTGGACCAGCAGTCAATGAAGTCAAATACCCTTCGAGCGTGAACAAAGTGTCCGCATTTCATATACATATCGATTAAGGTTGTTTGGAAAACCTCGTCTTCGTAGTTTGCTCCAGCTCTTAACACATGACAGTGAATCTCTTTGCCATGGCGGAGATCCGAAATTGATGAAGAAGCCCGTAGAAGAGTAGTCAAGCATTCTAAACTTGGGCGTGCCGCCGCCCCTTGCTCTAATTGCATAATGGCAAAGAAATCAAAAGCTTCAGCTACGTTTCCGCATCTCGAAAGTCCACAAATTATTGAATTCCAGGTGACCGCATCAGGGGAAAAGCCTTGACGTCGCAGCTGCTGGAACATGTCCAGCGCACCGTGGATATCACCATGGCATAAGAATCCAGAAATCAAACAGTTCCAAGTCACTAAGTTCCTGTTGTTCATTTGGATAAAAACCCGATAAGCTTGCTCCAAGAGATTCGATTTACAGTACATGTAGATGAGTGCTGTTCCCACCTTGACATCATAACCGAATCCAAACTTCAATGTGTAGCAATGAATCTGTTTACTGAGAGGCAAAGCTGGGAGATCTGAGCAGGCTGAAAGAAGAGAGAGCAACGTTGATGAGTTGGGTCGAAACTTAAGTAGCATATCTTTAAACAAACTCAAAGCCAATGGAAATGCGGCATTTCTGACCAAACCGGATATCATCGCATTATAGCTAGCAACTTTCTTGTCGTAGATCGAATCGAAGACCCTTTGAGCCAAAACCGGCTGGGAGCAATTCGAGTACATGGTGAGGAGCGCCGTAGCGACGTAGTCATCGGCGCCGTGCCCCGACTTGATCAAGAAGCCATGCAGCTCTAAGCCTTGCTTCAGAGTTGTGCAGGCTGGAAGCACGCTAGCGATGGTGATCGAGTTGGGGCGCAATCCATGAGACCCAAGGCGCCTGAAGGTGCGCACAAGCTGTTCGAGGCGTCCGGCACGTGCAAAGCTGGAGATGACGGCGTTGAATGAGGGCAAGCCTGGTTGGGAAATACCGTCGAACACTGTAAGGGCATCTTCGAAGAGCCGAAGTTGCATGTATACCGCCGTCAGGGCGGTGGCGGCGTGCGCGTGGGCGTGGAGTCCGTGCGTCACGAGATGAGCGTGGATCCGCCGGGCTACTGCGGGGAATCGGAGGGCTCCGCATGCTTTGAGGAGGGGAGGGAAGGTGAAGGCATCGGGAGGGAAGGAGGCATGGCGGCGGGCGTAAAGAGCGAGCGCTTCTTCGTACAACCCATCGGAGACCAGTCTTCCGATGTTTGCAGTAGCAACCTTCATGGCGAGCTTGCAAGAATTGATCTTGGCTAGATTATATGATTATCCACTGCTGAACCATCGCCATCGTTTCTGTCCGGCGTTTGCATGAAAGAGCAAAACCTCTACACTGACCTCTGTTTTATTACACTTACGAGGTCGGATCCGATCTATGATCAAATCTGAACCAACCGAGTATCTAAATAGAAGGACCAAGCAAAATTCGAGACTCACAGGCATGAAGCATAGTTCGAATAGATACGGTTTCAATACTAAATAAACAAAATAAAGATGCCAAAGCTGCACTACTAGTGTCTAAAGCATTTACTTCAGCTCTGCACATGCAAACAATGATACTGATAAAAAATTTAAAATATCCAGCAATGGCGTAACATATTAACACGGTCTACACTGCAAAATTCATTTCCAACGAGAGAAAAAGAAACGGAACGGCTTAAACAGCATGAAAAGTACTGGTGGCCACGATTATCACGGATCCACATCCGTCAACACAGAAAACTAACATGACAATAGCTTCAGGATTTTCAAAAAAAAAATATAGCTTCAGGATCCTTGTAGTAGTTATCTTCTCAACATGCCCAGCTTTCATGTTGCGATCTTTCTCAGTACGGCATAAACAGTATGCAGAGAGCAGAGATCATTTCTTCACCTACCCCACTCCATTTCAGCCCCGTATCTTGTATTGTTTGAACGGGTGTCTTCCGGTTTGATAGCGCTGGCAAACGCATGCCATCCCAGAAGATATGGAATGATAAACTGCATATGTAGCGAATACAATTACAATGAACAAACAAAATAGCTTTTACTGAAACCTGAAATAGGGTAAAATAACATGCAAAGTGTAGGTAATTGATAGTTATGATCACAATAATAAAATCCAGAATCGCTAATGAGTCAGGGCGATGCAAAATGAAGCATCACTAATAGAGTAGACGAATCATACATTGAATGCCGAGTTCAGAATAGTAAATTCTGCTTTGGTGATCGGTATATATATGCTTTCATCCACATTTAATAGGCGATTTTGAACACCTACAAATAAAAGAGGTTTAGTGTGCCAAACCTTCTCAATGTCAAGAAAATCACAACTAATCAGTAGTATCAAGCATAAGCAATCATAAAAGTTCAAAACGAACAAGATAGTAAATTCATTTGGCAGAAAACAGACGAGGGAGAAGAAGAGAGGAGGATGGAAATTAAGTGGCAGTCCCTTTCAGTAATTAAGCATAAAGGAGTGCTGCAAATGAAGCTTTAGGCCATCCAAATTAAGGACGAAGGGCAAAATATAATCTACACGTTTGACATCTAACTAAAAGAAATGCCCAAACCAACTTTTCAAAATTTAGTACCCAGAATGGTATGCGTTATATGGGCAACCGTTATACACAATAAATGGTAAATTTGTACATGAACAATAAAACATGGCTACTTCAATGTTTCGAAGCAAAATTTATATTGAAACCCATAACATGCTGTAAGTTCATATAGTCGCAATACGTGCATACAAGTTCTTTTATTAAATATGAGCTTTCATTTCAATTAGGTCTAGGCAATCCCAATAGTTCTTCAAAGAGCCAGGAAATAGAAAGATCGGAATTCAGAAATTAAAATCTTAGCAATGAGAAATCCAGGATTACTGAGATTAAAGAAATGTCCAGTGCCATCTGGAAGAGGTTCTGCCTTCAAAACCTTCCGAATCTTGCCCTCTTCACTGCAAGAAAAAAAAATGTCATACAAGTAGCTGTGTATGTTTCAGTTATGTGCGCATCTTCTCAAGAAGAATGGTGTTAACCTGCACTAAGTTGCAATTAGTTGTACTTTCCCAAGAAGTACGAGATTAACCTGGCTACGGCTGAATCTTACCATACATGATCTGGATGCTATTATTGCTCCGATCAGGATGAAAATTTGAGGGAAGCTAGCCAAACATTGTGGTTTGCGTATCCAAATGGACAGTTTCTTATTGCGAAGATTATATTTGCGCTACTTAATTGACAAAGGGTGCAATGTCTAGAAAAGATGTTATTGTGTACTCATCTATAGATCTCTTCTATGTGCAGAGAAATTTAGGGTTTTGGCTATTCAATAATATGAAGTCCTAGCAACTGCTAAATATGAACTTAGGTGTAATTGAAGCCAAAGCATTTTGAATCTTTCTATGTTTCCACTTGCTTTCTCTTAGAGCCGTTGGAGATCCTTTTAGAAGCGTGTTGTCTGTTGTCAATCTAATTTAATTCTGCATGGAACATTAGGTATCCACTTTCTTTTGAAACATAAGAGACAATATGCATAAAGCCTTGTCGCATCAATTTTCATCATAGTCCATTCATTATACTTCCATAAATAGTAATGCAAACAAAAAGGATAGCCAGGATAGCTAGTATGGATCATTGATAAACGTCAAAGATAACAACCTTATATGTGATAGAAGTGTAATTCCTATTCATTGATTAGAACATCATAACATGTTCGTTCTTTTGTTTCGCTAAAGCTTTATCATCTATAAGATCAACCTATAGTATATTAACATTAAGCATCAAAATTTAATAAGAAACTGACAAGTTATGGCTGTCCTGATTCATCAAATGAAAGATAAGTTTGATAAAACTTTGTACCTAGTAAATTAAAAATATACAAAACTGAAAAACCATTTAACAATAGTTAAAGAAAGAAATTGGTAATGTAGGGATAACGATCTCATTCACAACTAACCAAATCCACATTATACATACAATTAAAAATCTTCATAACTGTGACTATTCATTTCCTATAAAGATCATTTACCTTCTTCCCTTGAAGGGGTCATGAAAAAACTCACAAGAATCCTTTGCACCAAGACTCATTAAATGACCTATTTCAGCTATTGATAATGAAAAGACCTGCACCAAATACCGAGAGAGCAAATTGTGCCATTTATGTTTGTATATATCATTACATAAAGAGACACTTAATTTCAGAAAATAACCTAATCTTTTCGCAAAAGGCACTGATTTGATTACCTCAATGGTCAACAATCAAAACCCAAACTTATTCAAACCAATTTTATCGTGTGATAATGTGCAACTAATTATTTGTATCATACTGGACGTAAAAGTTTGCAGCACTTATCCTTTTGTTATCTTTGATTTACTTACATAATAAAATTTGTTGTGAGAACAGTAAGAAATGAATTACCTTATGTCAGTTCACGAGCATAATATTTTGGCACTTTAGTTGGAAGATTTTTTTATATTTCAGTTTGAGAACTATAGGATCATAGATGCATCATCTGAGAAAGTGGAATGTGTGGAACTTGTATACTATAAAGAAGACAGGAAAATAATAAAGATTTAAAAAGATTCCAAATTCATAAAATTTTGAATCTAATGATGGATGAAACAGAACTAATAATTTCAGGAATTCTTCTCTTTTATGCCTTATGATAGTAAACCATAAAAAATAAAAATAAAAAATCAAATTCACCATAAAAATTTAGCTGCATGATATCCAATTAAACGAGGAAAAAGAAGCGATTGGATAAACCTGTTTCCTGGTCCAATCGTACTGCCGAGTTGCTACTGCTGGGGCAAACTGGAGGAGGATATAGCCTTCCTTAGAGACCTTATAGGCTCCAGACTGCAACAACAGCACACATACGACCACGATGAACTCCAAGAAATCACACCAAAAAAAAACTTAACAAATTTTCATCTCAAACAAAAAATTCACATCAAGGGGGGCGAATTCAGGAGGTTTTGGGTCAACGGTGAGTGCCGCCTTCCCTTTGTAAATGGAATGCCCGACGAAAACCCTCGAAGGTTGAGCTGTAAATCAGACAAGACCAGCAAACCAAGTTGGGATTTCTACTGGCTCCAAAACAACTGGAAATGATACGAGCAAATTGACACCTCCGGAAGGCTGGGCGAAAAAGGAGGACACTTCCTCACGAGGCGCCGGCGGCGATGGATCGCGCGCGTTGAGGCGTTTCTGGTCGTAGAAGTTGGAGCGCTGACATCGAACGGAGAGCTGTCGCCGCTTCAACTTTCTTCCGCTACCAAAGGTTAGGGTTGAGGAAGAACATAGTTTACTTCTCAAGGGCAAGGGTGGCGCTGGGTAGGAATGGAGAACAGGAGACGAAGGGGATGGGCGGCAACCATGGAGAGGGAAAGAATACGTCGACGAATACATTCTTCTGAGTGCGAAGACGCGCCGCCGTCGAGCAACTCCGTAAGAAACGACTGCCCTCGGCTATGCAAGAGGAGATAGCGAACTAAACTGGGAACGCTGCTGCGGCTCACCTGCTGTGCGTCGCCTGCCCGTGAACCGGATCCTGGCCAATTAATCCGAACCCGTTACAATCATTTCGCCGATCCGATAACTTTCATGAGGTGGACGGAATCATCATCGACGGGTTGAGAATTGAGCGAGTCATCGAGGAGGCCAGCAGTCAAATCTATATGAGGTTGAGGCTATAGACAGCAGAAATGGTTACATCGAGGAGGTAGGATAAACAATATCTAATGGCTACATTAGATCTGCCTTACGCTTACTGAACAACCGCTTAGGTCACAACTCACAAGGATCCATAGGGTCGATGCTCAAATTCTCTTTCTAAGGGAATCCTCAACAGTTTGAACCGATTCGAATTAACTCTCCACCTCAGTAAAACATCCATCGACCTTCAAAAGACAGCTCTTGTTTGAAAGGTAGGAATCAACAATTTACTATATACTATTTGTGATTAAAAAATCCACAAACATGGACGTGTTGAATTCAATTGCATCTTTATAATTCATCACAGAATTGTTGCCAGAAGAAAATTAATGTTAGTTCGACAATTGTGAATTTCTAAATTGTGGTGTATTACTTTGTAAATAGCAACAAAAGAAAATTATTCGTTACACACTATATTTTGCTTCCTCATCAAGTATAAGCGAGCTAAAATTACCAGGCTCTTCTAGAGATCAATGCTAAAAATAAAAAAGAAAAATCTTATGGCACCAGGAAGGAATCTTCATGCAGCCTTTTTCTCCTTGGTTGTCCGGAGTTTCCTCCACTTGAGGAAGATTTGGAAAGAGAGGCCTGAGAAGACCATTACCACGCTTGCCCACTGCTGCAGTGACAAAGGATTGCCGCTTATCAAAGAAGACACGACTATACTGACGAATTTGCGAGTGGTGGTGATGGTTGTGTTTGCAAGAGAGCCAAATTGGCTTATGGTCAAGAAGATAAAGTTTTGGCCCACCGCACCACAGAGACAGTACATAAGGATGTCCCAAGCAGCCTCTGGGTGCTCCTGACAGAACCTCACTGCCTCATAACCACTTGCATTGGGCCAACCAAACATGTAAATAACATTGTAAATGGTTCCCCATAGGTTCATTCCCAACATGATGTCCCAAGCACTCGTCTTAGGGTACCTACAAGAGATACAAACGAGTAGCTTGTAAAATCAACATGAATAATTTGATTTCAACTAAAGGAATAACTTTCCCATTAGCTCATGTAACCGCACCAAGTATTTTGCCTCTTTCGTTGAAGGAACCAGTGAGTACCTTTCTTTTATAGAATCCTGAGTGGCATTTGTAAAACCATCAAATGCCAAATTCAAAAAGCAAAGACCGTAGCCGAGGGGAGCGTTTGGATGAGCAAGCTTGCTTATGGTCTTCGAGCTAGTCTGTAATGGATTGAATCAAACAACTTAATGACTAAAGTTATTAGCAATTTAGTTGAATGACTGAAAGTTAATGAACAAGAAACGAATCCCATCACAAAGTACATATCAACATAAAATTTGTAAACAAAAATAGTGAAAAGCACAAATCTCAGCGGCAATTATTTGTTCGCTCACAAGCCAATAGATCATGCCCCAGGGAAAAGTAAAACAAAGCCCAAAGCATTGATAATACAAAATATCGTTCTTAATGACAATGATGTTGTCAGGATTTAAGAAAATAAGAACAGTTAGAAAGCTGCTAAATAATAATCCATCTGGATGAAGATTAAAATATCAGGCAGAGCAAAAATCTGAGCTCATTATAAAATAAATTGACTCATGAAAATCATAATAGTAACCAAAATTATGGACCGGTCTATTGCCGTACCTGTATGTAATGGTACATAATGGTTAGCAACGACACATAGTAGTATCGTAGGTTTTAGTATAACCCATGTCATTATCATGACAAAAGCAAGCTGATTAGTTGTTATTAAAATAGTATACACTGTCTTTAAATTTTTGCCTCAGAAATGAAAAGACAAAAATCTTCTAACCTTCAAAAGTGCAAATGATGATACCCCACCAGCAACAAGGAAGGTGCAAATGTATTCCGGGACAGTGTATTTGATCCCGTAAACAAGAGTACCTACTAGCATGACTGCAAGAAGAACGATTATCTATTTGTAAGTAGGATCAATCAAAAACAAAATTTTATACTAAAGTTGTTATGACCAACTTAATGAGCAAACTAACTCATTAACTTGATGAGCCATGATATCAACATGGTCTAATTTATTAAAATGTTTATGCCCAAGTTAATAGTAATAAGCTTACTAAGCCTTATATATTATCTTATTTTTTGTTCCATATCTACCGTGGGACTAAACAAGGGTATTACAATCTCCCCTACTTAAAACTTAATGTCCTCGTCAAGGACAAGGCTTAACACATCCTAGAACCATCTCTTAATAGGCAACATGTGAGGTCAACCCGATGGTAACTTCACTATCTTCGGCAACCTTTTCCTATTGGTTTCTCACCATGCTTAAAACTAAGTTTTGCTCAGATACCATTTGTTATGACCAACTTAATAGGCAAACTAACTCATTAACTTGATGAGTCGAGATGACAACATAGCCTAATTTATGAAAATGCTTAAGCCTAAGTTAATAGTAGTAAGTCCACTAAGCCTTATATATTATATTATATTTTCTTCCATATCCAATGTAGGACTAAACCAGGGAGTCAAATCAGATATTTAGATCTACCAACTATGATAATAGGAGTGATAAATATAGCCGACACTCCATTTGACTATGCTCAATATTAGAAATAGAATCAACAATTTCTTATGAAGAAAAATAGTGATGTTTTCTTTTGCAACAAAATTGAATACTAACTCACCAGGAATCATCTTAGTAGATTTCGCCAATACCTGTAATACAGAAAGCAATACAATTAATACACTTAATCAACTAGTCTCCTAGAGCTAATGAGTAATTTTCAGAAAGTCAGTACTTTATCCACACAGATGCAAACAAAGCAACAATAGATTCTTGTAAAAATCAAATTCTATGGAGAAATAGAACACACATTACTACCATATGACACATTACATAACATTTATGCTGCCCTTACTGAAGCATACAGTCAGATTAGATAACCAAAAAGTTAAGCAAGTTAAGCGTGTTCAACTTTTAATGCCTTAAGTACATTTTTCCATTGACAAGCATGATTCCGTTAGGAAATGCTTGCGAAAGAAAAAGAGAATCTATGTAATAGATACAAGATAAGCAAATTCTTAAAAATTGAAAACTTTCAAAGGTGGTCAATGCTTTACAACAAAATCTACCATTGTTTGAAACAATCAAGAGATTAGATAAAGGTTGCACTCTGGGAGGGTTTCCGGCCTGCTTGGCTGCTTAGAAAAGCTGAGATGCTGCTTTCTGCCGGCTTCACTTTCTGCCCAACTTTGCTGCTCAACAAAGCAGTTTATAGCACCTCTTTCTTCCCCTTTTTCGCCTAGTGGAGGATCTGTTGACCAAATTTGGGAACCAAGTATGTACTTGCTTTCCGCTTGTCCGTCCGCCCAAATTAAAAAGCAAAAGAAAAGCCTTAATTTGGAGAACAGATCTTTTGTTCTTTTCCCCAAACAATTTGAAACAATCAAAAAGCTAGGAGTAATGTAACTTTGCAGCCACCATGTCAATAGCTCTATAATTATAAGTTCCGACCACCAACAGTGAGTGAATAGTTTTCCCAAAGGGTAAGAAACTACAGTACCGCATTGAAGATTTCTGTTTACTAATATTTGGGCGGAAGAGGAAGTAATTGTTTGTATGAGCTAAAAAAATTGTTTATCAGAAAATATCATGAGAAAAATGCCTAGACAAGGACCTTAGGTAGGGTCCACAAATCACATATATTCATCTTAAAGTAATTAATGGGCACAAATCTCAAAGCTCAGATTAGAGAAAATTTGTGAAATTTGATGAAGTTTCATAGAATTTAACCAAAATTTCATAAATTTAGAGCAATTTCATAGAATATTGACCAAATTTCATATGATGTGGATCAATTTCATAGAATGTTGACGAATTTAATAGAATATTGGCCAATGTCATGTATTTTGACCAATATTTTATGAAATTGGTCAACATTCTATAAAATTTAATCTACATTCTACAAAATTTAATCAACATTTTCAGTCAAATTCTACGAAAATTCCTCCGCTAGTGCTTTGTGATTCAAGTCTGTTAATAACTTTAAAATGAGTTCTTAGCTGATGCAAAGAACTGTCTAAGATGCCTAGGAAGGGTACTTGCCTAGGCAGTTTTCTCGAATATCGCGATAGAGCGAATTGATCCGAGCCAAAGGAAAATCATAGAATTAACAGCAAACAAAATAGAAGGGAAGAAAAGATAGCGAATACATCGAATGATCTAAATTCACCTGCGCGGGATAACTTATATACTTCAAGGCCTCGATTCCCATAGCTGGACCGATGGTATTAGTGATGCTCGGGCTCCAATAGCTCCACAATGGAGCTGATCCCGAAGAGCTCCTCGACCACAACTTCATCACTGTCCAATCGATCACAGGAAACAAATGGAATCTACCATCACACTACACCAACACCAACCGACAAGAACAAGTAAACGCAGCAACGCACGTACTGATCAGGGACCATACGAAGCAAACCACGTTCTGCGCCAGGTTCAAGAAAGCGAGATGCTCGAATCGCTTCCCGTCCGGTGGAAATAGCTTGGTTGATCTGAGATCAAGGAACAAAACTCCATCACAAAACCCTAACACCTTGTTCTGATGAAGGAGGCATATGGGATTGCTTTGAAGGAGAAAAGGGGGGGATAGAGAAAAGCTACTCACACAGTTTCCTGCAGGACACCCTGGTAGATGTAGGCGGACCAGATGCCAGCGACGCAGAAGGCAAGCAAGAGAACGCGCTCGACGCCAGCGGCGGCACCGTGAACTTCCATTTCCTGGCGAGATCTGAAGACGGGCCGTGCAACGGGCCCGATCTCGTGATTGACGCGAAGAAAGAGAGGGATGGAGGAGGAGACGGGATGGAAACAGATCTCGAAGGGTAGTGGAGGGAGGGCGGGGATTAACCCGAGAGGGGGAGAGCGAGAGCGAGAGGAGTGACGTCTACTGTCCACATGGCGTATTCTCATTTGAGAACGTAAATAAGATTGACTCCCAATTGGTCACACTGGCGTGTCCGCCTAGCGATTTTACTCTTCTGACCCTTTGCCATTTATATTCTTTTCCCATTTTTCTTTTAATTTGATCGGATCATTTTCTTAGGCTACCGATTTGAATAGTTCAATAAATACAATTTAATATTTATATGTAATTCAATCACATAAACTTATAAAATATATAAAAAGTCAATTAGTTCAATCTTTTACTTAATAATCTTACTTTTTTATTAATAAGATCAAGGATGAACAGATTAATTATTAATTTGGAATGATTTAATATAAAAAAGTCTATTCTTCATAAATAAATTTAAATTATTTTCAATATCATTTTGGAAGCATGAACAGATTACTTCTCACCTCAGCAAAATGATAAATATTTATTGAAATTTAAAACTTAAGGGCTGTAATGCATGTAAAAATTTATAAAATATTTAATTAATAACTTTTTAATTACTATTAAAATTTTAAAATATTAAATAATATATTTTATTCTTTAGTATAAAAAATTTAAATTATTTAAAATAATAATATTTAAAATTTTAAATAAAATCATTTGAATTATTTTTTTTACAAAAACATAAACTGCAAAAGTATCAAATTGAAACTTTTTAAATTTTTTATTTTTTATTATTTTTTCTACTTTTATTTTTTATTACTAAATAATTTTTTAATTACTTTCTATTTAAAAACTATTAAAATCAACTTCTAAATGCAAAGTCAAATATGTCCTAAATAATCAATTATGTATATGATCTTGCAAATAAGATGAGTTCATAAACTATACCATTCAAAACAATAAAATAGGCTGGTAAAGAAAAGGAACTTTGGGAAAAGTTATAATATCAATCTTATTAAATTATTAACATTATTATATCCATTTGAACATTAATTTTAAAAATATTTAATTATGATGAATTGATTAAAAAATAAATGTTATTGCAACTTTTAAAGTATATTTAGTTTTTATTTATATTTTTTAATAAAAGTTGGATGGTATTATATTTATGAATGACTTGAAATTAAATATGAAAAAGACAAAACTATTGTAAAGGATTTACATAAATGTGTGCATACAAGTACGTTTCTTTAGAATATAAAGGAAGATATGACTTACAACATGAGTTGTATTTTGAAGTATCTTATAGTAGATCATGATCTAAATATTAGTGAATTAAAAAAATTATATATAATGTTACAATCTATTTATTTATTTATTTTAAATAAGGACTTTCTTATCACATTCAAAAAAACCATAGTAATGTTCTTTGTGTGTATATTTTTTTTCCCAACATTATTATTGTGAACAATTTCAACATAAATCATATATTATAACAAATATTAGATTGAACTCAAACATCAATGAGACTTTTATTTTATGACACATATTCTAGCATTCTCTTCCATATTCCTTATTAGCCATTCAATTAGTCCACTAGTCTAATTGACGTAGGCATATGGATTAGGCGCATAATGAGAAAACATCTAAAATTAGGGGGAAATTTTATAGGAATCCGCATATTCCTATCTTTTTAAGAAGCCCGACTCTTTTGCCGTTGATCTGGGCACTATATGCCCCAATCCCAAGTCATGTTGGGATGTTTATAGTAATATTAGGATTAGTATTAATAATTAACATTATGATTAGGATTAGTATTAGTATTAGTATTAATATTAGAATTAGCATTAGTATTAGCGATAATATTAGTATTAGTATTAATATTAGTATTAGAATTAGCATTAGTATTAGTATTAGTATTAATATTAGGATTACTATTAGATTTTTTTCCTAAGCCTCGAGATCTACATTAATCTTATTCTAACGGTCTTCCATGAGACTTCCGAAAATTATAGGAATCCGCATATTCCTAGAAAATGCGCTCTAAAATTAGAGAGAACTACCCTCGAAAGCTTTAACCCTATGAGCCACTTAAACTTGGAGGCATTGTCACATGTAAATCTTAAGCATATACACTACTCTTTATAATAGGAGAGGCGCTATCATGCTCTTTATAAAAGGAGAGGCACCATTATGGTTTTGTGATATGAATCTTCTGATAGGTAGACAAATGCCTCTCCTTGCATTGTCCTTTTTTTACTTGTGTTGTTGCTTTACTTTTGCTATCACCACCTTCTACATGTGAGAAGAGCAGAAGAAAGCTTTACCTCACAATGCTAGCACTAGACAAAGAGATTCCATCAAACATCATGTGTGAATACCTTAGAGGCAACATGATGGTGTGCTTTGCAAAAAGGCATTCAACGTTCTGATTAGAGCTCTTTATTACCTTCAATGCTATGATTATCTTTGGCTACGTATATTGAACTTTTTCATGTTATACTCCATTTAGCATTTTTATAAGAAATAAATCAAACATTGAAATAATTTGGCATATGTATAATCTCCCCATATCTACCATAAGCATACATGCCCATCAACAAATATTACACATCATGATCACATATATGCACCTTGTGAAGTTTCTGGCAATCACATCAACATGGATAGTTAGGTTTGCAATCGAGAGTTCCTGAGTGGCGAGTGAGTCGTCCAACCGTACTTGCAGGCTTAGCCTTGATCATATTATACTTTGAGAAACGCTTTCCTTTCACCGGACGTCCAGATTCTATAAAGAATGCACCATTCAGCAAAAGGTCACCCTCAGATCTCCAATTCCATTTTTTCCAATCGATATCGGGTGATGATTCGTTAATAGACCTATGGGTGATCTGTAATAGTGGAAAACAATTTAACTTAATTCATTCAAATTCATTTTTAAATATTTATTTCGAGAGGTACTTTAGTTACCTCCTTAAGTTTTGGATTTGGTGGAGCGACAAAGCGATTGCCTTGGCTAATAATGGTAGGGTGACCACTGCCACCAATGGCATACTTTAGCCAGTGGGTGTAGTCATTATTCACCACATGAAAGAATCCTCGCCGACACCTGCAAGTAAATTAATTAATTACTATTGTCATTAATGAACTAGTGCTTATACATAATATCTCACCTCGGCATCCTTTGCACAAGGCCTCGCCCAAAGTGGTTGTAGGCAATGGTGGCTTGCATTTTGGCGTCAGCTCGAGTATCATCATTGGCACCTAGTAATATCACCTAAATTCATGCATGAAACAAAGTTCAATTATAGAATGACTAAGCTCAATTATGTTTTCCTTGTATATTTTATAAATTAAGTTTGCTAAATTACGCATTGCCATACATGGTCATGGCGGGTCAAGTGGCAATTAGAGATGGTAATAGCTGTGGAGCCTTCTATAGCATCAATGAGGCCATCGTCACAAGTAGACATTGAGAGGTGGTCAATCCAAATATTAGTGGAACCAAAAATACTAACACCATCGCCATCACTCCTGGTGCGAATCCCCCAATGATGCTCTGAGTCGCGAATGTCACCGCCTGAACCAGGCACAATGTCATGGATGTGAAGATTGTGCACAATCACATGTTTGGCAAATTGGATCATAAGACCTGCACCATAGGCAATGTGCACATTGGAACCCCGAGCATCAATAGTCTTGTAGCTATTGATTATGAGTTCTTGTTGTAATTTAATGATCATATCACGTGCAAATATGATCCACAGTGGGGTGTCACGTGTGACTCCATATCGAAGAGTGCCGAAACGTGGATCAAGGAGATCATCATCAGAGTTGTCAGTCACCACATAAAACCTCCCATGTAAACCACCAATGGCATCACGACCAAATCCCCTAGCGCACAGAGCAAGGCGCTTGCGTTCACGTGCCCAAGACTTCCTACATCTCCAACATCGATCAATGGGGTTTGTCGCTACACATGGCTCGTAGAATTTGCGTTTATTAGTAAGGTTACGCCTTGTGCTGTTTCCAATAGAAACGTCTATGTAGTCTGTGATAAATGTAGGATCAGACACATATGAATTGAGTATATTGTCCTCATTATGAAAGCGTGGCCTCGTGATATTTCCAATAGGGGCATTGAAGTGGTTGACGATGGATATGGGATTGGGCACATAGGCCTCGAGTGTGTTGTTGTGTGCCTCAAAGGCTCTCTTTTGCCAATACTCATCAAAGATTGCAATGTGGGCATGAGTGAAGGAAACTATAGCTAGAGAGAAGAAGGAGAAAAATAATTGTAGGGAAGTAAACTTCATAATTTTTTTCTCCTTCTTTGTCTTTCTATTACCACTAGCCAAGGGGGGCTAATGATAATAGGAACGTTGGGGTTGAAAACTAAAAAGGTTGAAATCAATTATATAATGTGTTGTTGGAGGAGTTAAAAGTCTTAATTGGTAAGGTAAAGGGAGAAAATAAAGGAGATCCACATAATTGTGGAAAGTTTGAGCTTTTTTTTTTCATAGATTCATTTTAGAGGAGAGAATCATTCAAACTCAAGTTTAAGTTAAGGTGTATCTATATATAGGTAAAATACAGATATGTTATAACATTTTGGCTAATATTAGGGTGCCATAGTGGTTACAAATCATTTATAAAGGTAAAGTAAAAAAAAACAATAATAGTTGGTTTTTTTAAAGTATAAAACTACGATTAATATAGAGAACAAGAGAATAAAAAAAAGAATATTTCATAACTCAACCTCAAATATTAGCTATTTTTTCAACAAAACCTTACAATCATGCTTAACTATTTTTTGTTATGATGTAATTTTCAGATTAGATATCATTTCCCATAAACCTCATAGTTGTAAAAAATAATAAATTTTCACTTGCTTGAGAGGCAAAACATAGTCAAAATGTATTTTTTTTTTTAAAAGAAGATTGGATTTTATTCCCTAAAAAAAGAATAATAATGACAAGGAACTTTTTTATTAGTTAAATATTTAAATGCTATTTTGTTAGAATATGCAATAAAGATCAATTATTGAATGGTAATTTTAGCATCTAATTTTTCATGTTTATATTTATATTTTAATAAAAATATTGTTGCTATTATATTTACTTAATACATGTGTATAAGTAAGCATCGTAATGTCCCAAGTCAAGTATTATTATGGATAGAGACAATAATAATTCTTTGCTACTAAGATGTATTATTATTGATATAAAAAGTTATCATAATATGAGACATTAAACTAATACATGTGTGCTAATGTTGTACTAGAAAAATTATAAACATAATGGTGTATGTAATCATTGACTTAAGGTTAATTTGATATAGTCAAACACCATCCAAAATTAGGTGATTATAAAAGTTAAAGTTGAGTGTGCCATAAATCATAGAGAAAAATACAAGTAATTAAAATAAAAGTTATCCCTCTTATATAATAAAAATATTATTATTAAATTAATAAGAGATATCAATTATATTTGTTATATTTATTTGCTTGGGAATTATAAAACATAGTAATCATTGGAATATATTAGCATGACAAATTCTATGGACATAAAGATTATATTGGATCTCAACATTCTTTAACCTTAGATAGCAAAAGTGTTGTTATACACTACCCACTGTTTGTAATGTTATTAGGCTTATTTATTAATTGGTTCAACTCGATAAATCGAATTGAATTGAATTAGTCGAATTGGTTCGGTTTATAAGAGACTAAAATAAAATCAGTTTGGATTTTAGTTTTCTATTTTCAAAATCAATACAAATTGATCCGAATCGATTAGAGAATTTAAAATTAAAAAAAATTAGAATAGTGGATGAAACTGAACTGGCGAACCGACTCCATCGTTGCCAAATGTCAATCCCCCCGTGGAGTTTTCCATTAGAAGCCTCTGTCCCTTCAATCCCCTGAGCCACAATAATGCCTGGTGCATACAACAACTGCCCCCCCTACCCTGTACCTATCATATTTAATGCTATGTTGTTAAAAGGAATTTATTAGAAAGAATAAGAGATTTGTGAAAGCACAATAAGATTTGTTGTCAGCCGCAGCCCACGTCTTGGCAGCTGACGATAAGCGACGAGAGGGCTCATCATCTCCATGGGTGGCAAACGAGGTCCTGTTAGGGAGAGGAGGATCTTCTCCCTCGGCGACGACTCTTCCCTCTTTTTCTTGCGATGAACGGTGATGGAATCCTTGACAATTTTTCCTTCTTTTTTTAGTTTTAATCGGTTTGAACCGAACAAAACCGAACCAGATATTTTTGGTTTGGTTCAAATCGGTTTTCAAATTATTCGGTTCGGTTTCGATTTGTAAATATTAGGAAGTCCAATTGGGTTGAACAGATTGGACAGAGCTAAATGTTATAATAAGATTAAAATATTATTGTTAACATCACAATTATCTAATGAGTGACACAATAAGATAAAATTATAACCTAATTTTTAGAATTATTTTTAAATGATATGATGGTGATAGTGAGCACCAAGTGATAATATGGTTTTGAATCACAAATATGAATTTTTTTTGCATAATTAAACTAAAAAAATTTAGTTTAAAAATTAAATAAGTCAACATGTCATACATGAAGAGTAGACGTACAGAGAGAGCATCCAAAATTAGAAAGAGTAACCTCTTAGACCCTAACTCTATGTGCCACTTAAACTTATACACGCTGCACCATAACTTTAGAGAGGCACCATCACATCACATGTTAACCTTAAACATACACACTACTCTTCATGAAAGGAGGGTGCATCATGCTTAGGTGATACGAATCTTCTAATAGACAAACGAACGCATCCTCCTTCTCGCACTGCCCCTTTATTTGCATAATTGCTTTGCTTTTGGCATTGACACCTTCCCTACATGAGATGAGTAGAAGAAAGTTTTATCTATTGATGCTTGTACTAGATATTAGATGGAGAGATTCTAAAAGATCATGCTTAGACACCGTAGAGATGACATGCCCATATGCTCTTGCTAAAGGCATTCAACTACGTAATGCTCTATAAGACATATTTATAAACTAATAATCAACTTCTCATTCGCATATTTATAAGGCATATTTATGTTGGTTGAATTTTTTTTTTATTTCTAAAGTCACAAAATTCTTAATTAATTAGTTTACATGCTTATACATTTTTATAAAAATTGATTAAAAAAACCAAAACAAGAATGACAAGCCTTAATTCGTTTGTCTATTCATTTTCCCAAAATGACATATATTAATTGTATCTTGAAAAAGTAAGCATTTAATATATTTTCATTCATTAATTCACAAAAAAGCCACGTTACAAGGGCCATTTAATAATTAATTAAAGCTTGGCAACATTAGAGCATTTGAATTTTGTATTTAAACCCCTTTAGTGTCAAACCTAAAGCAATCCAACTTTCATTCAGTGCTAAAAATGAAGATATTTTGGGCATTCTTCTTCGTCACGATCCTTCTCTTCAACCTCAACGAGGCCGAGGGTAAATATTAATATATATATAATTTTTAGTATTTCTTTTAAATATTAATAATTTAGTTTAAATTTTGATCAAAGGTGAAGAGCACAAGACATGCACAACAGGCATGTACTCTAGAGAGTCATGTGAGGAAGCACGGTGTAAATTCTTTTGTGGAAATTACGATCACGGAACGGGCGGCTGCAATCCTAAAAACATCTATGAATGCATTTGCACTTATTGGTGTTGATCTATGAATTATCGTCATTGTTGTTGTTAGGTATTATACTTGTAGGAGTAGTGGATTCTTCTGCATATTTATCCTACAAGTATTGTAATAAATCTCCGAAAAATCAATAAAATTCTATGTTATAATCTTTGTGATTTCATAAATCTAATGATCAGATTTAGTTCATTCAAAATACCGGTATCGTAATAACGTTTGTAACAACGTTATGTAGCAAAAGCGCCTTGATGTTCCCTCCCGTTCTCGACCTTGAAACTTGAAAAGCGAGAGAGAGAAGAGAGAGAGAGAGAGAGAGAGAGAGAGAGAGGAGAGGATGGAGGGAAGCGAGAGCGAGGCGGTGTTCGAGGCCTTCAATCTCAACCCACAGCACTTCATCAACGAAGCCCTGGACGCCGTCAACCAAATGGTTGAGGGCGCCTTTAAATTCTGCTTGGAGTTGCGTCTGCGCCTCGTTTCCTTTTCTTCCTTGTGTCTTCATTCCAGGCTGTCTCATTTTGCTTCACCGTGCAAAATTCTTTTCGGCTTGTGATGTTCTGTCTGTTGTCGTCCAGGGAAGCGTCACAAATCACTGGCGGTGGTGCCGATCGGTCCGAGGAGATGGTTAGGGTAAGTGATATTTGTGCGTGCATAACCCTATTTTTCTTTCGATATTTGTTTTAAACAATCTCTTTCTTTTTTTTTCTGCTATACTATAATTATGAGCAAATTTCATGATGATGAACTTAATCGATGTAGAGGTTATTTGATTAGAGAGCCTCGCGTGTCATGTGTCTGTGGATTTAGTATTAACGCCATTCGTTGTCTTGATCCCAATTGTATTGAAGCGGTTTTGTTAATCTATCGGTTAATGGGCTTTTAAAATCTGGCATTCCATAAGAAATTTGTTGTTGTGGTGATTTTTCTTTCTTCAGAAGTTTTGACTTAAGCAAATATCTTGCTATTTTTTGTCTTGCTATAACTTGACTGTATTCTAAATAGCATTTCGTAGATTTGGTCGGTCTGAAATTGTGATGGTTAGTCACACTTTTTCCACATTATCATAATCTGTATCCGTAGCTGTACTTGTTATTTACACTATAATTGCATTAAAACCATTCAAAAGAATAAAATTTATATAAATAAAAAAATATTAATTTTGGTAAACGATGATGCAATTATCAAGAAATCTATAGAAATTATGATCTAGTGCTGAAAAACTATGCAAATGAAAAATTTATTTTTTTAAAAAGCAAGATCATAGATCAAGTATAGATAGTTTTCTATAATAAGGGTTAATTTTAAAAATGATACAAGAATGAGTTAATTGCTAAATCTAATTTGAGTTTATAGGCCAATCTATAAAAATAAAGAGTACTTTTTTTTTTTGCAGTCTATATAACCTTTAAAGACTAAAAAATGAGATATAGTCTTCTTTAATTATTCATGTTCAACGTGTCTATACCAACACTAATGTCTAACCTCTAAGTTTTGATGCTAATTTATAATCAACTAATTCATCTTCAAATGCAACATGGTTTGAAAAGGTTCAAAAGACACTTCTGATAATGCCCTTTTTTGCAAGCTGGCATGCGGCTTGGTCATTGTAGCCACAAGTAATCATCGTAGGCACCACTCTTGTGTATCTACATCATGCTGCTCTTGGCTGCACCCCTTCATCGCTCTTCTATCATTGGTCATCCTCTCCTTTAGCTTGGTAATAACATTTTAGTTTCTCTCGAAGAGGAAACACACCCAAGTAGTCTCCCTCAACCCCTAAGGGACTACTTCATACAAAAAAACTCAAAGAAAATAAGCTAAAACCAACCAAGAGGCTTCTTAACAATGAGTATCTCATACAATTCAACTATTATGATTCGTGATATAAGAACAAAAAGGGAATTCAATTAGAGGGAGTGAAATGCAAGTATGTGAAGTTAGTCTCCTCTTTTTATAGTCGGAAAACACTTAAAAATCCTTTCAAAACATTTTCATTTTGAATTCTTTAAGAATCAACTCAAACTAGGAAGGAGTTGACTCAAAGAAGTCGTTTAAGGCTCTTTGTGGCTCAACAAGTTTATATGAGAGCTCTTTAGATTTGTATGAAAACTATGTGAAGGTATAAGATAGGTTCATAAAGGCTCAGGAGGCAACAAGGTGGAAGTCACGGAAAATAGGTAGCTGTTTATAACTGTTGCGGATATACTGTCAACTTATCACCAATTTAATTGAGATGCAACCTTGAATCCTGCACATGTGTCAGCTTAAACTTTTTTTTTTCTTAGACTAGTAAGTATATAGTATGCCTAGAATGAGATTATGCTAATTAGTATTAGGCTGAGCAAAAGTTAGCATGTATAAAACTGAATAAATATTATAAAACTCAAATAGATTTATCAAAAGATAGAGGTCAAAAGGGGATTTCTAATTTGCAAATCAACTCAGGAGAATTGGTGATCTAGACATTGAATCTTATATTGCCTCTATTAGTGTCTCGGTTTTCTGTTTGTTAGTCTTTGCTGCGCACTTGGTTTCTATGCAGGTACCTGGACCCATTGGTCATCTCCTCGTGTTAGTCATCTCAAGGCTTAATTGTCTCTTCTACTATTATCGAATCCTCGAAGTCTATTATTCTCACTATCTATGAAGGAATTCAAATCTCAACCTTAGGTTAACCCATGTTGAGCTTGAGGGGGAGTGTTAGAATTGGTAATAGTTATAATTAGATATTAGGCTTAGTAATATTAGGAACAATATTATATAGTAAGTAATGATTAAATATTATTTTTATATACTCAGGATTTCTCTATATATAGAGATATCTTTTATCATGTAACAGACAAGTTGATTAACACAATGTAGCACTTCTAGGGTTTTTCATTTCCTTTCTTTCTTTCTATCACTTTCCCTCTACTCTTTCAAGGTAGTGATATTTCTTTTTAGAACACTTACCTAAATATGCTTTGAGATTTCTTAAATTATATTTTTGACACGCTCTTTTTGTTCATTTTTCCTCTTCATCATTGTAGAAGATATCCAAGATGACAATCCATGCAATTAATCCATTAAAGATCCTCAAGGTATCTTAGCAATCTTCCAATCATCTTGTCAATACATAGAGCTATGATATAAACTTGATAATGCACACTCACGGAACTATTAGTGCCATAGTATGTCAAAACCCTTAGCCATCAGTGAGGATTCAACGCGATTGAAGGTTGGGGATTGTTAGAAACAAGGGTTGAAATTAGTTAGAGTCCAGTATTAGTATAACTATGCATGCCGAATCAGTAAAAGTTAACATGCCATTGACAGAATGTAAATCCACTGAATAAAGTTTACAGAAGTCCAATTTTAGGTTATATTGGTTTCAAAAGATAAAATATAGATTACGTTTATTGTTTCTGACAATAAGTGCTAGATTTCCTAAACACTTAGAAGAATTCAGGTTAAAAATGGTTATTGTTGGTTTATCCCCTTCTGGGTTTAATAATTCTAATGTCGGAAGATTGTTACTGTTACATTTGAACATCAAATATTTTGACTTTGGTGTACTAACATTGAAGTCTAGTTGTGGAGATCCTTTATCAACAGATACTAATGTAAATGTGATATTCTTTTTTAAAAATAAGCAAGTAATTGATGATGGCAAGACTTGACCCTGATACTTTATTACCCCAAACCACATGAATGCGATGTTGATTCTTCATGTCTGGTCCTCCTAATTGTTTGAGGGAAAAGTGATCGAATCTGCATAGCTCTCTGAAGAAAGATTGAATCATTGGATGATGCCACTGTTAATTTCTTTTGTTATTTTCTTGATAGGGCATTTCTTACCTTCATCACTTGACACGAGAAGTTGTAGACAAGAAAATGAGCCTTTGGGAAACGTACTGTCTTCGACATTGTTTTTCTATTCCAGATGGATTTGTGTTGCCAAATTCTGTAGGTCTTTTATCTTCACCAAAATATGATATTTCTTGTTTGGAACATCTCTCATTCCTCTATTTAATGTTCTTTGCAGAACGAATCATTCCCTTCAGTGCTTGAAACAGGGTTGTCAGATGGAGATCTTAATTGTCAGTTAGATTCCTTAAGAGAGAAACTTACAGCTGTAAGAAACTTACTATCCTGTGATTGTAGTTTTTGTTCCCTCAAAGAATTAGATCGATCCTTTTCAGGTTGGGAAGGAATCAGAAGAGCTTCGAAGGGAGATCAGTTTGTTGGAGAAGCAATCTACTGTTAAAAATAACTACAACGCCTCTGTTGCTGAAGTGCAACAACTGTTTGAGGAACATTCTATGTTTAAGATGTTTCAAGGTTGTTATGTGTGCTGACTGGATTTTTGACATTCGCAAATTATTTTTTATCCGTCCTTTCTTCCAATTATCTCAGTATTTTCAACTTTCCGAACCACAATATTTCTTCCAGTCTCACACATCTTTATCACACATCTTTCTGTAGTGCACAGTGGATAGACAGCTTCTGTAATATCTCAGTAATTCTTATTGCTGTTGTGTCAATTAAATTCATCTTATGGTATCTAAACTGTTAAAATCTGTAATGTTATTTGGAAGGAAGACTAGAAGTGTATTTGTGCCTTGAGAGTGTCTGATTCCAGCATATTGGAACTATAGTAGCTAATAGACTTAATTTTCAATTTATGTTTTATAATGTCATGCCTTGTCTGAGATTATGAGGCGTAAGAAATAAGTTTTCTTTTTGCGTAAGAAATAAGTTACTATCAAATTGGATAAGTACTGAAGTTGTAATTGCTTGATTAAAATTACCAAACTAATGAATGCATCTCAAAATCAATAGTTAATATTGAATCGTATGTTTTTAGTAATGTAATCAAATTACCATACTAAATGGTGAGTGCTCCACGACACACCCATTATTATGCTTATATGGATTTTGCCATCCTGCTGCCTTTACCTTGCTCTTTTCTTCTTTAATATGCTGTACATTCTGTCCGCTGCAGTTTATTTATTTTATTCTTTTAAATGTGACAAAAACTCTATTTGCCATTACGTCAGAATTAGCTGAATCGACAGCCAAATTGCATCAGAAGGTAGCAGAACTAAAGATGAAAAGGCCGGAAGTCATGAAACTAGACAGGCAAGGGAAGATGCACAGTTTTAGTGAAAAAGAGATGCTTACAGAAGAAGGTACTATCTTACTTTATCAAAACAAACTGTTTCTCATTGAACAAATTTGTTAATCCACAAAAGATAAAATGCACTTTCTTTTCTATATCTTTTGCAGTGTTATCAGCGAGACTTGAAGATATTCAAGAAGTTGTAAGAATTTTAAGGAAAGCGTAGATTTTCTAACACTAAAAGCAATATAACATTTAGTATATATGTTATCCTTCTATAGTGCTTGGGCTTGTGAAATTGCAAGATTCTTAACGAACAGATCGCTAGAACCTTTTTGCCATGCTCAAGAAATTGCAGACTCTTAAGGCACTAGAAGTTTTTTTTTTTTTCACATTTGACTGGTTTGATTTTGACGCTTTATTTGTATAAAACAACTTAGCTTTCTAGTTGCACAGTGAGAATGTCATGCCGTCTGTTTTGGAAAATGTTTTTGACACTAGCTTTTTAGGATTTATGGCAGCGAATTGTGGCTTGAGGTCCTTGGCATACATGATGCACATTAACAAATTACAATAGTAAATGATGGGAAAATTTTGATTGGACTCTGGCATGTGATTGAGCTGCTCGACACTCAACTTGACTAACCATCCTCTAATATTTACAAGCACTAACAGTTCATTCTCTTATTGCCCCCAACTTAAGACATATTTAGATATGTTTAGTCTCTTTGTTAGATTGTGGTTTTGTCATTCCACCTAGGTAGATAGATGTCATGACCTAGTTATATGGCACGAGTGAAGTGACATGTTTAATGTTATTGATAAGAGAATTTTGCAGGTTATATATACCTTACAGAGGAATGCAGAAGCACGTGACAAAAATCTCAACTTGTAGAGTTTATAATTTATCCAAATATAGTCAAAATCAAATGAAATTTGATTATAATAGATTACATGAGCATAGACAGAAAATTTAGATGTGAGATAAGTTAGGTTTTTGACTTAATGGATCATGCCAAGTGATAGGTGTTACTCTTGCTTAAGATGAAGTTGGTTTAGCACTTAGCAAGTGAATAGGTTTAGTACTTAGAAAAAGCCTAAACGCAATGCATCTAGGACTTGGGAGTGAGAAGTTGGGCAAATGCGCCTGAGTGAAATATTCCTATGGCAGAACAAGGACATCCATAAACATAGATAAGTCTACGTGAGGAATATGTGAGCTAATCATGTGACAATCAAGAGACAATTGCAAATAGTTGCTCTATGAGGTTAATCATGTGACAATTGAAATGCTAGTGATTACTAACAGGTTAGAACATAGGTAACTTAAAGGAGGTTAATCCAACTTTATAGTAGGGGTTGTCATCATCGTCAATATTGAGAGTTAACAATTATGAGATGTGATAGAGGTGTATTATTTTAGTTGAATAACCTTTGTCACAGCTCATGTAGTGAGATAAATACGTATTATTTATGTTTTTCACCTTAATTTTGTAAATTCTTATTATTAAGTTGATTGAAATTTTGCAACCCCCTTGGTTGTCTATGTTATTTTAGTTCTTTAGTGATATTTTTTTTATGGAGGAGGTGTAGTATTCTTGATTACATGTACATTGTTTATTAATTGCCAAACTTAGGAGCCATGTTAAGTAATCATGTAGTAAGACAAAGGTGTGTTAATGGGCAGGAGATGTGAACCTGTATATATGAATAGAACTATGCAAATAATTAGTATTAGTTTGTATAGGGTATTACTTATTGGTTTGTACATTAAAATCCATCTTGTATATTAAACCCGTATTTAGAAATGAGATTCTGAGGGTTTGGGAACCTTTTGCACAAACTGTCATGGTATCAGAGCAAGAAGCTACTCTTTAGGGCTTCCTCAACTCATTGCGCATCTGTTGATCTCCACAGTGCTTTTCCTCTTCTGCTGTTCCAGTCTGATGCGTTCCCTGATGCCCTATTTTTCGTTCTGGTGGTTCAAAAAGGGTGGGGCAGAAAGAAGGGGAAGAAAGTGAAGGCAAGAGGTTCTCTTAGTAGATCTTTGGGGTTGTCATGTCTCTCATCTTCACCCTGCTTTGGTGTTGCGGAAATAGCAGTCAGTAGTTTCTTTCTTCTTTCTTTTTCTTTTTTTTGGGATGTAGCTTGCAGCGGGTAGCAGGCAGTAAGCAAACGACAAGGCAGCAGGCAACAGGCAGCTTCTTTGGTTCGGTGTTTGTGGAACAGCAGGTTTTGGTAACATCTCGGCTTCATATTCTCTTGCCTTCCTTCTGGTTTGGTGTCAGTAGAAATATTTTAGTTTTCGAAGATTTTCGAGTGTGATTTTGTTCTTGTTCGGTTGCAGAAATATTTTCGAAGATTTTCGAGTGTGATTTTGTTCTTGTTCGGTTGCAGAAATATTCTGGTGTTGGAATTATCTCTGCAGGATTGTTTCTTTTCAGCTCTGATTCTGTCTTCAATTGAGTTTCATTGTTGTGTTTGTTGACTTTGTGTGTGTTTAATTGTATGTGAGGTTTCGAGTTTGGATTTGAATTTTAAGCTTGTCAATGGATAGCTTTTTTGGAAGATCTTTTATAGAAAGTTTAGCTATGAGATTTATAGGAAAGAATTATGAAGCATGGGAATTTCACTTCAGAATGTTTTTCTCAAAGGAGCTTTGGGGTCATATATGGGTCTTCTACTGCTTTTGAGAATGACAGAATTTAGTAAATGGGAGGCAAATGATGCTTGAATTATTTATTGGATTCTAGCATCTATATAACCTCATATGGTGAATAATTTATGTCCACTTTAGTTCGTCCAGCTCATATGGTGAATAATTTATGCCCACTTTAGTTCGTACTGCTATGGCGACGTGAGATTATTTGAGACACATATCGTCAAGATAATATTGGAGGTTGAGCTCGAGATTAATAATTTCAGTCATGGTAATCTCTCTATTAAATAATATTATTCTAGATTTATTAATTTTTGGAGTGAGTACTATGGTATCATCTACTCTGCACCCAAAGAGGCCTTAGTCGGATTTTAAAAGGTTCATGAAGTTAGTATAGATGATCAGTTTTTGATGTAACTGAGATTAGAATTTGAAGTTGCTAGGGGTAGATTGTTGAATAGTAGACGTATGTCTTAGTGAATTGCTGTTGGAGGAACAAAGATGGGCTACTTAATCTGTTATAAGTGCATCTCATGGGACATCTGAGGTTGTCAATGTTGTTTATGCTGAGTAAAGAAAGAATAGAAGAAAAAGAAATGCCTTGCCATAACTACAAGGGGTTTTGACATATTGCTCGCAATTATCAAATATTGTCCTACTTGTTTGGAAAATAGAAGAGCTAAGGCTTTTAGAGCTATTCAAGTTGCTACTTTGGAGTTTACTATTACTATTCCAGCACCTCCAATCACGGGTACTAATCAAGTGGTTATAACTCTAAAAATGGTCCAACAGATGATTCTTACAACATTTTCTGTTCTTGGACTTTAGGCTAAGGTAAACCAGTCTTTTCTACTTGGTTTGTTGATGCTAGAGCATCTGATCATATGTGAACCTGATCTCTTTAAAATTTGTGATAGCGTATTGGTAGATAAAATATTGAGATAATTAGTGGTAGTAGTCTTCCAATTAGTGCTATTGATGATATTAGATATCCTTTCAATTATGTTTTTGTTTATCCTGAATTATCTACTAGTTTAATATCCGTTGGTTAAGTAGTGGAGAACAATTATGATGTACATGTTTCTTATGATGGATGTCTTGTACATGATTATGTGTCTGGAGGTGATTACACAGGGACCTAATGTTACACCCCGAAAATCCACCCGAACTCCACGCCGGGAATCCCGGACCTCGGGATGCACAACACTGTACCTGTCAACTCAAACTGACAACCGAAAGGTACAGACTGAATAAAATAGTCTAACTAGAGACCAGCCCGGCTATAAAATATCCATAATACAATACTGACAGATACGAAATATAGACCGGCGCAGCGGTCAACAGAAATAACAATAACAGGACCGGCGCAGCGGTCGACAACAACAGATAACCTGACCGGCGCAGCGGTCAACAGAGTCCAACAATATAACATAAACATAACAACAGACCAGAATGCAACACAGCCCACCCAGACTGGTGGTCAACTACTATCTATCTACTCTGCTCCAGATGGAGCCGCGCCTGAACCTGGAGGCAAACCGAAGGGGGTTAGCCGGAGGCTAAGTAGGGATAGCACAATAATATGGTGCATGATCAGATACAGGGATTACCAGAAGACAACCAAGACTCTATATGACCATATAGAGTATAGTCAAATCTCAATATATTTATATATATCAATATATATATGTGAATCCTCATACACAGGTAAAAATCTGGGAGCTGGTACAGCAGTGGTCCACGACCCGCAACTCTATAAAATAGAGTGGTCCCTACTGATGGCTCCCCGAACAGTAGAGACGACTGTCCGTCGACAGCCCGCTAGTGTAGCGTCCTACACTCAGTACAACCCCTCATTGGGTTGATAACAGACCTCAAGCCCATAACGTGGGACTCTCTCGGTCAGAGACGATCATACAGTCTCGACAGAAATCTCACAGGCAGTATCTGAGGTATACTGACATGTCTATCGCTAGACATTCAGTCCTCACTATACATGTACAGACTCATACCACCTACCAACTACAAATAAACATGCAGGAACCGAAAATACTCATACCATGTTTCATGCAAGGGTTTATGTCAACAGAAACGTACACAGAGCAGAACGGAAATTAGAACGGTAATCAACAGTAAGGATAAGCAATAAGGAAGGTGCCGCTAACTACACATGCGGTTGGCACCGTAACAAAGGACGGAGGTAGAATCCCTACCTCAACAGTAGATGAACAGTACAGATCCAATCCAATAAGCACGAGATCAGGTGACAGGTCCTAACAAGTTAAAGCATCGTATAAGCTACAGTGTTCCACTTAATCTATTTTAATCATAATTATCATTAATCATGCTAAACCGGGTTCATTAGGTTACACAGATCAGATTATGTTCTTAATCAAGTTCGATAGATGTACAATCCAGGTTTGATCACAGGCGTTTGTATACGTACGGAGAGGGTTCAGGTACTAACCTAGTTCGCAGCCACGTGCGAACGCAATAATCACCACGGAAGTCGGAATACGCGAGAACCAACCACGCGCGCGTAATACGAGTCATCGGCACGCACTTCGAGGTTCACCGGAGTTACTGTTCACCGCCGGAAACAATGTCGCCGGAGCACAAATCTCGCCGGAAACAGAGGGGAAAGAAAGCTGCTGGCGAGGGGATTCCGGTCGTACGGTCGGCATTGCGAACGGAGGTCGGGATCGCCGGAGATCTGAGAAAAACCGGTCGGCGGCGGCGTTCGAAATCTCGCCGGCGCCGGAGACGATGACGGCCAGGGAGGCGTCGGCTGGTGGCGGAAACGTCCGCCGAGGCCAGAGGATGGTCGCTGGAGTCACCGGAGACGCGTTGGGCGTCGGATCTGAAGCTTTTCCGTCGATCTGGCGCCGCTCGCGCGGAGAGGGGAAGAAGACGGTTCGTCCGTCGTTCTCAGCCACCGGAGCTGCGAGAAGGGCGGCGGAAGCTCGCCGGAGGAGTCGCCGGATGAGGTGGAGGTGAGGCAAGCGTCGATCGAAGAAGGAGGAGGACGTGTGGTGGTGGTCGCACGCGATTTCGTTCGCGTGAGGTAGAAAACGGGGAGAATGGCTTCACGGCGAAAAGAGAAACGGCAGAGGAATGGGCGAAGGGAAACAAGGATGGGACGCTCCCATCACGCGTGCACAGGGTCATGTCACGTCAGCCCATTATTTTAATATTAAATCATTTAAATTTTATTTGTATTTATCACAGGCGTAACATTATATCCACCTTCAAAAGAATTTGGTCCCCAAATTCAAAACAGATTTATTAACGATAGGCCCACAAACAAAGTTACACAAGTGGTACTACAACAGTCAATCATACGGAAATCACTCGTCTAATTCCATCTCCGGAAACAGATCCGAATGTCTCTCCATAAATTCATCCTCGCGCTCCCAAGTAGCCTCACACTCAGGATGATGTTTCTATTTGACTTTAATCAGACTGATTCCTTTATTTCTCCACTCGTGCTTTTTGCGCTCTAAGATCTCTACAGGCATCTCGGCATACGTGGCATCTTCTTGGACTTGGACCGTACCATGGCTTAACACATGAGATGGATCTGTCGTGTACTTACGCAACATGGACACGTGGAATACCGGGTGAATATGTGAGTACATTGGTGGTATGTGGAATACCGGGTGAATGTGTGAGTACATTGGTGGTAGCGCCAATTGTTAGGCAACGGGTCTAACTCTCTCCAGTATCTCGAATGGGCCAACATACCACGGAGCCAATTTACCAGAATACCCGAATATAGTCATACCTTTCGTCAGAGAGGTCCGAAGAAACACGTGGTCACCGACATCAAATTCAAGCGGACGCCGCCTCTTGTCTGCGTAACTCCTTTGTCGGCTTTGGACAGCTAATAGTCTCCGTCTAATAATCTGAACTCTCTCGGCATCAAGTTCTAACATAACCGGTCCCAACACACGGCTTTCACCTGCTTCGTCCCATAGTACCGGAGATCTACACTTCCTACCGTACAAAGTCTCGAAAGGTGCCATCTGGATCGTCGAATGATAACTATTATTGTACGCAAATTCCACTAAGTGAAGATGGCACTCCCAACCATCCGTGAAGTCTAAAGTGATGGCTCGAAGCATGTCCTCTAAGGTCTGAATGGTCCTCTCAGACTGTCCATCAGTCTGTGGGTGATAAGCCGTACTGAACCGCAGTTCAGTTCCCAAGGCCTTCTGTAAATTAACCTAGAACCGAGATGTAAATCGTGGGTCTCTGTCAGAAATAATACTGGCAGGAACCCCATGCAGTCGTACAATCTCCTGACAATAAAGCCTTTCCAGCTTGTCCATGGAGTAATTCTTTCTAATAGGGAGGAAATGGACAGACTTAGTCAAACGGTCAACGATCACCCAAACCGAGTCATGGCTTGTACGCGACCTAGGAAGGTCCGTCATGAGGTCCATAGTAATGTGTTCCCACTTCCACTCCGGAATGGGAATACTCTGTAGGAGCCCAGAAGGTTCCTTATGCTCGATTCTCACTTGCTGGCATACCAGACATCGTCCGACATATTCTGCCGCATTTCGTTTCATGCCTTCCCACCAATAAGACTTTCGAAGGTCATTATACATTTTTGTGGTACCAGGATGTACCGCGGATCTCGACTTGTGTGCTTCTGCCAGTAATTCATCCTTAACTACCTCGGGTACACATAACCTATTCCAGCACCTTATTATTCCTTGATCATCCTGGGTAAATTCTTCTCTCTTGCCCTTCGTGATGACAGACTGCAGGTACCAATCATTTGGTTGCACCTCAATAATCTTCGGCACCATAGGGGACTGTGCCATCATTACAGCCAAACATCCGTACTCAGTGGGGCACACAATCTCTACACATAAATCTATCATTTGCCGAGCTAATTCAGTTGGGGCTACTCATAACTGAGCTAACACTCTTGCAGTCTTCCTACTTAGAGCGTCTGCGATAACATTGACCTTACCCGGATGGTAATTAAGCGTACAGTCATAGTCTTTGTGGAATTTCACCCGTCTTCGCTGCCTTATGTTTAAATTTCTTCTGAGAAATCCAGTACTTCAGGCTTTGGTGATCCGCGAAGATTTCGACTGTCACACATTCTTCATCTTATGTAAACACTTCTCGTTTAATAACATCCATTGCTAACTTTCGACTATTGCTATGGTAATTAATTTAACACTTCGCAAGAATTATCTTAAAAAGAGTCTTAATGATCTTCCTTGTCAAGCATATTCTACCAGAATTAGCATCACGCTGGTCTTTACTACTACACATATACATCTAATAACGTCGCTAAGAGGTACATTTTACCACCTTTACGAGATTAAGATCACCTTTACGAGATTAAGATTAGTTGGCATTCGACTTGTTTCGTAGCCTCGCACTAAGGCATTTACATAGATGTAAGAAAAGACATCCCCACCGCTGGATGTATAGGAAAAACATCTTTAATAGATAGAATACAGGACATACAGTAAAAATTAGTAATACACCGAGTAATTGACTCTCTTATCATGGCACAACTGAGGCTCACCCTAGGGTTTGTAACCCTACTCTCCCAGACTTTCTTCGTCACTGGAGCCTTCTGTTTCTGGTAATATGGAAAAATCACTAATCTCCTCATCAGATGAGGACGAGTTGATGGCTTGTTTCCATATGATCAGGTTTGGTGTTTCACTAAATTTGTAGTAACGGTTCTCGTTAGGATATATACCGTAGTATTCCGGCCTTAAAAATATAGATTCCAAATAGTGTGTTTCGTTGTAGATATCAAGGGAGTGCCGGTTTGGCTCTTCCAAATCATGCGCGACGATCGTGTCAGTATAGATAATGCAAACCTGTTTTCTTAGTTCGAATCGGGATGTCCACTTACTAACATGTGGCATCTGGTTGTGCACTATCATTTCTATCTCGGGGTGAGTTCTGCAAGCTTCTTTCAACTTCGTCGGAAAGAAGTCTGGAATAAAAGCTGGGCGGTTTCTCATCAGAGACCATTCTCGAATCATACCATAGTTCCATAATTCTCGAACGAACTGATAGTACCGAGGATTTAGTTTATAGTATGAAATCCAAGCGGTTAAAAGTCTTTTACCCTTTTCCTGGAATACGTGTATTCCCCGTTTTGGAGTGAACGCCATCAGTTGCTCTTGGAGGGAGACCATCTTTTGAAAAGTCCTTTGATTGGCGAGGACCCTGATATCCCTACTAATCCCTTCTGGTAGCGAGTTGAGGAATTTCTCTCTGAACGTCGGGGAGAGTATGATCTTTGCTTTGAACTTTTCATGCTCTTCCTCCTGTCTTTGTTCCTCAGCCCTTGAGCATTCTCCCTGAAGTAAGGTAGACACGACCCTGATTGATGAAGTCATCCTTCCACCAATTTGCTGCGAGTTATGGAAAGGGTTGGCTATCTGGTCTCTTTTATAGCCTCGTCGATGAGTTGTGTCTCTGCAAGGTATTCATTTTATGGCGAACCAATCACATAGGATGCCAATCTTGACAGGGCGTCAGTCACAGTAATTTCTTTTCCGGTGATGTGCTCAAAGTTGATGGGAATGCCCGTCCCTATGACGAATTCAATAAAGTGTATCCATCACTTCCAAACACTATGCCTTGCAGATCCATTACTCGGAAATACGCACCTGTCAACATAGCTAGTTGCACTAACTCGCCTAGTCTTGTTAGTCTATGAGTTATGGGTCCCACCAAAGCCAACAGTGACAATTGGTTTATTATGTCCTAGTTTGTCGACAGATTAATTGCAAGGTACCAAATCCAACATTCTATAACGAATTCCTTTAATATAATCATACTTAACCTTTTCAAGTAATTGTTTGCTTCCCAAATTTGCTTATAGTATGATGTCCACAGAACATTTATGCTAAGATTACATGAACCACGAGAAAACAGTAAGGTATTCTCTTGTTCAAGAGATCCATCATCAAGATTACTCCTCATCTACGAGGGTTCAACTGATTACATCTTTCCTTAATCATATTATTGTTCTTATAGGATTTTTCATTGATAGGGGTCTATACGTTCACATGTCCAACACGTAGATCGTCACGACCCAGAGAGGATACTCAGGCGGGCCAGGCCTAGAGAATCCACCCTCGAGATGTGACAAATCAAACTTACTGGACATACCAGCCTTAAAACCACATGACAGTAAAGCAGGACGCTAACTCCAATGCTGCAGTCGAGGGAGTTTCACGCGCTCTACGCCGTGAAGGTTCTTGGACCGGAGGTTCTGGTGTATGGTGTCTACGTCCCACTTCGTTAACGTTGTCATTATAAAACACACGGAGTGGCTACCGATGGTTCATTTCCAGAACTAGAATTCTTCCGCATCAAACTGAGTGGTGCACTCAATGCTCCACAGGCTAATTCAGTCATCCAACCGAAATGAGAGCTTTTCTTGGGTGTCATTTCCATTTCTTGGGTGTCATTTCCAATAACGCACCAACAACGGCAAGGGTCACGTTAATTCAAATAATAGATTAGTATGATCAAATACGATTAACACTAACGCGAATCTTAAATCCTAAGGCTTGATCCTAAGTCCTTATGTCCCATGGAAGATCCTGAACCTAAGCTCTGATACCATAATTGTTACACCCCGAAAATCCACCCGAACTCCACGCCGGGAATCCCGGACCTCGGGATGCACAACACTGTACCTGTCAACTCAAACTGACAACCGAAAGGTACAGACTGAATAAAATAGTCTAACTAGAGACCAGCCCGGCCATAAAATATCCATAATACAATACTGACAGATACGAAATATAGACCGGCGCAGCGGTCAACAGAAATAACAATAACAGGACCGGCGCAGCGGTCGACAACAACAGATAACCTGACCGGCGCAGCGGTCAACAGAGTCCAACAATATAACATAAACATAACAACAGACCAGAATGCAACACAGCCCACCCAGACTGGTGGTCAACTACTATCTATCTACTCTGCTCCAGATGGAGCCGCGCCTGAACCTGGAGGCAAACCGAAGGGGGTTAGCCGGAGGCTAAGTAGGGATAGCACAATAATATGGTGCATGATCAGATACAGGGATTACCAGAAGACAACCAAGACTCTATATGACCATATAGAGTATAGTCAAATCTCAATATATTTATATATATCAATATATATATGTGAATCCTCATACACAGGTAAAAATCTGGGAGCTGGTACAGCAGTGGTCCACGACCCGCAACTCTATAAAATAGAGTGGTCCCTACTGATGGCTCCCCGAACAGTAGAGACGACTGTCCGTCGACAGCCCGCTAGTGTAGCGTCCTACACTCAGTACAACCCCTCATTGGGTTGATAACAGACCTCAAGCCCATAACGTGGGACTCTCTCGGTCAGAGACGATCATACAGTCTCGACAGAAATCTCACAGGCAGTATCTGAGGTATACTGACATGTCTATCGCTAGACATTCAGTCCTCACTATACATGTACAGACTCATACCACCTACCAACTACAAATAAACATGCAGGAACCGAAAATACTCATACCATGTTTCATACAAGGGTTTATGTCAACAGAAACGTACACAGAGCAGAACGGAAATTAGAACGGTAATCAACAGTAAGGATAAGCAATAAGGAAGGTGCCGCTAACTACACATGCGGTTGGCACCGTAACAAAGGACGGAGGTAGAATCCCTACCTCAACAGTAGATGAACAGTACAGATCCAATCCAATAAGCACGAGATCAGGTGACAGGTCCTAACAAGTTAAAGCATCGTATAAGCTACAGTGTTCCACTTAATCCATTTTAATCATAATTATCATTAATCATGCTAAACCGGGTTCATTAGGTTACACAGATCAGATTATGTTCTTAATCAAGTTCGATAGATGTACAATCCAGGTTTGATCACAGGCGTTTGTATACGTACGGAGAGGGTTCAGATACTAACCTAGTTCGCAGCCACGTGCGAACGCAATAATCACCACGGAAGTCGGAATACGCGAGAACCAACCACGCGCGCGTAATACGAGTCATCGGCACGCACTTCGAGGTTCACCGGAAAGTTCACCGGAGTTACTGTTCATCGCCGGAACAGTGTCGCCGGAGCACAAATCTCGCCGGAAACAGAGGGGAAAGAAAGCTGCTGGCGAGGGGATTCCGGTCGTACGGTCGGCATTGCGAACGGAGGTCGGGATCGCCGGAGATCTGAGAAAAACCGGTCGGCGGCGGCGTTCGAAATCTCGCCGGCGCCGGAGACGATGACGGCCAGGGAGGCGTCGGCTGGTGGCGGAAACGTCCGCCGAGGCCAGAGGATGGTCGCTGGAGTCACCGGAGACGCGTTGGGCGTCGGATCTGAAGCTTTTCCGTCGATCTGGCGCCGCTCGCGCGGAGAGGGGAAGAAGACGGTTCGTCCGTCGTTCTCAGCCACCGGAGCTGCGAGAAGGGCGGCGGAAGCTCGCCGGAGGAGTCGCCGGATGAGGTGGAGGTGAGGCAAGCGTCGATCGAAGAAGGAGGAGGACGTGTGGTGGTGGTCGCACGCGATTTCGTTCGCGTGAGGTAGAAAACGGGGAGAATGGCTTCACGGCGAAAAGAGAAACGGTAGAGGAATGGGCGAAGGGAAACAAGGATGGGACGCTCCCATCACGCGTGCACAGGGTCATGTTACGTCAGCCCATTATTTTAATATTAAATCATTTAAATTTTATTTGTATTTATCACAGGCGTAACACCTAAAGTGGGCGATTATTTTTATTGCAATTTTGTATTCCTATGACTTTAGCTTTAACTTCTATGATTGTTGAAAATAAGATTGGTATAGGAGATTAGGCTATCCAAATGATGTGATTTTGTCTAATTTAATGAGACATGTTTTTCTTGGTAATAGAGATCAATGTTCTAGTTCTGACAACTAATTATTCTACCGGTAAATTAGAAAAGACTAAAATATTACCTCTTCTGACTTATGATACTCATGCGAATGTGTGTTGTGAGATTACACGAAATGATGTTTTGGGGGTATTACTTTTGTCATTTCACATGCACAATATATATATATATATATATATATATATATATATATATATATATATATATATATATATATATATATATTTTATGACATTCTTTAATAAAAACAGTTGGTTCACATGAATATATTTTTTTTTCGTACTAAGATGAAGTGTTTAAAGTTTTTCAAACTTTTGTGATATATATTGAGATATAGTTTTCACCAACATTAAAATTTTTGGTCTCATTATAGTGGTGGATATGTATCATTTGACTTTCTAAGCCTACTTGTAACATAAAGGCATTATATTTCAGGGAGCATGTGCTTATACTCAATAAAAATCATCATCGGGTAAATATAGTTCGTACATTATTCCAGTCTTTATTGTCATCTAAATTGTGGGTTGAAACATTGCCAATGAGGGGTCATTTTTTATCATATTTTATATGATTTAATTTTTCAAATTCACCTTATGAATTATAAGGTTTTTTTTAATGTGTTCTGGCTTTTAATGAGCACAAACACTCATTGTTAATTACCCCTGAAATCAATGAACCTTTGATGAAGAGATATATGTATGCAATAAAGAGAAGAGTGACTAAAAATAACATTCATAAACATTATGAAAAATATATAATTTGATACAATAAAAAAGTGACGAAAGAAAATAATCTCTTCCAATTTGGGTGACTTATATGAGTCAAATATCCCGCCTTGCAATAGCTTTATTGGATATTTAATTTTGTGAAATATTTAGCTTTAGCGGCTTATTGGATATTTATTTCGGAGAATATTCGGCCTTGACAGCTTATTGGATATTTAGAAAATACTCGGCCTCAACGGCTTATTGAATATTTAATTTGAAAAATTCTCAACCTTGATGGTTTAGTGGGTATTTTAATTTGAAAAATATCCGGCCTCGACGGCTTATTGGGTATTTAATTTTGGAAAATATCCGGCCTTGATAGCTTATTGGATATTTCAATTTGGAAAATACCCGGCCTCAACGGTTTATTGGGTATTTAATTTTGCGAAATATCTGGCCTTGACGGCTTAGTGGATATTTTGATTTTGCGAAATATCCGGCCTTGACGGCTTAGTGGATATTTTCATTTTTGTAAAACATTTGGCCTTAACGGTTTAGTGGATATTTTAATAAAATTTCAGCCTTAACAAGCGTAACGTCGTATTGAGGAGCTATGCCCCGATGTTAAATGTCGACGTACGGACCTCCTAAACAATACTTCGTCGCAGCGTATCAAGGCTTTCGGTAATATTATTATTGATGAATATTTTAATTCAAATATTAAGTGTTTTGAGAAAATTTTTGAGTTGACGTCATTAGCGAGGGGTTAAGCCAGCTATACATTATTTCTAAATACATCTTTATTTTATTTATTTATTTATTTTATTTTATTGTGAAAGAGTAAAGCTACTCTCCCTTCCCATGTATGCCATCCTCTGCCTGCGGCTGACGAGGCTGCGATGGAGTCGCTGGACCATTCTTTGAGCTCGTTGAAGGAGAATGGAAGACTGGGGATTAGGCCTTCGGCCCACGAGTTCGACACAGGACGCGAAAGGGGAGACGAGAAACCAGGTCTTCGGCTTTCGAGTTTGACACAGGCGGACGAGGAGGGGAAACAACAAAATTTTGACGAGGTCGCATTGCTGACGAGCATCCGATGGAGGACTTCGAGCTACTCACCAGAGTTCTAGCTCCGATAAATCGGATTTTGGAGTGGAAGAGTGCTGGAAATCCGGTCCTCGACCTTCTGGATAAAGATGCCAATGCAGCGAAGGGAGAGGCATTCACTCTTGCAAGCAAAGAGAAGGCGGCCAGATCTGGTGAGGTCGGAGGAACAGTGGCACTGCCGTGCTTCCGGCGATGTCCTTCCCCGCAAGTCCAAGCCGCTAGACTTCTGACGGTACGATGATGGCGAGGGCACTGACTGTCGCTGCTCCAGCTGCCCACCAAGATTAATTGGGTCGGATCTATTTCACCTAGATTCGAACTTCTTTCAATTGCGTGAAGTCTGACAAGTTATTGGATTGGATCAATTTTAGGTATGTGATTTTTTAACTCCTTTTTGTTACACTCCTCCGATTTCAGACTCTTCTATTTATTCTTCGACAAAGTCTGCTCTTTATTTTTTTTACTATGCTTTCTTTAGATTTCATTGTCTTCCAGCATGAAGCATTGTTGCAGTGGTTAAATCCAGCAAGGAGAAAGAATTTTCAGGTGCTTGAAACGTCACTCTCTTTTGTTTTCCTCCCTTCATATGATGTCCCGATTTTCCCTCTTTTTTTTCACTCGTATTTAATTTTTATTTATTTTGTGTGTGTGTGTGTGCCGTAACTTTCATCACCACTCAAAAAGCGTGAGGGAAAGTTTTTCTCCCTTTTCCTCGCTTGCAGAATTTTTTTGGTAATGATTTTTTTACCACTGCAGTGTGACGAGATCAAAATTCCTTCTTGCTTTTTATATTCTAACAGCAGTTTTCGAGGACCAAGTTATCATGATGAACTCTTTATCAGCGTCATCTCTTTTTATTTCAAAATCAAGCAAACTCTAATCTCATAAGAGCTCTACCCCTAATCTTCCTCCCCTTCTTTTTTTTTACGTGAACCTCCTGATGATCTCACGTAATTAAGATTGTGAGACATCTGGATAGAAAATTTTGGCAAAATCTGGCATAGTTTTTTTTAGGATATAGAGATCCCAACAGTTTTTTGAGGATATGAATATCCTAGCAGAGTTTTTAGGATAAAAATCCTACAGAGTTTTAAGATATCAAAAATCTTGGCAGAGTTTTTTTTAGGATATAAACATCCTAGCAAAACTTTAGGATAAAAATCCTAGCAGATTTTTCGGATATAAAAAATCATAGCAGAGTTTTTATGATATAAACATCCTAGCAAAGCTTCTCTCCCTTTTTTTAGGCCTCTCATAGACGTGCAGAACGAAATAAAAAAGAAAGCTGCTCACCTTTTTTTTTCCAAAAGAAAGAACTTATATTAAGTAGTCAAAAGCATTACATCAAGTTGCAAAATATGGCTCAGATCATCTGGCCATTTTTCTAACCAACTATTACATAGTTTAGAACATTTAGCATATCCAGCTAACCGGTGAGCAGATCTATTAACTTTTCTAGAAACATAATCAATAAATACATTGTTGAACTTGGAAACCAAAAACTTGATTTCTTTTTGGATATTTAGGACTTGAGAGTCCAGGCCAGTCCCTTCATCTTTGAGTAAATTTATAGCAGCCTTGTAATCAGTTTCAATTATGATTCCATCTTGAGAGCATTGCCTACTATAGAGTTGTTGTAGGGCATTTCTTATAGCCAACATCTCCATACATAAGGCCAATGAAGCTTTAGCATAAACTTCAACTGCTTGGAGACATTTTCCTTGCACATCTCTTATAAGATAGCCTATTCCTCCATCCTCAGTTGAAACCTAAGCTCCGTCTGTATTAACTTTCAACCAACCAGCTTCTGGAGCCCTCCAAAACTCAGCAATCCTGTTAGAATAAGTATCATATTGCTTCCCCTCAGCAATGAGTGGATTCAATCATCTTTTGCAATCCTGTTAGAAAGCTGCTCACCTTAAAACCACCCTTTTCTTCTTGCGCGAATATTCTTTTGCGAGAGAGTTGTGGGTCATGCCTTTTTTTTTGCCTGAGACCCTCTTTTATAAGAAGTTTCGATAAATTTTTTGAAGGCTTCTTTACATGATTTCTTTGATTTAATTTTCCTTTCCTCTACACTATTTCCTTTTTTGTGCGCAAGCGCTGCTGAATTTGCTGCCTTTTGTTTCCTTACTTCACATTCCCTTTTTTAAACACAGCTTATCTCTGTCGCTGAAAAGGATTTTCTTTCCCCTTTTAATGTTGACTCATGTTCTTTCTTAGAAAGTGATTTAATGAAATATGCTGCATTTCTTTTTTTGTGCAATTTCCACAAGAATCTGGATTAGCGCATACTTTCTTCCCCTTTCTCTAATTTTTTTTTTGAATAAACGCTGGCACCTCCTTGCCATATTCTCCTTTTTTATTCCTCTTTTTCCTGCTGTTGAAATTTACTTTTCTTTATTTCTGCTTTAGATTTATAGCTGATCTGAAAATTTCTGCATCATTCCAGATTATTAAGTCATAAAACATTATATGTCTAATATGGTGTCCAAGATAATTTTGGACAATTAGTTCTAGCCCTAATCTAATTTCAGCAGGAAAAAATCTAATCTTGACTTGTGCTTCTGGGCCTATTTGGTTCTTGAGATCTTTTGGTCCAAGCACTGATTTTAAAAATCCTAAGCATTCTGAACTTCATATCCTACTTTATGTTATACTGCTTTCTCTTTTGTTTTTTACATTTATTCTCGTTTGGATTTTCTTTTTGCAATTAAACAGAATCTCATTAAACAGAATCTCAACGTTAAATGGCTTTCGTTGGCTCTATTACTGTAGATTATCAGAACTCTGAACCTAGTTTCACTTCACGTTGCACTTTTGGGTATCAAGATCAAACATAGCTCCACTATACTTCTAATAACTAATAGATCTGAACCGAGAACTAGAAACATTGTAGGAAAAAAAACAACTTCAACTACAGCGTAGTGTAGCTACATGATTTGTCAAAATTTATAGTTGGCCTGCGAAATTTTCAAAATCAACTATGCTCATGAATCTCAATTCCTATTAGCAGTTTTCATTTTTTTTGGTGAGAATAATTAGTTTAACAAAGGCCCTTACCCCCAACGGATTTTTGTGTAAGCAATGTGCATTAAAATCCGTTGAAAATTCACTGTTTACTTTGCTGACAAGTTCTTTTGCCTTCTCAGATTGTCTTTTTTATGGTGTCACCGTTCCCTTATGCCATGAGACCAATCTTCTGATGATAAGATTTCAAAATACATAAAGAGATTTGTTTCTCGTTATTTTCAAATAATATGGCATGAGTGGCGTGATATTATGTTAGAATCGAAAACTTTTTCAAGGGAAGATACTTTGCCATTCACCCATCCCACTATTGTCGAAACATAAGCCTGAATTGGTCCTCGGGAGTAAGTGTTGGACACCATTAGAGTGTATTGATATTAGAGTGAAAAATTATAAGACTCTTATTTTTTACCATAGTCCTGATACTTTATTATACCTTGCACTTGTCACTAGAACACAATACCAAGAGTCAACACCCCCTTTAGGCTTGAAAATGACTTCTGACTGTGTCCCTAAATGGAATCTTTAGTTTAATATTTGCAGTGTTATAAGACATTATTCGGGGTATATTTAGTGGGCTCGGTATATCCTCTGTACTGAGAGAAAAATGCTTGGAAAAGCCGGAATTATTAATGTTGTGATCTTGTCCTTATTCAATTATGAATATGATACTAATTTGTTGAAAGGTATTTTGGAACATTGGAACCCAGTTACTAATACTTGTTATCTTCCGGATGAGATCTTTTCTAGCCTATGGGATATGAGGAATATTTGTGGGCTTCCAATATTAGGGGTCTCATCTGACGAGCATGTACCTGATGAGAAGGCATGAGGAATATTTGTGGGCTTCCAATATTAGAAGTCTCATCTGACGAGCATGTATCTGATGAGAAGACTCTTTTTAGTGCGAGTAGCTGTGGGAAATTTCACTATTCTTCTACTCTTAAGTTAGTTTTTCATCATTATCATCAACTATTTGATCAGCATTCTTGAGTATTTATTTTTGACTGGATATCGCATTTCATTGACTTGGGTTCTTTCTATGAGACTAGATTTCATTTGCCTTGTGATCCTTTTAGAGTTTGCTCTGACAACATCTCAGTGCAAGACTTTGACCCACTTGCTAGTCCCTTTATTGTTGACGGAGAAATGAGTTGGAGTATGTTCCTTACTGCCTTCTTTGCATGTTGGTTATGCTATTTTGTTGCCCTTATAAACATCATAATAGTATAAGGCTAGAGGTTTTTATTATGGTAGATAAATTGACACATGGTATTTGAATATCCTTGGTGTCGGCGGCCTTATCAAACCTTTTCAGATCTTTAAGGAAAATCAGCACCGCTAACTTCCCGGGTACAGAAGATCCTTTGATACTACTATATTATCTATTTGGATGGTTTAGTTTGCAATTTCATGGTTCGTACGGTACGGTCATTTCTGAGAACATGAAATCCAAGTTGCCGTATTTAATATGTATTGCTGGGGCTTTTCCTATCCATTTTAGAGATATAGATGCTTGTATGCTTTTTCGTAAGTCTGAGGTTTTTTATTTTTTCCAATAAGAGAGGGCTTCTTGATGAATGAACTGATTACTAAGATATTATTTATGAAACGCTTATAAAGGAAAGGTTGATTATATTAGAATTCCATATCAGCATTCGTGTTGGGTGGTTACCTTTTAGGAGTGGAGACACGACAGCTAATGAAGCATATAACTCTCATAGATACGCACGTCAGTTTGGTTATGATCAGACTATCCCCCAGAATGCTCTTGATTCCAGAAGATTGTCGGATAATTTGATAACAGTTGCTGAGTGTTAGCGCACTTTGCTTGGTCAGAAGACTAGCTCTCCCTTCGTCGCTCTAGCTCATAGACGTATTCCTCAGTTTCGTTTTTAGTATCTGAGTGGCATGCCATGCACTTGAAGACGCTATTTGGTTATAGGATTTCTGATACATATATTCCTACTGACAAATCTCACCCAAGGAAGTTTCTATAGAGGGCAGCAAATAGGCAGACATGGTTTCAAGTTTGATCTTTCGCAATCACCCCTTTGAAGTGTTCAAAGATATTGGAGTCTGAGTGGCTTAAATAAGCCAACCAAAAAAATAGAGGGACATTACCTTGTTTAAGCCACTTGACTCCGGTATCTTTAAACGCTTCAAAGGGGTGATTGCGAAAGATCAAACTCGAAACCATATGTCTGCCTATTTGCTACCCTCTTTGGAAACTTACTTGGGTGAGATTTGTTAGTAGGAGTATATATATCAGAAATCCTATAACCAAAGAGCATCTTCAAGTGCATGACATGCCATCTCAGATACTGAAAACCAAACTGAGGAATATGTCTATGAGCTAGAATGACGAAGTGAGAGCCAGTCTTCTGACGAAGCAACGTGCACCAACACAGCAACTGTTACCAAATTATCTGACAATCTTCTAGAATCAAGAGCATTCTAGGGGATAATCTGATCATAACCAAACTGACGTGCGCATTTATGAGAGTTATATGCTTCAATAGATGTCATGTCTCCACTCCTAAAAGGTAACAACCCGACACAAAAGCTGATAAGGAATTCTAATGTAATCAACCTTTCCTTTGTAAGCATCTCATAAATACTATCTTAGCAATCAGTTTGTTTATCAAGAAGTCCTTTCTTATTGGGAAAGATAACACGAGGATATCCAAAAACCTTAGACTTACGAAATAGCATACGAGTATCTATATCTCTAAAATGGATAGGAAAAGCCCCGGTGATACATGTTAAATACGACAACTTGGACTTCATATTCTCAGAAACGACCGTATCGTACGAACCCTGAAATTGCAAGCTAAACCATCCAGATAGATAATGTAGTGGTATCAAAGGATCTTTTGTATCCGGGAAGTTAGCAATGCAGGTTTTTCTTAAAGATCTGAAAAGGTTTGATAAGGCCGCCGACACCAAGGATATTCGAATACCATGTGTCAATTTATCTGCCATAATGAAAACCTTTGGCTTTATACGATTATGATGTTTATAAGGGACAACGAAATAGCATAACCAATATGCAAGGAAGGCAGTAAGGAACATACTCCGACTTATTTCTCCTGCAATAATAGAGAGCCTAGCAGTTGGGCCACAGTCTTGCACTGAGATGTTTTCATAATCGACAACAAAAGGATCACAAGGCAAAGGAAATCAAGTCTCATAGGAAGAACCCAAGTCAATGAAATGCAATATCCAGTCAGAAATAGATACTTTCCAGAATGCTCATCAAATAGCTGATAATAATGATGAAAAACTAACTTAAGAGAAGAAGAACAATGAAACTTCCCACGGCTACTCTCACCAAAAAGAACCTTCTCATCAAGTACATACGAGACCCCTAATATTGAAAGCCTACAAATATTCCTCATGTCCCATAGGCTAGGAAAGATTTCCTCATCTGGAAGATAACAAGTATTAGTAACTGGGTTTCAATGTTTCAAAATACCTTTCAACAAATTAGTATCACATCTATAATTGAACGAGGACACGATCACAACATCAACAATCCTGGCTTTCTTAAGCATTTTTCTCTCAGTACAGAGGACGTACTAAGCCCACTCAATATACCCCGGATAATGTCTTGTAACACAGCAAATATTAAATTGAGGATTCCATTTAGAGACACGCTCATAAGCCATTTCCAAGCCTAGAAGGGGTGTTGCCTCTTGGTATTATGTTCTAGTGACAGTTGCTAGGCATAATAAAGTATTAAGACCATGGTAAAAAATAAGAGCCTTATGATTTTTCACTCTAATATCAACACACTCTAATGGTATCCAACACTTACTCTCGAGGACCAATTTGGGCTTATGTTTCCTAGACAATGGTGAGGTGGCTGGATGGCGAGGTATCTTCTCCTAAAACATCTCTCTTTTCTAACATAATATCATGCCACTCATATTATATTGTTTTGAAAATGACCAGAGAAACAAATCTCTTTATGTATTTTGAAATCTTATCATCAGAAGGTTGGTCCCATGGCATAAGGGGACAGCGACACCATAAAAAAGACTGTCTGAGAAAGCAAAAGAACTTGTCAGCAAAGTGAACAGTGAATTTCCAACTGATTTTAATGCACATTGCTTATACAAAAATCCGTTTGTGGGTGTTGGCCATTTGTTGAACTAATTATTATCACAAAAAAATGAAAACTGCCGATAGGAATTGAGATTCAAGAACATAGTTAATTTTGAAAATTTCGCAAGCCATCTGTAAATTTTGACAAATCGTGTAGCTACATCATGCTGCAGTTGAAGTTATATTTTTTCCTACAATGTTTCTAGTTCCTGGTTCAGATCTAACAGTTGTTAGAAATATAGTGGAGCTATCTTTGATCCTGATACCTAGAGGTGCAACGTGAAGTGACATTAGGTTTAGAGTTTTGTAGATTTACAATAATAGCCGCCAACGAAAGCCATTTAACGTTGAGATTCTGTTCAATTGTAAAAAGAAAATCCAAACGAGAATGGATTATAAGGTTTATATGATTTGACCTTTTCAAAGTCACCTTATGAATTATATGGTTTTTTTTTTGTTTAATAGGTTCTTGCTTCTAATGAGCGCAAGCACTTATTTTTAATTATCTCTGAAATCATGGAACCTTTGATTGAGAGATCTATGTTTTGCAATAAAGAGAAGAGTGACTGAAAATAATATTCATAAATATTATGAAAAATACTTGATTTGATATAATAAAAAAGTGACAAGAAATAATCTCCTCCAATTTGGGTGACTTACATGAGTCAAATATCCAGCCTTGTTATTGGTTATTTAATTTTGTGAAATATTCAGCCTTAGCGGCTTATTGGATATTTATTTTGAGAGAATATCTGGCCTTGACTGCTTATTGGATATTTAGAAAATACCCGACCTTAACGTCTTATTGGATATTTTATTTGAAAAATACTCGGCTTTGACGACATAATGGATATTTTAATTTGGAAAATACTCGGCCTTGACGGCTTATTGGATATTTCAATTTGGAAAATACCCGATCTCAACGGCTTATTGGGTATTTAATTTTGTGAAATATCCGGCCTTGACGTCTTAGTGGATATTTTTATTTTTGTAAAACATTTGGCTTAATGGCTTAGTGGATATTTTAATAAAACTTCAGCCTTAATAAGCGTAATGTCGTATTGAGGAGCTACGCCCCGAAATTAAATATCGACGTATGCACCTCCCAAACAATACTTCGTCGTAGCGTATCAAGGCTTTCGGTAATATTATTATTGATAAATATTTTAATTCAAATATTTAGTGTTTTGAGAAAAATTTTTAGTCGACGTCATTTGGGAGGGATTGAGCCAGCTATACATTATTTGTTATTACATCCTTATTTTATTTATTTATTTTATTATGAAAGAGTAAAGCTACTCTTTCCCTACCCCTGTACGCCATCCTCTGCCTTCGGCTGACGAGGCTGGAATGGAGTCGCTGGACCATTCTCCGAGCTTGTTGAAGGAGTATAGAAGACTAGAAATTAGGCCTTCGGCCCTCGAGCTCGACACAGACGCGAAAGAGGAGACAGGAAACCAGATCTTCGACTTTTGAGTTTGACATAGGCGGACGAGGAGGGGAAACAGCAAAATATTAGTGAGGTTGTGTTGCTGACAAGCGCCCGATGGAGGACTTCGAGTTGCTCGCCGGAGTTCTAGCTCCGATTCTAGTGTGGAAGGGGGCTGGAAATCTAGTCCTTGACCTTTTGGATGAAGATGCCAACACAACAAAGGGAGAGGCATTTACTCTTTTGAGCAAAGCGAAGGCGGCAAGATTTGGTGAGGTCAGTGGAACAGTGGCGCCGCTGTGCTTCCGGCTAGGCCTGTCTATTCGGTTTGAACTGAACCAAACTGAATAGTTTGGTTCAAGTCAAGTCAAAGTGAATAAGATTCCTTCCCCACCCGATTGCGAAGACGAGAAACACGGAGCCCAATCACGAGTCAAAATAGGGTCAATTGCCCAAATCGAGAGCCATGTTTCATTGTCTATGTCCTCTCCAGCGATCGATGTGGAGGCAGCAAGCACGGGGCGGAGCGGCTTCTTCGGCGGGATATTCGGGGGTCAACCTTTGCAGACAACGAGGGCACATCATTCCGAGAAGAAGAGTTTGCTATTGGAGTAGTAGAGGTGAAGGCAGAGGGGAGCCGTCGGCATCGTGAGTAGTGAGGTTGAGAGTGGAGGGCAAAGAGGAGGGGGGAGCCAAAGCAACAGAGGCGAGGGTAGAGGGGAGCCATCGGCGCCATGAGTCGTGAGGCTGAGAGCAGAGGGCAAAGGAGTTCGCCGTTGGCGTGAAGCTGAGAGCAGAGGGGAGAGGGGAGCCGGAGCAGCGGAGGGTCGGAGGAGGGCAAAGGGGAGCCGGAGCAGCGGAGGGCCAGATGCGAAGGCAGAGGGGAGCTGTCGGCATTATGAGGTTGAGAGCGGAGGGCAGAGGAGTTCACCGTCAGCATCATGAATTGTGAGGCTAAGAGTAGAGGGGAGAGGGGAGCCGGAGCACCGGAGGCCAGGGCAAAGGGGAGTCGCAGCAGCGGAAGTGTCAGGCGATGGCGGTGTGAGCCACGTGAGTCGTGAGTGCGTGCAGCTGCAGCGTGCGTGAGCCATGTAAGAAATTAATTTTTAATTTTTAATTATATCTTAATCGGTTCGGTTCCGTTTTAACATATTTTGAAAGAGAAAAAACCGAAACCGTACCGATTAAAAATTTTTCCCTTCTAACCCAAACCTAACTGAATCGATTAACTATAAAATCAAACCGAACTGCCTAAATCGGTTCAGTTCGGTTTGGTTTATTGGGTTGAACTAATTAATGTACAGGCCTATTTCTGGCAATGTCCTTCCTAGGGCGCAAGTCCAAGCCGCTAGACTTCTGACGGTACGATGATGGCGAGGGCACTGACTGTCGCTGCTCCAGCTGCCCACCAGGATTAATTGGGTCAGATCTATTTCACCTGGATCCGAACTTCTTTCAATTGCGTGAAGTGACAAGTTATTGGATTGGATCAATTTTAGGTATGTGATTTTTAACTCCTTTTTGTTTCACTCCTCCGATTTCAGACTCTTCTATTTATTCTTCGACAAAGTCTGCTCTTTATTTTTTTTACTATGCTTTCTTTAGATTTCATCGTCTTCCAGCATGAAGCAGTGTTGCAGTGGTTAAATCCAGCAAGGAGAAAGAATTTTCAGGTGCTTGAAACCTCACTCTCATTTGTTTTCCTCCCTTCATATGATGTCCCGATTTTCCCCCTTTTTTTCTCTCGTATTTATTTTTTATTTTATTTTTTTTGTGTGTGTGCCGTAACCTTCATCAGCACTCAAAAAGCTTGAGGGAAAGTTTTTCTCCCTTTTCCTCGCTTGCAGAATTTTTTTGGTAATGATTTTTTTACTACTGCAGTGAGACGAGAACAAAATTCCTTCTTGCTTTTTATATTCTAACAACAGTCTTGGAGGACCAAGAAAGTTATCATGATGAACTCTGTATCAGCGTCATCTCTTTTTATTTCAAAATCAAGCAAAATCTAATCTCATAAGAGCTCTACCCCTCATCTTCCTCCCCTTCTTTTTTTTTTTACGTGAACCTCCTCCTTCTGATCTCACGTAATTGAGATTGTGAGACATCTGGATAGAAAATTTTTGCAAAATCCGGCATAGTTTTTTTTTAGGATATAGAGATCCCAACAGTTTTTTGAGGATATAAACATCCTAGCAGAGTTTTAGGATATCAAAAATCCTGGCAGAGTTTTTTTTTAGAATATAAACCTCCTAGCAAAGCTTTAGGATAAAAATTCTAGCATAGTTTTAGGATATAAAAAGTCCTAGCAGAGTTTTTAGGATATAAACATCCTAGCAAAGTTTCTCTCCCTCTAGGCTTCTCACAGTCGTGCGGAACGAAATAAAAAAGAAAGCTGCTCACCTTAAAACTTCCCTTTTCTTCTTGCGCGAATTTCTTTTACGAGAGAGTGTTGTGGGTTATGTCTGTTTTTTTTGCCGAGACCCTCTTTTATAAGAAGTTTCGAAAAATTTTTAGAAGGCTTCACATGATTTTTTGCCGAGACCCTCTTTTATAAGAAGTTTCGAAAAATTTTGCCGAGACCCTCTTTTCTATCGTCTATCACTGTTCACTTCCTTATTTGCTGTCATCTGTCGCTGAAATTTATTTCAGCTTTTTTTATTTTATTCCCTTTGCTACTTTCCCTATTCCTCTACACCTATTTCCTTTTTTGTGCGCGTGCGTAGCAGAATTTGCTGGTTTTTTTTTCTTTACTTTACATTCCTTTTTTAAACGCAGCTTATCTCTGTCGCTGAAAAGGATTTTCTTTCCCCCTTTAATGTCGATGAAACATGCTGCTTTCCTTTTTTTTTTTTTTTTAATTTCCACAAGAATCTGGATTAGCGCATACTTTCTTCCTTTTTTTTTTTTGAATAAACGCTGGCACCTCCTTGGCATATTCTCTTTTTTTATTCCTCTTTTTCCTGCTGTTGAAATTTACTTTTCTTTAATTCTGCTTTAGATTTATAGCTGATATAAGTCATAAAACATTATATGTCTAATATGGTTTCCAGTATAATTTTGGACAATTTCTAGCCCTAATCTAATTTCAACATGAAAAATTCTGCATCTTGACTTGTATTTCTGGGCCTATTTGGTTCTTGAGATCTTTTGGTCCAAGCACCGATTTTAAAAAACTTGAGCATTCTAAACTTCATATCTTACTTTATGTTATGCTGCTTTCTCTTTTGTTTTTTATATTTATTCTCGTTTGGCTTTTCTTTTTGCAATTGAATAGAATCTCAACGTTAAATGGCTTTCATCGGCTGCTATTACTGTAGATTATCATAAATTTGAACTTAGTTTCACTTCACATTGCACCTCTGAGCACTAGGATCAAAGATAGCTCCACTATACTTCTAACAACTGGTAGATCTCAACGAGAAACTAGAAACATTCTAGGAAAAAAAATAACTTCAACTGTAGCATAATGTAACTACACGATTTGTCAAAATTTATCGTTGGCTTGTGAAATTTTCAAAATTAACTCTATTCTTGAATCTCAATTCCTATCAGTAGTTTTCATTTTTTTTAAGAATAATTAGTTCAACAGTCAACTACAGGATATCTAATTAATTGATTGCCTTTCCAACAACTGGGATTTGATTCTCCTTATTATCATCTAATTAATGTGCAGGAGAGGTGAACTTGTATATATGAATAGAACTATATAAATAATTAGTATTAGTTATTGGTTTGTATATTAAAATCCGTCTTGTACTCTAAATTTGTTTGTACATTGCATCCGTATTTAAGAAATGGGATCCCGAGGGTTTGGGGATCTTTTGCAAAAGCTTTGTCATGGTGTACCATTTGTTTTTCTTGCCTTTAACTTTGTAAATTCTTATCCATCAAATAAATTGAAAATTTTTAGCCTTTTGGATTTTCTGTGTTGTTTTTAGTTCATCATTTGGATTTTGTGGCAGAGTAATAGATGCATTGTTCTCAATTGCATATATAGTGTGACAGGTGTATATTTGTTGTTCTTGTCTTAATTTTGCAAATTCCTATTACCATAAAGTTGCTTCAGAATCTGAGAGCCATTTGGTTGTCGTTGTGTTGTCTACTTCGGTGTGTTTTTCTTCAGCTGAGGAATTGATTCAATATTCTTGATTGCACAAATAATCTGTTCTCTATACTTGAGAGCGATGGCTATTAATCATGTACCAAGAGATAAAGGTGTATTATTCTTTTTTTTATTACTTAGTTTGTTGGATTCTAATTCTTTTAAGAAGTTGAGTAATTAGAGCTCTTTTTTTGTAGTGTTGTACCTGCCGAGTGTGATATTTTGATAAAGATGACAGTAGATAGAGTACTCTTTTTTTCCTAATCGATCTTGAGTTTTATATTACTCATATATGATTATCTATATGATATTTTGTTTAACCCCTACAAGAACTTGATCCTATTAAACTTTTAAATTCTTTATTAACTATTCGAGCATAAATACCTTAAGTATTTAACCTATTCAATTGATTTATTATCTACCTGGTCACTTGAATAAATATTTGGTACCTTACATATCAAAATATTAGTACTATCTAGATAATAAGCTGAGTTTAATGGATACCCACTAACTCAATAGTAATTATAACTTTATTTTTAATATGTATATACTATTTGTTTTTACTTGAATTGGGCTCAGGTAGTGTATTAAGTACTCATATATAATTAATTTCAATTATTAGGTACTTAATTATCTTTAATCAGATTTTGGTAAGTCAGAGTATACGCTAATATTGGCTCGATTACCCTTTCTAATTTTGGCATAGTAATTGGGGTAATCTTCTATACTGTATATTGGTCATCGGCTTTCGTATGCACTTGGGAGCATGGTCAGTCCAGACGATTACAGAGTAAAATGGTTTGTTTAGTTGCGGTAATTTTATTTTTTCTTCATTAAAAAGAAATTAATGGTGCCACAACACTGAAAAGTGGAGACTCTCCGTCCCGAGGAAATTTTTTTTTGCGGATATATATTAGAACCTAATCTGATTATTAAGTATCTAGTTATCTCTAATTGGATTTAGGTAAGTTGAGTATCCGCTAATATTGGACCCGACTTCTTTTTCTAAATTTTGGCTTAGTAATTGAGGTAATCTTCAAGACTCATAAGAGAAAAACATCAATTATATCATAAGGTGTTTAATATTGATTAGTTTACGTGAAAAAAAAACCAAATTCCCATATAGGGACCTTTCATATTCTAAATTTCACTTTATTTTTATTTATAATTTATTTCCTATTTATATTTAATCTTGCGTGAAATTTATGAAATTTTAGAGTAACATTCCCTTATAAAATTTCACTTAGATTTGTGTCAAGTACCAAACTCATATTTAATAGTTGCGTTCTAATTCTAATCTTTCTTGGTTCATGTGTCAAATTCATTTAGTCGAACCTGATACAATCATAAAATAGTATAATGAATTAGTCCACATGCACGGCTCTAAGTTCATCAAAAATTAAACTCCAGTTGCCACAATTGGCAGCATAAGTACCATGATTTCTGTACCTGATCATGCTTTCACATTCCAAGAGAGCAGAAGAGACAAGAGGCAGGCAATTGCACAAAATTGAAAATCTAGAGAAGAAAGAAACTACCTTGCACTAAAAATGGGCTCAGCATCTGCATTTGGCTGTGTTCTTCTAGTGTACTTGATAAGCAAACCTTCTGAAGAGAGGCCCGGAATCTTCAGGTCCCTGCAAAATTAGGAAGGACACAAGCTAAGTTACTAGGAGAGCCAATCCTTCGATTTGGAACAAAATTTAGACTATTCGGAGAAAATAAGTTTTAAGCTAATGGAACCTGATGTAGGGCTCCAGATCATTCCATTTCCATTTTGGCCGCTCCCTGAATAAAGCTGCAAAACGCTCAGCTGGTGTTGATGGAAGAGCTGAAACGCTGAACGCACGAATCCAAGTTTCAATTCCAAGTTTCTCATATAACACTTCACCCTCAAGCATCTTAACGTCTGCTTGCATTCCAGAAGGAACACCGCGTCTCCATTGCTGCAAAAAGGTCTCCAGCTTCATTGTACCTGCACCCAATGCGCATAAGGCAGAGCGCAAGCACACTTTTTTCTCATCCAAGCTCCACAATCCAACACCTGGACTTTCCACCATGATTCCAAATGTTTCAAGACAGTGAAGGGTTATTCTGCGAGGATACCCATCTGCCTCCAAGACTGCCAATACCTCATCTTCCTTGAGTGCATTTGGAGGCCAACCGTGCAAGATTGAGTTGTTTAAGACCATATTTAGAACTTCGTCCATGTTCCCCTGATCAACGATCCTCCAGAATCCATCAATCTCTACAGCTGAGAGGGACTTCAGTCCACCCCTCAACTCCTGTTCGCTAGCCTGAATCTGTTCGAGTAGATCTTGCCACCTGTATAGGCCTCTGTTGCCCTCTGGATCAGTTGCCAAATCCTCGTCGACTTTGTAGGGCCTCTCGTTCAGGAGAGATTTCAATTTGTCAAGGCGTGGGGCAACCAAAACTAATTCAATATTGCTTGATGCCACTTTGATCACTGATGACATTGCTTCATCTGCTGAATTGTTCTCTGCATAGTTAGTGCATCTGCTTTCGTCGCCTGTAGGCATCGGCTTCCCTGGTGGTATCAGAAATACAGAGTTGGATGTGCCTACAAACTTCATGGCGTAAGTTTCTGTAGGAGTGCAAAGTACCGCATCCTCATCAATCTGCCCTCGTATTGTTACTCTAAACAAAAGACAAAGATCCGAAAGCAGGTAGGATCAGATGCTTATCCTAATTGGTGGATACTAACATGCATATAACAAATAACTAAAAACACAGAATTGACACTCATATTGATTTTGAGGAGATAAAGGAAAAGTAATAAGCTCTTAGATAAGATGGTTTACATTTCATTGACGAGTGTTGGAATAACTAATTATAGCTTATGCTATGATGTTCCATTTTAATTCAAGTATCGGCATTGAATGTGAGATAGTGTCAACCCACATGGAAAGAGTAGGATAAAAATCTTAGGTGGGGCTTGCACCTCCATGATTTTTGTCTCGGCCTGTTTGATTAGAATTATAAAGGGTAAAAATTTCAATCCTAAGATGAAATTGTCTTTGTGGTTTGTTCAATGTAAAAGCTATCCCAATGGAAGGCTCCCAAAACACCCTTCAGATAGGGTCCTAGATAGTGCCTTTGCTTAGGATTTTTATCCCAAAGCGTAAGCATGAACCCCGTAGCTCAAGCAACATACATTTTAGATGAATTAGTAATTTGAGTACTTTAAAAAGCAAATGATAAACAGGGCTTTTACCATGTAAGTAGCTCAACAAAATGATACGAGGAAAAGTAGTACAAACTGAAAAAGTAAATAATCAGTTAATAATATAATTAGAGAAAATAGTCATATCTTGACACAATAAATGCTCTAGAACGGAAGTCTAGTTTTTGAGTAAACCAATAATTTGAACATAAGATAAGACAAATTTGTGATAAATAGATAAAGAAAAACAATAAATACTTGAGAAAAGCCAAATAGATCAATTTTGACAGTGAACAATAATCGAGCTCATAAAAAGTCCAAAATCCATAGTGATTAGTGGTGGCTAGATTCACCGCCATTTCCCCCAAACTTCTGCTACTGAGAATTGCAGCAGAAAATCTTGTCAAATTAAGTAATTCCAACACCATATGGAGAACCGAGCTATGGATTCACCCTCAGCAATAGTGAAATGTAAGAAATATTAAATATCTCTTGTCAAATAATAATAATAATAAAAACATTAAAGAGGCCGGCTATTCATATACATGTGTGAATCCAGACGATTTTGACTACTACTTCTTACCTGGTCAGTTGCGTTGAAAATTATTACATAATACCGTGGATTACTGATAATACCTTTCAGATCTTCCAGTAAGGGACTTTTCGAATCACATCCAGACCATATAACCATCATATTAACTTTGTTACTAACATTACAAAATCCTTAACGCGCATATCCAGCAGAGTAAAATAAAAGCAGGAGTATAATTTCATGGCATCAGAATCGCAGACTCAAATTCAATTTAAAACACAGTAACCCAACCAAAAGTACCCCATCATAATGACCTCAGTTGGGCAAGATACTCAAAAACCCACTTCCACTTTCCATTAAAATAAAATTAACAGAACGATCCAATCAATGTGCAAAGCGATCCATTCGTTTGGCTTTTAACTCAAACAAACAAAGGTACTTTATTAAATGAACCAAATTGCGGAATCCTAAAACAAGGGATTTAACACAGGATGGTGAAGCGATCACAAATTAAATAGCTTATGACAACAAATCTCGCTCATGAAAACAGGAATTCCCTGTAGAACTTCATTTTGAGTTAACCGTTGAATGCAAGGAAGGGTGGGCAGAAAATATAACCTGTTGCCGAGAAAATCTGGGAGGAGCGACTCATTCGCCTCGAGGAGGAGAAGATCGTCGTGAGCTCCAAAAAGCGAGTGGTATCGAACGGAAACTGAGGAACCTGCAGCGAGATTGAGCAAGGCTTCGGCTCCGCCGCCCCACACTGCTTCTCCTTCCATCCCCGTCCCTCTCTCTCCTCTGTCTCTCTCTCTCTGCCCTTCCCGCGCTTCTTAAAGCATTTAGAAGAAATTGCGCCCATTTAATTTAGGAAAGTATTTTGAGCACTAATTAATGTTAACTCACAACATGCCTGCTCTTCTATTTGTCAATATAGTGGGACCTCTTGTGGGTCACAATTGGTGTGCATTGTAAAAGTATATAAATCTATTGCGATATATATATTTTACAAATAAAATATTTGGCCATCTAGAGCCGTCGATATGGTTGTCTCTGCTTTATCCGACGGCTTGAGTTCGACCTTCACAGACCAACTAAACCGGACCAACACGAGTTTACACTTGGTTGTCTCTGCTTTAACGGTCGAACCGAGCCGGAGAGCCATACCGACCCTCGGTTTAGCCATTCGCCCGATGGCGCTCTAGGGTTTCCACGGTCTTATAGTAGTGCGGCTCTCGCTTATAAACTCCATTTTCCCATCGACGCCGCGAACGGAGCACATCTTCTACAGCAGCCGAGGAGAGCGCGAGAGATGGTAAGCTAGCCCTTTCTCCTCGTCTAGTTTCTATCCGTTTTCGGAATTTGTGGTGCGTATTCGATTTTAGTTCTTGTCGCCCAGCATTAGTCATCGTGATTTCGTTCTTTGCATAGATCTGCGAGTTGTGTTTCGATTATCAGAGTGTTAGAAGCTAAGGTGTTATCTTTTTATCATTCCGTGCTCCCGAAATCTTCGTTTTGTGGTTATTTGCAATGCGTTTTGTACTTCTTCTTCTTCTCCTTCTTTTTCTCTTGTGGAATCGTGCGTTCGCCTGCTAGATTGCTAAATCGTCGACTTCATGTATTGCAATATACTTTTTTATCGGATTAGTGAAGTATTATACCACCTTTCAGTCTAACTAGACTTTATGGTCCTGCGTGTTGGCATGATTCTTTCTGCATTTTTATCTTGGCAGATGCAAGCGCTGACCGTATTGTTATCATTCTTTCATTTAAACATTCGTCTTTTTTAGATTTTTAATTATATATATTATGGGTCGTGGTTTGATGGAATAAACATCATTTTTTTTTGTTACGTGTAATGTTTTGTTTTTGGGGGCCTCTATTTACGTCTACTATAATCCAACTTCACTGTCTTCAATGTCCAGGCCTTTGTCAAAACTCAAAAGACGAAGGCGTACTTTAAGCGCTATCAAGTCAAGTTCAAGAGAAGGAGAGGTTGCTTTTGTCTGTCATTCTTCTTTTTATTGGAGTGCTGCTCTTTAATTAGTATGTTCTCATTCTTTACTTTGCAGCGGGGAAGACTGATTATCGTGCACGGATCAGGTTGATCAATCAGGACAAGAACAAGTACAACACACCCAAATACCGTTTTGTTGTTCGATTTGTATCCTGGAGAATTGCGACTCGTCTTTCTTTTGTTCATCTATTGTTTTTGATTTATCAGCAACAATTATGGTCAAGTCCTTGACAATATGCTGTTAGACCAACAAAGATATTGTTGCCCAAGTAATATCTGCAAGCATTGCTGGTGATCTTATTCTTGCATCAGCTTATTCTCATGAACTTCCACGCTATGGACTTGAAGTTGGTCTTACTAATTATGCTGCAGGTAATCCCCATTCATTTATATTTGTTTTTTCAATGCACTTTGTCAGTGGTAAAACAGATTCACTCTTGATTAGCCTACTGCACTGGACTTCTATTGGCACGACGTGTTCTGAAGATGCTCAATATGGATGAAGAATATCAGGGGAATGTAGAGGTACTCCTGTTTTTCTAATATTATGCTGAGCCTTTGACATATCTTTTCCTGTTCAGTTTATATTAGTGTGTTGGTTAGGCCTCTGGAGAGGACTTTTCTGTAGAACCTGCGGATAGCAGGAGGCCTTTCCGAGCTCTTCTTGATGTTGGCCTTGTGAGGACAACAACAGGCAACCGAGTATTTGGTGCTCTGAAGGTATAATACTTTTCTATTTATAGATTTATTGGCTTTTGTATATTTTTACATTAAAATTTAAACTTCCAATGTCACATATTTAGCTTTGGATGCTATCTTGCTTTAATAAATCTATTCTTCTACCATTATTCTTACAGATATCACAAGATACCGAAATTTGCATCTATAAGTTGTATCCATTCAACTAATGTAGTATTTTAGGAGGTAATAATAAGAAGTAAAGAAGATGGTCACATCTGCAGATCTGCACTCAAGTATTTGACAGAATGTTATTTGTGATATGCTATTTGTACACCCCCTATGTAGTGCAAGATTTGGGTGAATCTCTAGCTGAACTTAAATCCTGAGATGATCTTACAGTAGATACATTGACAACTCAAAATGAGTAGACAGATAATGAAGTTAATACTACTTTGAAGACCATACTAATCTTTCCTTTTTTTTCATTTTACCTAAATGCCTAGTAATGCTGTATGGATGCATCGCATGTTCAGACACGAGTTTGATTGTTGTAACTAATCCATCTAGGATTTTCTTCTTCTATACAATGTTTACGTTTGCTGCTGATTCTTTGACATCAATCTGTTTGTAGATCCTGAATTTATGATTTCAACTGATTATTCTTAGTTTTATTGGACTGACCATGGTTATCCTGAACGTAGGGAGCATTGGATGGCGGTCTTGATGTTCCGCACAGTGACAAGAGGTTTGCTGGTTTTAAGAAGGATGAGAAGCAGCTCGACTCTGAGGTTCACAGGAAATACATCTTCGGTGGTCATGTTGCTTCATACATGACGGTTCTACTCCACTTTCTTTATTCCTTAATTTGTTCTTGAATTAGTTCAATACCAGTGCTCTTGTTATCGAATTATTAGTAGGTCTCGCCAATGTATATGATTCCATTTGCGGAGGTGCATGTATATTTATATATTAAAACAGAATTGGCTAGTCATTTGATGCTGATTTCTAACACAGCTGTACTCTGGAAGCGCATCTACCTGGCGTATTTTTGTTGTATTGTTTTGCATTTCTTCATGTACAATGCTTCTTTAACTGCTTTCTTTCTGGATTACTTTTTTTCTTGCATTTTATCCATCTTGATCATTTGCTTAGTTTGTCATCAACTTTATTTCCCCCTCAGACATTGATGGAGGATGAGCCTGACAAGTACCAGACACACTTCAGTGATTACGTCAAGAAAGGAATTGAGCCTGATGACATCGAAGAGATGTACAAGAAAGTTCACGCTGCCATCCGTGCTGATCCAACGGCAGTGAAATCTACCAAACCATCGCCAAAGGAGCACAAGAGGTTATATAAGCTCACCCTTGATGCATACCTGGACTAATTGACTGCGGTTCTGATTCTGCAACAAGATTCTTACAATGAACTCGATATTTTTACAGATACAACTTGAAGAAGCTTACTTACGAGGAAAGAAAGGCAAGGTTGATCGAACGACTGAATGCCCTTAACTCGTCTGGTGGTGCTAATGATGACGAGGACGAAGAAGATGACGAGTGAACATAACATTTAGCTGTCAGCGCTATAGCTTAATCTGAACATCGTCCGTGTTTACTGCATTGTACTGTTTACGGTTTTCTTATTTTTTGCTTAGGCAGGTTTTAAACTAAGTTTGTTTAATCCATTTCAGTAATATTCTGAATCAACAAATGCAGGTGAAACTGCTTTTTTGATATTTAAGTTAGTGTCTTCTGCCTGTATGTATTCTAGTACAGTGATGCGTCATAGTTTATGGTTTTATCCTTGCTACTAAGATATAAAGTCGTGCAGTATTGTTTTGATGACTTGTTTTTGCTACTGTTTGACATCGATAAAAGCCGTAAGAAACTTAATATCTCATTAAGCTTAGATTGTACAAGACAGCTAGTTGATGTCTGTTTGACAATTGTGTTCTTCTTCCTCGAAATTTCGATGTCGATTAAGATTTTGTAGTTAAGCATTGAATAATAAATGGACTTACAAGTATATCTACTTGGTAGCAAAAGAATTCATGCGAAGCTGGTGTTGTGTCTGGTGGCAGATTCTTGTATCTTTTTTTTTTGCACTTTTCTGTGTAAATTTCAGCATTTCATGTAAATTATCATTTTAATTTGTTTAAAAGTTCAATTGGTAAGTATCAAACTCATTTGGAAATATTTTTTCCTACAATTTTATGTAATCTCTCGTATCTCCAAATGAAGCATTTTCAGCTTGCTTGAAATGTTCAGTCAAGACTCCTCGCATTTGAATCAAAATTCCCATATAGTAATATATAGTTCTTTCGGCACACTCTGATCTCCCGCCTGCACTAAGATTTTAACACGATTATCATCATTTTGCAAAAAAATATAAAGAAATTTAAATTTGTTGGGATAATAATACATGTTAGAATTGATATTTTTAAGAAAATCTTTGTAAAACTGTTTCAATTTTTTTAATTTCTTACTTTATTGTGTGTCTTTAAATAATCATTCATGTTAGAATTTTCTACTTAAGTTACTATCCAATTAAAACTTAATTTAGACCTAGAATCTAGCAACCCAAAATTATAGGTTTTACACATTCGAGACAATTATTAGATTTACATTATTTATGATTAATTTTTTTAAAACATATAAGTATATTTAAAGATTAAGATGGACTTTCTATTTTTTTGTTCTTTATTTTTCTAAGTTTTTTAGGATTATAATATTCGGAATTTTAAATTTCTTAATTTTTACTAAAAATATTATTAAAATAATATATAAGTTTAATTTAATGTTTGAATTTTGAATATAAAATCTAAAACCTAACTAAATTTAAAAATGGAAGGTATTAAAAATTAAAATTAGCAAATCTAAACTTTATTCTTTTTTACTTCAATTTCGAATCATATATTTTTTATGTACTCGAGTTTCTTACCTTTTTACAAACAAAAATCTTTAACCGACATGTATGAACTGAACAAACAGCTAATCAATCTAGAACAATCAAATTATGACCATTCTGATCGCGAATAATTGGGCTAGAGCCGTCTGATAAGACAGAAAAGAGAAAATATTCAATAATGATGTATTATTTTTAAATAAAAACTTTAATTTTGATCATATTGTGGATCGGGCATTTATCTATCTTTTTTACTAGCCCAATTAGGGTGAGCATTCAGTATCAGTACCGAAGTATCATACCAAAATTTTCGGTATTCAGTATTCGGTATTTCTGTACTTCGATACAAGTATCGATTTTTAAATCGGGATTTCAGTACCGATACTGGTATCTGAAAAAAACTTCAGGATTTATTTATAGTCCCGAAGTACCAAAATATATATTAATAATTAATTAATATATTTATTTATATATTATTTACTAATTTATAAGACATATTTATGAGGTATATTTATAACTTATAAGGTATATTTACTAATTATTTATTAATTTAGATACTTAAATACTTTGAAAACTAGAAATTTAAAATTTCAGAATTTTAAAAATTTTTCGAAATAATTTTTGGGAGTTTGGTACCGGTACTGAACTCCCGAATTAGAATTCGGTATCGGTACCTACGATTTGAAATTCGGGAAGAGTTCTGTACTAGTACCAGTCCCAAACTCCCATTTGCTCACCCCTAATAAAAGCACAATTAACGAAATACGATTGTGCTAGCGGCTTCATTATAACGTCTTTTGGATACTCGGCGCATCGGCCCGTCCACTTCCAAGCTGGTTCATTAGTTCCTTATATGATACGGCGCTGACAGTGGTGGTGTACCGGCTCCTTTTGTCTCTCCCCGCCCTCACGGACGCTTTCATAGGGTTTCTCTCTGTCTCTCTCCGAATGCTTCTTCTCTTGTGGTGTAGACTCCGACGGCAATCCTCCTCTTCGTCTGTTTTCTTAGTTACCGATGCCCACAACCTAGAAGAGATCAGGTTGAGAAATCAGAACTCTTGGTGTTGTCATGCTTCCGTTGTTCTTGCAAAAGCCATCGCCATCTTCCGATGATTACGATGGTGTAACTGGTGGTAACAGAGATGCCGTGGATGCGACTCTCTCTCTCTTCTCCGAGATCTCCCGAAGTACCGAAATATATATTAATAATTAATTTAGATATTTATTCATATAGTATTTACTAATTTATGAGATATTAAGGTATATTTACTAATTAATTATTTATTAATTTAGATACTTAAATACTTAACAAAACTAGAAATTTAAAATTTTAGAATTTCGAAAATTTCATGAAATAATTTTTGGGAGTTCAGTGCCAGTACCGAACTCCGGAATTTGAATTCGATACCGGTACCTACGATTTGAAATTTAGGAGTTTGGAACCAAAAGTTCGGTACCGGTACTAGTCCTGAACTCCTGTTTGCTCACCCCTAATAAAGCCCAATTAATGAAATATGATTGTGCCAGCGGCTTCCTTATAGCGTCTTTTGGATACTCGGCCCATCGGCCCGTCCACTTCCAAGCTGGTTCATTAGTTCCTTGTATGATACGGCACCGGCGGTGGTGGTGTACCGACTCCCTTTTGTCTCTCCATGCCCTCGCGGACGCTTTCATAGGGTTTCTCTCTGTCTCTCTCCGAACGCTTCTTCTCTTGTGGTGTAGACTTTGACGATAATTCTCCTCTTCGTTTGTTTTCTTAGTTACCGATGCCCACTAGGGATGGCAACGGGGCGGGTCGGGTCGGCTTTTGCCATCCTCGACCCAACCCAGACTTCCCCAAACCCGTCCCCGAACCGGACGGGTTTAGAAAACCATGCCCCACACCCGACCCCGCGGGGAAACCCGACCCCGCCCGACCTAAAAACTAAATATATATTATAAATAATATTTTAAAATTAATTTGCATTCTTTATTCATAATATATAGATAAAAAAATATTTTACATAAACTATATCATCATTTCTACATAAATTATTAAAATTTAGTAACTAGATTATAACTTATAAGGGGTAAATTTGTTATTTTAATAGTTGGAGCGGGTTCGGGGTCAGGTTCGGGGCGAGTACCTAAATTTCCATACCCGACCCCGACCCGACCCCCGGTCAACTCGGGTTTTCCCTGTTGACTTCGGGTCGAGTCGGGTCGGGGATGGGGTTTTTTGCCATCTCTAATGCCCACGACCCTGAAGAGATTAGGTCGGGAAATTAGAACTCTTGATATTGTCATGCTTCCGTTGTTCTTTCAGAAGCCATCGCTATCTTCCGATGATTACGATAGCGTAACTGGTGGTAATAGAGATGCCGTGGATGCGACTCTCTCTCTTCTCCGAGATCTCCCAAAGTACCGAAATATGTATTAATAATTAATTAATATATTTATTTATATATTATTTACTAATTTATGAGAATATTTATGAAGTATATTTATAACGTATAAAGTATATTTACTAATTAATTATTTATTAATTTAGATACTTAAATGCTTAAAAAAATTAGAAATTTAAAATTTTAGAATTTCAAAAATTTCCCGAAATAATTTTTGGATTGGTACCGAACTCCCAAATTAAAATTCGGTACTAGTACCTACGATTTGAAATTCGGGAGTTTAGAACTAAGAGTTCGATATCGGTACCAGTCCTAAACTCCCATTTGTTCACCCGCAATGTTAGGTCCAAGGATCAACGGGCCGAACAATTCAGGCTTGGACCCGGCCCAAGCCCACACAGCGAGGGGAAGAGCGGAGCCCGAAATAGCATCTTTGGGTCAACGCTCACAAAATCGAAAAGCTTCGATTTTGACCACGGAACTTTGTCTTCACTGCGTGCTGAAAACGCGGGCTTCGACTTCGACAGAAGCGGCGGCGCGAGTTCATCGGACGCGGCGATGGTTTCTTCCATGGGCGGATCGGACGCGAAGCTGCGGCAGGAGACTCGGACATGGGTGCAGGTGGTATCGTCGGCGAGTGATGCGGATGCGAAGACGGTGTCTTCTCCACATGCGAGTTCCTCGGACGCGGAAGGATCGAAGCACCGGCGAGTGTCCCCTATAAAGTAGGAGACGGAGTTCGAGCGAAGGCATCGAGAGAACTGGAGAGAAGCCCATCGGATTATGTGCGCAGAGCAAGAGCGGTGGCTCTCCGGCATGCCTTGAGTATGAGAGAGCTTTGAGAGATCTATAAACGGCGGTGAGAGTCGCCGCCGACGTGAGAGAGACAGAACAAGAGGAGAAGAGTTTTTGTACTTGTGTCTTTGGGTAAGAATAAAGAGAGTTTTTCCTTCCATTGCTGTCTCCTTCCTCTCTAGCATGTGTTCAGTTTCCGGCATTCACCCTTGCTCTCGGGTTCCCCTGTTTCTGAGATTCGGTGGCATTTCTGGGTACTTCCGGCGATGGACGGCCTTCGGACAAAGACGAGAGGTGGAGAGGTGTGGTGGCACTCTCACACTACCAGTTTTCCCTTTCCGGTGAGTCATCGGAAGGGATGGCCATTGGGTACCAATTTAGCGGGTACCCGCTCTACCCGAACCCGTTTAAAGGTAAACGGGTAGTTGTTATTCGGGTTTGGGTAGGGTATGAGTAGTGCATATGCTACCCGAGTCGGGTTCGGGTAACATAGGACGGATACCCACTACCCGAACCTGGTTATATATATGTATATAAATATATATTTTTTTATTTGTTTACTATATTTTTTTAATATATTATTCGGGTTTACGAGTACCCATTTTATCTTACCCGAAATTTGATTATTATTAGGGTATTATAGGGTCGGGTACCCGAATATTAATCGGGTAATAATATAAATTTATAGGTTGAAATTTAATAGGATAAATATTTAAGTCGGGTATTTATAGGGTTCGAGTATTAAACGGGTAGTTAAATTTTTAATAGAGTACAGGTTCTAAAAAATAAACGGGTAGTTATTCGGGTACAAGTAATAGAATAGTTATTCGGGTTAGGGTACGGGTAGCACAAAAAATGCGGGTACCCTACCCGTTGCCATCCCTAGTCATCGGGTGCGAGCGGCGGTGCTCGGCAGAAGGCTCGACGCTGGCGGAGTTGCAGACAAAACAAAGACGACGATCGAACATCGCACGGGTATTCGAAACGAGGGGAGCAGCTGACATGGCAAGAAAGTCAACCAAACGGGCGGTCAACGCATAATTCGGCGAAGCAAAAAAAATTAGGGCAGCTAGCGTCACAACGACATCAGCAATCCAGAGATTTACATGTGCGGGGGAAAAAATTGAAGGGCTGATGTCAACATGACGTTAGTGACCGGAGTTTTAATCCGAGCGGCGCGGCGTTGACGGTGGGATTTCGGTTGACTGGTCAAAATAGCGTTGACTAGAGAGGTAAATCTGAATTAGGGGTTCGATTCTTTCTGATTTGGGAATTCGATTTTGGACGACAATTAGGGTTTCCGAGGGTTTTCGATTTGGGGGTGATTTTGCATCCGGGGATTAGGGATTTCACACCGGTCTAGAAATCCGTCGGACTACCTATAGGCCGAGGCATGACACCTAATGTCACGCCACGGTTGGATCAGCCATAAACTGGTGTCTTAGGGTTGTCTGGCGGAACACCAAGGCGGGAATTCCCTAGGGTTTCCAGGCAAAATTTCAACCCAAATAGAAAACCCTAATTTCCCCGAACAATATTTATCCCCAAATTACAAGGTCCCTCAGAAACCCTAACCCTAATTTTGGAAATCAAACCCTAAAATTATAATTATACCTTTGGTCAATATAATTTTGACCCGCCGTTCGATTAAATTGCCCTTGCTGACGTCAGCGTGATGTCAGCCCTCCAAATCGAAATCGCCGCACCGGATTTTGATTCTGCTGACGTCGCCTTATGTCAGCGGTGCAAATCAATTCGAAATCGATTTCGTTCGTTGATTTTGACCGCGTTTTGTTGACCCGAACCTTGAAACGAATGCTCGACGTTCGTCTCCTTCGTTGCGTGCAACGGTCGAGCACAGCCTGTGCTTTGACGCTTGCCGGAGAAGCAAACGCGCCGATGGGGGAAGGCCACCGCCTTCCCTTCCTCTCATCTCCGTCCGACAGTCGCCCGCCGCCGGAAATCATTGCCGCGTGTACCAGAAGCACCAGAACAGTTCGCAAAATAGGGGAAGAAGGTAATCTGAAGAGAAAAGCTTGTATTCGGCCGGAACAGGTTACAAAACTACTCATTTCCTGTCGCCGACCCCCTGGTCATCGACGCCCGCTTCCTCTCCCTCGCCGGCGACCCCCTGTTGCCAGCTACAAGTCGCTCTAGTTTGCTCAAAGCTCTCAGCCCTCAGCGTACTCCCAATCGCCGGAAACACCCATAAGTTCCTCTAGACTTTGCTACCACTGTCGACGATCGATACTGGCAGAGGATCCCCTCCTTCCTGCTCTCTCGACTGGATTTATAGGGAAGGAGGGCGCCGTTGCTCCCTTGCTTCCGCTTCCGCTTGGATCACATCCTTAACCCCAAATCGAGTGTCCGCTGCCCGTTTCTCGCGCGTTGCCTGCATCTGTGCTGACGCCGTCATCTTTCGCCGCATCTGAGGCTGCGTCCGCATGGCTTGCCGAAAACGTCGTCGAGCTCTTCGCGTCCGCGCCAATCGGAGAGGAAGACGGTGTCTTGGGGCCAGCTTCACGCGGTGCTTGAGTGAATCGGGCTCCATTGCTTCCCTGGCCGCGTGGGCTTTCACGTCTGCGCACACCAGCTGGGCTTGGGTTTGGGCTTGGGCCGAACCGGTCTGACCCAGGCCTGACAATTCTCCCCCGCCTAATTTGGACATCGCCCTCGATGTCCGTCACGGGCAGATCTTGTGCAACCATCGCCCCAATCCTCAAAGCACTGATTCTCACCTCCTCGGTGTTGATCTCAGCTTCCTCAGCTGGCTCCTGTGTTACCATAGCCGTTATTTTCTGTCTTGTGGGGCACTCTCTCAGCCAGTGAGGGCCGCCGCACAAGAAGCAACCCTGTGGCTTGTGCTCTGCATTCGTCCTTCCCATAAGATAATTTGGCTCTCGTCATCCCGGTGAACCTCTGTCCTGCCGGAATAAGGGTTTACCCCTTTCTGGAACTCTAGCCTTCGGTGGGGTCTTTAGGGAGCCGCGCTTCGGTGGTGATTGCTGTTTTTTTGGTGGTGTTGATCTGAAATTTCTGTTATCCACCAAGGACTCTGCCACCGCCGCAGCCGCCCTCCAGTCAAGTGGGGAGTGCCGTCGGACCTACGCTTCCACCCATGACTGAAGGTTCCGGATGAAGAGATACTTCCGGTCACCCTCTACCATGTCTGGTAACTCCAGCATCAATGCGGAGAACGCCCTAACTTACTCCTGGATCTACCCAGTGTGCCTCAGTCGATCTATCTTTCTATGAGTTTGGTCTGCCGAATTTCCGGGAAGAAACTGCCGCCGCAGTTCCTCATGGAAGGCCTCCCAAGGCCAGCTAGTATCCCCCGATGTCGAGCTGACTTTGTTCCGCCACCAAAGTTTTGCGTCGCCTGTGAGGTATGCGATACACACCCATACCCGATCTTCTTCTGGAACACGACTAGCGGAAAACAATTGTTCCATGTCCCAGATGAAGTTCTCCACTTCTCTGGACGATCGCCCCCCCCCCCCCCCCCCCCCCCGAACGTCGCCGGTGTTGCCGTCGATTTCGATACTTGCGTTAGGGCCAAAAGCAATACCGTGATCTCTGCATGCATCTCATCCTTCATGCGAGCCATCTTCCCTGGAAGATAGATGAGACTGTCTATGGTCTGCTGCATGAATTCAATCTGCAACCTCTATTGCTCGATTTGCAAACTTTGATCCTTCACTGTCCTTTGAAGAAACTCCACCTGGGGAACCACAGTGTTGTCCCCATCGCCCGTCAGACCGAGCATCCTCTCGATCTGTGCTATGCGGTCACCGTGGTTCGCCATGTCTTCAGGTTTTGCCCCTACCTTGGCTTTACCCTTTTCCTGCTTGGGCCAGACGTCCTCTGACGCTCCTCTGGCTGTGTGGGTGATCTTCTGAAATTTCAAATCCTTCTTCACCTTCGCAGGTGAAGGTGCCGTGTTCGCTGTAACACGTTTACCCTTCCACGTGTCCTCCAACCTGTGGGTATGGGCCTATACTCTGGCTCTGATACCAATTGTCACGCCCCGGTTGGATCAGTCCTAAACTGGTGTCTTAGGGTTGTCCGGCGGAACACCAAGGCGTGAAATCCCTAGGGTTTTCGGGTAAAATTTCAACCCAAATAGAAAACCCTAATTTCCCCGAACAATATTGATCCCCAATTTACAAGGTCGCTCAGAAACCCTAACCCTAATTTAGGAAATCAAACCCTAAAATTAGAATTATACCTCTAGTCAACGTAATTTTGACCCGCCGCTCGATTAAATCGCCCTTGCTGATGTCAGCGTGACCTCAACCCTCCAAATTGAAATCGCTGCGCCAGATTTTGATTCTGCTGACATCGCCTTACGTCAGCGGCGCAAATCGATTTCGTTCGTTGATTTTGACCGCGTTTTGTTGACCCGAACCTCGAAACGAACGCTCGACGTTCGTCTCCTTGGTCGCGTGCAACGGTCGAGCACCGCCTGTGCTTCGACGCTCGCTGGAGAAGCAAACACGCCGATAGGGGAAGGCCAGCGCCTTCCCTTCCTCTCGTCTCCATCCGGCAGCCGCCCACCGCCGAAAATCGTCGCCGTGAGTACCAGAAGCACCAGAATAGTTCACAAAATAGGGGAAGAAGGTAATCGGAAGAGAAAAACTCCTCCTTTCTTGTCGTCGACCCCTTGGTCGTCTACGCCCGCTTCCCCTCACTCGCCGGTGACCCTCGTTGCCAGCTACAAGTCGCTCTGGTTTGCTCAAAGCTCTCACCTGTTGGCGTACTGATAGGTCTCGCAAGTGCACAGAATATCGAAGTAGTAAATAATATCATTCCCACAGGGAGCGGGTGTCAAGTACCGACCTTTAGTGTCATTGAAATCTAAATAATTCAAACTCAGAATTAAGGAATTACACTAAAACTAAATTATGTAAATTATCGAATCAAGAAGTCGACGACCTTAAGGGAAAATTACAGTTTAGGAAATGTTCGGAACTTCAGGTTTCACCTCGTTGAATTAATTAAATGCAAAACAATGAATCAAATTAAATTAGAAAACGGATCTCCTTCTCTCGAAGCTCAATCCGACATTAAACAACTTAAGGCGATTATCCTATGGTACGGATTACCTTCTCTCGAAGCGCAATCCAGTGCCTACTTAAGCTAATTTCTTACTCTCGTAGCAAAACTAACTTAAGAAAGACCCAATAGGCTCTATGATGATCGTGAATCCTCGAGTGACGTTAAACGGCTCTCGCAATTCAAGTCACAAGTTTAAATGGGAACGATCGAGTGTTACGATTCACCTCTCAGTACTTCTCGTAACACTTAACACATACGAATGTTTGATCACGGATGGTGGTGCACTTGGGGCGTGGAAGTAGCATCGTGAAGTCGCTCCCACGAAAGAGGAGGCTGAAGGCGTCACCCTCACGGGTGATCATCTTCATCGCCTGACACGACTTCAAGTCGACGCGGGTGCTACCGCGCGCCTGCTCCAATCCATAGGGCTCAATTCCCATAGCAGTAGATATCGAAGTGATGAGGCCGCCACAGGCAACGACCCCCTTCTGTGCGCTGGTCGACTTCTACAATTGTTTAATCAGATAAAAAGCAGTATTCAACTTGCAGGAGTGTACCATAGCCCAGAGAAAGAGTAGCTCCGTCTGGCGGACGAGACCGTCGCTCTCCCCGCGTGCGAAGAGCATGTGGGCCAACACCCGATGCACATAACGGAAGCACGGGTTGCTGACATGGCTGGCTCGCGCCGTCCGGGAGAGATAAGTGCGCTCGCCAGTGATAGCCGCCCAGAAGTTCTGCTCATTGTATCCCTCTGGTGGGTTGCGAGTACCGTCCTCCGGAAAACCAAAGATCTGGTTTATCTGCGACAATGTAAGGATGTGATCTTCGTTCACCAGTCGAAAGGAGACAGTGTCGTCGTCGTCGTCATTATGGATGTCCACGTTGATCTCGAGGGATGACATGAACTCCAAGGTAATCGGCACATAAGTCACCGGTGCCATCCGGAAGAACTCCGCCCAGCCGATCTACTGATACATATATAAGACGTCGTCGTGGAGGCCTAGCGTCGCAAGAGTGGCCCGGTCAAGATAGCGGGTGGTGACGACCCGCCGAGACACCAAAAGATCATAACGCGCCTTTTGCGCGGCGTCTCGGAAGAGTATACCATGCTCATTCAGTTTCTGCTCCATGGCCGGTCGCTTGGAAGTAGACTTCCGAGCCATAACCTTTCTACGGCCTGACATGGCAGCAGCGGGCGTTTGAAAGAAGGCTGAGAAGTACTTTGGAGCGAGGCCGGCGGCGGAATCCGGCGAGGTGGTGGCGGCAGAGGCTGACGGCGCTGGCAAAGAGCAGGCAGCAGTCGAAGGAGGCAGAAGACAACTGAAAAAGGCGGAGGAGCAGCGGCGGCGGCAAGGAAGGTGAAGACAGGCGGCGGCGCTAAGAGAAAACTCAGATCTGGGTGGAGATACTCCCAGATCTGGAAATCTGGTGGTGCAGGAGGATGAAGGGAAGCTGTAGCAGCAAATGTCGAAGCTCTGAGAACCAGCGGCGGCGAGATCCGGTGGAAAACGGCGGCGTTCAAAGGCAGGCAGCGAAATCCGGCGGATGGTGGAAAGGAAGCCAGGAACCCAGATCCGGGTGTCGCCGAGAAGCGGAGAAGGAGGCTGAAGCTTCGGAAGGCGGCGGAGGAGCGATCTGGAGAATGTCGAGGCAGAAGTCGTCGGAATGGGGCGGCGGCGGCACTGGAATGGGTGTGAACCCTGAATTCCGCCGCCGTGACTTGATATAGGCGGAAGACCCGTGATACAAGCACGGGCGTGATGCGCTGCACGGCATGGCCGTGTCTGGATCGTCACAAACGGGCGGATTGTAAGTACGCCTGTGATGGAGAACACGGTAAGGCCGTGTTGGGCTCGATGAAATCCCCTGATTCGACACACCCGAGCTGCTGAACACGCCCATACCGTGACCAAATCGGCAAAAGTCCGACCTCTATTGTCACGGCCGTGATGGTAAACACGGCACAGCCGTGTCCACTTCGGAAAGGCTTCCGTTTCAGCGACGAGCCGATCACGACCGTGATGCCTGTCACGGCCTGGCCGTGATCACTGCGGCAACATCCAAAAATTCCTGAAAAAGCACATATATCGCCCATAATTAGTAAGACGATATTCAATACTTAAAATAACCAAAATCAAGCCATGGGATATCACAAAAAGTATCAAAACAAATATAACAAACCAACAAAATAAACAACAAGTATTAAAGTACAAACAACATAACACAAGATAAATTCATGGGGAGCCTCCCATTAAGCGCTGGTTTTAGGTCTACAGCTTGACCAATAAACATGCTTCAGTGCACATCCAATGGATCAGAGGCAGAAAAAAGAGCATGGAAATGCCCCTTTCTTCTTCACCTAAATGTAACACCTATAGAGATAAGCAATAATAATAATAGGTGTACATAGGAAAATGTCCTGATGTCATGCAAAATAAAAAAGTTTTTAAATTCACTGTCTGTCTTTCTGAAAAATAATAAATGTTTCTCTTCATCCCCATCATAAAAAACTGCGGTGCAACCAGAATTAGGGTCCGCATCAAACAAGTCGTCCAGAGTGGTCCGGTCCTTCGTCAACAATGTGGCACTTGCTTGCATATCGATGCAAAGGTGGGATGCAAGAAAATTCCACTTAGCCTTTGAACCATTGGCAAGCAGAGGTACTGTCTCAACACTACAACAGGAACCTGAAAAAGAAGAACCTGACATATCAACAGATAAATGGAAATACAAAATAGTATCACAAAAGTTCAGAGAAAGCTTCCTCTGCTTGACATCTATAACTGCCCCGGTGGTAGCTAGGAAAGGGCGACCCAAAATAAGAGGTAATTTGGAATTTCCGGACATATCCAAGACTACGAAGTCGACAGGAACATAAATTTCCCCGACTTTAATGGGACATCCTCTACTATTCCCACTGGGTGGTGTATAGAGCCATTCGCGAATTGGAGAGCTATAGGCGTGGGTTTCATGCCTCCCAAGTCCAGATTTTTGAATAGGGAGAGGGGCATGATACTCACACTGGCTCCCAAATCACAGAGCGCTCTCTCAATAGAAAAATTACTGATACTACAAGAGATAGAAAAACTGCCAGGGTCAGGAAGTTTTGTAGGCTTTAGCGAGCTGTACTGTCCTGTCAATGCTTTAACTATTAGTGGTGGGCAGGAGACAGTGGGTAAATGAGGTAGTGAAGGAACAAGGACTTACTCTTGTGTGACCTTTGACTCTATGGGCATTTTCTCAGAATACTGGACATCTGAGCTTTGCTCTTCAGACTCTCCATCAAGCACTTCTCTAGGCATCACCTGAGGATCTTCCACTTGAGTTCCACTGCATGTAACAATCACGTTGCAGTGCTCCTTTGGATTTGCTTCGGGCTGAGAAGGAAGCATCCCCAATGGTCTAGAGGTTGAAGCTGCTTGCTAAGCAATCTGGTTCTCCAGCATCCACGAGTGCGTGATCAATGAATCCACCTTTGAATTCAATTGCCCCACCGTTGAATTCAATTGCCTGATAGACTCGTCTACATCTTCATTTCGCTTAGACTGAGTGGTAACGAAGTTCTCAAGCAATTTTTTCAAATTGGACTTCTGTGGTTGGTTGAATTGTCGGGGTGGAAGTCCAGGTGGTGGCATGAAGGATTGTTGGTTAAATTGATTGCCCATATTTCCCTGCTGCGCCTGATTGGTGAAGTTCTGGGGAATCGCCTGGTTCTGATTATTCCGATAGGAGAAGTTGGGATGATTTCTCCAACCGGGATTATAGGTGCCTAAGAAAGGATTATTCTGTTGCCTCTGATTTGGATTGCCTAAGGCATTCACCTGCTCAACAAAAACATCAGAAGAAGAAGGTGCCATTATTTGGCAGTCAGTAGCACCATGCCCAAAATTACCACAAACTTCACATGTGATTGAATTTACAGACGATGTATTAAAATTCATTGAAGTTAGTTGATGGGATAAGGAGTCAACCTTAGCCGCCAACGAACTCAACATGTCAAGATCATGCTTACCTCCTCCTCTTACCGGGACGTTTCTCTCACTCGTCCATTTGTAATGATTTAGAGCCATGTCCTTGATCAAATTCATGACATCGTCAACGTTTTTGTTCATAAGTGCTCCGCCTGCGGCTGCATCTACAGACAAACGAGTATTATATAAAAGACCGTTATAAAAAGTATGTACAAGTACCCATTTTTCCAGTCCGTGATGTGGGCACAATCGTAACAACTCCTTGAAATGGTCTCAGGCCTCGTACAGTGACTCGCCTTCCCTCTGGCTGAAGTTCGTTATTTGGTTCCTCAACTGAGCCGTCATGCTCGGCGGGAAATACTTGGAGATGAATACGTGGGAAAGCCGTTCCCACGTTGAAATGGAGCCTTGAGGGAGGGACTGTAGCAATGCTCGCGCGCGGTCCCTAAGGGAAACGGGAAAAAGACATAAGCGGATTGCATCAGATGTTACCCCCGTTTATCTTCAGGGTATCACAGTATTCTAAAAAAATTGATAAATGTAAGTTGGGGTCTTCCTGTGGTGAACCGCTGAACTGGTTCTGCTGGACCATATGCACAAGGGCCGGCTTTATCTGAAAGTTATTTGCTTCGACCGCCGGTCGAGCAATGCTAGAGTGCAGGCCCTGTACATTGGGTGCAGCAAAATATCTGAGTGAGCGGTTCTGGTCCATTATAGTAGTCGGATTCGGATGGGCTTCCTCAAGCTGTTGATCCTGATTTTTCCTCTGAGCTCGGAGGGTCCTTTCAATTTCGTGATCTTCTGGCACTAGCTGACCTATTCTAACTATTCTAGGCATGCACAAGGTTAGCTAACCAGATAATACAAGCTTGAAGGAAGGAAGAAGACAAGAAATATGAACAAATCAAATAAAAGAAAAAGCAAACAAAAACAAAAAAAAATATCTAGTCTATCAACTCAACTATTTAATCGATATTGACTACGCCTTGCTCCCCGGCAACGGCGCCAAAAACTTGATAGGTCCCGCAAGTGCACGGACTATCGAAGTAGTAAATAATATCGTTCCCACAGGGAGCGGGTGTCAAGTACCGACCTTTAGTGTCATTGAAATCTAGATAATTCAAACTCAGAATTAAAGAATTACACTAAAACTAAATTATCTAAATTATCGAATCAAGAAGTTGACGACCTTAAGGGAAAATTACAGTTTAGGAAGTGTTCGGAACTTCAGGTTTCACCTCGTTGAATTAATTAAATGCAAAACAATGAATCAAATTAAATTAGAAAACGGATCTCCTTCTCTCGAAGCTCAATCCGACAGTAAACAACTTAAGACGATCATCCTATGGTATGGATTACCTTCTCTCGAAGCGTAATCCGGTGCCTACTTAAGCTAATTTCCTACTCTCGTAGCAAAACTAACTTAAGAAAGACCCAATGGGCTCTATGATGATCGTGAATCCTCGAGTGATGTTAAACGGCTTTCGCAATTCAAGTCACAAGTTTAAATGAGAACGATCGAGTGTTACGATTCACCTCTCAGTACTTCTCGTAACACTTAACACATACGAATGTTTGATCAGAACAATCATACGCAATAAGCACAACTCATTCAAATAAGTAAATTTACTTAAAATCACACTGAGATTCATAGAATATGTTTTGCATGTGTAGATATGTTCAACGGGCTACGCCCAAGTCCCGAACTAAGGTTTTACTCTATAAAATACATCGTTTAACAATAAAAACCCAAGCAAATGAATTCAAAAAGAAGGGAAATCACAAATCTGGGGTAGGAGACGATAGATCTTTGGTCTTCTCTCAATAGCCCCAAAGAAATCCTTCGAATCAAGCCCAAGAATGCAGAAATCGCCCTCTTTTCGCCCTTGTCGCCTTCTTCAAAAGTTCGACGACTCTAACCGCCTAAAACTCTCGATTATATGCTTCCATCGAAGCCTTGGGCGGTTAGGAATGTTAATTGGGAATTTTCCCCAATTTTCTGACATCTGGAGCGTCCAATTTGGTGGAAAACGGATGAACGGTCGCGAACAGCGTACGCGAACACGACCGTGATGATGAACACGGCCAGGCCGTGTCGGCTGCGATGAACTGCGACTAAGTGAACACGGGCGTGACGGCGAACACGGGCAAGCCGTGTTCGGCTTGAAATTTTCGGAACACCCGAACGCGGGCGTGCGCACGGCGGTGACGAGTTCGGTCAAAGCTGGAATTTCTGTCGAACACGGCCGTGACGATAAGCACGGCCAGGCCGTATTCTCTTCGTTACATGTAGATGCTGATGCCGCGATGAACATGGCCGTGACTGTAAGCACGGGCAGGCCGTGTTCAGCATAGGAAGCTCCAAAAATTCTGAAATTTTGCTTGTCTGATGCTTGTAATATGCTGATCCTTTCCCTAACTTCAAATCTGGAATAAACTTCACGAAAATAAATGATAATGACCTGTATTTCATAAAGAAATGAAAAATAGTGAAGATTCTATACTTTATGGGAAAAAGGTATCAAATTGTGACATAAAATAGAAGTTAAGCCTCAAATGATGGTATAAATTAGACTCTAAATCCTATAAAAATTACACCTATCACGTACTCCCAGTCGCCGGAAACACCCAGAAGTTCCCCTAGACTTTGCTACCACTGTCGACGATCGATACTAGCAGAGGATCCCCTTCCTCTTGCTCGCTCGACTGGATTTATAGGGAAGGAGGGCGCCGCTGCTCGCTTGCTTCCGCTTCCGCTTGGATCGCGTCCTTAACCCCAAATCGGGCGTTCGCTGCTCGTTTCTCGCGCGCTGCCTGCATCTGCGTTGACGCCGTCGTCTTTCGCTGCATCTGAGGCTGCGTTCGAATGGCTCGCCGAAAATGTCGTCGAGCTCTCCGCGTCCACGCCAATCGGAGAGGAAGACGGTGTCTTGGGGCCAGCTTCACACGTTGCTTGAGTGAATCGGGCTCTGTTGCTTCCCTGGCCGCATGGGCTTTCGCGTCTGCGCACACCAGCTGGGCTTGGGTTTGGGCTTGGGCCGACCTAGGCCTGACACCTAATAACGGCCAATTAACATAATACTATTTTGCGAGCCGCTTATTTATGACGTCTTTTGGATACCCGGCCCATCGGCCCGTTTACTTCCAAGCCAGTTCCTTTTTATGATACGGCGCCGGCGGTGGTGGTGTACCGGCTCCCTTTTTTCTCTTCACGCCCGGCCACTGTCGTAGTGTTTCTCTTTTTCTTCTCTGTGGTGTAGACTTCGACGGCAATCCTTCTCTTCGTCTCTTGTGGTGTATTGTCATGCTTCCGCTGTTCTTGCAGAAGCCATCACCATCTTCCGGTAATTACGATGGCGTAACTGGTGGTAATAGAGACGCCGTGGATGCGACTCTGTCTCTTCTCCGAAATCTCGAGTCGGCTCTGTGGTCGGTGATCTCCTCCAGTGGCCGTTTTGAGTCCCGCCTCTGGCTATGCAGCACCGTCGCTTCCTTCCACTCGGTCGCCCCGAAGGACCACGTCCACCTGTTTCTAGGGCTCCTGAGATCTGAGCGGTCCAAGCTGGACGTGGCTCCCCGGCTTCTGCAGATGATCTTCGAGAAGCGACCGCGTGCGTTGGGGCGTATCCTCGCAAAGAATTGTCGCTTGTTGGAGAATTTCTTTCGCGGTAAGCGTCTAGGGTTTCACAGATTGTTTCAACTATTAGCTGCATTTTTTTTTTACTTTTTAACTTTATTATTCGCTAACGTGTGAAACAACCAATTCTGCCTCTGCCTGCTGCTCGTTTTGGTTTTCCCAATGCGTCCTTTTGTAATTTACGATTTTCCTTATTCACGTGCTCTATTGCCTATCGAATGGATAATAAAATGTGGCTCGAACCGATCAATGATACCTGGTAGCTGTTCTTTGCAATTTGGCACGCTACTTTTCAAATCCCAATCAACGTTGAATAACCTCAATACGCTAAATTTTCCTGAAAGATTGGCATATCTAGCCCCAGCAATTTGGAAGCTATACAAGTGATTGGTGAACAGGGGTTGGAGTCTCAAAGTTTGAATTATTAAGACACTCTTTTCGGGCAATCACTCCAAGGGGTTAGAGTCATTTAGTTTTGCTTGAGTGATTAGAAGACTATCACGACCCTCCTTTTGGTTCAGTTGGACGCTTTCTGTGTGACCATGTGCTAACCAAAGTCATTTACAGTGTGTTTCCTTAGACGGAAAATTGGAAGGAAAGAATTAAAAGTAATTGAATTTAGATGCAAAAATACTACTAGATTCAATGTACTTCCCAGTTGGCTAGATCCCTAATTCTTTCATTCTCAAGTGCTTGAGTCATTTGATTACTTTTCTTGTGATGACTTCTGCTAACTCTGCACTGTGTTTCCATCACTTGCTTAGCAACAATAACTGCTTACTGTTATTCAACGAAGCCCACACAATCGAAAGTATTTTCTCCGCACTTTAGTGAGCAAATATGACAAGCACACAACACAAACACCAAGCATGTAGTAGTAAAGACATTTTGTCTCTTCAATGAACATAACATATACCAAACACCATGCATTCTGCAGGTATGCACGTATACAAGGCCCCTCTGGTAATGTAATGAGGGTAGGTTTTCACTCTCTCCTAAAAACTTGCACATTGCATTTCTATCCTTCTGTCATTCATTGTTCAAAGATCCTTATATGACTTATGCATTGATGGGTGGACAGTCGTGAAATTCTTGGGCTCCCTCTTAATGGAGGTTCTTAGAGTGGCAAGAGAAGTTATAGTGAACAATCCTTGACCTTAAATCTCTTCTATTAGGGTGTGTTTAGTAGGAGAGAGGGAAAAAAGAGGGGAAATGGAAGGAGGAAAAGGAAGATGAGAGGGAAAAAAGAGGAGTTAAAGAAAGTCAAGTCAAATCTAAGCTCTGCTTATTTAGTCAACATTTTTTTATTCATTCTAAAAATTCTTACTGTGGGTAACGTTCACACATCCATATTCTACTTATCCACTTATATATACTATCTTGGAGATTCTTTTTTTTTTTAACGATAATATTAAAATAATTTGACTCATACGACATCCTAGAAATTCACTACTAAATCACCTTATGAGGTTTATTGATCTTTTATGGTTGTGCCTTGGCATCACTTCATATGGTTTAAAAGCATGGTTCTCCTTGCTTTTGCTTCGTTACCTTGTTTCTTATATTAGTCAACTAAGTACATTGCACAAGTTGCATGCATGGCATATTAGTAGAAGTAATTTTTGCTTCCTTTCTTGATCTAATTGTGAAAATATAAAACAATTATTTTTAATGTCCTTTTTGCTAAGAGTGTTTGGACCTTTGTACTTCTCCTATGCAAATTACAATATTCCAAGGAATGACAATGGGTAGGGTGGGTAGTTTTAAACCCTACCCGACTCCTAAACTTATACCCAACCATGAATGTGACCTCGTCGGGTTTCAAAAACCCCACACCACACTCTACCTTTACCGGGCTTGAGTCCTACTGTGACTACGAGCATAGTGAAGTGAGGGTGAGCGTCGGCATGGTGAGCAAAGCAAGGGTGAACGCCACGAGAACGAGCGTTTGCATGGTGAGCAGCACAAGGGAAGGGGAGGGGGGAGGAGAGGGGATGAAGAGGAGGGAAAGCGGATGAGAGGAGAGGAGAGGGGGAGCAATGGCCAATGGGCAACGGGGACAAGACGGAGGGAGAGGGGAGCAGGAAGGGAGAGGGGGAACGGCAAGGAGGGGAGGGGCTTGGGCAAGGCTTGTAAAACCGATCCAGCGACTTGCTTCGGTGAGTCTTCCGCTGCCCGCCGGAAGCCTCGCTCGAAGCTTCCGCTGCCATCCTCCGCTGTTCACCGGCAAGCTGTCGCCACTGTACCGGACATTCCGGTCAAGTGCAATTCTTTGAACCTCGGGCTTGGGTTAATTTAGGGGTAATTAAGTATTTTTTTTAGGTGGGGTGGATTCGGATTCGGGTTCCAGACGAGTATTTAAAATCCCACATCTAACCCTGACCCCATATATAATAGTTAGGTTTTATCTGAATCCGAACCAAGACATGACCATCAAATCGGATCGGGTATGAGTTTTCCTGTCATTCCTAATTCCGGTGTTGAGTGTAGTATTCATAGAAATTGTTTATTCCAAGCTCAAGCTAGGATGGCGCTAATATGGGGAAAGACTTTCCCTACTTATACTTAATATTTATGGGTTTGAAGAAAAAGAAGATCTTTATTGAATTGATGGAAATGTGCTGAGCAGATTGTATTACTGGATTCCCAATGTGTGTCATAAGTACATACATTTGATGACATATCAATGAAAATCCAAAAGTCTAGATACTTCTTTCTTGATTGGTATTGTAGTATCTTATCTAGATAGATCTCTAGGAGTTAATCTTGTATGGTGGTGTTCTCCTGAGGTTACTGCACACGTAACACCTGTTTCCTTGATTGTAAAACATTGTACATCTTGTTATGTTTACTATGATACTTGCACTCCAGGGAATAAAAGAGAAAGAAATCACCGATTCTGTAGAATGCAGTGGATTGGTTGTGGTGTCAAAAAATTCTACTTATGTTAGGATGAGCCTGCTAGAATCCCAATTAATGCTTTTGAATATATAGTCTGTCACTTTGCTTGCAATGGAACTTTGCTAGTACTCTACCTTCATTTTTATTGGTTTCAGTTTTCTGCTCATAGCAACTAGCTTGGTGGTTCTAATCTTTGATGTAGTTTACTCATTGGTTGTGCCTTTCTGACATGCAGGGAACCCTAGACGTGTTGTACTATGGTTTGATAATTTTGCTGGTGTGGGTGAATCAGGACATCGAAAAGGAGCTAGGGCTTTATCTCTTTATGCTTTTGCAAATAGGGAAGTTTGCTGGGAGGAGCTTGAGTGGAAGGGAAAGCATGGGCAATCGCCTGCAGTTGTTGCCACAAAACCTCATTACTTTCAGGATTTGGATATTCTACAGACTGTAGAGAATTTTCTTAAGTATGTTCCTGCTTTTTGGTCCTCTGATGAACTTGCAGAGTCAGTTAAAGATGGAGATATACTTAAGATTGATACAAAATATTTTGTAGACCAGTTTGTGCGGTTGATGTATGAAGAAGATTTGCAAGATATATGGGAAACCATAGAAGAATTTACATTAGAGGACAATTTCTCTTCACTTTCCCAAAATCTTCTTGTTTTGCTTGACGAAGACAGACTTCTCATTTTTTTAAAGTCCATTAGGAGGTATATCCATTTGAATGTGCATTGTAAAAATTTTGGACAGCCATGCTGTTGGCTTGAAAATCTTTTGTCAACATCCAGTGACCAGATATCTCTTGATGAACTCATCTTATTAAATGCTGTTATTGCTAAGGGCAGACAGCTTTTGCGCCTTTTAGCTTATGAAGAGGATGAAGAAGTAAAGGGGAAGATAGATGCACTTCTGCAAAACAAATTGAGTCTCAGCGGTCCTGATCACTGGGTTCTCATAAAAGAGAGTGTAAACATGAAGCAGCAGGTTGCTACAAAAATATGCGGGCTCCTGTCTTGGGTTCTTTATTATTACCTGTCGAAAGATTGTATGACAACACAATCATTGGAAATGGTATTTAGGACAAATGGAATAAAATTTCGTAAGAGTGATGAATATTCTTTGGTACAAGCCGACGAATCCGAAGAAGGATTGGACTTGGACAGTGATGTTGATGGTTGGGCTAGTAGTTGTAAAAGGAAGAGGAAGAGTGAGCGGAAGAAGAAAAAACATTATCGTCGTCACAGTAGTCCAGATGAGGTGGAGGATAAGAAAACAAACAGATTGCAAGATTTGCATTCAGGAAGCAGTTGGTTTCTTTCAACAGATGACTTTTCTTGTGCATGGAACATTGTACGATTGTCCATCTCTTTTCCTTGGCAACATTAATTTTCTTTAAATACTTAGGTTTGCTGCCTAAAGTTTTATTTTATGCATGTTAACCAGGCGGATTTACCTGAGTACCTCTCTAGGCATTGCTTCAAAACCTGGATGAAATGGATTTTCTCAAAGCAGTAGCTTTTTGGAGTTGGAGAGCGTAGTTATTGCACCACAAACTGGTAGAGTACAATTCTGATCTGTTACTGATGCATCATAGTCCTTTTGCTCTATTTATCCGTTCTGAAACTACGGATGCATTCCGTTGTGCATTAGAGATTAACAAGAAAATATCAAGTAACTATTTTACGTTGGATTTGGTCTTTTTTTTTTCAGGCATAATGACACATTGCTGACATTACCTCTATTTGCTTCATCAGAACAACTTTCTGAACGTTTTTGAGGTATATGAGATAGTTTATACTTGATTTAACTGTATCAATGAGTATACTGCCCCACAAGTGTGGTTGCCGGGCCTACTGGATAATTTGGCTGGTTTTTTGTGACGGAACTTTTCTGATGGCATCCCGGGGGTTTGTTCGTTAATTTTGTGCCTTGATGCCTAAATCTACTATTATCCTGTGCGCCTGTTTCATGTGGTATTCACCTCCATATTTTTATTATCTTCTCAAGAGTGATATGCCAAGGATAGAGTAATGCATGCTATATTTTGTATTGTGCAACTAGTGAGAATTTTACTACGTTGGTTCTTCAGCAATTCCTGTGTTAATTAATTCATAGTTTTTGTTAGAATTTAAGTTATGTACGTTTGTTAGAATTTAAGTTATTGTGTATTGGTCTATGTAAAAATCAATCTTATTCTTGTATTCAACAAGATTGTATAATTTTTCATTCAATATCATATCGGAGCAGGGATAAGCCTCACCCTTATTTGCAGTAAGACCTTTCCTCTCCCGTTGTTTCTGCCAACACATCTCAACTTCGGCGCACGACAGCACATCTCAGCCGATATCTGTCACCATGGTCCATTTTTCTTCCAGTTTATTGTTCACCACCTACTTAGCAACAATTATCACCATCACTTTGGTCTCTCCAAGCCAACTGCAATAGCAGCCTGCCTCCTGCCATCATTTTTCTTCCAGTTTTCCCCCTCATCCAGCCGCGGCAAGAAACAGATCAGTTAATCTGCAACGATACTTCATCTCCTCCTGCCGCTCACTGCTGCATAAGAAGAATATTTTAGCACCCAGGGCAACAATATTTCATCCTCTCATCCTGCTGCTCACTGTTCCATCAGGACACGTATCTCCAGTTCTCCACTGCCTGCAACGTGCAATCAACTGCTGCTCACCGCGGATGATCTTATTCTGCAGCAACTTTATACTGCAAATGTTCTCTTAAGATTTGGTACGTGGAAATTTATTAAACTCTAACTAATGCTTTCTACATTTTGAGGATGAATCTCTCTTAACTTGTTCTAGATACGATGCCAACTTTATTAGCACTAGGGGAGAATTATATTATTTGGAGCACTTTAATAATTCATTGATCTCAGTGGAAAACTTTATCATACTGCATCTTAATTTAGAGTTTGCTCACTGCGGGTGATCTTATTCTGCAGCAACTTTATACTGCAATTGTTCTCTTAAGATTTGGTACGTGAAAATTTATTAAACTCTAACTAATGTTTGCTACATTTTGAGGGTGAATCTCTCTTAACTTGTTCTAGATACGAAGCCAACTTAGTTTATTGGCACTAGGGGAGAATTATATTATTTGGAGCACTTTAATAATTCATTGATCTCAGTGGAAAACTTTATCGTACTGCATCTTAATTTAGAGTTTGCCATTAGACCAATAATCATTCATTATAAACATGATTTAAGTAGCTTACTGATAATTAATAAAATTTATGTGTACTTTCGGATCTTCCGTCTTGCTCGAATGTTTCTCTTGGAGCAGGATAATGAAAGGTTGATGCTATGAGGCCGCTGTGAGACCATAGTTATCTCTTGCTCCACCCTCATCAGTCCTATGTGGATCGTCAACATTACTATGCCCTCTTTCATCGGGCAGAATTATGATTTTTATTTTGCTGTTATATTTTATGTTCCATTACATGAAATTTGAATTTAAAGCTTAAAGCAATTCAATCCTTCACACGTGGGCCACGTTCGTGATTGTTATTGACTTTTATCTCAGGTTTCAAATTTATACGCCTTTTTGTTTGTAATTTTGTGCTTCTTTTTACAAATTTCAGCAATTCATTGTTTCATCTCATTGTCATCTTTTCTTATTTCAGCCAACCTCTGGTAAAATAGGATCGCCTCTCAGCCTTTCTAAGCTATATCTGAACATATTTCCATTTTTGAAAGAGCAACTCTAGCAAATTGCCATGGCTTGCCCTTTCGTTATTTATATCGTCTACAAAATTGAGGGGCTCGACTAGATGGATTTATCCGCTACTGCTATAATCTAAAAATGGCAGGCAGGGACCGTAAGATTCTATAGTGCAATTACTCTATTAAGTTTTGATCTTCAATTCTGATACCCAATCTCAAAAAAAAAAGGAAAATTCTGAAAGCACTGTCGAGTACCTTCACTGATTTATCTCCATATCACCTTTTGAATTTTTTGGCTATATCACAAAAAAAGAAGAAGAAAAACTAAGATCAGCATAAGTAACGCATCAGCAACGAGGAAGTGATTCCTTTAGTTCTAATTGCATGTTTCAGAAAGCGAATCAATCAATTCCAAAGTTACTAGTTTTCAGAAAGCGGTAACATTTTATTAGCTGAGCAAGGTTTGCGTGCGGACTATATTTTTCGAAAAGCAATATTTTTCTAGCTGTCAAAGTCCATGCTGCTAGGTTAACTTTCTTTTTTTTGGTATGCTTTCCTGTTTGACCTGTGCATGCTTTTTTTTTTTATTCTTTATATCCTGTTCACCAACATCATGGACAACTAGAAATCAAATTGATCCATCCAAGAACATCACAGCATATGAAATGTTAAGGCAGTGAGTGACGTTCCTGAACCTTTTTTATTCTCTTTTCATCACATCCTGCACTACTTTCTTCAAAAGAGACATTTGATCTCCTTTGTTCAGAGCACTAGAGCTTCTTACTTGCTTTACCATGGCATTCATCAGATTAATCCTAACATGGCCCAGGAATCTTGTTCTCAACTATTCTGACAACAAAAAAAAAAGCAATGAATCACTAAAAGTGCTCGGAAAGGCAAGTTAGATCTGCTTTAATCCTATCGTTATGTACCATTGTAGATGCTTGATATAATAGCCTTTTGATTGTATTTACAACTTTTAATTTTCTGGAAACAAGATCGACGCAGATCATAATTCAGTTTTTTTTTCAAAAAAAAAAAGAGTATATATTATAAGAAGGATCATAATTCAGAAGTCTTGTTCTCCTGGGTGTTCATATGACAATGAGGACAAAGAACTTTCCACTGCTTCCAGAAACTCCAGAGCAATAATGTCTTGAATCATCAACTTTTAACTGTTGTGCTCACCAGTGTTCATATTAAATCCAGCCTCTCTGCGCACTTTGTTTCTGCAGTTATTTCAAGATGCATTGCACTTTTCTGGCCCCAGCATTTGTGATTTTTTTCAGTTTTCAAATTAACTTCAGATTACTTATTTGACGTATGCTCCTTGCAGACGTCCCATGTGCTGCTCAAGGACCACCATTTCACAGAGACAACAAAGATTGCGAATAATTTACAGTAAGCATGGATCTGTCTTAAGCATGTTGACGACTGCATGGGCTTCATTCTTCTATTCTACCAGAATTATATAATCGATGAAGTATAAAATAACAAGAAGAAAATTGAGAATTTTAGATCCATTATGAAGTGGTAGTTGCTCATCAGTATAGCCACTAGATTAGTATATCCTCTTGTTCCTGATTAAACACATAACAGACAAAAGAGACTAATAAAAAGAAGATACATCATTAAGTTTTAGTAGAGGGGACTTCCAGAAATGAATGTATTTGCTCCGTAATATGGTACAATCGTTGGTGCACATGCACTTACTCCTAACTACTGATTGTATTGTTTTCAAAAACATTGGAATGGTGTTTAAAGCATATTAACATGAATACTTTGTTCATTTGTTTTCCCAATCTCCCTGTTACATTTACTGCAATCATCATCAACTACATGTCCAATGTCCCACAAATTCCAGAGCAGTAGAGTTTGACCTAGGAAGAGACAAAATTGCCTAATGTGTTTGCAGGGTTTGACCTAAGATAAGTAGTGTACGTTCTGTATGTTCTGGAAGGATACTTCGTATTAACCAGCATCATATTCTCTGGAAATAATTTTAGTTACAATCCCATCTATCACATCGTAAACAAATAGTTCCCAAAAGGAGCATGTGGTAACTAGGGCACTGGAATCGGGTTCGGCCACCATCTTTAATTTTTGTTTAAAATATATTTTTTTAAAAATAATCTATACATTCTAAGCTATTCAATGATATCAATATTATGGTAGTTTAGATTATACATAATAAAAAATTATCCTAAATATTTTTATATAGTAAAAAAAATTTTATCTTTTATACAATAATATTTAGGGTAATTTTTTATTGTGTATAATTTAAATTATCATAATATTGGTACCATTGGATAACTTAGAATGTGTAGATTATTTCTAAAAAAATTAAAAAAAATATTTTTTAAACAAAAATTAAGGGTGACGGCCGAAAAATTTCGGTCCGAATCAACACTTCTCTAAGGTCATGCACTGTTTTAAATTTTAATTTGTAGCTTATGGTAGGTAAATATTAAATAATGAGAAAAGATTGCACCAATTGCTAACTAATGTTCATATTTTTCCCTCTTGAGTGTCGGCAATGGTCAAATGTTCCAAGTCTTTATACTTGAGGATTCAAGGGATTAGTAATACTATTTCATTGTACATCAAATCAAGTCAAAATTTAAGTCCTACCTAATGGAGCATTATTCTCTAGCATTTGTGCTTGGTTAGATGAAGAAAATAAATTAAACTAGCTCCTTAATTCCTCCTGCAATTCTTTTTTGAACTGTAATATGGTGCAATGCAGGGTCACTTTCCACTTGATAAATTGGCGCCTACCGCATGTCCATGGATTCAATTGTTTGTAAGCAAGTAAGTGTCAATTTTTTCTTTTAATATTGACAAGCCTTCCCTACCAACTATTTATCTTTCACTAATCACCACAAAATTTCTCTTAAGGTGTCGGTGGCACTTGAGTTCAGATTTGCTGTCTTGTAACATCTACTAACCCACGGTTGAGTAACCCTATGTTATGCCCTTGATAATATCTTATATTAGGGTTAACTAATGTTTGTAATGACTTTATATGCATACAATATAAATATAAAATATATTTTAAATGTGTTATATATTTGTGCATATTTGATATGCACGAATATATAATACACAAAATATATATTTCTTATATATCAGTTGAATCAATTATCATTCAATTATTACATCTCACCTTATCGAATCGTATCACGTAAATATGCTCAACCAATCTTTTTAAGCTATGTTTTCTTTTTACTGTATAACTAAAATTATATATATATATATATATGTGTGTATTCGACTGCGATGTAGCCTCAGAGCCATGAGAAGACGGCTAATACGGCCAAATGTGTCAATTAAATTGAGTTGTTTCAAGGTTGGATTCGACAATTTGCATTTGGAGGAGCGCTCAAAACAATTCCATGTATTAATTGTAAACAAGACGAGGTCCCATTTGGCATATTTAGAGCTGTTCTTGTTTCTTTTGGGGGCTACTTGTAACATGGCATCACACATTCGCACTCCAAAGGGAATTTTTTTTTGTGTGTGCGCATAAATTGTTCCTAATTTTTAGCTTTGGTCCCCGTAATTCTCTAATGCATTACTTTAATTCTTTATTACATAAGTGTTTATTAACTTGCTAACCATTGTTTCTTCACATATTAAATATTCCCAAACTTCATAGATTTTCGGATTTCCACACAAAGATTAAGAAAAGAGGGTTAGATTTTTTAAATGTGAGTAACTAATTTTAGAGGTGCAAAGACCATAATATAATGTAATTCATATTGAAGTGGGGATCAAAATAAATTTTCTTATTACTATTAAAGAGTCACGGACGGATGTCTACTTAAATGTTCGCACGGTACATTACTTTTCCAGCTAAGAAGTAGTGCTTAACCGATTCGAGAAGTAAACCTAAGGCAATGCAAATAATTGAAAGACACAAAGTGAGGATTGAAACAAAAATTAAAGAAACGCCTAGATTAATTAGTTCAAAATTCCATGCAGTAAAAAGGGAATTAAATTAGTTAAAGTGAGTTAAATCAGTCCGAACCAATTATAACTGATTAAAATTAGATTAATTGAACTTATTTTCATAATATATGAAATCTATAATATAATTGTTATAATTAAAAGATGCAAAAACTAGTGGTTGATAAAAAAAAAAAGAAGAGTAGGATTATATCAGAGCCGTCCATTTCTCTATAAGCATGAATCTAAAGCAAGAACCATGCCAGTTATTCACACGTTTAAGTGATGGACGGCTCTGATCACATGTTCCACTGAGTGATGAGTACTCTTTCTGTCTTAGCCTTTTTCCTGTTCAGAGAAAAAGTCAGACAGACATTAGATTCCACTTTTCTGCTTCAGCATTTTACAGACACTCTCGATGACAAATCAACGTCTTCTCTCCCGTAGTTTCAACCTTTTTTTACGTGCACACTCACAACCACCTGTCCCTGCCCCTTGCTGTACTCCAATGCAGGCACATTGCACTTGGAACAAACACTAAACAAATAGCACATGCTCCACACCCTCCTCTCTCTTCTTCCTCTTCCTCCCCAAGTTCCAAGGTCCAGCTCCCAGCTCTCAGCAGTCAGCTCTGCTCTTTCTCACCCATCCTCTCTCACCTGCGCTCCATAATGCAATCACCGCCAACGTCGTCGTCTTCGCCGGCGGCGACGTCTTCTCCCTTCCCCGTGCGCAACCGGAGGGCGCTCCACGTGCCTTTCTTTCCCCTTCCCCCGGCTGAGCCCCCCGCCGGGCTGCCAGACTACCCAATTTCCACTACCCCCTTCTTCCCCACCTACCCCTCCCCTCCGCCGCCGCCGCCGCCGCAGCCCACTTTCCCCGCCAACATCTCCTCCCTCAGCCTCCACGGCTCCCACTCCGCCTCCCGTCCCCGCCATAGCTCCGGGGCCGTGGCCGCCGCCGTCGTCCTCCCCCTCCTCGCCCTCGGCATCCTCGCTGCCGTCGCCGCCGCCTTCTTTGTCCGCCGACGCCGACGGACGGGGCTGAGGAGCCAGTACTCGGACAAGGACGACGCCCGTTCCGACTCCGACCGCCTGTTCCCCGCGGACTCCGCCGCGTCCGACGGCGGTGGTCCGAAGCGGTCCCCCTCCGCGGCAGCGTCTTCTGACTTCATCTACCTCGGGACCTTCGTCGATGCCCGTCGAGGCGTTCCCGTGGAGGATGGTGGCCGCCTGGCGTCAGATCCGGTAGTTGTAGCGTCCAATGGGAAGATGTCGCCGGAGCTCCGGCCCCTACCGCCGCTGCCGCGCCAGTTCCGTCACGAGTACGGAAATGGGGACACGGGGGGTTCGTCGCCGGAGGAATTCTATTCGCCCAGGCTGTCATCAACAGGAAAGGAGAGTTCCGGGAGGTATGTCGGTGCGCGGATGTCGAGCTCCGGGCGGACGTTTCCGGCGACGGTGGAAAAATGTGGTTCGCGGAGCTCCACACTGAGCACGCCTTCCTACCCGTCGTCCCACCTGGGCATGTCACCTCAGTCGTCACCTGTGGCTTCCTTGTCGCGTGTTGGATCAAGCCCAGCCAACGTAGACGGCGGATCTTTAAAGTCCAGATCTGAAAGGAGTGTTCAGGAAACTCTCGAATTCGAAGCTCCACCGCCGCCGCCGCCCCCACCTCCTCCCCCACCACCTGCGATTCGACCTCTGACACCGTCGCCTCCAAAGAGGAAACTGCCCTCGCGTTCACCGCTTTCTTCTCCACTCGAGATGCGATCTGAAACGGTGGTCGAAGCCCGCGATCTCGCAGGATCAAATCAGAGACCTTCGACGAGAACTGGGGACTTTTCTGACCATCCATTCGTCGCCGTGATTCCGCCTGGTCCACGACAGAGACAAGCTCCGCCGCCGCCGCCGCCTCCACCGCCGATTGGGTATTGGGAGAACCAGGTCCGAAAGCCGCAGCCTACACAGCCACCGGCGTTTTCGCCACCAAAACCGGCCGAAGTGAAGATCTCCTCTGAAATGGTTTACCCAACAGATCATCCAAAGGAGAAGTCCAATGACGCGGAGAAGAACGACGAGACGCTGCGCCCAAAGCTGAAACCCTTGCACTGGGATAAAGTGCAGGCCAGCTCAAATCGAGCCATGGTGTGGGATCAGTTGAAATCCAGCTCCTTCCAGTGAGATTCTTGAACATGATAACATGAACTGCCTGATTTCTTTTTTCCTTTGAATAAAATTTTAATTTTCTTTTCCTGATGAATCGACAGGGTGAATGAGGAAATGATCGAGACTCTGTTTGTTTCCAAGGCAACCAATTCCACACCCAAAGAGACCAACAGCAAGTGGCAGATCCTTCCTTCTCCAACACAAGAGAACAGAGTGCTTGATCCTAAGAAGTCTCAGAACATTGCCATTCTACTGAAAGCATTAAATGTGACCAAGGAAGAAGTATGCGACGCCCTTCTTGAAGGTGAAAATTTTATCCTCGTGTCTCAATCTTCAATCTTCTTCCTCATGTGTTCCAAGTTCCAGCCATTGGAATTCAGAAAAATTCCAGGAATCTGAATAGATATTTCAGTGTTAAAAGCTTATGTAATCTGAATAGTCCCAAGTCTAGAACATTACATGTGCTTTCTACCCTCTTGTTCAGCATCTTTTTCCACTAATCCTCCTCCAATCATGATTGATGAACACAGGTAATGCTGATAGCTTAGGAACTGAACTCTTGGAGACCTTACTGAAGATGGCTCCTAGCAAAGAAGAAGAGAACAGACTGAAAGAGTACAAAGATGATTCCCCTTTCAAGCTTGGCACGCCGGAGAAGTTTCTTAAAGCTTTGCTAGACATACCATTTGCATTCAAAAGAGTTGATGCCATGCTTTACATAGTTAATTTCGATTCGGAGGTCAATTTTCTTAAGAAGTCCTTCGAGACTCTTGAGGTAAATAACTATGTTCCTCAAGTGTTTCTTTATCTCCAATACTATAGTCCATCATAAATGTTGAATTGTTAGAACTTTTTGACGATCAATACTGAATGCTGAATTGTTAGAACTTTTTGAACTTCATGATTAAGCGAATTCGGAATGTTTTATGAAATTATCTCCTGTTTGCTCTTTCTATAATCAAACTAGCATGGACAACACTGTAACCTGCATAATTATTTGTCTTCGGACACTCTCAGTATGAAAATGGATACATTTAGTAGTGGGCTTGAATTAATGGTAGCAGATCCATTAGAACTTAAAGCTATAATAATTGGCTAAACTTCAGAGTTTCAATGTCTTTCACTTAAAACTTGACATATGCATCAAAGTTTTAACTCATAGACTAGAGTAATTTCTGGCCGTTAGCATACAATGTAATCTCCAATGTTGACATCAAACCTTTTCTATTTGATTTATATTGTGCTTGTGATTAGATTCGCTTTGATGACCCATATGGTGAAAAAATTGACTTATTATCTTGATGAATTAGAGACATAAAAACAGTATAAAATGCATTAATCAAGTTAATAGTGGTAGGTTCTGTAGGCATTGTAAACTATAATTATTTGTCTCATTAACTTGATGAGTCACAAACAATATAATCGGATAGATCATATCAATAATAGGTTCATTATGCCTTACAAAACTAGAGGGAAACTGACAACTAATCCTACTTCGATTGAGTTATGTTAACTTCTACAAGGAGGATGAACATCGCTCAATACAGAATCTTAAAGCTCTTGTGCCTCCTGGATTTTAGTCATTTTAATGTTTTTGACAAGATTTATGATCACCAGGCTGCCTGTGAAGAACTGAGGAACAGCAGATTGTTCCTGAAGCTTCTTGAGGCTGTACTGAAGACCGGGAATCGCATGAATGTCGGCACGAATCGAGGCGACGCTCATGCCTTCAAGCTTGACACATTGCTCAAGCTGGTTGATGTGAAGGGCACTGATGGAAAGACCACACTTGTACACTTTGTCGTCCAAGAGATCATCAGGGCAGAAGGTTCGCGCCTCTGTGCAACTAACAATCAAGCTGCCAGAACACAGTCAAATGCTCTGCAAGATGACCTACAGTGCAGGAAGCTTGGCCTGCGAGTAGTGGCTAACCTCGGAGGCGAGCTCAGCAATGTGAAAAAGGCAGCCGCGATGGACTCAGATATTCTCGGCAGCTATGTCTCAAAACTCGCAGGAGGGATAAGCAAGATCAATGAGGTCTTGAGATTGAATGAAGCACTTAATCCTAAGGGGGATAGCTGGAGATTCCGCGACGCCATGGATCAGTTTCTAAACAGGGCAGAGGATGGAATCATAAGAGTGCAGGCTCAGGAGAGTGTGGCTCTGTCTCTGGTCAAGGAAATCACAGAGTACTTTCATGGCAACTCAGTTAAAGAAGAAGCACACCCCTTCAGGATCTTCATGGTAGTCAGAGATTTTCTCGCCGTCCTCGATCGGGTCTGCAAGGAGATCGGCATGATTAACGAGCGCACCATGGTCAGCTCAGCGCGGCAGTTTCCGGTGCCTGTGAATCCAACTTTGCCACCTTTGTTCCCCAGGCTTCATGCACTGAGACCTGAAGGCTCTGATGAAGAGAGCTCTCTGTCATCATAGTGCAGTTCTTTGAACTGGCTCACTCCGGTGGAAATTTTTTTCACAGTTAACCGGTGGCACTGCTGCAGGAATGGAATTAATTCCAGGTTATTTATATATATTTTTTGTATTAGTAAAATAATCATAAGGTAACAAGCATTCTTTTAATAAATATTTAGCTCCTATGTATACACAAAGGCAATGTAGATGAGAGAAAAAAATAAGAGTGGCTCACTTGCTCTATTCATATCAGTGCCAAGCACTCTCTCTGAATATCAACTGAAGAAAATGCATTTTTGAACTATGCCAGCAGCACAAAGTGCTTGTTTCTGAACAAGCTAACTTGCAGAGAACTTACATGCCAAATATCATTACTAGGTTAAGAGCTTCTTAAGAGGTGAAGTTACATGAAGAGTTTGTATATTTCGAGGGAAGGAAAGAAAAGAAAATGCATTTTTTTTTCATACACCAGGGAAAGATAAAGAAGGAAAGGTTTCTCTCTGATTTAGGCAAAAATGGGGGAAGAAGGTGAGCAAAATTTACTTGTGTGCAAGGAAAACTATGTCATATGTACCCTTTGCCAACGAAAGAACCACATGTAAACTCAAGAAGAAAGAAGTAAATGCCACTTTTAAGACTATCCATGTGCATAAGAATTATCCAATCATATATATGTTCAGGTTGTGCCATTGTTAACATGGATTATTTAGAGGCAAATTCATCTTATGTTATATACATATCCTCTAACGAGAAGTCATTTTCATCTTGAGCTTTAGCTTTATATTCAACTTGTAGAGGCTCGATTTCACAATATAATGGCACATACTAACCTCTATCCAACAATAAGTTAACATAACTCAGGATTAAATTCGTCATTAGAACTTCTGATGCCTCCCTCTTATGCAATAGGTAACTAAGGATAAAGAGGTGGCATATGAACAACTTGCTTAAGTGAACCATTTAACTAGCATTTTAGACTTTCCCCCAATTAGGCAATTAAAGTCAACCAATGGGCCATAGATGCCAATTTTTTTTAAAAAAAGTATGCTTCTCCGTTTAGTCATTAAGTTAGGTTTTGAAGCTTCATACATTATTATGATTAAAATCTTTTGTTGCGTTTCTCTTATGGAGGTGGACTTAAACTTTTTAAGATGCCTCTCAATTTCTAATCACTTGAGTGTTTTTTTAAGACAAAATTCACATTTTATTTTCTTTCTGCTGTGAATTTTGTCCAAAGAAACACAGTCTTAACTTCAGTCAAACTTGGATGACTAAATCTAATCCTTACATCATAGATTATTAAATAGATTTTATGCCCCAAAAAAAAATTATATAGATGAAGAAAGAACAGAATTATGGAAACAAATAGGAAAATAGGAAGGTTAACTATTTGTGTACTTCATCTCCCATACTTAAAAACACGTGTTCCAGCATTTTTTAGAGAAATTTGTGCTAGTTCTACTCAGATCAGGAAAGAGAAATCCTTACAAGAGATACAAGATGGAGGCATCTCATTGGTCATCTCCAGGTCTACGAGGGATTAAATGAAAACACTCAACTCGTCAGTCATCTGCAAATCCACCGGCCACCGCATAGTCCAGAAGAGCTTGGGACAAAATTGAGGTCGTCGGGTTTGACTAAGAGATGGATTTCATGTTTGACTTTGTCTTACGTCTCATAGGATCCCTTTTGGTTCACATGGAAGCCATTGATGTGGAAAAAATTTCCTTCTCAGGATTTCGGAGCACAGCACCATCAAAGCATTAAAAATGTTTTGAGATTCGTGTTTAACACCTTGTGATTTGTGTGTGGACTCTCCTTGACTTTGGTAGCGAGAGAATTTCCGTCTCCAATTTGAGCACGCTGTTCATGTTTCCCGGACGAAGGTCACTATGTTCTTTTTATCAATTGCAATAAAGATTATGTCGTGAAATGAATTTAACAATAAATCAGATCCTTTTTACCTCTCACAATGGTCGACCAAATCTCTCGCTGGCCGCCTTGGAGTGTAGCGCCGGCTGCGTCCTCGATGCAGCCCAATTCTCCGCTCACTCCTTGACGTTGATTGCATGGCGGCCACCATTGTACTGTTCTCCTGGTTCCGGAGTGCAGAAAAGGAGGGTCTTTGATGCCCAGAGCGACACTTCGCTGCAGCCCATCTCATCTATTCGATATTTCCAGTCGCCAGGGGAAGAGATCTTGGTTCTACCGCCAGCAACCAATAAAAAGTTTGGACTTTTAAGCTTTGGCTGCGTTTTTTTTCTTGATTTCAGCCGTGAACGCGCCTCCCTTTTCTTGAGGTTGGAATCGTCGCTTGTTTGTGGATGAGACAGGGGATTTCTTATTATTATTCGCATTAGGGCTGCATAAGATTGATTTTTTTTCCCTCGTGTTGTCGAGGAAGGTTTCAATCGATTCCTTGATACATAAGTGGCAGATTTGTATCCCTCATTCAGGATATTTTATTCCGAAGATTGTGGAGTTAGGGTTTGGGCAGTGTTAAACTTCTCGTGCTCTGCGTGCCGAGCCGAGTGATTAGGTCAAAAGTTTTCCCCGTTCTGACATCGTAGATCAAATGTCAAACTAATTTTCCTGTTTAAGTCTTTGATATTTGAGATATAGGTTCTTGAATATAGAGACTTTGTATCTCTGGAAATGGAGAAGCCGCAGAGCTTTCATGTAGCAGCTCTGGAGAAATTGCAGAACTTTAGACATGGAGTGATGGTGAAGCAGAAGAGTTTTCTTCTAGGAGATAGACAGTATAGCTTCAAAGAAAGGAAGAACAAAGAGAGCCCTGGTAAGCGAGGCGACACAGAGCTCCATCTTGCTGCTAGAGCTGGGAACCCCGTGCATGTGAAGAAGATAATCATGGAGTGCCCAGAGAATCAGTTGAAAGATTTGATTTGCAGGCAGAACCAGGATGGCGAGACAGCCTTGTATGTTGCTGCAGAAATGGGTTGTGTGGAGCTTGTCCGGGAGATACTGAAAGTTTCGGATTTCCAATCAGCTGCCATCAAGGCAAACAACAGCTTTGATTCATTCCATATTGCTGCTAAGCAAGGCCATCTTGGTAAGCTGTTGCAAATCTTTGTTGAACTCTCACTTGTTCTTATGAATTCAAGTCTTTTCTTAAAACTCGATTCCGCATAAGTTGCAAAAGTTTCTGCATCTTAAAAAGATTTTGTCTATCCTTCATTACCTAATTACCTGCTTGATGCCAATGGAATAAACTCATATTTACTGGGATTTGCAGAAGTGCTGAAGGACCTCTTGCTGTTGTCTCCTGCTTTAGCTATGACGACAAATTCAGTGAATGCTACAGCCTTAGACACTGCTGCAACTCAAAATCACATCCATATCGTCAACCTATTGATGGAAACCGATGCAAGCCTTACTAAGATTGCAAGGAACAATGGAAAAACTGCATTGCATTCAGCATCAAGAATGGGCCATGTGGCAATTGTGAAATCCCTATTAGATAAGGATCCTAGCATAGGTTTAAGGACTGATAACAAGGGGCAGACAGCATTTCACATGGCTGTGAAGGGTCAAAACGTTGATATGGTGCTCGAATTGTTGAAACCTGATAAATCTATAATCAATATGGAAGATAGTAAGGGGAACAGACCATTGCATATCGCGACGAGGAAGGGCAACCCAAAGGCAAGTTCTAAATTATAATATCTCAGAAGATAATGTATGGTTAGTGATGTTCTAGCTCTAGAAGTGACTTTGTTGTTTTTGTTTGCATCTTTGCTCTGCCAGCAATTCCAAAAAAAGCCTCTTTTTCAAGCATTCTTTATCTTAGTTGATGTGCTAAACCTAAAAGAAATGCATCGTCCTGTATTTGAATAGTTGTTATACAATTTTTTTAGAATCATTTTCTTTATCAGTTCCGTTCATTTGCTTTACCTGAGTGATATATGTTTGTTTCTGGGTTTGCAGATTTTGCAGACTTTGTTGTCTGTGAAGGGAATTGAGATCAATGCAGTTAACAGAGCAGGCGAAACCGCCCTGAGTATTGCTGAGAAACTTTCAAATGAAGAGATTGGTTTGATGCTAAGAGAATCTGGTGCCATTGTTGGGAAAGAACCCGCAAACATGTCGATCGCCGCGAAGCAACTGAAACAGACGGTCAGCGACATAAAACACGACGTTCAGTCCCAGATCAAACAAACCAGACGAACCGAAATGAAGGTTCAGAAGATCAAGAAAAGACTCAAGAAACTCCACATAGGAGGTCTCAACAATGCCATTAATTCCAACACTGTGGTGGCTGTGCTCATTGCCACAGTGGCCTTTGCAGCCATATTTCAATTGCCTGGCCAATATGTCGATCAGGATGATCTGCCTGAGTTCTCTCCTGGGCAAGCCTTCATTGCGAAAAATGCGGCGTTCATCGTCTTCTTGGTTTTTGACTCTCTGGCTTTGTTCATCTCGCTCGCTGTGGTGGTCGTCCAAACTTCTTTGATTGTTGTGGAGCAAAAGGGCAAGAAGAGGATGGTTTTTGTGATGAACAAGCTGATGTGGCTTGCTTGCCTCTTCATATCAGGGGCCTTCATCTCTCTCACTTACATTGTCGTAGGTCGCCATGAGTGGTGGCTGGCATGGGCAACCCTGGCCATCGGAGCTACAATCATGCTGACCACGTTGGGATCAATGTGCTACTGTGTAGTTATTCACAGGATGGAGGAGAAAAGCTTGAGGAACATAAGGAGAAATTCAGCGAGCAGATCCCGTTCGTGGTCTTTATCGATCGATGCAGACTCAGAGTTACTAAATAGTGAGTACAAGAAGATGTATGCACTTTAGCATTGATGTTACTTAACAATTCAGTTTCTGCATTAAGATCCCAGTTACAGCTCAGATACATGACACAGCTCCAAATTTCTCCAATGAATGCTGAAGTTGCTCTCAATCTTTCATACAAACATGGTTGGCAATGTATTTACAGGATTAAATTGACCTGCTACTTTCTCTTGTGATGCATGTTCATCTTATTTTTGCCATGTTTCTGTGAAGATAGAATCAGGTCATTGTTGAATTTTGATATTTCTTCCTTGAGAATATGATGATTTAGATGGATTTCCGTGAAACATGCATGCCTAATTGCCTAGCTCATGTAGCCATTCTCAGATATATAGAAATTTATGGAAATATTTGCAAATTGATTTTGGTAGATGATTGAGTAAATAAACTTGTAACCCAACATTTATAAGATCTAATGTCATAACTTCTTTAAGCCCAATAGCGCGTTACCTGCTCGACGAAATGCCACAGAGAGTTACTTACTGTTGTGACACATCTACAAGATCATAGCATACTGTGACCCATCAATCGTCATTCAAATCAAATATCAATATCTTCATAATTAAAACTAATTATAGGCTAAAATTCCTATGTTTTCATTAATATATTTTTGCCACCAGACTGCAATAACCTCATTTATAGCCTTTCTGTTTACAACATGAACACTTAGGTTTTGTTTCAGAAAAGAACATCTGCCTGGAGATGATTAGGCATGGGCAGTGGAATTCTGCATTAAAAAGTTTAAAACTATCTATAAAAACCGCCTAGTAAATTAGTCATTATCATCATTTATGAAGGGAAAAGATACATAAATACGTATATACACATACGATATGATCGTACATATATGAGTTACATCATTAAATACTCCGTCTTGAGTGGAAATCTACATAAAACTGCCAACCAAGCAAATCATAAACTTAGAAGTGCTGTGAAGGATGTATATTCAGTGCATAATTTCATGATGAGGAATCCATTCCTTCGTCAAACTAAACTCCAAAGAAAAGACTACACAATTACTCTTCTTTCACCAAAAACACACTATGGAAGATGAAGTGAGAAGAGTCATTGATTACTTAGGGATTCATTCTTGGCCATCAACAGAGCCAACTTTTTGCAGAGGGCAGTCTCTGGCTCTCTCGTTTGGGAATTCATTAACTTCATATAAATTCTGGCATGTGATGCCCCAACTGACTCAAAAGTTTCATGCATTCAATTCACCCTTTCTCCACAACCCACATGACAACCTTCCATTCCTTTTCCTGTCTAGGAGAATCTTTTTCTCTGCATTCACTACTCTAAACCAGGGGATACCATAAACAACACTAACATTTGACCTAGGCAAACATTTAAGAATTCAAAGTGCTTTATCAAAATTCAGAAGCCTCTTTTAATAGTTTATTTTAATGTCAAAACAAACAGCCTTGATGTTCACATCTCCAAAACAAAATGCTCAGAGACATAGATAAGTGAGTAATTTGCTCACTACTGATATCTGTATCTCAGTTGTTCTAATGGCTTTGAACAGATCATTTCAGTTTCTTTCCTGAAGAAAAGTTATTTCAGAATAACTAGAGAACAAAGTCATCATTATTCTGATCACTATTGTTTAGCTCTTATGAAAGATAAGATTCATATATGAATGGAGAGAGCATCACAGATAGGAAGAATGAATATGCCATACTGCACAACAGGTGGTGAGAATTAAATGAGAAGTCAAAATCTTAAACAGAATGAAGAGCGCCATGTCAGAAATTTCGAAAGATCAGTGTTTTCAGAGGAGCTCATTTGCAGATGTCTTCTTGCGTGAGATTAGCTTTGACTGGTAGCTAAGACAAGAACTTCTAGAAAAGAATTTGCTCGATTATTTTTCAATTGTTTAATGCCAATTGACAGCTTTGTATCGCACATAATTAATATCAAAAGTAGCAAGAATTTGAAAACGAACATTGCTTTCAAATTTCAACTGATCATCATTCCATTCCCAAGTAGAGAAAGGGAGAGAGAACAAGAAAGAGAGATAGAGAAGGGAAAAAGAAAGGTGACACTTTTGACCCATGGACTTCCAGAAACGACCACTGTCTCAACTCTCACCTCACGCCTCCGCTGCGTCAGCCGGGGTTTCAGGCCGCCGCTCCGCTTGCTTCGGCACATTCGTCGCCACCTCTGCCGCGGGGGGCGCTGCTACACCTGTCTCGGAAGGCCTCGGCAGAGGCGGTGGTGGCGCCTCCAGCCTTCCGTCGATGCAGGAGGCGCACTTCCGCTCGAACCATCCCTCGAGGTCGTAGTGCCCGTAACCCATGACGGTTCGGCCGGAGCACAGCCGCCCCACGATCCCGGCGATTATGCCCAGCACCATAATCACCACCAGAACGGCGATGACCGGACCGATGGACCCACCGTGGGGTCTATATGCCTCAACGTACACCGCAGGCGGGGGCGGCGACTGCAACTGCTCTTGATGCTGGAATATGAGAGACATCCGATGGAAAAGCACCTCAAAATACGATTTTGACCGATACGTAATAGAAGAACCCAGAAAGTTTGGATCTTTGGAGCAAAAATCCCTCAAATTTGGTTTTTGAATGCAGGAAGGCCAAAAAGATCAGATTGTTACACAAAAATATGGGACGTCTGCTTTCAAGACAAAGAAATATCACAACCCACTACAAGCCTCTCCGCATCACTCCAAAGAGACTTCATGGAGATTTTGGAGCTCCATGTGGCTTACAAGAGGCAGAAAGGGGGGAAAAAGGAGAGGTTTTTGACAGGAGGCAAGGGGGTTTCTGGCTTTCTGAAAATTATTTTGCTTCGCAGAGGGAGGAGTCTTCGTCCCAACTGGACTATATGTTCGACGCGTGTCCAACAGGACGGCTGCGATGGAGTGCTGGTACCCAGGTAATAAGCCTGTACTTGTGCTATTATGGCAGCACCATATAAATTTTGTAATGGAGGCGTTCCTTCTTTATAGTTCTTCACTGCCACTTTACTAATTACTTCTGCCATAATAACGTAAAGCCAAAAATGTACCATTGTTATCCAACAGTGAAAGAGTCCTCTATCTTTGCTTCTCCTCTTTTCTTAGGCCTAAGTCTTGTGCGGCTTTTAGGAGCTACAATGCCTCACACCCATGACCATTAGTTCATTGAATCAAAGGAAAAATGAAAGGGACACCCACCTTTTTTTTTTTTTTTTTTTATAAAAGAGGAATAATGTACTCTAAGTTACATCAGATAATAAGATGTTAGCCAACTCTGCTGGCATAACGAAATCAAAATACAAGATTGAACGAGAAGATTTGGCGTGAGTGGCCAACCAGTGGGCCGCCGCATTTTGAGTCCTCGGAATCGGCCGAAGGGAGAAATGCAAATTGTGTAAAAGCTGTTGTATTTCGTCAACAAGACACCGGTCCTCCATAGAGGGATAGGGTGCAACAGCACTAATAAGCTGTGAAGCCTCTATCGAGTCGGTTTCCAGTTCCAGATATTTGGAACATAGGTCCTCACGAGCATGAATGAAACCAAGGGCATTCCTAATAGCCAAAAGTTCAGCTTAGAGGGGGGAAAGACAAATGCAATAAGCAGCCGCCGCTGCCTTCACCAGGCCCAGATGATCTCGAATAATGTATCCAACGCCAGAGTCATGAGAGTGAGCACACCAAGAGCCATCCGTATTGATTTTTAGATTTCCAATAGCAGGGACAGTCCAATGTGCCTTCCTCTGGAGGGCCAAGGTGGAGCTTAGTGGGTGAGCAATGGAGGCCTTGAGGATTGCCTGAAGTTCAGCCTCAACATTCCTAGCCACCATGGCAGGGGTTTGATTCTCCCTACAAAATCTAATAGCATTTCGAGCCTTCCAAATATACCATAATGTGGTGAGAATAAGCACAATACCATGACTACCAATCTCCTTCCCCACCTGTATCCATTTGCCTTCAGTCATCAATGTGTGTAGCTTAACATTCTGAATCAACGTAGGACAAATTAGTTGCCAGACTTCCCTCACAAAGCTGCAACTAATGGTGAGATGAAAACAGGACTCTTCCTGAGCTTCACAGAAACGCACTGTGTGTTCGGCAGAGGAATAAACCGACTAAGACGGTCCAAAATGGGTAGCTTGCCATGAAGCAATTTCCAGCCAAAGACCTTAATACGCGGCGTAGCAGGACTATTCCAAAGAGACATCCACTGCTTAGACCCCTCAGGTAGATGTAATTTCTGCTCAAGCAAAGCTCGATATATTACTTTGGATTTAGGGAGAGTAGAAAAACCTTTAGCCCAGACCCATTGATCAGGCAAACCATTTGGTAGAGGAAGATGAGAGCAGATGTGATGCATAAGGTCAATGCCTAGCCAGTCACGGATTTGCGCAGCATTCCATCCCTCCCCCGCAAAGAGGTGAGAGACAGGCCGGTCAAAAACCAATGAGGGGTTCACCATTGTAGGTTTATGAGCAATTGGGACATCCGTACACCAAGGATCCCGCAGAATATTGGTATTGCGTCCGTTGCCAATTCTTTTACTGATGAAGCCTTTGAGACTATCCAAATCATGAATAAGCGCTCTCCAAGTAGTACTCGCAACCCGATATCGCTTACAATTCCAAGGAGAGGGGGAACCATATTTGGCCGTACTTAGCATGACCCACAGCTTAGGAGATTGGTTGAGAAGCTCCAAAATCCGGACACCATTCAGGGCCGGACGAGTGACAGTAAAGTCTTTAATATACAGCCCTCCCTGCGCACGTGGCCGAAGAAGGGTCTCCCATTTAATAAGATGGAGACCTTGACGATTATCAGCTTTAGCCCAAATGAAGCGACGAAGCACGCCATTGAGTTTCTCCAAATGCATATAAGACATTCCACTAGTGACCATGGAGTGTAAGGGACTAGCTACAAGAACACTTTGCGTTAAAGAGATGCGCCCAGCTTGTGACAGAAAACATCCTTGCCAAGAAGCCAGCTTATCTCGAAGAACCTCCATACAGTGAGTAAAATTCTCACATCCAGCAGAAGTAGGAGATATAATTGTACCAAGGTAGCGGAATGGAAAAAGACCAATTCCCATACCAAAAGCTTGACTGACCCGCACTTGCACTTGTGAGGAGCAACGTTGAGGGAAGTAAATCTTGGATTTAGTGAGATTGACTCCTTGCCCCGTGATTACCCTATAGTGCTCCAAGATAGCGTTAAGGTTCCTACAAGACCGTTCATTGGCTTTGATACTGATAATCAGATCATCTGCATACATGAGATGAGATATCTGACAACCCCGCACCTTAAAAGGAGTAATATCACCGAGAGAAACAGCCCGCTGAATAAGCGCACTTAAAATATTAGAAGTGATAACATATAAGTAAGGAGATAGAGGGTCTCCATGACGGATTCCACGAGTAGCTCCAAAATAAGGGGTTTCCCCGCCATTGAGCCGGCACGCAAAAGTAGGAGAGTCGATACAAGCGCCTATCCAGCCAATGTATGTGTCAGGAAGCTTCAGGAGACGGAGGGCACAGAGGATAGCCTCCCTGTTAATGGTGTCAAAAGCCTTAGCCAGGTCAATTTTGAGAATAATATCAGGATTGTTGCCTCTGCGCCGGTATAGACTATGGGCCAACTCCTGAACCACCTGGATATTATCATGAATATTTCTGCCCCTAACGAAGGCTGATTGAACATCATAGACCAGAGAAGGAAAAAACTGCTTGAGGCGAGAAGCCAACGCCTTTGATAGGATTTTATAGAGAACATTACAAAGGGCGAGAGGACGATAATCCGAAATACAGCTAGGACATGCGGTTTTGGGGATGAAGATCAGCTGGGTGCGACTCCAACTGGGTGGAATCTTCAAAGTGCTTTGAAACAAACGCAAGGCTAGAAGAACATCCTGACTAATCATGTAAAGGGACACCCACCTTGGAGAAACTAGGTTTGCAATTCTGCTGTTCTTTGAATCACATGTTCTCTTTGTTCTTGGTTCTTTGACTGAAAGATCGAGATAAATTAAACCATCCAGAATCTTACCGTAGAACCAAATATAGAAATATGAAGACAAAATATCCAATCAATTCTTTAATCTAAAGACTCAGTGGCTTGTAGGACTTAAGGGAAGAAATTTAGATATGGAAGTGGAACTACTTGATGTCCTTAATCTGTGTAGAATGTCTGAAAGGATCTCTGATATTTTCAATTGATGTTGTTTGTGTTGGAAAAGATGGTGAAATGTCATTCTTCCATATGTTATGAGTTCTATTATTCATAAATGATTTTTTTATTCGATTTCTCGTAGTAAAAGTAGGAACCGGAAATAGAAGAAATTTGGCTCTACTGTATAAAATTTTCTGTAAAACTAGAAGTTAATGTATAATTCCTGCTTCTGATTTTGATTACCAAATAACTTTCAGCCGGCTTCTCTTCCAAAGCAGCTTGAAATAGCAGGACTAAGGGGCAAATGGCCCTTAGTGATACTCATCTTGATAGATTTTGTGATATCTTCATTGGATATTATCTGAAATATTAATCACAACATTTTAGTGAACTATTTCATATGCTCATACGTAAGAATGTAATAGGAATTATTTCCTTACTTTCAATTATCATTGGCATAAGCTGAGCAGTTGTAGGTGATTACTATGTCAGATATTCTATACCTAACACTGAGTTTTTGAGCATTTTACCTCCAAATATTTTTGTAGTTTGCAGCACTACAGTTTTCTTTGAACCATTTTCTTATATTACATACAAGGGTTTTAATCTTGGTCCATATTAAGTACCAGTTCAATCTCAAGAGCAGACACATAGACGTTCATTTATCGGATGGTCCTTATACAGATTATATTTATAACTAATTCGTATTGGGTGATAAGCTCGGTATAAAACGATGGAACAATTTTTATTAAAATTTAAATCATGATTTAAGGAACCAATCCAACCGGCCAGTCCTGTCTGCGATTGGACCGATATATACCAACCGAACTAAGCGAAATCTCGATGAACCGCTTCTTGCCCCCACTATTGCCCACTATTGACGGAAGCTTCCGCTGCTCCATTCTATGCTCCGATGCCAGTTCTTTGCCAAATTAATTTAAATTAGAAGAACTAGTTGGTATCAGATCGGTTCCTCCATCGATGGTTTAAATAGTTAGTTCAAACCAATTAGTTTTTCTAGTTTATATTTGTCCAGATCGGATCAAGCGTGGAGCCACCGAGATGTAGGGAAGAAGGAAGGAGAAGAGAAGAAGAGGAAAAAGAAGAAAGAGGAGAAGAGGTGGACACGAGCGCGGAGGATGCAGCGGGGTGCGACAAATGCAGCGGATACAGGTGCGCATTGGCACGGCGGACAACGTGGGCAGACTTTCCATACAGACCGATCCAACTGCCGACCGGTTCGACCAGCCGGATCCATACTTTTAACCTTTGATATTTATATTAGCAAATTAGTGGTCTGGAACTCTTTGTGCCTGTGAAGTACATGTGATGTACTTTAGACATTCTACCAATGTATGGTAATTTCAGTTATCAAAATTCCTCACCAATCTAAAGCTAGGCAGAAGCTAAAGTGAGTCTATGAGGTCACTGTACTTTTACTATCACACTAATTCATGGAAGATTTTCATGTCAAGCAAAGATTGGAAAGTCACCATCTTATGCTGTAATTGGCCTTACGTTGTGTGCCCTACTAGTGCAGTAGAAACACTCATTTGACAACTAGCACACTTAGCCACGCCAAGATCTGCATGTGCCAAAACAAAGATAACTATGCTTGTGTGGGTGGAAATGTGATCAGAGTGATTCAGTGCCATCGAAAATATGTGGCTCTAACCTTTGAACCGCTCAAAAGTGAAAACTGAAAGCTTGTTAATTGCTTCTCATATGGAATCCTTTTTGTGTTTGTGGTTTGTTTGGCTCACCTACAAGTAATTAATTGTTTTCAAAATTATGTTATATATTTATAATTGCTTTCACCTTTTAGAAGTTCCGATCGGAGTGAGAGTAGTAGCATTCAAAATAGTGTAAATATAATCTACAATATGAGATAGTAGGCTAGCCTATGTGTGACTAAAATACATAACATCTAACCGCAAGCATAGCATAATAGTTTATTATAGTAGTACTTAGAGTCGATCCCACGGGGGCAGTGCTCAAGTACCGAGTGATTACAAATTAATAGCTAGACAATCAGATAAATGTTTTAGGTTTTCATAAAATAAATCAAATACAACTAAATATAATTACTAGCCGAATCAAGCATGAGATAGTTTTGAACAGAAAACAAGGTTTAGAGGCATTGAAACTTCGAGTGCATCTCGTTGATGGATCTTAAACTCAAACAAGACAATATCATAACAACGCAATCTTAAAGTATTTAAGGAGATATCCAATGGTACATATTACTCTCTTTCGACGGCGTAATCTGGTATCAATCTAGATCGGCGTTCTACTTTCGTGGCAAACCAGATCTAGATGAATCCAATGGGTTCAGAGATATCATAAAGTTCCTCATACAAATCCTACCCTACTTCTTGACAGCTCAAAGCATGTTCGATCCAGCAGATCTAACGTCGTAATTCCCCTTTCGGTCCTTCTTGCGGCACCCAAGAAAAGTAATTGCATGATCAAAGCAATACTAGTAGTAAAATAGCATAGATCTAATAAACACAAGATAAAATTGTATTTGCTACGAGAAAACAAATTCGAATGAAAGATACACACAACGCAACTACACCCTAGTTCCGATAAAGAAGATTAGTTAGCATAGTGTCAATGCAGTACAAATCTCTAAAGAAATAGAAGGAACTAAATAGAAGATAGAAGAAAGAGGAAGCAAACTCTTCTGAAAAAACGTTGCAACTTTCTTTCGGGAAGTCAATACGAGAATTACGGTCATGATGTAGATTATGGCCTTAGTTGTAATTCTAGAAATTAGTTCCGTGTGAAGTCAAACTTCTTGTCAAGATTTCTAATTCACTTGGGGATGTAAATGTACTTCCATATAGCTCAAAAAATAAGTGAATTGTTTTGTATTCAATAAACATGACAAAAAGTGAAGCTTCTAAAGAAAGTTAATGAAATAACCCAGAAAGGAATGTAAAAACGTGATAGTAAGTCTCGATTAACTAGTAAATATAGATAAAAAAGACTATGAAAATACAACATCAATAACATCATGCACAAACTTCTTACACTCCGCTTCAAGATAGAGCATTGATATCCATTATGCCCAACTCATGAGGACTCGACTAGAGCCAAGTGGTAAGAATGTTTGCTAGCTAATTTTAGAGTAGGTGAACAAAGAACAAATCTACTTTTACATCATAACTTGCTTATGAAATGATAATCCACCTCTAAATGCTCATTTATTTTATGAAAAAACTCAATAGGTGAGAATATAGATAGCATTCTGATTGTCATAATACATAGTCATCAACTCAATATAAATGGTACCTAAGTCTCCTAGAAATATTTAAAGTCATATTGTCTCATAAGTGGTGTATGTTATGGCTCTATACTAACTCTTGGTATTCGATCTATTAACCATTTTTACTTCTTGCTCTTTCAAGCATAATCTTCCCTTCCACATAAGTATAGTAGCTTCACGTAGATCTCCTATCATGCATGTTATGAATTAGCATAAGACTCAATCTAAAGGTGTCCATGTCTCTTCTGTAAAACAATCCTTTTCCTAGTGCCCCTTTGAGCAATCCAATATAATTTTAAGTAAACTTTCCTATGACTTGGGATCTTATATAAGGTTATCAAGATTGAGATTTTGCATAGGATGATAGGAACAATGTAAGCTCCTTCATAGGATTAGAATGTAAGATTCATGAATCACACCAAATATCCTTAAAATGTTTTAGTATGAATATTTGTCTACAAAGAGTAAATTAAACACAAACATTTCTATCAAGTAATAAGAAATAATCGATATATAATTATGTATCAACCACTAGGTAGAAATTATAGTTTTGGATAACACCACAGGAACCATAATCAACAAATAGCTTATGAATAAGTAAGCGCCATGCATTTGCAAGCTCGCAGCCTTGGAGTCCAATCTCCTCATTCAAGTCTCAGCATGCTGCCCTTCAGAGAAACAAATGTTGAGAGCTATAGATAATTTCAATACCAAGAAAAGAAAGCAACAGGGCTTTTCAAGGTCCATCAAAAACATCCTTTTTTAAATGCTTTTTAGACAACGATAATTCCCTTTGTTTCACTCTTTATAAGCAAAGGTCAGTAAGATAACTGCCAAAATTACAATGCCAGAGTTACCCTACTGAATATATAGAATAATCTGAATATGGAGAACTTGGCGTTGCTCCTGAATGTCACAGTTGATTATGTTGCTTAGTATCTAAAAACTTTGGGCAGATTTAAATTGCTAAGGCCAGTTAGATTGGCATGTCTTTCAGAGACGACTTAGAATATTGCATAATACAAATGCTTTCAGTATATGATTACACCATGATGTTGTGATAGTCTGTTTTGACCACTTCACCAATCTCTGTTTTAAGAAATTCATGCAGAGGTTGTGGAAAGGATCAATTTAAACATTTAAAAGCTGTTCCTGTCTAAATCTGTTCTACAGATTGAACCTGTCAAGGCTCTAGAGGGAGAACCTTCGTTATCTAAATGTTTTGAAGTTTGATACCCAAAGTAGAGCATCAGTTTCAGCATTTTACTCTTGTTCTGAAATCATCTGCCTGCCTGTCTTGCTTACTGCTAGTTCAAATATGTACTGCTAGTTACTTGGGAACTCTTTGTACGATCTTACTACGAAAAAAAGAGAATTGATCATTGCTAAATATGATAATTTCTTGTATAAGTTACTGCATCCTCATTCTTGCTATCTCTATCCTCATAATATTTTTGTTCCTTTGTAATGTGTTGAATATGCAATGCAGTTCTGATACGAGATTACACAGATATCTCATATCACATCAAAATACAAAAAAGCTAAAAATCTTGGGAGATGATACCCTTCAGAGGGTCTATTTAGCTCCATTGTTAATAGCTTTATAATTGTACTAAATTGTATTGTATTGTACTGTGCTGTAATATTAAAATTTATAAAATATTTAAATAATAACTTTTTTAACTGATATCAAAATTTAAAATAATAAATAAATATATTATTTTAAATTATTTAAATAATAAAATAAATATATTATTTTAAATTATTTTTTTATTTTTCTTTAGTGTTAAAATTTTAAATTATATAAAATAATAATATCTAAAATTTTAAATAAAATTATATAAATTATTTTTTTGGAAAAGTAAGAATTATAAAAGTATCGAATTGTAGCTTTTCTAACTTTTGCTTTTTTACTACTTCTTACTTAAAAGCTTCTTAAAATTAACTTCGAAGTGGGGCCAAACAGACCCTGAGACTTTTGTACCTATAGTAATCAGGTATTGTCAGCTATAAATCTTAAAAAAAGAATAAGAACTTTTTTTCTTTTACAATCCATTCAAGAACTTGGTAAAAAAAGTCATCTAATAAAAATTTAACAAAATAGAAGAGATAAAAAATATATATCTTTTTGTTTTTTATCAAACAATTTGATTTACAAAAAGTATGATTTGATAGTTCAACTGTGGCGTTCAGAGTAAAAATCCTACAAAAATATTATTTATAGAATTTTTATAAAGGAAATTATTGATTGCATAACTTTCCAGATGGCATAATTTTTTTTTAATTTTTAAAATTAAGAACATACAAAAAAACATTTAATAGTAACTCTTATGACATATAGTGAATATGTATCAATTTTGTGGATAATGATAATTTTAGGATACAAAACTTGCTATCTTTATTATATTATATTTTAAATATTTTAATCTGTTACGTAGATTTATATATATAATTTTAATTTAATTATTCTGTTAAATTAATTTAATTACCCTTTTTGTGGAGGATAAAAAGACTATAAATAGTTTACTTTCGCAATTTCGCAGAGGTCCGTCCGGCCTGCTCCAAGAGCAACAAATCTTCCATTGAGCGGTCTCTCATTCTGCCTTTCTCCCGTTTTGCATTTCAATCTCTTGAAGGCGCAGGTAGATCTCCAGCCCTCCCTCTCCGTCTCTCGTTGCCATGGATGAAGAATACGACGTGATCGTCCTCGGCACCGGGCTGAAGGAGTGCATTCTCAGCGGCCTCCTCTCCGTCGATGGCCTCAAGGTCTCTCCTCTCTCGCCTCTTCTCTTGATCTTTGATTTGTTAATTTACGGGTTCTCCGATCGTTTGATTTTGATCACGGTGACGATCTGCTACTTGCTAGGAACCCGTTTCTACAATCAAAATTCGTCCTTTGGTTTCCAGTTTCATCATCATCATCCTCGTCTCAGATTCTGGGATTTATTGAGCATTTTGCTCCTTACGTATATATATGTGTATATGCGTCGTTTTGTTAAATAACTGAATTACCGTGAAAGATTGCTGAAGCTTCCTGCTTAATGGGCCAGGCCAATTCTATGATTGATCATTTGTTCTGGATTTCATGTTCCGATTTTGTCTTTGTACTTAAAATGTGATTTATTTGTCATACTGGTAAGTATGCATTATAGTAACATGACATAAGCTTTAATCGAGGAAAGAGATTTGTTGCTTCGTGAGATGCTTATAGCGAGTGCAATGCAGTTATGGTTTGTTCTTGTTTCTGTTTCTTCGTGCAATTATTGTGAAAATTTTGTGCTCGTAATCAATTCAGCAACTGAGTAACACAGTTTTCTTTATTTACTTTTACTTTTTCTATTTCTTTTCCAGCAATCACTATGCACGATTGAAAAATTTAACCGTGCTTGGGATTAACTGTTCTAATGCTTGGGATTAACTATTCTAATTCGGAACCTTTTTAATTTTTTTTAGTATTGTTAACTATAGCCATGCATCTTTAAAAACCTTAGTTTTCTGTACTTTTTAAATTACGTGGACAACCGTTGTAAAGCTCCTTTTTGATGTCTTATTTATACTCTCGAGTGAGTGCTTTGACCATTTTTAGGTGCGTCTTGAACAAGGTTGTCAGATTCGAGATCCTACCTAGGAACAATAAAGACTTTATAGGATCAGAACATAGAATCGGATCGTAAGATCCTACCAAATCAATTAAAATATATAATTTTTTAAAATATATTTATTTAATTAGACTTAAGAGTATAAAAAATATTTTAATAAGCAATAAATAATATATATATATATATATATATATACTATTATTCAAATGTATTAATTGTATAGTATAAAACAATGAAATTGAATATTTGTGAGGTGATGGTGATGGAGATAAGTTAATAGAAGACGAATATAATAAAGATGTACGATAAAACTAAAAACAACAAACACATGCAGTGAAATAAAGACAACAAATAAAAATATGAAAAATGATGAAGATAAAGATATACATTATAATGACAATAAAAATGACAATAACAAATATTATAAAGTTTATTCTAATAAATAATTAAAGTAGACAAATATAGTTGTAGATGATAATGAGCTTAATGTGATGAATATTAGTAAAAAAAAAAGCAAATAATGACAATTAAAGACGAAAAATTACATCACATCAATTAAAAGCTTTTAACATAATAGATTATAATTTTTAGTATAATATGGACTTATTTTACCTATTAACTTATGATCGAGTAGGATCGATGGGATCGTAAGATCCTACCCAATCCTAAGACCCAGATCATGAGATCGTAAGATTCTACCATATTTCAGATCCTACATTCGTTCTGGAACGGTTTGCCTAATTTGAATCGTAGGATCGGAAGATCCTAAGATCCGGAACGCATTTTTGATAACCTTGGTCTTGAAAATAAAATATTTTATGTGGACAATGATGGGGATGCCTTAACAACTAAAACCTGAAAACCATTCTGTTCGTCTTTTCACTTCGAAAAGATTACTGTTCCTGGACGATGCAAACACTTGAGGAAATTTGTCAGTTATTGTTGGCTTGTTGCTGATTTTCTTGGGATTCAGAGGGGCAAAAAGTAGCTTCTGTTCAACCTAGTTAACATAATGGGAAATCATGTGCCATCTATAAGCATATTAATATGGAATTCTAAGGCTAGCCAACGTGATATAATCTTAGATAGATTGTTATTGACTTTTCGGTTGATGTTCTACCCTTCAGTTGGACCTTAGCTGATTGACCATATTCCTACTACACTTCTAAGGAAAAGGGATTTAACAGGCTGTTTAAGGGGAAAAATGAACACTTAAAAAGAGGGTTATATTGTGCTGGCTAGCGTTAGAATTCCATGTTAGTATGCTTGTAGATGGCAGATGATTTTTAGTGCAATTCTATCAGAGCAGGGAAACCATACTACACTATTCGTTAGTTTGAATCTGAGTAATATTTTATCTTACATGTATATCGAAGTTGAATATTTTATTCAAATCCATAAAAAGAAGCAATCTTACCTTTGTGCAAACAATCATCCTCTTCACTAACTATTATAGCTGGTTCTACTTTTATCAACTCATTTAAGAAACTAGGATCCTTGTGGCAGTTGGGAGAGACTTTATTGAAGTCTTCACTTAAATGTATGTAAATTAAAAATATCATAAATCAATTTCTTGACTCTCCTGTGCTACTTGTTCTTAACAATGTGAAGGGAAAATGAAGTTGATTGATCAGAGAGAGATTTAGAAGAAAAAAAAAACTAGCCCTAATTTTTGTTGAGAGAGTAGCATACATTATTTTTATATGTTATTATATCATAAATGGTGTTCTTTGATGTTGCTAACAGACTTTCTTTCATCTGCTGGCAGGTCCTTCATATGGATAGAAATGATTACTATGGGGGAGAGTCAACATCACTCAATCTCGTCCAGGCAAGAAGCAAAAACTCAGATCATATTGGGTCTCCAGTTCACAAAAACACTGAACTGTTGTGACCTTAAGAAGCAAAAACTCAATCATATTGGATATTTAGTTCATAAACTTCTGCAGTATTTCTTACCTGCGTTAGTGTAGCACTGTCTGAGCATCTGGATTTTATGCGACTATGCTACTTAAAAAATATTGGTAGACAAAAATGTGATTTCCTGACTTTCAAGTTCCTTGGATGATTGATACTGTAGACATGATGTGCATTGTAATCAGTGTCCACTGTCTTGATTTTCGACTTTGGTTACAAGTTGAAAGGAGCGGTAATAGAGTAATTTATATATGTCATATTTATGAATTTACTTGATTTCCTCGTCTTTTGCAGCTATGGAAAAGGTTCAGAGGTAGTGATAAGCCTCCAGCTGATTTAGGAACTAGCAGAGAGTACAATGTTGACATGATTCCTAAGGTATAGCCTTTTAACTACAGATTACCACATATTTGCTTTGTCTTGTATCTAATGCGTTTGTTTAACTCAACAAACCATGTTAATATGACACTCTGTGCTTATTATCTATTAATTTTTCCATCGTGCTACTGGACTGGTGAAAAGTTCAATGGTTAGTTTAATTCATCTGCAGACTAATTTATAGTCTTGTGCTATAATGTAAATGAGATGAATGCCATGGCGCTGTTTACTGAGCTTGAGAAATTTATAGTTTTACTTTCAGGTGGTTAATCTGATTGAAAATCATTTATAACTGTTAGCATTTTAATGTTTAGTTCAGATGCTAATTGCACCAATTTTTTCTTGGGAAATAAGAAGTGTAATACGGTTGTTGGATTAATGTTCATGTTACATAAGTAGGAACTTGAAGAGCTTATCTACATGTAAACCCTACCGTATATGGTATCTGGAATGTGCCTGTACGATCTGGATTGTGTTGTTCAGCTTCAGTAGTGAGATATGGAATATTACTATTTGATTTCTATGTGTTACTAAAGGTCCCAGGACCAAGAAATTTAATTTTGAATATTGCAGTTACTTCTATCTAATTGTTGAAGCATCAATTACCTCTTTACAAACATATTTCATGGAAAGGTGGACCAGAACATAGCAATCCTAGGTCGCCAAAAGGCATTAGGTACCCAAGTGGTTATATAAGAATATTGAGAAGTATTGTGATGAATTGCAAATGTACTGAATGAAAACACAGGTAAGCTATTTGCAAATAATGACCAGTTAATAGGAGTTCTACAAACTTCTAACAACAAGAGTTCTACAAACTTCTACTTTGTGAGAGATGACAACAGTATGGAACTAATAAATTTAAGTATCTGCTTGTTAATTGTGCATGTAGCTTTCTTCTCATTTTTGGTCTTTATTTCTGCTGATGTTTTGCTTTTTAATGTGTCAGCTATACTTTATACAGTAATATATTTATTCTCGAGACTTAATGCTCAACTTTCATAATTTCATATTTCTAGAGTTCTGTCACTTTCTAAGAAACTTGATTTGCAGTTAATGTTTCTTCAGCACATAAAGACAATGGTTGATACCTTACAATAACCATAACTCTACCAGTGCCATATAATTTCTTTGTTCTATTTTAATGTTCTCCCCTGATCTTGTGATCAAAGCTTATCTCATGGAACAGAAATGCTCTGTGAGGTTACGTAGCTCCATAGATCAAATATGAAGGTTTATCATGATTATATCTTTGATTTTGACTTTGCTAATTTCTAAGGAGAACAGATATACATACATACATACCATATATATATATATATATATATATACACACACAAATCTATTGAATTCCAACTTTATTGTAGCTTTATTTTGGTGGACAATAATATTAAATAGAGGCGATAAATCATTTTTGTGCTTAAGCCATTTCTTGAATTTGACTTTTTTTTAGTCAATCTTGAAAGTAACTTATCAATTTTATGTGTCAGTTTATGATGGCTAATGGTAAATTGGTACGAACGCTTATACATACTAATGTCACGAAATATCTGTCTTTCAAAGTCGTGGATGGCAGTTACGTATTCAACAAAGGAAAGGTATTGGTCACTTTTGTTCTTTTCAATTATAATTTACTTAATTTTGACAAACTTTCTGACGTCCTAGAATGCTTATATTCAGTATTTTCTACTCTTCTTAATTGGAATAGATCCATAAGGTTCCTGCCACTGACATGGAGGCACTCAAATCTCCACTTATGGGGTTGTTTGAAAAGCGTAGAGCGAGGAAATTCTTCATTTATGTCCAAAACTACGATGAAAGTGAACCGAAAACACATGAAGGATTGAACCTGACAAATGTTACAACGAAACAACTCATCACGTGGGTATTCTTACAAAATCGATTTATTAGTTTCATATTAAGAGGTTCTTTTATTTTTGTGAATTTTCTCATAAAAGAAAAATATGGTACATAATTATGAATTTTAATTAAAATTACTGAACTATATATTTATTATAAGAAAGGACTAGTTGATTAGTTTGTTAGTACAGGCAGTGTCAATTTATATTATATATCTTAATAAAGTATTTATATCTAACCTAGCTTGTTTTACCTAATCGTACTATTGATTGCAAAACTAGTATAATTTGTAGGCTATTAAAAGTTAATCTTCCTTGTGCTATGACCCAATAGTGTTTGTTTTTTATATTTGTTTCACTGAATGTTTCTTCATATTGATTAATTGTAACATATGACACTTTTAATATACAATGGTGTATATGTACTTATTTATACAATAAAATTATACGGTTCAGTATATTTATTTAATTTCGTTAAATATTTATTTGCATCCTTGCCTTCATCAACTTTGCTATTGCTCCGGCACATCACTTGTTGGACCTGTGGAATTTTTGTTCTTCCGCCATTTTTCCTTGCTTAAGCCTACTTATCTTGACCAAAATGGAAGTGTTGAAATTTGGTGCTGTTGCATTCATATATTGTAGTTGTTGCACTCAAATATAAACATTGATTGTAGCAGAACTTGGAAGTTCAAATGAACATTTGGCAACAATGCATGCTCCTATATCAGATACTTGACTGGAAGAGAAAATGTCAAGTTGTCTACTTGAGAATTGTAATATCCTATGAGAGCTGAATGTGGAGTACAAGAGTTTTGAAAATTTTAATGTCTACTTTTTGTCAACATATAGTCATAAGTCAACTGTCCCAGTCGTGATCTTTTATTTGACTCCTGGATGTTCTTTGCTCCACTGATGGTTTGTTTCAGAGATGACTTGTTTATAACTTGCGTCTTTGTATAAGAGAACATCTGCCTATTTTGTTGTTTTTATTACAGCAAATGTACTTAGTTCTTCTTACTAGCGACTAATTCTGTATTTGTGTTGTTCAGAAAATATGGTTTGGATGACAACACAATTGATTTCATTGGTCATGCCTTGGCTCTTCATCAAAATGATCAATATCTCAACGAACCTGCTCTTGATACTGTGAAAAGGATGAAGGTAAAATGGTTTTTGCATTGACCATGCTGCAAGGATACTTAGAAGTGAAATACAAATCCTTGATCCTCTCAATTCTGATAGGTTTTTTACTGGCACTAATTATTCGATGTATTTGTAATAGCTGTATGCTGAGTCTCTCTTACGTTTCCAAGGAGGTTCACCTTACATTTATCCCCTATACGGTTTAGGAGAGCTGCCCCAGGTTAATTACTCAAACTATCAATTTATAGTTTGAAAAAATATTCTTCTGGTTCTTTCAAGTTTTTCTTTATTTCAGGGTTTTGCACGCCTTAGTGCCGTTTATGGTGGGACATACATGTTGAATAAACCAGAATGCAAGGTACATTATGGCATCACCTCAAGTTCATCATTGTTTCAGAGTTTATTGAGGCAACAACCAGATTTTATCATTCTCATTCTATACCATTTCCTAGCTCTTGTTATTCTAGCTTCGTTATACATAACCAATACTGAACTCATTCCAGGTTGAATTTGACGCAGAAGGTAAAGCTTATGGTGTGACTTCAGAAGGTGAAACAGCTCGATGCAAGAAAGTTGTCTGTGATCCTTCCTACTTGCCAAGTAAGGTAAAGTTTGTTTATCATCAAGTTGAGATAGATCCACCAGAACTGTTGCTCTGATGTAGTTTCAACTTTCAAAGACGTATTTCTTTGAGGATTATTGCCTGTATCGACTCTTTGAACACCCTAGTATGATGATAATTTTGCTAGTAAGAACTTGAAAGTTCAACAATAGCATGTTCTAAGCGGCGTTTGATAATAGGTTCAGAAAGTGGGAAAGGTTGCCAGAGCAATTGCAATTATGAGCCATCCAATCCCAAATACAGATGACTCTCACTCAGCGCAGGTTATACTGCCCCAGAAGCAACTTGGACGCAAGTCTGACATGTGAGTAGCCTGCAGAGACAATGATGATTTCGCACCGCTTGCCTTGAATTATTGTGTATCCTTTTAAGGTTCCTTCTTGTGGGTTATAGGTATCTGTTTTGCTGTTCTTACACGCATAATGTCGCTCCCAAAGGAAAGTTTATTGCCTTTGTCTCAGCAGAAGCTGAGGCAGACAAACCAGAAGTGGAACTAAAGCCAGGGATTGATCTTCTTGGAAAAGTGGATGAGATATTTTTTGAGACTTATGATAGATATGAGCCTGCCAATAAATCGTCACAGGACAATTGTTTCATCTCAGCTGTAAGTGTTCATGGGACGTTTTCTTAGTTTTATGGTGCATTCTTCAGTTTGTTTGAACTTTGAACAACTCCAATAATTGCAGAGTTATGATCCAACAACCCACTTTGAATCAACTGTCATGGACGTTCTTTCCATGTACACCTCAATCACTGGAAAGGTAAAATGCCTTTCTGAATTTCTATACAATTTGATTTCCTCTCATAGTCACTGTATTTGTACAATTGCTGGATGTCTACTTAAAGATAGAATGATATTACTTTGGTGCTGTGAACTTTGATATCGCATACTATTCTTTATGAACTTCCATTAGCTCGAATTTATTGTATCATTACTGTTCAACTTAGCGAAAATTTGGAATTTTGTTTTGGACGATACATTCTCTTTGGTTCTTTTGCCATGTGGATCATTTATGCATGGAATTCAGTCATGCAACAGAAAAAAAAAAATTCTAGTGTATATGATTAATCAAAATGTCGCGATCAACTTTTAGTCTACTAATCTTTGCTAGATTTCCATGGTCAGATAGTAACTCGAACCTTAGGCCTTATTTATTTGGGGGGAAAGTTAGAAGGAAAGGAAAGAAAGTAGGAAAGAAAGGAGTTTAGACTTGTTTACTTGGGCAGATGGATGGTTTAGAAGGGAAAGTTAGTCATTAATCCCTACATTTACTTTTCGCCCAAATCGGACGAAAAACTGAAACTATTACTTAACTTTACTAATTTCACACAAACTTTTCATCGCACCATTACTTATTTTCGCTCAATACGAGCTTTTCTCGACTACTCGTCTTTGCCGTCGCTGCTCGAGCTCACCGTCATTGCTCATTCATGTCGCTACTGCTTGCCCTCGCCATTGTCGTTCATATTTAATATTTAATATTTAATAATTTTATGATATTATATATATATAATATGAATAAAAAAAATAAAATGTGGGGTGTATATATCAATCTTTCAATCTTTCTTTCCATCCAAGTAAACACAAGAAAGGAAAATTTATAACACATTCTAACCATCTATTTTTCCTTTCTTTCCTTTTTTTCTTTCCTTTGTACTTTCCATCCGTCCAAGTAAACACGGTCTTAGATTAAAAATTCTAATGTTTTAGATTAACTGGAATTTTATGTTTTAGAATTCCTGTGCATCGCTTAGTGGTACTTAGTATTTTTCAAAATCATATTGAAGTCTTGGACATCTTTCATTATAATTTGTTGAACGAGTTCTAACAATCTATTTTTCCCACAGACCCTTGATCTCAGCGTCGATCTGAGCGCTGCTAGCGCCGCCGAAGAATAAATGCCGCATCTCAGCTGAGAAAGTTTTGTTATCTAACCAGAAGATTGTCATATTGTGGCTTGGAAAATTTTCTTCCAGAACCAACCTACTAGTTTCCTTCCGTAGTAATCTTTTGAATTTACTTGCGATACACAATATGAGTTTTGGTGATGTCATATAAGACTACACATTGTCAGACAATGTTTTGGCTCAAACTGTTCTGCTATACACATTGCTGTGAGTTAATCATAATTGTAGTGCATAAGATTAAATATTTTAATTTTTTTATGCCAACATGGCAAACAAGCTTGCTGATGTGGCAATATAGTGTCATATAATTTGACAACATTATTGGTAGATGACACACAAGAGTATGTTCCGTGGATTTGGCGATGCTTCCTACTGTGAGAGAAATATGTCATTCACTGCCTGCTCCCGTCAGCCGTCCAGGGGCCCTCTACTCTGTTTTGTTCTGTTGCTGAAGCAATAGTCAACTCCGTTTAGGCTGTGTTTGGCAGTGCTGCCCATCCTGCCCTATTCAACCAAGCAGGGGCCGGCCCTGCCAAATGCTTTTCACCTTGGGTTTTTTGCTCCAGCAACACTATTATAGGTACTTGCTTTTTGCTTGCTTTCCACCTGGTAAAAGAGTCCAAAAGGCCCAACTCAAAAGGCAAGTAAAAATCTACTATCCCGCTCTCAGTGCACAAGTACACACATTTCCTCTCCTAATGCTTCCTAGACTGCATAGAGTTCAAATGATTTTATTCTTTGCTTTCAGGCAACTAAGATTCTGCAAATTTTTCCAAAAATGATAGATCTTAAGATAAACACACCTAAATCATTCATATACTTCCCTAGAAAATGTAAATGAAGTCTAAATACTTAAAACATTTTGAGGTTAGGGAGGATAGCTTTCCCTTTAAATATGTAGACATTTATATCTTCTCTAGAATGAATGCCGCCAATTATAAACATTGTGTAGGCAACATTAAGAATAAGCTAAGCTTATGGAAGGCACAATGTCTTTCTCAAGTTGGGAGGATCACACTTATGGAAGGCACAGTGTCTTTCTCAAGTTGGAAGGATCACACTTAAAATCAAGGAGATTGGTAATGACATGATTCTTGGTACAATTAAAAGTGTTATACTCTCAACAAATCCTAATGAAAACAAATAAGAAAATTCTTGGTCGGCTGGCCAGGTACAACCACCCAATAGGCCAATAGGCCCAAACTAGAGTTTTGAGGTAAATTGTCCTCACAGGAGTACTATTATTGAATTGGAAATAAGGAACCTACAGCATAAGGATTAAATCCAGAACGAATCGAACATCATAAACTTGCTCTTTGTATTTTGGTGAAGTTCGATACAACTCGAGACATCCTCCTACTTGAAAAAAGGAATGCCCTATACATCACTACAACTTGTAATTACGACTCATAGACGCATATTGTTCAATTTCTACTTGTGCAATAAGAAGAGTAAAATACACTGCTAGTATGACTATAGGATACATAATAGATGAAAGGATTGACCGATCTTATAGCCGATTCTGAATATGTATTCGATCGACAAGTCTCAGATCGTTATTCTCAGTGGCAGATTCTGATCAACTAGTCTCAGATCGTCCCTCTTCCATGGCACTTTCTGTCTGCCCTTCTTGCCTTGACAGCTCGACGGATCTTGGTTCATCCTGTCCATGGCTTGATTTGCCATTGCCCAGCTTTACAGCACCCTTCCTCTTCTTCACTTTCTGAGCCCAACCCACGAGTCCCTCTTGCACATGCTCGTCAAACATAGCTTTCTTGAAATAACTCCCCATCTTCATCACAAACAAAAGTACAGCGTTGGTATGAAGCAAATTGCTCAAGCAACAGGTTAGTGCAACTTTGTTACCTGGGTGACAATGGCATAGAGAGGCAAAGTGCTGTAGCTGCACAGAATCTGAACAATGACCCTACCACAATAGAACAGCATTGCATTACAATGATTGCCAAGATAGCTAGCTAATCATAAAATGGTGAGAAGCTGCTACATACCCGATCACAAGTCTAGGGATAACAAAATGAGCACGATCCATGATGCAGGAATGGAAGCCGTAAGTGGTCTGCCCACAATTTTGAAATGTATTTAATTTCCTTTTTTTAGCTTGTAATTACTGTAAAGTGTATTTAAGTAAAGAATTTCTAAAGAATTTCTAAGCCATAACACTGCTTAAACTCCTAAGGATTTACATTCTCCTTCAAAAAAATTCCTAAGGATGTATAAAGACATGAATTAAAGTAGATTGTTTGGGCGGCTTACAAAGATCCAGAAGAAGTATGCAATCTCGAAGGCATTTTGAAACAGGATAAAATGTATCAAATGGAGGACAATTCGTGGCCGGTGGAACCAAAAGTGATCATCTGACGGCTTAACTACCAAATGCCCTTGAATTGCAGAATGTTTTTCAGCAACCTCGTGAGCCAACTGCCCGATGACATGCTCCAGTTTAGTGCCAACAGCAAGCAGAATCTGCAAAAATCAAACGAGGAGGCAATATTAGTAAGTTGCATAAGCGAACAGCAACATCTACAGATTCTTTTTTTTTTTTAACATCTACAGATCATGCGCATAGGAGCTCTGCTAATAAACTCCTGGCCTCATCTGGTACACTTTCTTATTACTTTGTCAATGTAAATTATTCAGACTCCTTATTGATTACAATAAGGAGAAACTAATCTTGTATTTTTATTCATTAGAAATATGTTCAGGCCCAACCATGATGTCTTAATCAATGCACCATTATTTTCTAACTGAGGCGAGACATACTATTACATCAACTATATGGTGCATTTTAATGAAGAATAACCAAAGTCTAACATAATTCTATATTTACAGAATGAGAGTAATGCTCATTGAATGTACCACATCTACGAAATTGACAAATACATTGTTGTTGAAGCTAGAATAAAAAGATAGCTTTGATAGAATTGTAAAAGAATACATACAATCAGAGGAATGAATGACATCCAAAAATACGTGTGCCAACCTGCACAGGTAAAACAGATGTGTTTTACTGGGAGGAAGATTTAGCGCAAGGCAAATAGTTTACATGTGCGAAGAAACTGAGAGCTCAATATGCTAACTAACGAGCTAATAACCTTGTGGACAGAAGCATTCATTCTGGAAAACAGCAAAATACAAAATAACTTTTTTCTTTGGCAGAAAAAAAGATAATGCTTTTTTGTTTTTGTAGCAGTAACTTCGTATACTGTAAACGAATTGAAAAGAAATTTCCATGTGAATTTGAAAAATCCTGGTATACAAATTTAAATCCTATTAAATAAGGAGAAGAAAAAGGTGTGCATTTTCAATAACTTACCATTTACATTCAGCAACAAGAAAATGAAAACAAACACCCAAAGATACCAACTGAAACAAAGAAAAAAACATCAGTACAGACAGATTTTGTTTGGAAAATTATCAGATCCTTTAAATGTAAGCTCAATTATTTTAGAAAGTTCAATCATTACAGGTCCAAGAGAGAGGGCATGTTATAAGGTTTTAGTTACCTTATGCCAACAACTTTCTTGAAATCAGCTTCAAGTGCCCGGACCATATACTTGTGAAAGTCAAATTTTGGATTACCTTTGCAATGTGTCTACAAATGAAGAGAAATGAAAGGTAACAAATAAAAACATGTAATCCCAAAATATGTTTTTGCTGCCTTGATATTTGTCATTTAGCAATTGATGTACATGTCCATAGTCAGGACGAAAGTACTTATTTACTTTTTCCAATATGATTTCTTACCATGATGAAACCAAATCTCATAGTGGTGTAATCTGCCTTATTCATGGATCCATAGAACTGTTTGGCAAAAGAATGCTGAACAAAGAAAAATAGGAAATAAGATTTTCATCAGTCAAACAGGATAAGGTAGGCATCTTCAGCTGAATAGGATTTTTAAGTACCAAGGAAAGAAGAGTTCACATGCCACTTGAGACATTATAGGATTTTTAACTAGGATGAATAAACAGAAAAGCAATTGCCACTTGAGACAGGCATCTTGATGATCGAATCCAACTACATGGTACCATTCTGACTTAGTAAGTTTTGAAATTCTTGGAATATAGACTTTATGACTGAAGCAAAAAAAAATTAGCTTCTAGTTTAAATCAGTTAATTGTTTTTTCGTGTACTATGATTTTCACTAGGTGTAGAATATAGAAATCTTATGATACTCTTATAAGAAAGAAACAAATAAAAACAAAGATGAGAACTTAGGTATACAACTTAAAATGATTAATACAAAGTGAAGAAGGCTCCTTTTAAGCAGAAAGTCTATAGAAGAAATATACAATTGATATCATCTCCGATCATGTCAGTCCTATTGGTGGTGTACTGAGGAAAGATTCCAAACTAGATTATGACCTACACTAAAAGATTCTGACACTTGTTTGTACTAACATTATGTTGCATACAATTATAAAAAGCATTGAATCAATGGACTGTATCCAATAATCAATATATGTGCGGTCCACCAGTAGGATTTGCTGAAAGAAGACGACACATCCAGCTATGACGAAAACATATATAATAGACCAAAAATATTCCAGGTTATGCAAAGTGCAATGCTACAAATTATCTATAGTATAGATTATTAGAAAGCTAAATGAACGTTTCAAAATGAATTTACGGACCAAATACAAGTTCATTTCAGATCCTTTGCTGTGTAATCTTAAATTTCAAAATTCACCAAAGTTGCTAATTTGACAAAGGAGAATTTTGCAGTCATTTCAAAACAAGCAACATATGACAAGCATTATGAAGCAGTATCAGGTATATATGACATCAAACTTGATGAATGTTTTCATCGTGTGTATTACTTACCAACCAACTTATGATCACTGAATCTGCACCAATGCCCTTGAACCGGTTTTTGATAAATTCATGTTGATTCACATGAACAACCTCCTCTTTTGGGGCGACACCTAGTAGATTAGCAAGGTTTAGTAGAATATTAGGATTCATAAAGGGATCAAGTAATTTAGGCTCAGTACAAGCTAGATGCCACCAACAGAGGCAAGAAGGAAAAGAGAGGGAAATAGAAGAAAGAGAAAAGCATAGAGAAATTTAGGGAAGAAAAAGATTAATTCATTCAAAGCTCGATACCACCTACAATTATGTGATTAAATCCTATAAAGATGATAATTAATTGAAAACTACTATTTAGTAATAACTAATCCCTAAATCGGATCATAAACATTACGCTTAAAACATAACTATACCATCTTCCGAAAGTTTTTTCTGAATAGAATCCTCCCAGCTTTTCCATTCACGTATCTGATAAAACAGCAGTTCTTACAAATCCATTAACAAATTATTATTAGATTGATGAAAATGCATACCTTTGCTCCTCCTAATATCATTGTTAGAACACTAAAAACGACATGTGTGACTGCAAGGACAAATATAAAGATATGCAATTGGTGTATTGCCTCAAGAGACAACAATGGAACTTTTCCCTGCACAGAAAGAAAAATGGGGTATCAGAAAATTATACTAACGCGCGCGGTAATCTATAACTGAATAACCATTGCGTATGAGGATAAGGATATTGCAAGATAAATATGTAAGCAACGTCCGATCACAGAACAGATTTGAAAATGAGCAAAGCCCACCATTGCTAGAGTATGTTCAATTACTGGATTCTCCGGGAATGAATACCAGAATGGAAAACTGAACAAATGTTTCCTTCTACTCATTATTAAAATAAAATTAATACATTCATCAGAAAGAATAGGATCATCTACTTCAACTAAATAATGCAGCATTCGGTTCACTTTAATGGACCGTGCTCTTTGTCAAATAGAAATGTTATCTAACTTTTACGAGTGACATGGGTGCATAATCATCATCTCCCACAAAAGTGAAGGTGTGTGTGTATGTTCAAAGTTTTCCTCTTCTCACGGTTCCTCAGTTCATGAACCAAGACAATAATTGCAAATGTTTCGGAATTCACGAACTCTAATAGATTTAGCATGGTGATTTTTCACAACAAATGAAACAGTATATCATTGTAATGTACCAAGTATCCATATGTGACTAGCTTCAGGCCCTCAGGTTGATATTAGCATTTCATTTCTCTAAACCAGCACAATATATAATAGATCGTGGGTCCACAGTCGACTAAGGTTCTCAGGGTAGCAGCTGCACACTTAAATTGTTGGTCTCAGCGATATGAAAAATATCCATTGAGCTAAATGTCACCCCAAAATATTTTATATTTCTATCATAATTGATTATTTTAAACAATGATATCGCTTAAAACTTAATATGAAGCACAAAATTCATCAAAACCATCTTCCGTGAAATTCTGCAATCCGGATTGAAAAGATTTTGTGCTCTGCAGACAACTGCAGCTGATATGAAGACCACGAGTCCATCAAATTTATTCGCAGTTAGAAACTTCACAAAGAAACAAGCTTGACAGGGTAAAGATAGAACTTTCAAGACAAACCTTGTTAAAACAATGAGCATCGCCAGATCCACCCCCCGCGAGCAGCCGTCGACGACCTCCGAAAATGCCTGAAGAAAAGGCAGACTGGAAGTGGGCAGTACCGAGGCTTTCAGTTCGCTCCTCCTTGCAGGGAAGCATGTGAAGGGTCCATCCTTGGGGGATGCAGATCTTCTGGATCACTCCCTGGAACACCGTGAGCAACAGCGAAATGAAGCCCAAAAGCATCAATTCTGCATATAAAAAAAGAAAACCCAAGATTCCATTTTTTAAACATAAAAACATAATACACATAAATCGACGGATCAGGGAAGAAACTGATTGAAGCGGCAGCGAAAGGCACCTTCTTTCACCTTCTGGAGGGCGTCGAAGAGCGGCTTCTGGTTCTTCCTCTTGAGAACCTGAAACAGTGGCCAGTTCACCAACGTAGGGCGATCGGGGAAACGGTTGGTAAGGATGCAAGCCGAATAGAGATAGAAAGAAAAAAAAAAGGACCTTTCCGAGTTTGTGGAGCAGGCGCTCAACGACGACGGAAATGATTACAATGACAAAGCAAACGGAGGCGACGATCCATGTGGGAGTGAACTCCAGCTTGATGTCCCTGGAAGCGGTCGCTGCTCCGCCATCCACCGCCATTCGTACTCCGCCTGAGATCTCTCACTCGATCGACACGACGGAATGGAGAGATTAATCTGTATATCTTTCAAGAAATCAAGGAAGCCAACGCTCCTCCGCTCCGCTCCGCATCAACCGAGCACGCGAGACCGAAGAGACGTTGAATTTGGTCGCCGTGGGAGTACATTAAGAAGAAAATTTTCCACCGCATTTGAAGGAGAACATGCACGATAAAGAAAATACTTTTTGTTTTCCTTTTTAATACATTTTTTAATTATGTGTCCAAATAAAAAATAAATTTTTTTTTGTTTTTTATTGTATACTAATAGTTGATATTGTTATAAGAATTGTTATTGTTATTATTAAATTATTAAATATAGATCATCGTTAATAAGATGATAATTAAAAGTATTTAGTAAATCATTTAAATTCATTGAATTTAATGATAACACATTTTTGTTAAATTATTAAATATCTGTGATGAATTATCAGGCTCACATCACATTAAATATTAAGAAAATTGAAATTATTTTTAAAATGTAATTAATCTTTTAATAAAATATTTTTGTAAGTTTTTCTAACTCTTAAATATTTTTCATAAATTAACGTGATGATTTTCAACACTAAATTTGTAATTAAATACGAACATAAAAAAAATACAATAAATGATTTTGATTTTTCTTTTTTCTTTTTTTTTTGGAATGCGTGAAAGAAGAAGGAGCACCGGTCGGATTGACCCTGGACTCGCGCTTATCCGCTGTCTCAGGGTAGTCCGGCGGAACACCAGAACGTGATTGCGCTAGGGTTTCCGGATCGAATCTCGTCCCCAAATTCGAAACCCTAATTTTCCGCTCACTTTTTACCCCCAAATTACAATTCGCACAGAAAACCCTAACCCTAATTAAATTAGGAAAGCCGGAAATAATAGGAACCCTAATCAAATAATACCTCTCGGTCAACTCAGATTTTGACCCAATCTCGCCGAAATCCGCCTGGCTAACTTCACCACGTCGTCAGCCGCGTCCGCCGCTCGATTGAATTCCTTCGCTGACGTCAGATGACGTCAGCTGCCAAATCGGTTTCGTTCGAAATCGAATTTCAAAATCGCTGTTCCGGATTTTGACTCTGCCGCTCCCGCCTCGTTTCGAACGCCGGACGTTCGAAACTCACGTCGTCTTCCTCGCCTTCGACCGAACGCGAACGCCGCCTGCTTTCGAATAGCTCGCCGGGAGGCTGAACGTATGCCGCCTATGCTTTGTCCACGCCGCCCGTCGTCGTCCGGCAGCCACCCGCCGCCGGAAACCTCACTAATCACTCGCAGAGACACCGCCGAACCCACAGAGCAAGGGAAACAGAGAACTAGAGAAGAAAGCTTGGATTGATTGGTCGAAGCTACAAAACTCCTCTCCTTTACTCGTCGTCGACCCCTTGGTCGCTGACGCCCACTCCCCTCCCTCGCCGGGCTTCTCCGGCTACAGTCTCTCAGCTCCGGTCGCTCGTCTCACCACCGCTCGCAGTTCCAGAGTCTCCTCCTTTTTTTTTCGCCCGATCGATCTCCATCAGCTTTATAGAGAAGAGGCGCCGCTCGCCTCTTCCGAACTTCACGCTGCTGCCGCATCATCCGTGAGCCTCGCCCGCGCCCACTTCCTCCTCGCACTCGTCTGATTCTAGCGCTCGAGCAGCCGAGTCTTCCGCTGAAGACGTCGCCCTGCCGCCACAGCCAATGCCCGAGCTTCGCAGCGAAAAGCTCGCGTTGTCCCTCGTCGTCCGGATCCTTCGGCGCCGCCATCCACTGAAGACTCCTCATCGCGAGCTCCCGCGTCCGTCTCCGACGCGTGCAGAGAAGAAGACGAGGTCTCATCTTCGCTTCCACAGTCAACACTCTTTGTTGACCCGCCGAATTGAACTCCGTCCCGTGTGGGTTTGGGCTTAGTTTAGGCCCACTTTTCTCTGGGTTAAACGGGGGAACCCAGGCCTAACACTTTGCAACGGTACTTCACAAGTCTACACCATTGATTACGCGAGGGCCATCCAGTGGGCCCTAGCAGACGGTTCCATTGATAGAACGCGTAATCCGCGGCGGTGCGTGCACGCACCGCAAGCGACCGACGGAGAAAATGCCGGTTCGCCTAAATCCAAAATGGCTGATCTATGCGACAGCAGCTTGTGTGTTGTGAGACGTGACCGAGCGCGTGGAATGTTATGAAGAATCCTTCATAGCATTTTGCTCTGGAATTATCGGATGGGGGCATCATTTATCGGATCCTTCAAAGCATTTTGCCGCCCATGCTTCTTCCCTTCTCAAGACTCCTACGCCCGCTCGTCCGCTCCTTGATCTATTCTCCATATAATTATGTTTTTTCTATGATTTTGTATGATATAGTTTATATAATTAATTAATAATTAAAAATACATAATATTATTTTTTAAAAAAAATAAATTGTGTTTGAACTTTGAAGTAAAGTGGTTGGAAAGCTTTGAAACCTTATCGAGTCGGCCGTTGGCGAGGAAAATAACAAAAGCGACACGCTTTTTATGTGATTTTGTATTAGCCATCTACTTACTATTCATCGAAATTAATTGTGCGACGGTAAGATGAGGACACCCCTTGACTCTGAGCACGCGTCTTCTTGTTCCAAGACTAAAACAGATTATTTTATTGACAGATATTAATTATAAATTATGTTTTAAAATTAATTCCACTATAAATAAGACACGTAGCCTGGAGACAAAAATCAGTGGTCGACTCATTAGAGCAGTGGGCCCTGCCGGAAATTGATTGGGCCTTAGGTAAAAACAATTACGAATCGTAATACAAGGGTCACGTAAAAAAAGCGACCTGTTCGTTCGCAGGCTTGATTTAAAAAGAAAAAGGTTATATGTTCTTCTTTACATGTGTTGATTCAGTAGATTTAGCTAAATGGATTATATTTATAACAAAACAAGTGTTTAATTGAAAAAAAAAAAAAAGAAATGGAAGGAGAAGGTCAACGTCTGATCACCGAAAAATTAAATATTAAATGGCAGAGACGATGTGTTGCTCCGACACCGTTGGTCAACTTGTCTTTAATGAATGTCTCCTTCTTTGCGATCGTCATGCCCTTTATTTTATCTCCTATGTCTTATTAGCTTTTCGGTGACTGACCTGTTGGATCATACCGTAAACTTCCAATTGACTGACCTGTTGGATCATACCGTAAACAAGCGGTCCAACGATCGCGCACACACACACAACCCTCTTTCTAATATTCACTTGAATTAACATCTCCTAATTTACAAATTGTTCATCAAAGTAAAAAAAGAAAAAGCATCGTTGACTACATATGCAGCATTATGACTTGCGTGTGTAGTTGAGAATTTAGTTGGTCAAAATTTACTTTTGACTACTTGTCCTATGGGTCATTTACCAAATTGACTTTTTTTTTCTATAAATTTCTAGTTGAAGATGACCTTCCTTCACTGCAACTACAATCTAGAAAAACTTAATTTCTTCTAGTCTAATGAATTACTATATTTAAGTGATAATCATATCATCAATACTCATAAAGCATACATACTATCAGTGTCAGGTCGTAGTAGCTCATGCTAAGTAATTATCTAATGAAAAATAGGTATTTGCTCTCCTCTGCCAAGCCCAAAGGAGAGCTAAGATGTATGAACGGGGACTAGATCATGATGTATGAGTTACAATAAACTTATTGCAAGATTTTAGGTAAGAGGAGAATGTGACGATATGAGTCAAGGACTCAAGCGAAGCCCTAGAGTTGATTAGGGCTTGGGCTTGGGCTTGTATTATGCTTTATGGGTCAAATTTAATGTCAGAAAAATAGGCCTAGAGTTTATGGGCTTACCCAGTAACATTAACTTCTTTTTGCCGGCTGTCAGAGATATATGTCAGTCTAATGTCCGCCATTTAATTTTGAAAAATAAAAACGTTATACATGCAATAATAATAATAATAAATAAATAGGTGCATTTTTTAGGAACCGATCTTTTTAAAAAATTTAAGGAACTCAAATTTGATCTTGAATTAATTAGATTTTTTGTTCTTCAAATCTAATTGCTTGCAGAGAATGGGCACCCTGAAAAGATTTTTCTGTAAATAATTTGGTAGAGTAGAATGCAGTAATGCAGGATGAAGCATGGTGCAGGAATGATTGAGGCAGGCTTTAGCCAACTAAAAGACACTGGACCATGTACGCCTGCCGCTTGCATGCATGCAGGAATTTAACTGGTCCAGTACCAACATTGAACTTGCAGGTCTCCTGTGGCATGCACCAGATGACCTGGCACCGCGTGCACATGGAGCCCACTAGTTGGTCCCACAACCTTGCATGCAACGTGGCAGTATCATCTATCATGCGCGAGGTTTTTTTTGGGTCTTACTGTCTTAGGATATAACTAAAAGATGCGATATCTTGTTTTGGTAATAAGAAAGCTTATCAACATCAGTTTTCAATGTCAAGTATCAGCCTGCTTTCTGGGTAGAATGAGTATTGTTCTTCGATGATGAAGTTAACAAGAACCATTTTTAATTGAAAATATCATATAGAAAACTGAAGATATCAATTAAGACAAGAAAAAAAAAATGGTGTTCGATCAAGGAATTTGTGACCAAAATGAGTTCAAAAGATTGAAGGTTTCTCTTAGCTGAAGCTAAATATCAAGCTGAGTTTCTGTGTGTTTGTTTTAATTTAATATAATTTTTTGTTTCTTCATAAAATATTAATTTAGTATTTCTTTTCTGTTAGCAACTAGAGTATTCTAGATGAAGTATATGCATCACTGAATGAAATTGATCAGATATAAAATTGTGAAAGTGGAATAGAAATCAATTTAATTTGTTACATAATGTAAACAAAAAGTCAATCAATTAGATATTTCCTTCCAAAAGATAATTATAGCACAAAAGCATATGAATACATGCATGTAGATATGTAGTTAAAACTTAAATGTACAGATAAACTCTTAAAACAACTAATAATAGACATATATATTCTTCCTCACTTGATCTCATGCACGATAAACTCAGACATATAAATCTATGACTTCAACAAAAATATAAAAATACATGTACATATATAAATATACACATAATACGATTAATAAAGTCGTGAATGCATAATTTATATGCAATGATCAGAATAAAAACTAGGTAAACTGAAGTTGCCTAAGTAAAATTAACCCTAATTTAACATAAATATATAAATAGGTTTAGGATATATATGTATTTGTATATATAAAAGCAAAAGTAGGACAGAACAATCACATGCCTGCAGTAATGCAGAAATTCCATCTCCTGCAGCTCTGACAGAAAATTCTCTGCAAGTCTTGTACGTACTTTTCATGCCATCGTTATATGAATTGTTTCATATGCATTGAATATTCTTTAATTTGCTCAGAAAGTTACAACTAATAACAAGCACTGAAGAAGAGAGTAATCAATGGAGAATAACTTTGTTACTTGTAGATTAATAAGATCTAAAAACATATCATTAGGGTTCTAACAACAGTATTTATATGTGTCAATGTAAGTCTTTGATTGCATATTACATGCCTAACACACCATGCTGCAGTCTTCGCATATATTTGGCTCAGAAATTGAAAGCATAAGAGGACTTAATTAGATGATCAAAGTATACATATATATATATATGCATGCATAGTTCTTTGGAATGCCATATCACTTGAATGTATCAGTGTAAAATGATCCCCTAATGGTGTCTGGAGTAGTAGAGGTGCTCCATTCCCAGCTGCCGGGAAGTGATGCAGGCAAGGCTGCAGTGAAGGGAAGCAGGTGTGCTTGGGAGCCAGGCAAATGGAGCTGGATCTGGTGGTTCAGGGAGCTGCTGTTCATGAAGTTGTTGCTCTGATTATAATTGTTCAAGCTTGCTAACCTGTTGAGCTCATCCAGCATCTGAGAGCTTGGATAATTAGCAGCAGCGAGGAGCGAGCTTGTGGGGGAACACAGTGCACTACTAATGCCATTGCTCATCATGGAGTAGTACTGCTGCTGCAAAGAAGTAGTGGTGGTAGTGGTAGTGCCGCCGCCTACGTCTTCTTCGGTTGACGTGGTGGTCGAGCTCAGTGAAGCTGCCGGCGTCGCCGCCGCCGCAGATCCGTAGGTGGTAGTGGTACGAGGTTTAGCTGGCGTGAGGCTCGAAGATGGCAGTGTGAAATTGGTGGCTTGTGATGAGGAATGTTCTTCCTTTCCGACCTGGACAAAAGTGCAAGCTGCAGCAGGCCGCTGTTGGTGATGATCGCGAGAGTAATTGATGAGCTTTTTATCCTTTAATGTCGACGTTGCAGTTCCTCGAGGTAAGGAGGACGATGAGTGGTGGCGGGAATTGGCCGGTGCAGTTCCGGGGATTCGGGGATGGTCTTCGACTCCCGCTCTTTTGTGCACTCGACAAACGGAGATCTCAACCTGAAGATTAAATGATGTGATTACTACTTGGAAACAGAAAAAAAATATCTGAAAATTAAAGATTATTGAACTAGAAATATTATTTCGTATGTAATAATACCAGGGAAAAAAAATTAGCAAATCTTCAGCAAGTAGTGGGTTGTGAATATGTGTAGATATGGAATTAAGAACTGTTCACAAATGAAGAAGATCTGCTTTTAGAACCCTAATTTGATTTATCTCATGGGTGAAGGGGAAAATTAGAAGCTGAATAATTAAAGATTATGAAAGAGGGGAAGAAGATCGGAAGTAACAACAATCCTTGTGCAATTACTAACTTCTAAATTGAAATTTTAAGCAGATCTACTGGAATAATTTGCTGAAATTAGGGAAGAGAATCACCGGATTGTTAAGGGAAATAATAAGCAAAACCCTAATTTTTAGATTAGTTATTTTGCTTCAACCAATCAGCCATGAAATAGTCTTCTCAAAGATCAAAGATAGTGTATTAATTAGAAGAAATAAATTGTAGTCGATGCTCATGCTTGCATCAAACATAAGACGAAAAAATTAAGAAGAAATCTAGCTTGCTGAGCTGGAGGAACTGATAGATCTTCCAGAATTCATGGATCTTCCCTTTCATGAATCCATCTCCTCTCAAACCAAGATATAATTGTTTCAGTAGATCTGGAAAATTAAGAACCCTGTCCACGGACCATGCAAATTGAGAAGCCTCAATTACACATGAATTAATTACTTTACGTAAGATCTAGCAGAAGTTACCTTTCTGTAGAGATTGGGGTCGCAGTGAGGCAAGCGATACTCGTTCATTATCCAACTAGTTCGAACCCCTTTCGGCGCCTTCCCGGAGTAGAAAACCAGCGTCTTCTTCAGACCAATCGATCGCCTGTTCTCGTTCTGGATCACCCGGTCGGCGCCGGTCGCCTTCCAGTATCCTGACGCCGTCACCCGGTTCGGCCGATCGCCGTTCCGGTACTTTCGGTCTCTGGGAACATAGAAGAACCACTCTTTCTCCCCAATCGCCGCAAGTGCTGCACGCACGTACAAATCCTTAGAATTAACTAGATATCGCTCCAGATTGGTTCCCAGACAGTTGTAATTGTATGTATCTAGTTGTAATAGATAAGATTGCTGCAAAACTATGCAGACCTGGAAGCTCCCAGGGGTCGTAACGGTAGAGGTCGAGGAAGGTGATGAGCTCGACGTTGAAGCGCTTGCCCTCGACCTTGCGACGGAGGTAGAACTCGATGAGCTCCTCCTCGGTGGGGTGGAAGCGGAATCCGGGCATGAGTGCGTCGTGCTCGTGGCCGTCGCTCATGGCGGCTAGCTGCAAGATTTTGGCGTGATCTAGCGGACCTGCAGTGATATGGATAGATATTAACCTAGATCTATGCCTTGGTCGCGTGTACAGTGTGGATATATACTTGGTGACGATTCAATCGTACCGTGGTATTATATGGAGGGCGCTGGAATGGTATTACTAGTCAGATAAACACGCTTTCCGGCAGCCGAAACACTGCATGATGAAAATGTAATTCAGAGAAAAGGAAGAAAAAAAAGTATTTTGAAGGTGTTTGAAGTTTAATCCGTGAGGACATTAATTGCTACTAACCTTATCTCAGAATTAGAACATGCCTTTATTATTTAAAAATTAAAATATCAGTGTAAAAGAGAAATGTACCAGAGAACTTATACTGTATTTTTTTAAAAAAAGAATTCATAGCGAAAAGTAGAGAAAACACATTGAATCTAATCGTTATATTGAAATGAAAGTTCAAGCAAATTTATATTAAATTAAATTAAATGCATGTATTTCACTGAACGTTAATAAAACACTAGTCACTATATGTTTGTCAGCAGCAACAGAGATGATTTGGCGTAATATGCATGAGTCAAAGGAGTAGGTAGTGTGCCAAAGCAATCAAGTTATTCAAACTCAATTGCTCACATTCTAGTAATAGCGGTCATGAGCGTCTGATCATGTCAAATACATGTATTGATTGTCTCAAGCAATCAATTACCTTAGGCATCTAGTCATCTTACGCTTGCTTATTGAACAACTCTAGTTATTTTAGACATAAAAGTTTCATTACAAAGCTCCTAGCCATGTCCTAGAAACCCCTAGAGTCAACCCTTTTTTTGCATCCTCGTCAACCTATGATGACCGTCAACGTACGATGACGAGAGGAGACTTGGTAAAATTAATTCCTTCAATAGTTCAATTACATAATTGGGGTTTGAATTTGTCAGAATTCATCACAAAGATCTGCGAGGTGGGAATCAGCCCCGTACAATCGATCATTGACCACTGTCAAAATCAAAATCAGAGAATTAAACATGAAGTAGGGCACCCTAAGGTTTTAAATTATAATATTGACTTTCTCTCCGCTACCTTTTGTCGTTAATTAAAAAATGAAGTCCAACAAGCATGATAGCCATTGATAGGTGAGTTGTCTCCATGAATCAAAAGTTGACAGCCTTAGCTAGCCTAAGTCTTTCCCCTTGGCTTTTGCTATTGAGGTCTCAAGCTTTCACCGCCGATGCTTTGATCTCCACCACTCATGCATCCATCACTTGGAGGGCTAAGGGGCTAGGAGTTTTCAGGTCATGTGCAGCTGCACTTGTGGCCTACATTTGTAATCCATGAATGAGTAGATCATGTCCTAAAAAGCTAGCATCCTTCCTTCCATGGAGCACTGCCCTAATTTGTCTCTTTTTTAATATTGTTCTAACCTGGTTGGCTAGCAGTAAATTAGTGAATCAAAAATTAAAAATTAAAAATTAATAAATTAATAAATTGAGATAGTTATAAGTATTACTTAATATAAGCAAAAAATTTTAAAAGTATATTTTTTTTAAAAAAGTGTTCATTGTAGATATATTATATAAACAAAAGTAAAAAAAAAAACTTTTTAGATAAAGAAATATTTTAAAAAATATTATTGTCACCTCATATTGAATTAGATCTAGTGTAGTTCATTTAATTAGAGGATTTTTCAAATGATTATTGGCTTTGAAATTAAATTCCTAATTATAACTCTATACACAATTTTGATAATGAGACAAAAAGATAGACTGAATCAACTATAATAATTGTTGCGTGACGTCTATTTAGTGCTACAATAATGTCGCTCAAAAATTTAAAAGCAATTGAAGCGTAGGGAAAATTTGAAGATTCCAATGTTATGGAGCTTCCAATTTGAGTCAAATCAAAGTCAACGGTGCAAGACATTCAAGAATTCAACCACAAATAATTGATTGTGCCATGTCGACTGACTTTGATGTCCCCACACCTTTCAATGCCAGTACTTAGTATAAGTCGTGAATTTGACTCTTAAAGCGTATGAAGAAGGTCATCTAGTGGTTTGACTTCGTATATGTTGATCAACACTAACAATAATTTTCAACAAAAAAAAAATTAAATTGATGTGCATGTATCAAGCACTTTCTAGAATTTATATCCCAAAAAAGTCAAGAGGCACTGTATGTTTATAATTAAGAATTAACTATGCTCACATATCTACATAATATCAAAGTTTCTTGATTGAGTTGACCTATAGGAAAAGTCATTCACTATTTCAATAGCTAGCATCTTCTATATTATTGTAGGGTAAGTATTAATTATCTTTTTCTTTTCTCGATGTTGGAGCATATTAAGGTGGAAGTCAACTTCGAATTAGTCATCACATCTTAAGCTTTGGCGATTGACAATGGCTAGTTGCTTAATTTGGGCAATGTAAGAAATTTATTAATTGAAGTTTTTTTTTTTTTGTTAATTTAAACCTCAGGATTTTGTTTTCTGGCTAAGCTAGCTTTTCAGCAAATGACTTTTTGATAATTGTTTATTTGGGAGAGTTAGTTTGTTTGCGCAATGTGGAGGGTTCCTTAGTCCCACCTTTGAGTAGTCAATTGCCATCGAGCTAGGGGCAACCGGCGGTAGTCTTTCAGCTACATTAATAAGAACCTTGTGATACATGTACCATAACTATAATAATGAATTGTTGTAAAGTACCTATAGGGATCAGTCATAAAAGAGTTAGTGAATGGTAGAGGAATTATCAAGACAACCAAGCATACAATTACCAACAGAGCCACTTCTTTTTATTGGCCAATTTTACATCCAAAAAAATTAATATTTTATAGAATATGTATAAATTTACTCTTTTTTTTTTCTTATAGCGGAGCCATTAGCCTAACCCTAGACAGCTGAGAAAGCAATTATTTCTTAAGCCCTGCAGGGTCCATAATCCTCTGACTTCTCAGTGAGTCAGTGCCTGGAAGTAACTAACGGACTGCGTCATCCCCACGCGCACAGTACAAATTGTATGGAAAAGTAACAAAAGTCAAAAAGATTCCAGCTGACAGGTCAACGATATTGTACTAGTACTAGTCCACTAGAATCTTCTCTCTCCGACATTCATCAATCGTATTTTTTTTCCAGTATTCTGTGCAAGTCAATCCAGTTATTCTTTATATATATATATATATATATATATGATTGAATAATTAGTTAGGTTGTAGACATGACACGTTCATCAAATAGCTTTAGAGCACGCGACAGCCAACATCACGAGGCCCTCAGGTTATATGAACGTATATATTAAACATCTCATGGTCCATTTGTGAAAAGATATTTATGATGTTAATTACTAATGTAAGTGATTAATTATTTCTGTTCAAAACTATTAATTTTGAAAAGTTATGGCGTTTGTTAAGTTGCTTCTAGATTTGGAATCTAGAAATAGCACGAGTTTAAAAAAACTGAAAGGAAATTATGTTTGGTTAATTTTTTTTTTTTTTTTTTTGCATCTTATGTCTATACTGATTTTTTTATGTCTTTTCAATAATAAAATTATTATTTTAATAAAAATATTAAATTTAAAATTATTTTTAAATATTTTTTTAAAAATTTTGACTAGCATAATAACTTAGCTAAATATTTTTTACTTTTTTAACCAGCTATTTTTTTTAATTAACACTTTTTTAATCAATAAAAATTAGAAGTTTTAAAAGTTTTAGCTAAATTAAGCCTAAGTAATCACACATATACGACAAGGACTGCAATAATGGAGAGCTCAAGATGAATGGAGAGAGAGAGAGAGAGAACGCGCATTAATTCAAGGCAAGTTAAAGGAGCCCTCGCCCCCTTGTGCAATTACTAGTACAGATTGATGGAAAGCATTCAATTGCTGCGGTGGTATTGTACCACTCCTTAAATCAGCATATCTCATGCGCGTTGACATTAATTTAACATGCACCATGCAATTATGCAAAGGGAAGGTGACAGTGCCAGTTGCACAACTTAAAGCAGGCGGTCGAGTTGGTGCCATCGCCGCCCATCTTAATGGGATCACATAAATAAATAAATAAAATTAATGTAATAAACTAATGGTGTCGTTACCTTTGTTTTTTTTTTTTTTTTTGCTCGGAGAAAAGGTTTACACGCAAGTGGGATGAGGCCCCAATAGAAGCCCTAGCAGAAGCAGCCCAGATTCAACTTGTTATATGCGCTCTAAATAGAGGTGAATACAAAGCCCAAATCAGCCTAAAATAGATTCGACGTAATCTAGTTTAATTGCATATATGAACTTCATGCACCAAGACCTAATCATAGGCATAGATGTACTCTAATATTTCAAAAGAAATACAAGGGTGCCCTTATTCTTGCACTTGCATGCTGGGTGCTGGAAGAAAACAACTTATCTTTAGTTCATAAACAGTTAAAGCTTTGTGACTGCTATACAACAAATGTTAACCTTGAAAAAAATAGGCAATCTGCCTCTTTAAAGTGAAGCAAGATCTTGTAGAATGAATCTTCTTCAAATTTGATGGTTAACGAGTAGAAACATGCAATGTCTTGCGAGTGCATCCACTTGACCACCAATTATAATTTAGAATATTAAATCAAACATGTGATATAATTGAATAGAGCGATTCTAATGGGACTCAGAATCAATGCTTTGTTCAAGCTTTAGATCTACAACAAAATTTTAATTGGTTCCATCTTCGTGATCTTGCCCAGAGAACAATATGATTAGGAAGGTAGAGCAACATTCGTGTGCAGTATCCTTTCAGCCAGTAAAAGATCGTCCGGGGTTGTAACCTGCAACAGACAGGAAGCATGGCCTTGTAAGTGCCTGTCCATAAATACTGTAGCAAATGAAGATAGACTAGCACTTGCGATACAATTAGATGCTGTTACAAATTAGCTATATTTCAAATGCAGAAGTCTCTAAAAACTCAGATTAAGGCATCAGCTGGTCATCAGATTTCTAATCTAATTCCAGACAAAATGACAGCTATCGCAACAAGCAACCAAGTGCAGTAAACTACCTTGATGTTTGTATAAGAACCCTCAGTTATGTAGACAGGATGCTTAAGGTGTTCCACAATAGAGACATCATCAGTGACTTCAAGTCCATCCCTGATTCATTATGAGTACAAATTGTATATCAAAGTTTGTTAAATATGTGAATTAGAGAAAAGGTGATCACGGCCTAACAACATCGACCATATTGATGGTGCAGAGTACAAAAAATCACTACAAGCAACTGCATCAAAAGAACACAATGGCTTATAGTATAATTACAATATCAAAATTAATATGTACATCAGAAAGTTGAGGAAATTTAATTGCCACTGTCCTCATTACCTATTTTCTGCAAGAATAAATTGAGTTGATGAAAAAAAGAGTAACGCGTTCAGTTCATCTTTGCATCAAAATGCATACAATTTGCTAACTGATTTGCACACTAACAGAAAGGAAGCTTTATACAATATTCTACTGGAACGCAATGCTTTGCAAACTGAACTAAATTGGATGTTCAATTGACGGAGTAGGAAACCTATTTGAGGTCTTAAGGCTGTATTTGACAGCTGAAACTTTTAGCTTTTGGTGGTTGAAAAAATGCTGGTGGAAAAAGTTAAAAGGTGTTACTAAACTGTTATGCTGGTCAAATTTTTTTAAAAAAATATTTAAAAATAATTTTAAATTTAATATTTTTTATTAAAATAATAATTTTGTTATTATAAAGACATAAGAATATAGGTGCGGACATGAGATGCAAGAAGAAAAATAGTTAGAAAGTAGCCAAAAGCAACTCCCTCCTAGTTTTTTCAAACCTAGAAGCAGCTTGTCAAACACTTCAACTTTTTAAAATCAACTATTTTGACCAGCAAAAGCAGTTGACTAGCTATACCAAAAGAGCCTAAGTTGGTCTAACCCAGAAGAAAAAATTGTAAACAAAATAAATGAGTCAAAGCCAATAACTAAAAGATCATTTTTTTTATTTTTTTTTAAAATTATATATTAGGTTTTTATGCTGGTTAGCAAATCCGTTTGCTGACATCCAATTTTATATCCAGTCGGAATTCAAGATTTTTTTTGTATAATTACTCTTTTTTCTTTGAGCAAGGAGTCGTAGAACTTTTATCAGCATTTACTTGTTTCGTATCTTCCCTTTTATCAAGGGTGAATTCAAGTCCAGAAAACTTGAGTACCTGTTAACAAGCTCGAAGCCAGCTCTGAGCAACTGAGGCTTGATAACCTATGAAAACAAGTTTCAAACGTTTTGTCATCCTATTTGTATGACAAAATTATAAAGTTAAATCAACCTACCTGTGGAGTTTGCATTTCCCAGAGTGTTTTCCTGTCAAGCGTTTTCACCACAAAGGAATCTCTGTCTGCCTGTAAACAACACTTAAACAAATGACTGTGAAAGCCTATACGATTAAAATGCAGCAAATAATGAAAAGCACAATAAGGAATTTCTATCAAAAGCAAATCAGGTGGTCATGATAATTGAGGTAAAAGTAGGCATCACCACAAGTAAATAAAATCATTGAGACATCTCATAATTTCACCATATAATTAAACATACCTCTTTTATTGTAGCTTTTACAGGAACACCAAGAACAGCTGCACCATTCACCCAAGCATCTTGCAGAACCTAGTAATTGAACAAGTACATCCGGAGTTACTTTTACTACAGCATCCCAAGGCCTTTTTTGCCTTTCTGAAGAGCAACAAGAAGCTGCAGAAAACAAATTAAGAAAAAAAATATATCACCGTACATTCAAGGCACATGACTGGTGCCGACTTTTCATACAGGCGTAACTATACTTGAAGCAAATCCTCATATAGATATATAGTGTTGTAGAGTGTAAAAATATATAGCTTTAACAAGGAGTGCAAGTCATAATTAAAAACCATGAAGAGTTCGAAGATATGTCATAAAAAATTAAAAAATATCACGATTAAGAAGCATAAAAAAAAGTGCACTATGCTATGTGATGGAAAATATAGAAGCTGCCAAAGATGACAAAATCAAACATGAAAAGACAACTCTATGAAAGCCAAGGATTGAAAAACCGGTCCGGTGTACCAGTCCGATGTCTCCTCGGACCGATATGTACCGGCCGGTACCGGTATGGTACCAGCGGTAAATCGGAAAAAAAAATCTATTTTTATTTTTATTTTTTTAATTGTACCGGTACCGTACTGAAATTAATTTTAAAATTAATTTTTTTTAATCAAAACCGATACAAACCAACCGGTTTTAATCAAAACCGGTCGGTACATACCGATACCGTACCGGTATTGAAATAAAATATTAATTTTTTAAAATACCGCCGGTTTTGTATGGGTCCGAGACTAGTACAAACCGGTAAAACCGGCTAATACCGGACCGGTTTTTATATCCTTGATGAAAACAACACCTCTATGACAATGCTACACATCACATCTCCTATGTAATTTTATAGCTACTGTCATATATGTTTATCAGCCATCATACATGTATGATGTATCAACCATAATATGTATTTTCATATTATAAATATCCACTGTGATTTTGTTCTAACTTCTACATGTATAGAGGTATTGGGTAACCATCTTCTAATAAAATGCAATACAATATTTCTACTCTTTTATTTTCACTTGATATCAAAGCAAACTTTAACCACGAGGAGTTCCCCTTAAGCCTCCACGGGTGAGTTTGCCAATGGCAGCGGGAGTCTAAAGATATCTCTCACACACACAAATACGTACTGTCTCTTTATTACTTATAATGTCCTATTGCATATGCTTCATCGAAGGTCAACACAGCAAGAACTTATGTCTATGTCTCCCCCGCAATAACCACCCTACAAGCCTGAAGCAATATGGCTCTATGTTTCCACTATGAGCCCCTTGCATGCATTTTCCCTCTTCAATAGCATCTTCGTGTATCTCTTTCTCTTTGTACACATCTTTCTTCGCCATCATAGTGGAAACATAGGGACACATACATCACATGTAGCCTCTCCAGTTCTAGTGTTTTCATCTCTCCTTTCATCAACATCTTTACTTTCTCAAACAAGAACTTCTGGTACAACCAAAAATTACTCCTGACAATGCCCACTGTCAGGGTTCGGAGGATGTTCGGTGTAAAACTGTGTTACCCGACCCTGACGATGTGTCTTTTGTCTTAGTTCTATGTATTTAGGGTAGTTCTATGTAAAAATAGGTATTGACACATGTGTGCTAGTATTTTGGTTGTGGGAGATTATGTCATTTTCAGGAGATTGTCACTTAATTTTTGTTTAGTGTCTTGTACTGTTGCCTCTATCAATAACATAACGGCGGGGTATTCGGTTAAGTCATTCCACCGAGCATTTTACTCACCATCTTGTGAAAGTTACTTGTGCCCATTTGTGCCTTTCGATTGCTTGTGTTGCCTCGGATCGGTTGAGCACTACTCCTTAGTTGGAAGAGTAGTGTACCGCACGGACACCAAGCACTAAGGAAAGTGCATCCGTGACAAGTGGTATCAGAGGAGACTCGATCAGTCGCTATGGCAATTTATGGCAAAGGAGAAGCGGGATCAAGCATGCTAAATCCTCCCACCTTAGGGGAAGGGGTGGAACAACAAAGGCCCCGTTTGGAGGCGGCTTCCCGCACGCATTTGCATTTGCGGGCAGCCAAAAATAGTAAGCTGATGCCCAGGGCAACTGAGAAGCTGCACTGTTTTCCAAAAGCCGAGCCAGGGCAGCTTTTCGCAAATGAGAAGCAGTTTGAGGAAACAGTAATAGCGCATTCACACACCTTCCGTTCGGCTCTGCCCGTCTTCATTCACCCTCTCGCCAGCTCTTCCTCTTCAGCTCTGCCTGTCGTCACCTTCGGCCGTCGTTGCCTCTGGCTATCGCCGCTCCACCTGTCGCCGCCAGTCGCTGCATCTTCGCCCGTCGTCGCCTATCGCCCCATCTTCGCCCGTCGTCGCCGTCGGCAAGGCGCTGAACACGATTTGGGATTTCCCAAATCCCCTTCGCCCGAATCCCAAATCCCGATTTGGGATTTTTTTTTTTTTTTACTTTTTTCTTAATTTTTTTATCAGGTATTAATAAATAAGAATTTTTAAAATTAAAATAATAAAAAATATAAAAACAAGAGAATTATTTTTAAAAAAATTCTTATAAAATTAAAAATAATTAAAAAATTATGATTTTTTTTACCTATTAATATAGAAAAATAAGATATTAAAAAAATATGAATTTGTATGTAGGGTTATGTACTTAGAGAATTCTTGAAAATTTTTTAAGATTAATCCCCTTTAAGATAAAATTCACTTATATATAATAGTTAAAAACAATATATTTATTATTGTATTAAATAATTTTAAATATATATATATGGATATTAAAAAAATTATTTTTATTATAAATTATAAAATTTTCTTAATAGAATTGAACAGCACAGCACAACAGCTCACAGTTGCTTATCAAACCAGCTAAAACACCCAAACAGCCTCAGCTTTTCAAACCAGCTCTACTCAGACCAGCCAAAAGCCAGAAGCTCTAGCCGCCCCAAACTGGGCCAAAGAGGGCAAAGAGACCGCCTATCTTGCTTGGAGGAACGACTTGGCATCGTGGAGGAGAAAGTGATGACACTATAGTTGGATGAGATACGTGTGGCCGGGGTTAAAGCTAAACAAGCAGAATTAGCTTCGATCGCGGACCATTTGGATGATGACACACAAGAGGCCTTTAGACACCTTGCAGCCAAGGTTGAGGACTTGGCGGCAAGAGTGTCAATGCTTACGCGGGTTGTTCATTCCAATTAAAGGGACCCTCGACCTCAGCGTACGCCCATTAAAGTTCCTGAGCCATGGCCCTATGAGGGTGCTCGTGACGCAAAGGAACTTGAGAATTTTTTGTTTGATATAGAGCAATATCTCCTTGTCACTCAGCCAGAGACGGAAGACCTAAAAGTGGCAACCGCAGCCTGGTACCTAGCGCGGAATGCGAAGTTTTGGTGGCGTACTAGGGTCCAAGGAGGGAAAATCATAAAAGCCCAAATAGGGGGAGACCACAGAAGCTAACCCCGAGATCCAAGGGATGTTTTCTTTGTGGAGATCCAAGGGATGTTTTCTTTGTGGGGGCAACCATTGGGTTAAAGATTGCCTCAAAAACAAGCATTACATGCTTTGGTGGCAGAGACATCCTCAACTTTTGACCAAAAGAAGAAGCAAACTCTCACGACATAAAAGAGTGATAGTGACTCTGACGATAGCTACTAGAGTGGCAAGAGTCCTTCAAGGAAACCTAACATAGGCGAAGTGCGGTTGCTTAATGTCATAAAAGCCCAAGCAGAAAAACCAAAACGAAAGAAGCAACCCCCCAACCTAAATGAGTTGATGTACGTAGACATCCAAGTCAATGATCAACGTGCTAAAGCTATGATCGACTCAGGTGCGAGCCACAATTTTATTTCAAAAGAAGAGGCAAACAAACTTGGCCTCAAAGTATGAGAAAAGCTATAGCCAGGTGAAGGCCATAAATTCAGAAGCCCAATGGATCAATGTCGTGGCAAAAATTGTCTCTATGAAAATTGCATATTGGTATGGACAAACCACGTTCATGATTGTACCCTTGGACGACTTCCAAATCATCTTAGGGATGGAGTTCCTTCGCTCAGCACGAGCCATACCCATGCCCTTTATGAATGCATTATGCGTGATGGCAGAAGAGAATCCTTGCATTGTGTCAGTCATACACAACGAACCCAAGGGTAAAGGGAAGTTGTTATTGGCAATGCAACATAAGAGGGATGTCCGCCGTGGAGAACTAACACTAGTTACTGCCATGAAGTTGGAAGATTCAATGTCAACTGGTGAGTTGTTCCCAAAGGCTATCAAAGAAGTCCTCAAAAAAATTTGAGGATGTGATGCCACCAGAACTACCCAAGAAACTTCCACCACGTAGAGACGTGGATCACCGAATTGAACTGAAACCAAGGGCCAAACCAACAGCTCGATCACCTTATCAGCTAACAATCCCAAAACTTCTAGAGTTAAAAAAATAACTGAAGGAGTTGCTTGATAGGGGCCTCATCCGTAATTCAAAGTCTCCCTTGAGAGCACTAGTCTTATTCCAAAAGAAGCAGGATAGAAGCCTCCGACTATGTGTGGATTATCAAGTAATAAACAAAGTGACAGTGCAAATTGATAAGGTGAAATTTTTCTATTAGCAGCGGACTTATTCGATCACTTCAGTAAGGTGAAATTTTTCTCAAAATTGGATCTTCGTTCGGGATATTGGCAAGTGCAAATTGCTAACGAAGAAATAGAGAAGATGGCATGTGCGACTGGATACGGTTCATTTGAATTTATAATGATACCGTTTGAATTAACAAATGCTCCAGCTACATTTTGCACCATGATGAATCAGCTTTTTTAAGAGCATTTGAACAAGTTTGTAGTAGTGTACTTAGATGACATTGTTGTGTATAGCCAATCTCTCGAAAAACATATAAGACATTTTCATATAATCTTCAATATTCTTCGGAAGAATGAACAATATGTAAAAGAAGAAAAGTGCTACTTTGCTCCGGAGAAGATCATGTTCCTTGGACACCAAATCGGCAGGGGCAAAATTCAAATGGATAAAGCAAAGGTTGAAGTTGTGGCAAACTAGACCGTTCCTTGAAAAGTCACAGAGCTAAGGCCTTTCTTAGGTTTTGTAAACTATTATCGGCGATTCATTGAGGGCTACTCACAAAGAGCAGCCCCGTTAACAAACTTACTCAAAAAGGAGCAAAATTGGGTATAGTCCCCAAAATGCCAATATGCTTTTGAAGACCTCAAGTCTGTAGTGATCAATGAACCGGTACTTGGACTTCTGGACTATGGGAAACATTTTGAAGTTCATACAGACGCTTCCGACTATGCCATCGGGAGTGTGCTGATGCAAGATCAACACCCAGTGGCTTATGAAAGTAGAAAACTCAACGACTCAGAGCGAAGATACCCCACGCATGAAAAGGAAATGACGACTGTGATACACTGCCTTAGAACATGGCGACCCTACTTGCCTAGAGCCAAATTCATCCTACGAACGGATAACATTGCATTGAGTTATTTTCAGACGCAAAAGAAACTATCTCCAAAGCAAGCTCGATGGCAAGATTTCTTGGTAGAATTTGACATGATTTAGGAATACTGGGAAGTCTAACGTCGTAGCAGATGCATTATGTAAAAAGATAGAATTGGCAAGTATTCAAACTATGGAGAACCATACTATTCAAGTACAATCTGACCTACTGGAAAGGATTCGGATTGGAATGCCCAAGGATACTCAAGTTATGACATTGAAGGAATTAATCAAACAGGGCAAGACACGACGATATTGGGAAGACAAAGAGCTCATCCTGACAAAAAGAAATCGAGTGTTTGTGCCACAAGCTGATAACCTACAAAGGGAAGTTATAAGGAATGTCATGATACCTTATGGGCAGGGCACCCAGGCACCCATTGAACTCTAGCCCTTGTCGAAAGGGCATTCTACTGGCCTAATATGGGCGCAGACATCAACGACTATGTGTGGATATATCTCATTTGTCAGCAAGATAAGGTCGAGAGACAAAAACCCTTAGGGCTTCCGGAACCGTTACCTATACCAGAATGACCATGGGAGAGCATTTTTCTGGATTTCATCTCAGCGCTACCAAAAGTGGGGGAACTAGGATCCATTTTGGTGGTGGTCGATAGGTTTTCGAAATATGCGACCTTTATGGCAACCCCACTTCACTGCTTAACAGAACAGACAACCAAAGCTTTTATGAAGAACATTGTTAAGTATTGGGGGGTGTCTCAGAATATTATTAGCGATAGAGACTCAAGATTTCTAGGAAAGTTTTGGACCGAATTATTTAAATTACTTAGGTCGAAGTTGCATTTCTCTACGAGTCTTTACCCCTAGACCGATGGTTAAACTGAAAAGATAAATGTCCTTCTGGAGCAATACTTGAGACACTTTGTAAGTGTCAACCAAAGAGATTGGGTGTACCTTCTTGATATTGCACAGTTCTCCTATAATTTGCAAAAGAGTTCTGCTACAGGCAAGAGTCTATTTGAAATACTCTTGGGTCAGCAACCATCAACTCCCGATACATTAGCTGTCGGATACACAGGTAATAGCCCATCAGCATACTGTGTGGCGAAAGAGTGGCAACGGAATTCAGAAATTTCTAAAGCATATCTAGAAAAGACAGCTAAAAAGAAGTGGGCAGACATAGGGAGGCAGCCACAAGATTTCAAGAAAAGGGATCAGGTTCTTGTGAGACTCCAACAAGATACGCTTAGAGTTTTTCGAAGACCTATTAACAAAGGATTAATTCGAAAATATGAAGGTTCTTTCCAAATCTGGGAGCGAGTTGGAAATGTATCATACCGAGTGCAACTTCTACCCTGTCTTCCATGCAAGTTGTTTGAAGCCATACCATGCCGATTCAAAAGATGCAGAGCGTAGTAAATCAACTCGCGCACCACTTACCACAAGTGCAAACTATCCTCTCAAGGCGCAAGAAGACTCTTGATACGGGAGAGAAGAAGATCAAATACCTTATGTCATGCAAGGGACTTCCAATGTCTGAATGTAGTTGGGAAGCGGAAGACAGACTTCGACATGCTCAAGATTGAAGAATTTAAATTGTCAATGAGGGCATCAACATCTTGAGTGGGGGAGAATGTCAGGGTTCGGAGGATGTTTGGTGTAAAACTGTGTTACCCGACCATGATGATGTGTCTTTTGTCTTAGTTCTATGTATTTAGGGTAGCTATGTGTAAAAATAGGTATTGGCACATGTGTGCCATGTATTTTGGTTGTGGGGGATTGCGTCATTTTCAGGGGATTGTCCCGAGACATGGTAATCGTGCGTGAAGACTATGTTTTCACAAGTACTCTAGGATGAGGACTCAAATGTGTAAAATTAGCCCACCCAACCCTTGTGAAGCCTTCTACTCATACCCCTTAGTATGTGTATGTGGGATAGCATTGAGAGTGGTGGTAGTGCTTGATTAAATGATCTCTTGTGTCAACTCACAAGTATAAAATTGCAAAGTTCCACACACCTGCCCTCTCCATCAAGTCCCTAGGTTTAGTGTCCATAGATTGAAGTTTCGGTTCGAAACCGGCCAGTACGGCCGGTTTGTACCGGTTCGGTGGAGGACCGATCGTCGGAGCACGGACAGAGCACGGAGCATGGCGGATCCCGTCGTTCGATTCCGCCGCCTTCCATGCTGTCGTTGGCCGTTACCGCTATCTCCGCTGTCGTTGGTACGCCGATACCATACCGGTACCGTACCAGTCCAGTGGCTCGCCGGACCGAGTCACTGGACCGCTTTTTAAACCTTGCTAGTGTCCACTTAATTTCTATTTAGTGTCTTGTACTGGTGTCTTGTATTGTTGCCTCTATCAATAACATAATGGCGGGGTGTTCGATTGAGTCATTTCACCAAGCATTTTACTCGCCGTCTTGTGAAAGTTACTTGTGCCCCTTTGTGTCTTTCGATTGCCTGTGTTGCCTTTGGATTGTTGTCTCGGATCGATTGAGCACTACTCCTTAGCTGGGAGAGTAGTGTACCGCACAGACACCAAGCACTAAGGAAAGTGCATCAGTGACACCATGCATGCTTTTTTCTCTGACACACAAATAGGAATCTTATCACTTCATGAAGACTAACATCAATTATTCTGCATGAATGGATAAGCAACTCATTAGCTATTTGTGTTATGCTTTCCTTTTTATAGTAAAGATGAACATTTGTAGCTGCATACCGTTGACGCAAACAATCCTCTTACACGTGGATGGAAAATGAGTCTTATGCTACTTGAATAGAACCTTTTTTTTCTATTATATGCATGAATAGATCAGACTCCCTTTACATATAATGGACACTTCCTTTCATCTTCAACCTCGGTATAAACTCAATGGTTACAGCAACTTCAACACCTAGAGTTTATGAAGGAATGAACAAATATGAAAGATGATAAAGATGACATGACCAAACATGCTAGCTTCTGTTTATGCTTATATTTTACCAATATATACGTCATTGTATTATTATGTTTATCTACTACTAAATATGTATTAATAATATTATGTACTTTCATATCAGACATTTTCATTTCCATTATGTTCTATCTTCTATTTGTAATAAACCATAACCAAATGCAATATAATATTTTTATTAAAAAACATATTTATGCATTGACGGATGTCTCAATGAAGTCATACAAGATCAACTATGAGATAAATCTAGGCAAGATTTATCTTGAAAACTCTCATAAGCTTTGAACATCATTTTGTGACTCCTAAATTACAGAATGTGGACAAGTTCACAAATTAGGACACTGAAGAATAAAAAGAGAAGGAGATTAAAAGAGAAGATAGATCAAAGAAAAAGACAAGTAAAAAAGAAATCAAGAAATTACGATCATTTGATAATTGAAATTTTGTGCATAATAAACACTTACCTCTTTAAATGGACAGTTAAACACAATCAAATACATAAAACTTACCACTAACCTACAACCTATTAACTACCCAACTACTACTTTACCTGGTCAACTTCACTAACAAATTAATTAAATAATCATAAACTACACCATGTTTTAATTTAATTAAATTTCATAAGTTTGCACTGTAACATTTTCCTGTGTAGGAAAAGAGCTAAACTTTAGAGAGTTGACCCCAAATGATGATAGTTAGTTCTTGTGTAATGAGTCTATATATTATAATTTTTTTTTGTATCTTCTATTTTTTCCCTCTATTTTAAAACTTCTAGCTATTTTACCTTTCTGATACTTTCCCTTTTTATTCTTTATTTTTCCTTTATGAAGTCACATGGCCTTGAGGTGATGACAATCCCCTTTCTCCTAGTCGTTTCTAGTCTCACTTTCACTATACTTATATTTGTTCATGGTTAAGTGGTTGAGCAATTTTTAGTGGGATGCTCGACAATTGTCAATTGGTGGGGTTATTTATTGGTTCAATGAAGTGTTTAGCAAGGGTAGAAGGTAGTCAGCCAAAGTCTTCAAAATCCAACAAGCAAGTGTTCCATGTGATCATGATGGAGGCAATCATATCGCTCACCAATTGGTGGCAAATCTCAATATAGAGATGAATAAGATGGCAGAGAAAAAGGCAAAAGGGGTTGGTGATGGTGTCAATGTGTTTTGCTCGACGAAGGTGGGCTTAGATCAAAGAAGAGGAAGATGTTAAGAGATTGCCCACTAATAGCTAATGAAGATGCAAGTGATAGTAAATATTTTATTTCGTAGTGCTGTTGCTTTGAATTAGCCTAGAATTATGATCAACAGAGGAAATTATATGAAGAGGATCATCATTGGTGACAAAGGGAAGCAACTTTTAGAATCCTCTATGAAGATCCTCTTCCTCTCCTCAATTACATGAAGTAGTGGGATAATGTGGAAGGTGTAGCTCATCTAAGACATAGGCACCGTTTGGTGGAGCTTTCCGGCCAACTTTCATTGTGCATTGCTTTTCGCATTAAAAATGCAGCTTATTGTTACTGCTACAATAAAAGCAGGAAAAAAGCTGCGCCAAATATAGCCATAGTCTAGCAACCAAGACCATGAATCATTAAAGTTATTTCATAACTATTCATATGTCTATCCGTATTCAATTTAAATTCTTGTGCCCACCATCATGTTAATCATTCTAATGCACGTCACGGACCCAAAGCATCCATATGATATGTTTTAGGACCAATTCTAGATATGAACATAGAGATACAACATCAACCAAAGTCAAATTTATTATGTTGACAAATGTTGGATGCAGTAGAAACTCCTACTAGCAAACAAATATATAATAATTCAATTTTATTTCATATTTTTTCATTCAAATGTATTATTTTCAGGCTTTTGAAATGAATAGGAGGCATAATGATAGTTTAGAGCTGCTCAAGGCATCCGAACACCATCTCAAGCATACCATGTCTCAGCACTGTATTTTATTGATATAGTAAACCATAGACTAGAGCAAGTACCAGCGTTGAGATTTTAAATACTGGTTCTCGCATGTGTGTGTGCAATATTTCAATTAAAAGCTACGATTCAATCATTGTAATAAAGAAATTCACCATAAGTAAAAACAAGAAGGTTAGTATAGTATAGATTAATAGCGAAGTATTTGACTAAAAATAAAATAACTAAGTAATTAGCACACTAGATTAGTGAACAATATAACAAACCTTCTTGATGTCTCCAGAAGTGACAAGAGGCCTAGCTGAATCATGTATGCATACAAGTTCTGAGCTTCCATCAATCCGCTGTGAGTTAATATAAGCTTTGTAAGGAAACGAAGCATAATAACTAAGGGAACAAGATTTAATAGAAGTATTAATATGGTTAATTTCTCTGTGCCCCGTAGTTTGCTCTAAGGGTCTATTTGGCCCCGTCTCGACACAGAAGTGGAGGTGTAAAACAATGCTAGAAGCGGCAGAAGCCGGAGCTTCTCACTAATTTTGCAGATTCTTGCCTCGACGTTCATGTCAAGGCATGGCCAAACAGGCCCTAAGTTGTATTTTGGCTATGTAGTCAAATTTCCAAATTAAATCCAGATTATCTTAATTGGCCATAGTTTGAACTTTGAAGGCATTAAGTACTTTTGGCTTACTAATTGTTGTAGTACTTACTAAACTATAGAGGCCAATTTCCAATTTTTTGAACTGCATGGTCCAAAAAAGCAACTTATAGCAAACAATATGGGTCAAACGAAATAATAAGTTCAAAAATATGTACTAGAAGCTAGGTTATTTCAGTTATTCTTAAAGCTTTTATTATTAAAGAGCATATTAAGTCATACCGCATTTCGAATAGATGCAAAGGACAACCAAGCTTCTCCAATTCTATTCAGAATTGCAGATACAGAATCTAGAAAAGAAAGTGCCGGTTCACTTGCTCCCAATAATAGAATACAAACGTCATTAATGGAGGGAGAAAGGGTAATAGTATATTAGTAGAAAGAATATAAACAATGAGAGAGGAATCTTCATTTCAAAATGATAAACCAAACTAAAATTACAAATAGGGAAAATGAAAATCACACACCAAATTACATTATCTAACTCATACAAGGTATTTGATTAAAAAAATGCCAGCTGAATTTGAGTTTTGCAAATACATACAAATCTTATTGTGTGAGAACAATTAAACAAAGGACAGGAAAAATCAGTTGCTGATTCAATGAACTTATAATAAGGAATAAGGATGATATGATATCAACAACGACTTAGGTATTCTGAAATGAAAGTGGTAGGTAAACAAAATTTGGAGCACTCTGTATTTAACCACATCAACAAGAGAAAACGAATATAGAAACAGAACAGTATACAGAAAAGTACCCTATTGCTATCTAAGGTTCTAAAAGCAAATGGAGTTCACAAAGAGAAAAAATTAAGGAAGAATTTGTGTACCTGAAAACCATTGAAAACGGAATCTTGTCTTTCCTTCCCAGGAATTGAAAATTTAACATCTACTTTTATATCCTTACTGGCATCTGAAAAGTTGAATAGAATTGGTTGATATTTTGTCCTCAAAAGGAGCATCAAAATCATGTATACGAAAGTTGAAACTTAAAGGTTGAAGAAAGGATTCAAACCTTCAAATATGTCTTTGTAAGATGGATCGCATACAACAACTATTTCTTTTACTTCGCTCATTTGAGCGAAAGTATAAAAACTGGAAGGATAAGATGACCATAGCAAGCTCATCTACCAGTATATATTAGTAGAAAGCGAAATAGACATTGGAAAGATAATTAGCAATTGAATGACACCTGTATAATGCAATTGGTTGTCCTGAGAGTGGAAGGTATTGCTTAGGCATGCTTGCCTGTGGAACAAACAGACGATCAAAAAAATAAATACATGTGATGACCAGATCACGCAATGGAAATTTCTTCAATACCTATAACTCGTAGACAATAACAATTTAATTGATGGATGGTTTTAGATGAATCATAATTCTAAACCCTATTAATCTTGATAAAATTGCAAGTAAAATGTGAATGAAAAGGAAAAGTTTTACCCCCATCCTCTTCCCCTTTCCTCCCGCCAAAAGAACCACCGAGACGCTCTTCTCTTTCACGGTATCACGCTGAAAAAATTAAATTAATTGAATCAAATCCCTCTATTTAAGCTAGGAAGAATAGGGAACAAATCAAAAGCAAAATCATTTTCAAGTAGGAAAACGAACTGGGGTTACCCCATTTCCCTCTGCTATGCAATTAATACGGCTGCTGTTCCACTTTGTCTTGCACCGAATCTCTACTCCTGAAGAAAACATGTGAAATAATCAAAATACCCAACACTAGAGATGCAATAGAGAGATTCTTGCCAACGATGAGACGGCCGGAGAATCGCGTGGTAATCGAATTCGACGATGATTGGGAGAACGGATTGGGATTCACGGATGGAACGAAGCGGGGGAGGCAGCGAGGCAACGAGAGGTCGAACCGAAGCGCCATCTTGCCACGACTCGTTCTGCTCCCCCTTCAATTGAACTGGCGCCTTGGGAGCGAGATGCTGTGGTCATCAAGGGGGAGGCGGCCTATCTCCAGAATGAATCCTCGCCGTCCGTCGTCTTTTATATTCCTAGAGTACTGATTTTCTCCAGTGGTTCCTGCCACCACGGCGTTGACTACAAGAAAATTGGTTTGACCAAGTGAGCCTTTTGAAGTGGCAAAAAGTTATTTTCACTCCTAAATTTTATGTAATTCTCAATTAACCTATATAATATCCATTCCCTTCATTCTTTTTCTTTAATCAAAACGAGTAATGGATTTTAAACTTGAATAGCTCAAATAGTTTGACGGATAACATTAAGTATAAATATTTTAAATTAGACCTAACAATGGTAATTAATTTTATTTATTCTCGTAATTTTTGCATGTTTATTTTGGATTAAATCGCATTTGTCCAAAATTCCAAACACCAATCTATTTCGTTTATTCCATTCTTCATCAAAATCGAGTAATGAATAGTAAACTTGAACAGTTAATATTCACGACGTTGACAAAGTTTCAGCCTTCCAGGACAAATAGAACGTCCGCTACAGTACGAATATTTTGCTTCATTTAAACACTTAAGCCGCTTCCCGGCATCAATCTCACAAACTTATTAATTAATTAATTACCAGACCGCCAGTACGGAATCAATGCACGATCACAGTTGACAAAGATCAGTTGACCCTCCGACAATTCCGGCGCACCTCCCCCCGGCCGCCCTCCTTCACGTCCATGAGTCCCATCTTGGTGACCGCCGTCTGGAAGTCGAGGAAGAACATGGCCATGTTCATGGCGTAGCCGTTGACGACGTACCGCGTCCGCGTGTCGGCGAACAGCGCCTGGTCGGAGGAGAGCACGCCCATCCCCCGCTGCAGCGCGCCGTAGTAAGCGTTGTCGAAGGTGCTCCACGTCCGGTCGAACGGCACCTGCGCGTCGTCCCCGCCGGAGGCGCACGTCCTCTGCAGCGCCCGCGTGAAGCCCGGGTCCAGCGACGGGTCGACGTCGTTCTCCGCGTCGAACTTGCTCAGCCGGTTCTTGAACGACACGCAGTGCGCCCCGCCCAGCGTGTGCCCGCCTGCAGCCGACGGAAAAGCTTCAAGTTAGTAATCCGAGAACGCAAATGGCGGCGCCGTGGAAGCTAGTGGTTCCCGAGTACCAGACAGAGCCACCATCTCCTGAGCAGTGAAGCCATTCTGCCAAAACATGTTGATTAGGGTAGAGCTGTTAAAGAACGGAGAAGGAAGGTTGATGGTGTCTTCAATTCTGGACCTTCTTCCATCCTTTCTCCCCTTTGGTATGTCATAGAAAGGTCCTCCGGCCTATCAACCAAAATAGTAACATTCAGAAATTAATCTCAGTGTCGAGCAAATCTAGTTCTAGATATTGTGAAGGAGTAACAGAAAAAGATTATAAGAAGGCATATTGTACCCAGAAAACTGCGTCCCTTGCAGCCATTGCAACAATGTCAGCGCAAGAGACGACTCCTGGACATTGCTGCTCAATCAGCTGCTTGGCTTGATCAATCACCTCATAGCCTCGCAGGCTTAGGTTTGCCGGAGAGTCCTTCTCTGCTGTGTTATCCTTTGTAGAATCAATGAGAACAGATCCATCACAACCCTACATGCATGTTGTCAAATCAAGCAACTCAAGCTGATCGATTCAGTGATTGATATCTAAATATCCAGGAAAATTTCAGCAAAACCTGAACAAAACAGTCATGGAAGTGCAGTCTGAGGAGCCCTGCAGCAAGAGTGCGATCCCTTCGCAGTGCTTGATTCACTGTATCCGTTATGATTGGCTCCAAGAAAGGGCAGCTCATCATGTAGTAATCCATGCTTAGGGCTTCTGCACGAAACTTAGCTCCTCTCATCAGCAGCTCAGTTAACAGGAACAACTTCACAATATAAGAAGCCACCATGGCGAGAGCTCAGAGCTTCAGAGAGAGAGAGAGGTACTGCAATTTCTGTAATTTGAGTGAGCTGTGTATATATATCTGAACTTTACATGATTGGAGTCAGAATCTAACATATTCCAACTGCAAACAGATGAAAGGCACAATGGATTAAGATATTGTTATCCTAACAGAGGTCAACAAAGGTTCCTGGAAGTGCCACATCCAATCAAGCAGCCATCATGGTGCCAACTCTGAGAGCAATTGCATGAAGGGTAGTGCTTTCTCTTTTTCTTCTTTTTGATGGCAAAAATGACCCAAACACATTGTGGTTTGTCACTTGAGATAGTGGCTACCAGCTGCTTGCATGAGTGACAAAGCTTGAGGCAACAAATTCTCTGGAATGGATTAGGATGTCTGATATAACAATGCCTTAGGAAGGACGAGCTTTATGTGAGAGGATGGAGAGAAGGACCTAAGTCAACACAAGGAGTGGGGGCAAGTGTTGCAGCTGGCTCCCATCTTCAGAGTGCCACTTGCTCTCTCAGAAGTTGGGTCACTGTTCTTAGGGAAAAGTTGGGCATAGGCACCATCATCACCTCATGCACTAAATTAGGGAAAAAAAATTCTGCAGAGCTCCTCCACAAAGGTTCTTTAGAAGGCTTCCCTTCTTTCTTCACCATTGGTTCTTCTGTAGTCTTTATATCTAATGGTGGCTTCGTCACATGGAAGCTGTTTAGGCCCCTACATAGAAATTTTAGTCTGCAGAGAGGAGCATGCTAGTCTGAATTGATGGAGGATAAGGAGCAAATACACACTCATATAAAGACTTCTTACGAATATTTAGGTTGGCCACCTTTTCGCCTAGACCAATTATAGCAAGAGATTTTCCATAAAAATGATTGAAGTATTAGAGAGAGAAGTCTAGAGAATGAAAAGCTTAATGCACCAGAAAAAAAAATAAGATAGGCTAATTTGATAAGGCAATTAAAATAGACTAATTGTCAGCACTCAACTCAATCAGATGATCTGAACAAACAAGATGTCAGTGAGCACCAGTTCTGAACTCTTGTTCAATATGATACTATTCATGACATTCTTTTTTTTTTTTAACTTAAAAAATCCTCAGTGGGATTCTTGAGGGGCCTAAAAGTGACACAAACTTTACACTCTAGTTTTTGGTTTCACATTTGAGTGGAATATGTTAGGTAAGCATGACATTTCTCATTACATCACACCACAAGGAAAAGAGATTGAAGTTGAAGCAGCATGTGTCCTTGGTACTTTTACTTCTTCAAGCTCATCAAAGCTTTCTAAATGGTGGAGGAGTTCAAACTCTGTAGCCGCCAAACAGCCCCTTCTTTCTGATTTTTGAGGTGGATTGCCTTGTTGTCTGGCACCTGGACATGAATGCATTTTGCAGAGTTGCAGGTTGACTATGATTATTCCACATGAATTAAGAATGTGATGAATTAAATCCAGTAGCATTTGGATGAGTAACTCCAGCTCCTCCAAAGATTTTGAAGGCCTTCAGGCAATGTGATTAGAACATTTTGAAGATTTCACATTGAGTGGTGGAGTACTGGGATTTTGAATCCTGTAGCAGTGTTAATTTTGATTGAATATTCTTATAATACAACTAAATCAAATTTGCAAAATGCACTGCCACTAGCTAAATATACTTAATGTGTTCTTTAACCAGGAAAACAGAAAGAAACTTGAAGCAGCGTCACCTAATCACAATTGAGAAGAGGACTCAAGGACCATAACTTGAAATAGTAGCTTGAATTGTTCTACAGAAAACTCTCCATGCAGATCTCTATTATCAGCGTACTTTTCTAGCAACATTAAACTCAGAGCATACTGGAGTTCTTGAAACATGGTTGACCACAAATATCAGCTAAGAAGAGAGAAAATAATAGATACAAACCTCCACCTAGGTTTGCTTTTTATTTGCAGAGTATAAATATTAGGTAGATGTGCACATCACAGATCACTACTCAAATAGCAAGTTCCAGTTAGTCAATAAAGATAAAATGCAGAGATACTAGTGAAAGTTTACATAAACCAGCCACACTCATTTTCTTTTGAAATCAGCCACACTTAGATTAAGTTCTTTGCAGCAGAACTTTCTTTCATTTCATATCCAAGTTGCAGAGCAGTCTGATCCTGATGATGAGAGTAGTGAGATGATCCCTCCAGCATATTGACATGGTAGTAGTTCCTTGAATCATAAGATGGGAGCGTGTCAAATTCAACCCCAGTGGTCACTATGACTTCTTGTGCTCTCTCATTCTCTGCCACCTGAGAACTCCAGAGAGAAGAAGATATAAGATAGAGGAGTACTATGCTTAAGGTGCTCTATGTTTTCTTACCTTAGCTCTTAGGTAAATGTTGTCATTTTGAAGCTCTACTTCCTGTAACTCAATGGGGAAAGAAAAACCAGCTGATTACAAAAAAAAATAAACCTTTATTTGGTCAGTCAAAAGACATAAGTTTTATGAGCTTTACCCTTTTCTGCATGTACTCAATTTCTGCAAACAGCAGCTCATGCTGACAAGAAAGGAAATGAAGTCGTCAAAATGCTCGAGTGTTTACACGAATCGTAGTAAATACATTACCTTCTTTGATCTGATCCTTGTGATGCCTCTTTCAAGTCTGTTCTCCAGCTGCTTGAGCTCTTTTACACTCAGCGAGCTCAAGGAGTCACCCATCAAATGCCTAGATGCAAGTGATGCCAAGTTAATATTAGGTCTGAGCAAGATACAGTCTGAGTCAAGAATGCAATATCGATTCTTACTGATGTATCGATCCACACTAGTTTGTAAATATATTATATACTAATACACTTATATGGACCAAGATTACAAACACTAGTATGAGTAAAAAGATATCACTTGTTTGCATTCTGCAGAATCTGTATTTGGTGGCGAAGCTTTGAAGATTCTTGCTGGTAATATTGCTGCAATCACAGTCAAAGGAGGTGATTGAATTTCTAATAGAATCTAATACTGATGCAAATGTATAGTTATCTATTCTCAAGATGGTGGAATGTAAAGGAAGCTGGAAGAACTCATTACCTGTGAATTGGTGTCTATAGTGCAGCTTGAGTTGGAAGTGTTGGCACATGCTTTCTTGTACCTCTCAATCGTTGACTTAATGCTGAGTGGTTCCAGAATTCAAAAGTTAGAATCTGCTGACTAATGAAGCTACTGAGTAATCATTTCAAGAATTAGTAAGCAAAATACATTATACATAATTAAATTCATGAGACATCTTAATATGTATGTATATATATATTAAAAATATGCATTTTACATGTGCAAAGGCTCATTATCCCCTAATTTATTTTAACAAAATATAATTTTTATCCTTTTCTTTTATTGCTTTCCTATCTCTTTTCTATCCTTCGTTACTTTTTTTGATCAACCTTGATCCTTGTTGATAAGGGAATATTTTTTAATCCATTCACATAGTTTATTTGGATTAATTTGGAACAAAATTTTTCCATGGAGCATGCACTTGTTCTATGCATATTCCAATACGCTGTAGCTATCAAATTGATACAAATGAATGCATATGAGATTTTATACGATGTGCCCAATTCGATATCTACACGAATGCACTATAAGAGCATATGAGAACTTATATGATCATACACCTCTAGGTACTATTATTTTTTTATTATTTAATATAACTATATATAATTTAAGTAAATATATCTGTATATTACTTGTTTAACCTATATCCATTATATTATTTATCTTAATTAATCAAAATGTACATCGATTACTTTCTAAGTAATTCGCTTCAAATTATAAGTAATTTTGCAATGAATATAAACTAATAATTAAATGTGTTGATCGGCTTTTACTCTTTATTTTTTTATCTATTTATCCATTAATCTATTTATTTAGTCTTAAATAATCAAGAAGAAACTAATGTTCATATGTAAACATCTCTACATAATGTATGACATGGATTAATTTGTTAAGCACATCTTATTTTATACCTCTATTATAAGATAAAGCCACTACAAATCTATGAGGTCACATGTACAGCTCTCTATACATACAGCCTTATACTATCATGTTGTCGTTCTTATGAAAATAAATAAATGAATTTTATTTATTGCATAGATATATTAGTGTGTATAGTTTTTTTTTTTGAAAATTTAAAATGTGGATAAATAAGTCACATATTCATGTGGTTCGAACTATATTTAGCATTTAACATTTTTTTTAAAAAAAATTGATGAGTTCATATATGAATTGGGCATGATTCCAAGATTGCTGAAAAATAAATTGCTCATTCTGTAGGACAATCAGGCCAGGAAATGTTTCCTGCTTGATGCAAGTTCTTCTGTAAAGGAATAATATATGGCTTGATTAATTAGACTCCATCTTCACAGTGGAAATTGACAAGATTCAGCGATGATTGACAGAAACTTTTACTCATGATGAATGCATGTTAATTGGGAAAACAGATGGAAAGAAAGCCTTGGAAAAGCTCGACGAAGCTGGTGTCAGATGAAAAGACCAGATCCTTACTGAAGGGGCACAACAATCCCTAGCAATGAAACAAGCATTTCTAAAGTTTTTATGATCATCATGCGCAAACATTCCTTTACTAGCAAATTACTGACTTTGAACTGGAAAGAATCAATGTTTCAAAGAGGACATCATGTATGTTTAGCACAAGAACAGAAAGCAGGCAGGCAAGGGCAGCAGTTTCCATTTTGTTGTTACTAGATACGCGGAAGAGGCACTTCAACTCGACTAAGATGATAAGATCTAGCCGATGGTGAGTACTCTGCATGTATCTGTAGCCGCACTGCGTCTCAGAAAATCAAGATCTAACGTAGATTGCATGGGAGATTTTTGTCGGGCACAATGGAGGAGAGGTGGAGCTTCTCAAAGTAGAAATCGAATAAAAAGCTCTCCAGCAAACGCAAGCTCAAAATTGCACACGGACAAAAAGAAGGCGAAGAAGAAGGCAAGAAGATCGAAACCCTAAAGAGATTATCTGCTTATTTATTAAGAACAAATGATCTGCAAAACTAGGTAGCTGGAAGATTGACAGATTAACCTGTTGTTGGAGTACTCATAGAGACGGCCGCGGCTGGAGAAGACAACAAGGGCCACCTCGGCATCACAGAGCACGGACAGTTCATAGGCTTTCTTGAGCAATCCGTTCCTCCGCTTGCAGAAGGTCACCTGGCGGCTGGTGTTGTTCTCAATTCTCTTGATCTCGATCTTTCCTCTCCCCATGCTTCCCTTCACCTCTCTCTCCTAATTGCATAAACCAAGAAAACAGTTAACCTAGGGCTTAATTACATACAATATGATCTTTCTTCTCTAGCTGATATATAGTTCTATACATTTGGATTCAGCTCTAAATCTATATATTATGTATAGAAACCAACAAAAAAAAGGAAAAAAGAAGTAAACTAGAAGCCCTAACTAGCAAAAATGGATACTCCATCACGGAGAAAGGGTACTGAAGTGCCCAGCCTTTATACAGAAATTGCAAATATATATAACTGTAATCTGAGTTTCTCTCTCTTTTGCTTTATTGATCAGAACACGAAATCAGAAGCTCGCACCAAAGATTGATAGGTGTGTAGCAAGTGCAGAAGAATTCTCGAGAAACCATGAGAAGTTTCCCTCCCCCACGCAAGTGAAAACATGGAAGATCAAGTAGCAAAAGAAACTAGTAACTTAACCATTCCTCTTGTAGAAGTTGCAGTTAGATACGAACTAATTAAATTAACCTGGAAACGGAGTCTGAAATCCAAGAAAAGAGGAAGCCAAGAGGAAGAAGAGAACAATATCTAGGGCAACCTAGCCAAGTTCAGATCTACTTGAAACTAAAATCAAAGGAGATGAAATAGGCTTCCTTTTTTCTCTCCATCAAGTCATTACAGCATAGAGAAGGGAAAGAAAGAAGAAGAGGAAACGAGAAGTGTTACCAGGAGCTGAGGAGTAGATGGAGCTACAAGGGAGGAGAGGGAGAGAAGTCGAAGTTGAAGCAGCTGCAGGTGGAAGGAGGAGGAGAGCAGGAAATAGGGACTGCATGGGGTTGGCATCGGATCTTGTGGCTTTCCTCTTAAAGAAGCGGGCTCCTCCACCGGTAACTTAGCCCCGCGGAATCTTGTCATTTCAATCGTGTGGCAGCAGTTCCTTATACTCTACCGGTGCGACACAATTCTGGCTTGTGCATACCTACCCTCTATAAAAGTTCATAACAAATCTGTTGCTCTTTTTAATGCAATCTCATGTACATCAAAATTTTTTATAATTCTATATTCAATTTTCTATACTTTTGTATTACTTGTCGCATAATTATATTTATACATATGTTCTTACACCAACGAGACATATTTTCTTAAAAGAAAATAAATTTATTAACCTTATGTATTATTCTATAATTTTCAATTACTTTTTTGTGAGGCTAAAATATTATGTTATAATCTCTTCTACTTAAAATTGGATGTCTCATTCTCCAAGTATTATTCGTAGAATGTGAGATTAGTCTTCTACTGTTTTCACCGTAAATGATATTCTTTTCCTATTATTCACCATTATTCCTAAGATTAATTTTACTCAAAATAATTTACTATGATTAATTTAATAAGAAAATTAATTTATTGACTTGATATGTAAAATGTATTTTTTTATCGTCTAACTATGTATAAGTTTTGACATTACAATTCAACCCTCATAGTTTATATATCTTAAAACTATTAAATAATTTGTTTTATCATAGTTCTATATTGTGCTTTTCCTTTGTTTAAACATATATTAGACCTAAATATTTTATTTATTTTAAATTTGCTTAGAAAATAGCACTCCTATGATTTGAAGAAAAAAAATAAAATTTGAGTTACAATTATTAAATTTATAACAAATTAATGGATTTGTATTCATTTATTTTTTTTCATAAAATCTCAAATAGTTTAAATAAAATCACTTAAGGACCTTATTTATGATATGAAATTACTCAAATAACCAATGTATATCATAGTAATTATATATACATCATATTTGCAATATATATTATACTATATTATTTTAAACTAAAGATACACACTAAACTTATTATTTAAAATATATAATATTTATTTTAGTATATATTAAATTTATTTTTTTATATATTTATATATCTATGTTTAAGAGAGTTTGGTTTACCCATTTATAAACTAGTCATGTTTTAGATCTCGTCATATTGACCCAATTAATATAAGCAATTAATTTACGCATGTCAATAAGCTAAAATTAATTCCAAAAATGACAACATTTTCTACATATTATTTATTATTTATTCACCCTTATATTTCATTCATATTTCATTGTGATCTTGATCTTCTTAATTTGTAATTTTCGAAAGGATTTTTGTAGTTCTCACATGATGAAATGATATTAACAAATGGTAGAATAAGTTAAAAAAGCAAGAAAAAAAAAATGAAAGTTAGATAAAATGATAAAATTAAGTTCCTTGTTCATATAATGTTTTAGTTTATGGAAATTAAAAAGTGTCTTGAAGTTAAGAAGGCTAGGGTGTCCATTTTTTTTTATTAATCCTCAAAAACCGAATTAAACTAAACTAAAATTTTTAATTTGGTTTTGTTTATATCAAAATCGGTTCAATTTAATTTAGCCTATTTTTGTTAGTTTAACACCAAAATTTCTAGTAAATCAAATAGATTAAAATCTTTTTTATTTCATATAAATAATTAATTATAATATTTTAATAAGTAATAAAATAAAATTACAAAATACATGAAATAATATTTTTAAATAGATTTAGTTTAATCTGAATTCAACCAAACTAGATTCAGATTTTGAAATTTTTTGTTTGGTTTTTGTTCTTTAAAAAAATAATTTATATTAAACCGATTTAATTTGGTTTGATTTGGGTTGAACGGAGGGAGAGACCTAACAATCCCTTCCCTTCATCAACATATAATCCAAATTAATGTCTTATATATTAATTTGATTACATAAATATGATTCAATATAGAGGTTGGAATGACGCACTCTTACATTTATGAATCCACCTACAACATCAACCATTAAATATACACCAACTATAAACCTACAACATTATTTATACTTTAACCCCTGTAGTTAAGAAAATTAAAATAATATTAATAATTTAATAAATAAGTTTAACTGAATCCAACACCAAGGTTATAGTTAATTAGGGTAATGAACCAAATTATTATTTTAGAACAAAATAAAAAAATCAGAAGGGCCTATACTAAAATTTCCAAAACACAAGGGTTGAAATGGACCTGGAATGCGTAGTTGCGCTGTCGCCGTCAAGATGGGACCAAGTTGCTGTTCGGTTGGACCACATTTCCATAATGCCGGAGGTGGCGAGTGGGCAAATAGATCTCTTTCGGATCTAAAAATTAGCCCACATGACACGACCTTGCCAAATTTGGCCCGAGTTGCTATTTCGGGTGATGATCTATCGCCGAATAATTTGCGGCCCAAATAGGTCACGAAGGGGGGGACCAATGTAGCTTTTACGGCTTTGTCTAGAGTCTACTTCGTGTGGGGGCCGCACCGATGGCTACACTCAACTATAAGCATATATATATATATTACTGCTTTATAAAGAAGGCAAAAATTAACTCGACTTATTAGACCTAACATAAAGTTAGATAGATTCAAATAGGATGTAATTATGTTGAGTGGGTGGATCCATAATCTATAATACGTGAGAAAGAATATATATGTTTTTAATGAGAGCAACGATAAGCTCGCATCGGTCCTTTACGTACCAGAAACTAGGAATGTACAGGGTTCGATTAATTTTTTAATTAAATTATACAGTAATTTTTTATTCCGAATTGAACCGAACGGTTCAAAAAATTTGAAAACGGTTCCAGAACCATTGACCCGGTTAACCGGTCAACGGAATCGATTTTTCGATTCGGTTAACCGAAAATCGACGGTTAATCATATTATTTATTTTTTAAAAAATATTTAAAATTATATAATAATTTAAGATAAAAAAATATAAATATTCTTGGTTAACCGTTAGTTTACGGCGATTAATCGTTGATTTTCGGCAATTAAGCGTTGGTTTTCGGCGGTTAACCGGTTCGATTTTTATATAAAATATTTATTTATATATATAAATAAATATTATATATATAAATATTATATATACTGTTCAGTTCGGTTAACCACGGTTCAGCGAAGTCCCGAATCGTGAACCGTTATATCTAGAAAAAAATCGACCGATTAAAGAATCGTCAGTTTAGTTAACCACTTGATCGGTTTGATTCAACCGATTAATTGCGATTCAACTATTCAGCCGATTTTTTTTTGCACACCCCACTAGAAGCTCACCCTTTCCACTCATCTCTTTCGCTGCTTCTGTAATTTGTTCGGCTTACGAGATGCATTGTAGCTTTCATAGCTTCATCGAAGCTTGCAGTGAGTTGTCGCCACTGTCTCCTCCATTATCCTGAACCCTCGTGCATACAGTAGAGTTAAATGAAAATTAGATATTCAACTCCTTGTGATCCCTAACCCTCGTGGATACAGTGGAGTCAAACATCTAAAAGATGTATGCATCTCATACTAATTGACTCAGTGTCTGTCCATTAGAAGAAGACGAGCACTCGTCGATGGTGTCAAATTTTGTTAGCTATTGCACTATTAAAAGGATTTGATAGTTATCAAAACTAGGCCATACACTGACCATCTTTTTTTTCTGAATAGACAAGTCTGTTGCTTCGTTTCTGGACAGTAAACAATTGCCCTAAATTTTCGCTCGTCTCTCAGGCACTAAGGAAAGAAGAAAAGAAAAATATACTCCTGCAATATGTGCAGCAGAACTCCCTACTTTTAGCTTGTAAGCTCATCGCCCCTCCTAGAGCTGTTTGGTTAGCGAGGCTTAAGCAGTGTGCCATGGCTGGTTTGGTTCTGCAACTTCTGAACTGACGGTAATATTGCTTACTGTCTTCGTTGTTGATATGAGAGTCCGTAATATTGGAGGTGTTACGGTAAAAAGCTGGATAATATCAAAACAATAAAATCAATAAATTTAAATATATATATGCATAATTTAATAAAAAAGGAGCCAAGTTTGTCGTCAAGTAAAAATTTGACCCTCGACACAAGTTAAATCCGGTCATCTATCCAAGATACAATGCAATCTCTGCCCGGGAAAAATGTCCTAGGCACGGGCCCGTGACTAGTTCTTACACATTGTTACTAATCCACCGTTCATAAAATTCAAAAAGTGTGTATCTCAAAAAAGGAAACGGAAGTAAACGAAAGCGTTATGCTCAATATTCACGAAGCCAAAAAAAATTATTATCGAACTGGTTCAAACATAACATAGTAGAAATTTATTGTAATATGGTAGAAAATTTTTATAACATGGTAGAAATTTATTATAACATAGTAGAAAAATCCTATAACAGGGAATTAAAAATTAAAAAATATATATAAATTAAGTACTATTGTATCCAAGTCAATGTTTATTCATTATCCCTAGGTTTGGATCAAGTTGGGTCAAGTTTGGGTCAAGTTGGGTCAAATTTGGATCAAGTTGGGTCAAGTTGGGTCAAGTTTGAGTCAAGCTCGACGAAATGGGTAGAAGTTCGACGATATATATAGTAAGTTCGACAATAATTATTGTCGAACTTGTACATCTATTGTTGAACTGGTTTAAACATAACCAAGTTCGACGATATATATAGCAAGTTCTACAATAATTATTGTCGAACTTGTACATCTATTGTTGAACTGGTTCAAACATAACCAAGTTCGACGATATATATACAAAGTTCGACTTTGCCGAACTTGCTATATATATCGTCGAACTTCTACCCATTTCGTCGAACTTGACTCAAACTTGACCCAACTTGACCCAAACCTAGGGATAATGAATGGACATTGACTTGGATACAATAGTACTTAATTTATATATATATTTTAACTTTTAATTCTCTGTTATAGGATTTTTTTACTATGTTATAACAAATTTCTATCATGCTATAGAAATTTTCTATCATATTACAATAAATTTCTATTATGTTATAGAATTTTTTACCATGTTATGTTTGAACCAGTTCCACCATAATTATTTTTGGGCTTAGTAAACATTAAGCATAACGCTTCCATTTATTTCGGTTTCTTTTTTGAGATATGCACTTTTTAAACTTAATAAATGGTGGATTGGTAGCCGTGCCTAAGAACTAGGCACAGAATCCGTGACTAGGACATTTTTCCCTCTGCCTGATATACGATGGGAAATTCTATATTCAGCCTCTTCCACTTTGAGCATAAAAGAAGAGATGGTGTATAGGAGGAGAAAGGGAAGTCTTATTTTATTTTCTCATTTAATATAATTTATTTATTATGCAAAATGGGAATAAAGATACCCATATTCATAGGGTGAAGACATTCCTTCTTTACCTTTTTATAATTTAAATTAAATTAATAAATAATACTCAAAAAGACATATCTCTTTAAAAAGAGGTATCTCTTAAAAAAACAAAGAGAATAAAATCTAATTATATAAAATTAAAAGTTATAAATTGTGACCATTTTAATAATTATAAATTAAACGATAAATAAACGATAACAAGATGAAGGTTATATTTGCTAAAGTTGTACAGATGCGCTATTACTATTGCTAAGAAAAAAAAAGTGTCTGCTACATTATTATTTATTAATGTTAGTATTATTTTGAGTTATAATAAAAATTTAAGTTTTTTATTTTAAAATATTTAATTAAATTTAATTATTAATTAATATATATTAACAAATATATACATTTTAATACATATATATTTTATATTTATATATAATAATTAATTATGAGTATACATATTTAAATTGACATAAATGATGATAAAATTATTTTTATAATAATTAATTGTCTTAAAATTTTAAATATAATTATTAATTATGATATTAATATCATAAATAATAAATTTATTTAAAAAATTAGGCGAGTTTGAGCAATGTTTGGCCCAAACCATACATTAGTTATGCTACTAAACAAAAGCATAGTGCCAACTGTTGATGCCCGAAGTAGGCATAGTCAATTTATGTTGCCGGTGCATGGTGGATTCAATCCCACACCCTACAATATTTATAACTATATATAATATATGTTTAATATATTAGATTAAATTTAATATATATAATAATATAATAAATAATAATAGTAATTAATTATTTTTAAAATAATATTACAAATTATTAATCTTATAAAAACTAATTATATTATAAATAATATTAAAGAATTATTAAAAAAATAAAATTTTAAACAATAACACACGATGAAAAGAGAATCCGAAACCAATTCTTTAGATAGAGGATTCATGCAAGAACTATAGATCAAGTGACGTGTTAGAGGAGCTGCCCTTGGTGCGAGCTTGGTGATAGTAACTCACGAAGGGGTAAGTGTATAAATATCTACCCTTTGAAAGTATCTACATAGCAACCTTCTTGAGATCATGCGAGGTGCTAATCTCAAGAGAAGAGATCAAGCTTCTCACCTTAAAGATTACAACTACAAGGAGAGGAGGTGACAGCTACATGAGGAGGAGCACCTAGGGCTTGTTGGTGCATGCCTATGAGCATTAAAATTATTATATAATAAGCAGTGAGTTAAATTAATTTGGTTAAGGTGCCTCTTTCCAGCATGAACCAACTTCCTAAGTAGGGTTGGCACCTTAGACTAGGCACTTAAGGCTATGTTCAGTTGGATAAAATCCACCGTGGAAAGAAAAAAAAATGCAATGAATCTAACCTAAAAGCCGTCTAGATTTATTGTATTTTCCTTTCTTTCCACGGTGGATTCCATCCAACCGAACATAGCCTAAGGGTGTGTTCTGTAGAACAAAATCCACCATGGAAAGAAATGAAAGAGCAATGAATCTAGATAAAAAGCCATCTAGATTCTACAGAACATACCCTAAGTGCTTGGGTGCCTTTGCTCTTGCCCTCATTGGGGCTAAGGCCCAATGCAATGATTTAGATGCCTTTCGATTAGACGTTTAGGCTCGATTTTGATGTAAATAAGGTGATATGAACTTTAGTTCAATCAATCTTGATCTTGTAATAAGGCAAAGTCATCCAAATCTTATATGGACTTGAATTAATATATAATTTAATTTAAGACTTTCTAATCAAATTGTGATCTCAAATATTTATATATGTGACCTTATAGGTTCTATAATGATCATTGGAGAAATTATCATAAGCAATAAAGGATATCTAGCAACACATCACTACTACCCAAGTTATATAAAACTATATCGTTAGTCGATATACCTTATCTAGTAACAAAGACTTTAGGCAATATAATTTTTTTGTCATTTAATATCTAGAGTGGATAAGTATATCACACTTACTATTCTAATCGCATAGGTATTCCTCAATCAGAAGAATACAATCCTTTAGATATGAGTATACAATCTCCTTTGGATATCAAATTTTCTTAAGGAAATTCGTAAATTCTGTATTAGTTGCTTGTACTGCACATGTAAACTTATTTGATAACATTATAAAAAATTAATTAGTTTTATATTTAAAAATATTAAAATATTAAAATATTATATTATATTAATATATAATTTTAAAAAATTAATATTTTGTATAACTTAATTATAATTTTTAAAATTTAAAGTAATACTAATAACAGTAACATCACAATAACCCAACCCAACACACTTAAAAAAAGAATTGCTATAGACACAACACAGTTACAATAGCTATGTGCTAAATGCTGCCAAAAGTGTCCTAGATTATTAAGTTATATTTATGAGTACTTATTGGCATCAACTACATAAGATGCCTTTCTTCCTAGGCTGCATCTATGTTTAATTAATTGGTTCTGTATTCTGGAGGCACACTTCCTTCCCTTTTCCACCTTTCCTCATCTCCTATTTGACTCATTTATAACTCAACCAATTACAATTGTCAACTCATATCTCTCTCCCTTGACCTACATTAACTGCAAGAAACTAACAACCTCCATCTGCATTAAAAGTAGCAGGAACTCCTCGCCATGCACTGCTCGTCATGCATCCTCTGCCTGAATCAGATCAATAGTGATTTCTTCAATTCCTTCCGCATTCTTGCTTAACTCTAATCAATCTTTAAGCACGTATTGATGTAATGCTACTACTTCACAACACTTTCTGAAACCTAATTAAGTCTCTGCTAATCTTTGGACGATAAAATAGACACCAAATTTTTCTGCATTTCACATACTATTAATTCGAAGTTATCACCTTGGGAGGTCAACTCCAGCATTAAATTTTACTCTTCTAGTTAGGTAACAGTTGCAGAGCATTAACTAATCTCTAGCACCAACGCCTCAATCTAGGATCCGTAATACTATATTAGCCCCTTCATGACTCCATTGTTTTGACTCAGCCTCCTCCTCCTCATGGCACGCTTCAGCTTCCTTATGCTTCCTTTGCTGTGTCTCTCTACAGTTCTGGCTACGTTCTCCGTGCTCGCTGCAGCGGATCTAGTAGCGCCGGAGCCAGCTGCTCCAGGCGGCAGTAATGGCGGCCGGGAGGAGTTGGTGCCGGCGATGTTTGTCTTCGGGGACTCGCTCATCGACAGCGGCAACAACAATGATCTGACATCACTCGCAAAGGCGAACTACTACCCTTACGGTATTGACTTCGAGGGCGGAGCAACAGGGAGGTTCTCCAATGGCTACACCATCGTGGACGAGATAGGTAATTCCTAGTTAGTTGCAAAGTCAATATCAATTGTACGAGGTTAATTGGCTCTGCTTGACCACTCCATGCATGCGTGCGTGCAGCTGAGCTCCTCGGTCTCCCTCTCATTCCGCCATACTCCGGTGCATCCGGCGCCGAGTCTCTCCACGGCGTCAACTACGCCTCGGCCGCCGCAGGGATCCTCGACGTCACCGGCCAGAACTTCGTCGGCAGGATACCCTTCAACCAGCAGATCAAGAACTTCGAGTCGACCCTCGACCTAATCACCGACGACTTAGGCGCCGACGCGGTCGCCGACGCTATCGCCCACTGCATCTTCTTCGTCGGCATGGGCAGCAACGACTACCTGAACAACTATCTCATGCCAAATTACGACACCAGGAGCCGGTACAACGGCCAGCAGTTCGCCAGTCTCCTCGTCCAGCAGTACACTCGTCAGCTCACCGTGAGTTCGCTGAAATCGTGCCTACTTAAAAATGAGCTCCAGTACTGATCGAAATAAATCTTGCAGAGTCTGTACAACCTCGGAGCTCGGAAGTTCATCATCGCAGGGGTCGGATCCATGGGGTGCATTCCCAACATGCTCGCACGGAACCCTTTTGGCCGTTGCTCGCCGGAAGTCGATGAGCTCATACTCCCCTTCAACTCCAAGGTCAAGGCCATGGTCAACGCCCTCAATGTCAACCTACCCCGTGCGAAGTTAGTGTACGTTGACATATACCGCATGATCAAGAGCATCCTCAGCAACCCAAGACAGTACGGTGAGTGCTTCTTTCCTTCTTTTTGCATCACCGACACGCTTATGCGAATCTACTTGCTCGATTCTGTGCTTATCTTTTCTTGGCAGGGTTTAGTGTGATCGACCGAGGATGCTGCGGCGTGGGGAGGAACAGTGGGCAGATCACGTGCCTTCCATTGGAGACTCCTTGCGAAGAGAGGGACAAGTATGTGTTCTGGGATGCCTTTCATCCGACGGCGGCAGTCAACGTTTTGCTGGCGAAGCAGGCATTTAATGGAAGCAGCAGCGTTGTCTTTCCCCTGAACATACGACAGCTCGCAAAACTGTAGAATTTTGGGCTAGATTTAGCTGAGCTTTTCAAACAATATCGAGTTAGATTTTGTATTTGCACCCGGGATTTTAATTAGATTTTGGTGAACATGATCCAGTACTGCAGATGGTACTAATGTTTAAAATTAAATAAGACGAATTGAAATTTAAAACAAGACAAAAATATATATGTAGTATAAGTTTTGATTCCAACTCATCATTTCTTGCCCGGAAATACACCATAAATTGACCAAGTCAAACTCAGCGATGTCAACCAAAAAAAAAACTCAGCGATGTCAAAGGAATTACTCCTACCCATTATTTCAGACCTCTTTTTCTACCTTGCTGGTTGTTTCAGGATAAATGGCTCCAAACTGGGTTTGGCTTGGTTCTAAGTTTCTTTATTGTTGACGTACGGATTGTCGATGACGGGCGACGTATTTATTGGAACAGAGTGAATGTTTGGAGCGAATCGATTTGGAGACCAGGACGCGAGTCCCGCCCTAATCCGACACCAACCAACCGAGTCTTGCGACCTCGACGAGGGAGGCGGAGATGGCGAGGCGAGGCGGATCGGAGGAGTACGATTACCTGTTCAAGGTGGTGTTGATCGGCGACTCCGGCGTCGGCAAATCCAACCTCCTCTCGCGCTTCACCCGCAACGACTTCTCCCTCGATTCCAAGTCCACCATCGGTGTCGAATTCGCCACCCGCACTCTCCAGGTCCGCTCTCCCCCCTCCAGTTTCTTTTTCGACATGGGGCGATTCCCTCTTTGATCTCTTGGCTTCTGCTATTCTTTCGCTAGACTTCTATTCGGATTTTATTTCTAGGTTATATATGTTTCTTCGATTGTATCTGAGCTTTTAAAATCAATTAAGGCTGAGTATTTCATTCTTTCCATGATTTCATTTATTCTAGAATAAATAATCCGTTTCTATAAGAAATTCCAGTCACATTGATTCAATATTAAGTTTTCAATCTCTGGATTTGGTCACCAGCAACATGGCAGAGATTGACGCCTGATGTATGAGTGCTTCTCCTTATTTCCTCGGCGGTAATTCCTATATATTTGCTTGAGTTCTTCCGTTAGAATGCTGCCAAACTTGGAATAAGTAAATGCCCTAGCTTTCTTGTAAACCAACAGGTTACATAATGGGAGGTGCATTAATGAACTTGAATTTTTAAGCGCGACCTGTTTGCCGCTCAATGAGTTTTCCAGTAACAAAAAAAAATAAAAAAGTAGTTTTTCCAAGGCACATGGCAGTTGCCCTAGTTCCTTATTTATAGGTTCCTTTCAGCTTAAAGGAGGTAATGTCAACCTCCACCGATTTGTAGTTGACATCATGCACACACCAAAATAATAATTATAATATAACTCCCTTCTTGTTAATTATATCTTGTTCCTATGTATGAATACGACTTAGAGGAAAAAGTGGAAAAAGTTTTCTACATGATACCCAGCTATGAAGCTTGTTTGGGCGAAAGTTCATCGTTAGTATTGGAATGAATCAAATTGGGTGAAACGGATGGAAGAGAAAGGAAAGAATACAACTATTTTGTATGTTGTTTACTTTGAGAATAGAAATTTCGGATGATAAGTGAAACCTATCTTTATTCTAATAGGTTTTATGGTGAAGATACAGATTTGTCTCCATCTCCCTTTCATTGTCACCAGAACCAAGATAAGGGCATATAAGCAATTACACTACTAAATGTATCAAATGCTGCATTCTTACTCCTTTTCCATCCTGTTTTGGGTGGAACAAATATGGTGAAAATGAGGCTAGTGTTTGAGCAAAAATCATATAGAGGTATCTCAATAAATGTCCTATGGAGGCCTAAGGTGGGGTGTACGAGTGTATGAGTTTGAACTCTAGCTGTTTGCTCAAAACAGAAGAGACAGCGAGGTAGGATTTCAGTCCTAGTTTTTCCTCCCCGCGTATCTTTCCATTTCTTGCCTCCAACCATATAGGCAAGAAACTAATTGCTTCCATCCACCCTTCCTACCTTCTTTCTTCTCTGCTAGTAAACATTGCCTTAAATTTCTTCTAAGAAAAATGCTTTTAACTTACGATGAAGTAGATCACATTTTAGCTATGTTTCTACCAGATTGTTCAAGTGAAGAAATTATTTTTTGGTATTATAGGTTATAACAACTGGCATTCATTAGATAGAATTCAGTGTGATTTTGCATGACTTCCATTTGAGACTTCTTTGGTAGTTTCTGCAATTTTATTTATTTTTTCGGTAAGGACCTGTATCCTTGATATATTTTGTATTTTGGTAATACAAGTCATTAGAATTAGAGAGAGATTTTGCTATATTGTATGATTTCAATTCTTGTTTTTTTTTTTCAGAATGGATCTTATCCATGCATCTGCTGATTTAGATTCATGAAGCTCATAATTATATTGGTAAAGCAATGAATTATTGGTAGAATTGACTTGATTTGATTGTGGAAGTTGTAATTGGCTACTTACCACTTTTGGTGTCTTTCTTCTTTAATCTATCTTTTGCTTCTAGATCATATACCCCATGTAAGTCGTAGTTGATGGTTAATCAAATTCTTATTCCTATTCTCCTATTCCTCAAACTTGGAGAGTCTAGATGTAGTGCACTAACATGGATCTAAGCATAATAAAGTCAATTCTAGGAGTTTCAGAAGTTTCTTATGCTTAAGCATCAGGCATGGTATGTTTTTTTTTTTCGTCTTAACGCCAATATTCCAATGGTTAAGCAATGGAATATCTTGTCAAATTTTTTGTTTGGAAACTTAGTATATGCTTCATACAACTTTTTCCACGGTATCTTTTTCATATGAATCAAATGTCTGAGTTCGATATGGAGTGAGTTGTTATATTCTCAAAATGTGAATAAAATGTGACGTGTGTTTAGTACTAAGATATATCTAACTATAATATAAGGGACCCAAGGAAATATTGCTAATTTAAATCTGAATATTTATGTGATTTCCTTGGGTCCCTTCCAAACAATTCTTTTTCTGAGCATCACTGTATCATAAGACAATCAACAATGTAGAGTACCCAAGGAAATCACCTAAATATTCAGATTTAATTAGCAATATTAACAAAAAGGTAGGGAGTTGTTAACGTGGGACAATTTAACCAAAAAGTATTAGCATGGTGCAGTAGTCATTTTTCAATTGTTTGTTTAGGTGAATAAGTTAGAGCAGAAAGACCTAAAACTTTACTAGGAGATCTTTTGCATTAAGCACGGTGTTCTTGTTGTTATAGCTTGTGCACTTCTTGCAGTTGTGTGCTATAATTCATTGTATTTGGGATATTAGAAGGGTTGAAGGAACATAGGTTGATAATATAATAAAAGGTGATGGTATTGCAATTTGATTGATCTTGAACACCTCTAGGATACTTAGCTGTGTTGTGTGAAATTTTCTGTTTATGCCTTTTGTCTTCCTTTTTTTTAAAAAAAACCAAATATTGTTGCATGCAAGTAACCTAGTTATCTTCTCATTGTTGTCTCCGTTATTTACACCTTTCTCAGGTAGAAGGCAAGACAGTCAAAGCACAGATATGGGACACAGCAGGCCAGGAACGATACCGAGCTATTACCAGCGCCTACTATCGAGGTGCCCTCGGGGCTATACTTGTCTATGATGTAACCAAAACCAAGTCCTTTGAGAACACCAGTCGTTGGCTCAAGGAGCTGCGTGATCATGCCGACTCCAACATCGTCGTTATGCTTATTGGCAACAAAACTGATCTCAAGCACCTTCGATCCGTCGCAACAGAGGATGCACAGAGCTTTGCAGAGAAGGAAGGCTTGTCCTTCCTGGAGACATCTGCCCTCGAGGCCATAAACGTGGAGAAGGCCTTTCAGGTTGTTCTTTCCGAGATTTACAGAGTCATCGGTAAGAAGTCTATCGCCGCTCCTGGAGAGGCCAGGCCTAGACCAGGTCCTGCCAGCAACATCAAAGAGGGGAACTTAATTGTGGTGTCTGAGACTAAGCCTGCTGTCAACACACAAACTCGATGCTGCTCAACATAGAGGTACATTGTATGTTACTTTGACATAACTGGGCAATGAAGTTGGATACACAAAATAGGAATCATGCGTTTTCAAATGTAACTATCTAATAAATTGCAAAGTTTTTGGTTCTTGCTAGCTGTACTTAAAAAGAAAACATGCCAATTCACAAATTATATATGCAACGAATGTCGATTTATATCTTGTGAACTTAAGCTCAATTCTTAGTTACCCCAGGTTTCTCCTCTTAGTTACACCAGGCAGCCGCCGGTTCCTCCAGCATGATCAAGTGATTCAATTCACACGCCACCGGTGCAGAATGCTGGAGGGATCTCTTTCAGCGGCAACCGAGGCTTCAAATATTTGTCCTTGTAATATGTATCGTCTTCGATCATTGAACTTTTGTTTTTTTAGAGAGAAAATAAAAAATGATTACATAATTTTTTTTCTAATTTGAATTGTTCTTTGATTCAAACTGAAATGTTGGAAAAATCAGCATTAGTTAAGGGTCGCCAAATGTAGAGAGCGAGCTTCCATGGATATTAAACATGTCAAAGTTCTGCGTCTTCATTAAAGAATTAGGAAGATAATAGACAACTACCAGACAATTTAGAAGTGGTTAGTCCGACATTAATTACAAATTCAGGATTTGGAGTGGGGATGAGACTGATCGGGTTCGCTTCAAAACTATATTTGATTTATTTGAGCTGTTCGGATTCAAATCCAGAATTTGTATTGTACACAGTACACACCCATTAAATTTCGACGCTTTATAATCAACGGACTTCTCAATCACTTGTGCTGTGCGTAGGAGCTGTTGAAAAAACAAAGGCTTTAGGCGTAGACAATAATTTTAAGAAGGTATTAATTTTATTTTTAAAAATTAAGATTAAGCTTTCGCCAAAGTATAATTAAGTCTTATGAAATTTTAGTCTCTTGTGATTTTTTTTATAAATAGAAAAAGAATAACAAATCCCTTCTTAATTGGTGTCACGTAATGATGATAGAGCTCTTCAAAGCTGCAACTTTTGATTCAATTAATTGCTATGCAGGAAGCACAAAATAATATCATAATATATATAAAAAAACATTTTCTTATTTAGATTTCTAAGTTCCAACGTTACATGTATTGATTATATATAACATGTAATAAATAATATATAATATATATAATGAATCCTAATTTTGATTAATCAACGAATTAAATATATCAGCTAATAACTTAATTTAATAATGCATATTTAAAATATTATTACAATGCAGCGTTATTTTCGTTTTCTTTCGCAACATAAGAAGGATCACTCTAATTCTTGTTCATATTTTTGAGCAATAAAAAGGCAATGCAACCTGCCATCAGGCCCATCACTATCCCAATCAAATTCAAGTCGAGCAATCTAATCCAGTCATAAGTTCTGCCTTGCCGGGTTAACACAGTTAACTGCTCGCGAACTAAGGCGGTCAGATTATCCAACTGGTACATGCTTTGCCTCTGACCTCGAGTGATGTGCAATAGCTGCCAATGATAAGAAGCATCAACACCATATTAGGAAAAAAAATAGTAGCGTACAAAATAAATGGAAAATTTAAGACAATTGGTTCAAGTCTATCCTAGTCTCTGGATTTTTGTAGTGTATAATTCTAGGATGAAAAGCGAAACAAGTGCTAACCTACAAATGAGATCATCTTGCAAACCGATGAAGACTTGCTAGACACATGATAAACTTGTGTTCTGATGTCTTCAAGGCAAAGCAATTCAAACTCAACCACAGTGATCTAAATGGCTTCATTAAGGCTATATATATACATGTAAATACAAATTTCTATCTGATTAATCACAAAGGGATTGGCTGGAAACTGAAAGTTATGACGCCAAGGCTGTAGGTATTGCTTGTGGCCAATTTATCACATGAACAGAATGGCGTACAAGTGGTTTGAAAAAAACGTCGAGAGTAGAGGTTTGGTAAATTTCACTAAAGCTCAGTATGAAACAAGATGAGTCACACTTCAATTTCTTTTCCATTTGGCCATTTTTATTGGAATAAAAGGAGGTTTGGTAATAAAGAGAAGATTTAATTGGTCAGTCCAAAACCATCGACTGCTTCTGGCACTGGTGCCTCTATCATGGGAGGGATAACAGGCAGGATGTAATCCTAGGGAATAGTAAGGGCGATGACCACACTGGTCCAGTTGAAGGCCATTCTTAGAAGGCATTAGTGAAGAACACCAGAGGGAGCTTAGGATGGTCCAGGTGAGATTGGACTTGGAGGTAGCCATCATGGCGCTGAATTTGTTATCTTAGATTCGTTCCAAATATAAAAGAAAATATCGCATTGAGCTATGTTAGGACGATATTGATGGAAAGTTGTATAATACTATATATCATATTCGTGGGTTGAATGGCCAGGAGTGCTGCTTCCTGGTTAGTGGGGGGTGATCCCCATATGTCAATAGCTTACACAGTTAAGACATGCAAAATTAGGGACCCATCATTATCATCCATTGATGCAAGCAAAGTGGCTTAAGCACGGTTGGACTCATGATCACATGCGCGCTTGCACCTGTATTGGACGGCCACAGGGTTTTGGCACGCTCATCAGCCAATGGCCCATAAAGGCATAAATGCAGGCTGATATGTCTTGCCTAAGATTTCTATCCTATAATTAGAAGTTGAATGGGCAGGGATGGTTTTGAGTAGGCAGGTGATAACCAGATATACATGGGTGGAAATGACTGGGTTGCAAATTTTTATGATACGGACCTCCGCCCGGGCTGTTATCAGGAACGGAGTGCTCCATAGAATGTGGTATTAAACTGCTCGAATCAAAATGCAGGTAGGATGCTGAATAACTAGGTGTTCAATGTTTAGTGCTGAACTACTAACATGCTGAAACGCGTTCTCTGTGCAAGTGTGGAATGTCAAAAGGAATGCTGAATAAACAGGTGGTCAGTGTGCGGATGGTTATAATGATATAGATTTGCTGGAATGATTGAAATGTTGAGGCCTTGAGGATAATATGAAATCAACAGAGCAGAATGATGTTATACAGAATTAGTATGCTGTTCTGCTAGATGATAATATCTCAAAATTCTGAATTGCTAAATGTGAGACTGCTGAATATCCAAAGCGTTCTGTTAATGCTTGGGGTTGACCTTTGATCTTTTGGAATGCAGGAATTCTTAACAAGTACTGCTGAAAACATTAGCTGGGCATGTATCCTGATCTGGATCTCTTTCTTAAGGCTTCTATGATCCTTGTAGATGGATGGTGATCTTTGGTTAATATAAACAGATCCTGATAAATGGGTTCTAATTGTAAACCATGATATCTTAGCTAAAATGTTATAGACAAATGGATAGGAGCAGGAAAGAGAAATGGCCGAATGATTGGATGCTATGCGCATGTGGTAGCTGGGTTGGAAACTGGGACTATGTACCATTCATTGCAATTGAATCATGTAGAGGTGTGAAAATTTTGAGAAGCGGGAATAAGTTCAGCCCAGTCCAATTTGTTCTGTTCCAATCTATTTTTCCAGCGCAGCAACAGAACAAATTGGACTTAACTCGATTCAGATATCAATTTCCACTCTGCCGTCGTAGCTCTACCGCTGCACATTTAATTGATTCTACTGCCATAATAAACTGAGGGGGAGTTTTATGTGTTGATCTCTTATTATTTAATTTTAATCTTCTTCCCCATCAAGAAGTGTAAAAGGGCGCAGTGTGTGGAACCATAGTGTATTTTTTTTATAGTAGAATTCTTTTTCTTGCTTCTGTTGCAAAAAAAAGTAACAGTAAGGTGAAATGAGAAGAGGATCCTGCAAAAAAAGCAAGCATCCGCATTGCATAACTCGAAGCTATAAATTAACTTGTGAGAAAAGAAATTGATTAAATCAGTACATACCTCTTCCATTAGGGGTGAATCCTTGGTCAGTTGACTGGAAGGTGAAGAACCTGGCAAAAGGGTCTCATTTCCGAAGTTAGACATAAACAAGGATGTTGGTACAGAGCCATTACAAGCTTCACCTTGGCCTGCCAATTTATGCTGGCTCATTGAAGTTCTCTGTGCACTGAACTTTGAGTTAAATTCTTCCATTCGTGAGCTAAACTCATTAAATCTTTCATTTAGAGTTGAAATCTCTTGCAAAAGATGATTAATCCCTTCCTGCATAGGGTTAGTAAAGAGCATTTATCATTAGAACGTAACAGGCTACAGAGCATGCAAAAGAAATCTCCGAACAGTGATTTACATGAGAACCGGAATTTGAAGCCTATACCGGAAAACATACAGATTTATGATAACTTACACGACTAATTGCAGGAGATTCCGAAGGATGTCTCTCGAATCTTCCGTTGTCAGCTTCAGATCTAGTGTGCTTAGCAATATTTTTGTCCCTTTGTGTTGAGGAGCTGGGCATGCCACTGAGTAATGCACAAAATTTATGTTTCAAAAAGTCATCTTAAACTGTAACAAGTTCTATCATGCGATTTGTGGACTTGTCCATGAAAGAAGCATGGTAGTAGGGGCAAGGAATGGAAGAAATATTTAACTACATTCTGATAGTTCATATATGCAGATAGATCATCAATAGATATAGATAAAAACTTGGTGACCAAATAGAACTGGTGATCAATAAATAATAAGAGAAGACGCAAAAATGCTTTTCTTAAAAATTATTAGTAAAACAGAACAGTTAGTAGCTCTAATTTCTACTAAAAAATTTTAAATAATTGAGAAGATGCACGTAGCCAACCTCAAATGCTGGGAACCTGTATGGAAACTTGAGGACCGAAAGCTGAAAGAAAAAAAAAATGGGAACCACCAACAACTAGAGCACATATATTGATCAAGTATTCATACAACGAAAATATCCTTTTCAATTGGTTTAAGATGTAAAATGAAATATTTTGGCTCAATAAGAACAATAAGGCAACAGACCAATTTAAGGTTGTGATCAACTATATCCAAGTCGCTAGGGTAAGAGATAAAGACTTTCTAGGTCATGACAATGGTGTCATGTAAAGATTCTCAAAAATATATGAAGGGACAAGAATAAAGATGATTATCACCTTACATGAATCATGTAGTTTTTCCTCAGTAAGGTAGGTTATATATATTCACTCTAATAGCGTGAGCTTAAGCATTTTGGAGTCTCATTCCATATTATTTAGCCAGTAGGTCTATCAAGTCAGGCAATTAAAATTTGAATTAGAATAACAGGATGCCACATAATCAAGAAGATAACAATGAAGTGTCTAAGGTGAGACAGGTTTTCGATTGACACCCTTTAAGATGCTTATTTTTCATAGCAACCCTATCAGCAGATGCCCGTGAAAGTGCTTCTCTGGGGTTAGAAACCATTTCATCGTCTATGCTGAGTTGTGTCCTCAAATCATCTGGCAGTGCCTACAATAGAAATAACAGTTTAGGCACAAGTAGCAAAAAAGATCAAAAGAAAACCCGATTAAATCTGATTATGAAATGGGCTGCTAATTATAAGAAATAATACCATGACATCATTCACGAGCTTTTCCAGTTGAATCTGCTCAATGTAAGTGCGTGGAATGTAAGAGCTTTCCAAACCCAATAGCTCTGCTATATGCCTAACAAACAACCGCTCTTTTCCTTGCACCTTTCTCATAATTATAACAAGTTTCATCACCAAAATTTGTCAGTTTATTCTGATAGTATAGTTTTTGGGCAAAGAAACGTACCAAAAGAAATTTAAAAAATCTATGGATCAGGAAGTAGATGGCAATGTAATGTTAATCATGCAAATTTACTGTAAAATTTAAACAAAAAAGGCTCCTCAAAGAGGGAAGAAAGCTAGCAAATTCTCACACGAATTGATGCAGGGAACAGAATTCCTGTAGAGTTGTGCAATAGAGAATGGCAAGCCCAAATAGTAAACAAGAATAAATTTTGCGATTTCATACTAGATGAAATTGCCAGAACTCAGCCCAAATTTTCACTTTGTCCAATTGTTTAGAAGGTTCAGCTAGTTCTGCATGAGTAATAGAAGTGCAGAAATCATTGAGTTGACTCCTGCCTGATCCTAAAAATCTCGATCATGGTATTCACGTGATACCTGAAGCCTGTTTGTTTCTCAGCAAAACCGACACCGTGAAGATATATTCAAGATATTCATAGTATATACTTGGCAGGTTCTACGTTGCGGTTTAAAATGAAGATTGCACAATATGTTATACTGTTAATTTCATGTATGCTTTGCGTGCAACCCTATCGACAATATCCAATGTACAAGCAAAATGACAATATCATCGGATATGCAGAACTAAAACTAAGGGAACGTTGCATCCTTTTATAGGGATAAGGGAATCAGGAATGACAGATCAGAAAAGGCTGAAATACAGGTAAAGAGAATTTTATGACAACTAAAGAACAGAGAACAAATATATTTGGCACTATGGTCGAACAAATAGAGCTCCATATAATTCTTAAAAATGAAAAAGGTAGATTCTCAAGACCACTGAAAAATGAAAAAATCGCAGAAAAGAAATGAAGCTGAAAAAGATAGCTGCAAAATATGCTCCTTCAAGATTTTCTCAAAGAAAAAGACCTTGGGAGAAGCAAGTTAGAACTTTAAATTTCTTTCTCTGGAAGAAAAAAGGTAAGATTTATGAACAAATAAAATGATCCAGATCTGACTACAATACTCATGTACAAACACCAAAAATAATTTAATTTTCCGAATGGGATAGATTTTTCCTATTCTCATCATGTTATTAAATAGCAAAAGGAGTGTAACTAGTTTAGTATTTCACTTTCGAAGATAAATGGATAAGCACATCCAAGAATTATGGCAACAAGGCATGCTGCTGTCAGGGGCCTAATTTTAAACCAAAGGAAATACTTGCTAGCATGGCCAAATTGTCCAGCAACCCATTAGCCTTTTCATAGTACCAAGGTTGACTCAATACCATAAATCTAAAAACCAATACATAATGTCTAATATAGGCCGTGCATTCTAGTCCAACCTTGTCCAAATATAGGGAACAAATTCAGTGTCGTGTGTATGTTTATATATAATATTTTAGGTGGCACAGTATGTTGTATGTTGGTACATGCTGACCTAACACTAGTCCAATACATCAGTATTGACCAAATTTTAAATCCTTATTTAGTGTTAAGAATCTCGCATAAGACACTTTCCAAACTTTGTACATTGCAGGAATTCTATGAACCCAAACACAATACAAAGGCAATATAATATACAAGAAATAGACAAAGTACCCTTAGCCAAAATGAAAAGATACAACTCCAAGGACGAATAACCTTTACTAGATTGATTCATTACAAATCTATTAGGCCACAATGTACAAAGCACTCAAACACTATATCAAACATCTTATTTGTACTTGCCTAAAACATTTCTTTGAATCCTTAAACTTTGCGTGGGGTTGTCCATATGTTGAATGAGACATGAGGATGATGATCCCTCTAATTTGCTGCATCAAACTCTCTAATCAGCATAAATAAGCATATTCTTGCTATGCAACTATAGTGCAACCACTTTTAATCATTCCAGCAATTTAAATGAGTTAGGTCATAAGCAAGCAATTGTAGCTTGCATTTTGGGTCATGCCCACCCCAACACATTGTAGATTGTGGCAGACTGGCAGTGGGGACGTTTCCCAACCCATCTTGCCTGTAACCTATTGACCAATCAACAACTATGCTTAACCCAACCCCCAACTAATTGGGCCAATGCAAGCCACAGGCCACCCAACCCACTGGCCACCTCTAGTACACATCATTGTAGCATCACATGACAATGCAATCCTTAGTATATAGGCATAGCCTACCACACAAGATCACCTTTGCCTATCGCTAGCTGATAGTTGCTCTCGTCGCTTCATAGCGATGTCCCAATGCATTGCAACATCAAAGCCTCACGAGCCTCCTTTGCTTGAGTCCTTCAACACCCCAGTGATGTGTTAATGGGGTACTTTGTAATGAAGTCATCAAACTTTCAAAAGGATTATAAACTTCCCTAAGGTAGCCTCTGATGCTAGGGTACTTTAAGTGAATGAGGAATACTATAGATTAGTTCTTCTTGCTTTACTCGACACTCGATGATCAAGTTTGACTTAAATCTCTATGTAAAGCTATTTCTACCAATAGGAGCACCCACTTACCTTTCCTTGACATGATTACTCCAACTCTAGCAATGATCTCAAAAGTCCATTATGTTGTGGTACCAAACCATAGTACATAATCTTGGTTAATATCTACTCTACGTCTAGTACACAAATAGAACCTAATTACCAGCTTCAAACTCCAAAATCTTCTTTGGCAATTAACGTAACACCTAGATCTTGTGTCCACCTAGTGTCAGTGCCATATGGTATGCAATTGGCACCAGCCAGTCACTGTTCCACTTTGATTGGTAGTGTTGTACACATCAATGCATTTAACACTTGCCTAACCGTTGCTAATAGTGGGAACAATGTTGTCCCAAGCCACGAACGAAGGTGGAAGCTTCGAACACCACTTCACAATTTTCTACTAATGAGCCACTTCACACACTTATGCCACAGCACCGCATATGACGTCCGATTTTACCACCGGTACAAATCGGTCCAACAGCTCACCGGATCGTGCTGTCGGTCCGAAACTTTAAACACTGGTCCTATGTCGTGTACAAATGCCCATGTTGTGTCACCTATCCGCCCATTTTTAATTTGTCACATGCAAATATTCAAGGAGTGTGTCTATCCCACTCCATTGTATTTGCTGCTTATGATCAAACATGGATCACCTAGCATCCCATTGATTGTTCATTATCCACACCATATATAATCTATATTTTTATAGGCACACAAATCAATAAGATTGGTCATTGTGCACACATTTTGCTCCAGCATGTGGCTACCTAGAGACCTTAGAAGACTGGAGTTCAAGGCACGAAAAAAGACTCTACATGTTGATTTTCTGCAAGGCTTGACCATGCCTGTCCTTTGCCATGAAAATTGCTTCAGGCAATGAAATCATTAGTCCACAACTTTGCAACCGTCCATCAGCCATTACACATGCATCGCTGTCAGTTGTCACTGTACACAATTTCATTGCATAACATAATGTTGTTTCCCTGTGTATGACACCTTAATCTTCCCACAAGCGTAGCTAATTGCAGAAAGTCACTCGTGTTCATGACCAACCCGTAATAGTTCCCCTGGCTCCACAGTGATTTTCTAGTGCATCACAACACTAAAACACAACTATCATTCAGATCAATTGTTTATTACTTGGATGTATGGGCAAGGGAAACAGAAAAATACATTTTAACGTTGATGAAAAGTTCATGTTGTAGCAAAGATTTTAAGAGATGCTACCGTTGAATCAAATAAATTGTGAATCGATTATGATATAACATAATAGGAACAGATAAAAATTAACATCCAGGAATTTCACACTAACCGAGATACATACTGATAGGTTAGATTTTGTACCTGTACGTAACGACATTGAGTTGTTCTAACCAGTCAATCTTCACAACAACCTTGTCATCGGAAAACACATGACTGCTTCTTTTCAAAATAGATGCAATGCTATAGCCTAATGTCATTAACCCACCAAGAAGCCTTACGTTAACTTCGAAAGTAATTCTTGGTGATATAATGAAAGGACTATCAGTTATCCATTCCTGAGTATAATGAAGAGCCAATGAAAATTTTAAATATCATCTGACGGATCAAGCAATAAGCTAAAACTGTAAAGATCCTCGTCTATTAACATCATATCAGGTTGTAAACTGAAATTCACACTCTAAAGCTGACCTATCAAGAAATAACATACCTCAAACATAAGGCTGTACTTCCCATCCCTGTTTCTCATTCTTAAATAAGATTGACATGTTTCCGGATCTTCACCTGGTGGTAATAAATATATGTCATAAGTTTCTAATGTGCTTTCTTTTAGTTCGTTGGAGAGGACAGCCTTGATTTGATCGGCTGATACAGTCCTGGCTGACTACAGTTGCAGAAAGAAATTAGCGCCAAGAAATGCATCCATGAAAAGTAATTTGCTAATTCTATATAAACGTAAACCACAATATTTGCAACAAAATTTCAAAGATTAACCTTTAGAATGTATATTGGATTCTGGAAGGCTGTAAATGGATTAAATTTGTTAGAGATTTTTATATGTGCTGTTTGCAGATCTGGTTCGATGAAGACCTTGTACATTGGATAAACCTGAATAAAATATAAACAAGAAACTGTGCATGAATAAATGGATTAAAGAACAGAAACTTTTAGTAGTGGCATAGGTCTCAAAGAATTTAGCAGAAGCATAGGAGCATGAAGTAAATTTTTTTCTTGGGGAAGGAGATAGTTAAATTAAATAACCGTTTCAGATATTTGTTGTATTATTTCTTCAGGTTCTTGCCCTGAGCGGTGAATGTCCCTCAAAACCCTTTTAACAAGGTCAAAGTGCACACCACCAGTCACAGAAACACGTAGGTCAAGCAACGGACGCAACTTCTCACTCAAAGCATAGATGCCTTCAAGAATAACGATTCGAGAGCTAGGGGCATCAACAGTCCTGCCAGGAAGACAGCCAAAAGTTATATATTTATCCTAATTCCTAAGAAGATAAGTTGCACAGTTCTGAAGCATTATGATATCTAATCTGCTATCAAAAGTTAAAAACAATATTATAATATAACTGTCGAAGTGTCACCTGTATCCCGTGCGACTGCTGGACTTGAAATCATATATTGGCACCTGTACAGACTTCCCCTCTTTTAATCCACGAATATTATCCAGCAAAGTGTCATAATCTATTAGTCGTGGGTCTGCATAACATGTGAATGCATGATTAATTAGCAAGTAAAATGAATGGCAAACTTCACAGGCGCGAACGATTACCAAAATCATTAGTTAAGTTTAAGGTCATTAAACGGAAAAAAAAAAGAAAAAACATGAATAAGACAACCTTCTGACGAGTCACAAGGAACCAAGGAAAAAAGGAGAATCCAATCATATCAACTATCAAGGAAAAGGAAATCCAGCAAAGAGGTAGCCCCACAAAAACGCAACAATAACATATTCAGTTATATGTAATGTGGAATGCATGCATAGAGTCAGTGTGTGCAGAGTACATAAATCTGCACACAACTTCGATATTGAAATCCAACACAAAATCAGGATAAGATAGCCGTATGATGACAACCTCTTCTAACAAAGGTCCAATTTCAACTTTCATGTGGACTCATCTCTAGATTGTCATAATGAGCTGCCAATAAGAAAACATCCGGAATACTGGACAGAAAAAGAAAAATACATGGGCTATCCAGTACAGCAGGACATAATAGTCCAGTAGCGTTCTGGACTATCAATTGCTTGGACAATGGTACGCTAAGGAGATCAATATATGGAATGACTTAAGTTGTGCAGGCACATGCATGCATATTCCAGGCACAACATGCTCTACAATGCTCAATTAAGATTAGAAAGATACATGCATTGTAAACAGGCCAGTCGAGTTTTAATTGAACCAATTTGAAGGATGCCTCAAACCAGGCTTTGAGTCAATTTACACATTTATAGTTAGAGCAGTGGCAGAGGAAAATCTTATCTGAGGAGCAGTTATCTAGATCACGTAATCCTGTGGTTGAGTTCAACTTGATTTGTCTTTTCTAGGTAATATCAAACCCAGATAACTAATCTAGTGTGCTAATTCATGAGATAGGCTGAAATAAGTTAAAGGGGGATAATTGCATTACATAGAAAGAGTGAGAATTGCATTACATATGAAAAGGAGGTACAACATATATAGACCGAATCAAGCCATTATAATATAACATAGCTCATGTTTGACAAAATACATACAAATAATAATTATAATTCTAACAATCTCCATCAAGTTGAGCATAGATAACCGTGAACGGTGTAGAGTACAAAATATGTAGGTTCAAGTAACCGAACTACAAACACCACTACTTATAGATGATAATCAAAAGATTATGAGGAGTAGGCAAAGGCGGTATACTTACCCTTGTATATAGCAATAGGAAGATCAAGATCAAGTGGAGGTAACGGAGGATCTAATATTGAAAACATGAATAGCGGAGTTGAAATCCAAGGGCGGCACAATTGTTTGTTATAGGCCTACAAGAGAGAAGGGGATGGTAGTAGTAATGAATGATGATGGTGAGGTGGCAATGGATGGATCACTAAGAAGAGTAGCAATAAGAAGTTAAGAACAAAGATAGATGAGGGACTGGACTTAGTGCGGTCGTCTAATTTCAAAATAAAAAGGACATGCTCAATGAAAGTAACAATAGTAAACAAAATATGATAATCATAAAACAATAGATTTTCTCAATTGGATAATATCCAAGAAAGATAAATCACATAGCGTGAGAGCTAAGTCTGTCATGTCCAGGACCAAAAATATGAAAACACGCAAACAATTAAACACATGAATGCTAGATAAAGAAGGTAACATTTGATAAGTAAAAGAGAAAGGATTATGACCATTGAAACAGAAGATAGGACATGACTAGTGAGATTAGAAGCTATAGAATTACATATGTGTCACATCAAGAAGATGATAATTATTTCTTACTGTAAATGAGAAGCGTACGGGCAAATAGTTCAATGGAGTATGTCATGGGGCTAACAAAAAGATAGTAAGAGCAATTTTCATAATACACAATATATAAAACTTTAGAAATAATATTAAACTATTTTTATGTCAATGTCAAATATTTGAACATCAAGCCTAGAAAAATAGACAAATTATTTCAGAATAATCATCAATAAAGATAACAAAATATCTAAAACCAATGGATGTTGACATAGGACTATACCTCGGGGCATCAAAGTCAACTAACGAAAAAGAATTGCTCTTATTGGTTTTGGAAAGAAAGTACACACGAGAATAACTTTCCTAGTTCACAAAACTCAAAAACAAATGCTACAGAAGATGATGAAAATAGAACTGCTTAATAATAAGAAGTGAAGAGCGACCACAATACAATGCCACTAGTATTCTCCATGATGACAACCAACGTAGGCAATGAATAGGAAAATGGCATGTGAGGACATAGTGAGGAGTTAAAGGACACATAAGGAGGTTAACAATGCTTCGAGGGACATTGAGAGGCCTTGAGGACTTGGTCGAGGTAGGATGCACAGATGTGTTGTTAGAAGATTTGGAGAGGAAGAAAGCAAAGTTCTCAAAGGGAATGATAGGCAAAGTCAAGAGATGCTAGCTCAGAGAGTGGCAATCTACACCTATCGCACAAAGGGGAAGCAAAAGGATTGATGCACATTTAGCGAAGAGGACAATGATGTTGGCCTATTTGATATTATGAGAGAAATTGTGTGGGTTATTATCGTTAGTGAAGTCGCCAACAGTGGCACAAGAAGAGACTTCTTAGGATCAATTTGATACGATGTTAAAATAGAAGAAACGATAATTGTATTCTATATGGAGATCAGGAGATGGCACATGATGCCTCTTTAAGTAGAAAATTACTCACAACAATGACAAAAATAGATAAACAGCAAAACAATTGTGATATAAATTATTATAGCAAATCTCGTAATTAATAAGATAGTATATAATGTCATAATTGCCATAATTGATATGAGTAGTAATTTTGACAGTCTTATCATTGTTATCCAACAACACGTGTAACTCCTATATCCCAACAAAGGTGACCGCATCTCCTATCACCAAACATGACTGTTATGCTTTTTATTGGTCCAACTGGACTTGCTATTCAGCGGTATCACCTATGGAATTTAAAAACTACTAGAAAATAACAATACTTAAATGAATCCATGAATTTCAACACTCGAAAACACCAATTGTTTTATGTATGGGTAAATATAGTTATTCTTGATTATCTAGAAGAAATTGATACTCATAAAAATCTGGATAGAAAATATTTTGATTGTAGAATTATACATTTTAATCATAGAAATAATATTGATATTAAGGAATTGACCAATATGCGTATCAGCCCCAAAGTTGATTGTTCAACCATAAATTTTCATCTAAATATGTGTACAAAAGGGATAGAGTCTATATTGATTTTGACTACAAATTAAATCAACAAGCACATTGAAAGAAAATTAAGGAAAAGGATCGCAGTGGCTGGCCAGATTTTTTTAGTCACGATGGACACGAAACAAGCAGAATTTATGAATGGCTCTAAGGGAAATAAAGAAGTGGAAGAGTATGAAAGACATTCTACTAAGTTAAAAAAAAAGCATCAAATGCCAAATACAGATGCAAAAGCAAAATGGTACTAAATGCCAAATGATGCCGTTGGGACCAAATGGCTTGATTAGTTTCATCTATCCATCTTCTCGGTGAAGACGAGACAGAGGCCCTTTTGAGTGTTCATGATGCTTTGCTTCCTCAAATCTGGTTCATAAGGATTGTTTATTCAAATATCAGATTTAATTGGTCTGTCTTATTTGGAGCTAAACAATTTGTATGGAAAAGAAACTGACCTCCCTGCACGTAAAGTCTATGCACATGCACTTCTGCAGAAGAAGGATGCTTGAAGCCAAGAACTCGGAACTGCTTAAGTTTCTTGAACCAGCTGAAAAAAAAAAAGCTTAAATAGAGCTTGCAGCAACCTTAGTAGGGAACATAAGAAAGAGATCAATACAAGGGATGCAGCTCTTGTTGATGCTGAGCACCAAATAAAAAAGTTTAACTATGAAGTCGCTATCGTTCAATACATTTCAAAAAAATACGTGGTAGAGAAACCTGGAGAATATAAAAGAAAAAAATGGAAATACAATCCACCTTATATCCATAGCTCCCCCGTGTAATTTAAGATCATGTATGTGAACCATGAAACTTCATAACATAGAAAGAAAATTCTACAAACAAGGGAATCACTGAAAGGGAGGACGGTGGGTCATGCTTACAAGGAGGCCACCAGCAGAAATTGTTGGAGAAAGCTAAAGTACCTACCTGCAAAAGAAATAACATAGTGTGAACACCTGGCAGGGCATATATCAAATAGTTCTGAAACTCCAAATAAAGGAGGCAAAAGCCACAGTTGGGATTTATTAGACAAAGATTCAAAAAGGCACAAGCCACTGCAAAACATACGCAACCAAAACAAAAAAATAGAGACAACGATCCAAGAAGAGACTGTATTAAAGGTACCAAATAATTTCCAATTAATCCGGTTTCATACAGAATAGAGGGACTTGCTGCAGACCAAATCATCAAGTCAAAATTAATATTGAGTCTAGACCAAGCCGAGAACGTGTTCAGGACACAACCGAAATCTGGCAGGTGTCAGTGTTCCAAAGATAAGGAAACGTATAATAAGAAGAAGTCTAGCACGCATGAATAGGGTAGATGGAACGCAGGCAGCTAAGCAGATGGGACAAGTCCTCATAAATCAGAAAAGCCAAGGGAAGGGGTGAGCATGGGAAGTAAGGACCGAAGAAAAGCACCCATGCCAGTCTGCCAAAAATAAGAAAAGAAATAGCGCGAAAAGAAAAAGACGAGGGAAAATTGCTGTAAGGTTTGGTCTGGTTGCCTATATAAGGAGGAGGAACGACAAAAAAAAAAGGAGCCAACGGAGAGAGAAGAAGAAATACCACCGAAGGCATCGCAAGAAGAAGAGAAGACTGCAAGAAGAAGGTAGATGAGGGAAAACTTCTCCATTCGTTTTTAGGCTTCATGGATGCACTAAGCATCCTGGCACCACAACGACACACACACACTTTCCCTCAACTCTCGATTTTTTTTTTAGGCTTCATGGATGCACTAAGCATCCTGGCTCACGACGGACACACACATACACTATGTTTTTCTGCTCTTTAGGCCTAAGGTGCACTAGGCACCCTATGGCACTACGTTAAAGGCAAAAGAAAAAATGCCAAGACGGCTAAAAGCTGAAGAAAGAGAGGAAGTGATGTGAGGATGAAAGTCGGGCAAAAAAAAAAAAAGAGAAGCAAAAGAGAGTGAGGAGGAGATAGCAAAAGGAAGTAGATAGATCATCCAAACAGAAGAAAAGAAGAAAGAAGAGGCAAAAAAAAAAAAAAGGAGAGAAAACAGAAAAAAAAAATGAAAAGGAGAGATTTATCGGTAATGGAAGAGATGTAATGCCAAAAAGGAGAGAAAGCCAGGTTCCTAAAAATGAATGCGACTGCTGAATGGAGGAGTAGGGTCTAAGCGGTAAATCCACAAAAATGAATACGACGTTACAGCAGAAGAAAGACCGTAAAATCTCACATACTGAATCTTACCCATGAGAAGCAAACGAAACCCTAAAAAAAATCCCACGGTGAAGGAGGAGGGTGTTTGGAAATAAAAGGGGAGACTGGAAATGAGCAGAAGGCTCGTGTCAAACTGGTAAAGAGCTAATATCGCAATGAACCCTAATCGAATCGTCAAAATCGAACTGAATGCCAAGCTTCAAGACAGACCTGGTATTCTCGAATCAATTGTGTCGCCGGCCGCGGAAGAACTCCTACAATAGGCGAGCGTCGCCAGATTCGCCCAGGATCACGCCGCCTCTATTTGGCCTTAGCATCGCCTCGTCTTCTTCAACCTAGACGCCGCCGATGAAGGCTGTCGCCGCCTGAGATGACGCCGCAACAAGCCGATGTCACCATTGTTTCCAACATAGACGACCACCATCGACTCTCGTTGTTTCCTCTCTTCTGGCTCAGATAAACGCCATCGGCAGCCTCCGACTCCATCACTCCTCCACGCAGCTGCAGCAGGATGAAAACGCTGAAAGAGTAACTTTACTCTTTCGTGAACGGACACCAAAACAAAAAGATTGATAAAATATATATATAATAAAAGCGACATACTGAAAGCCACTTTGTTAAATAATTTGAATGGGCTCGAGTCTAGCCACTTTGTTAAATGATTTGAACTCGGCTCGATGTCGCGTCTAGCCAAATGTCGACTCTAAAATAAAACAATTAAAACATTCTCAAAATTAAATACTGCACATATTGAAAGCCCTAGTACATGCGATGAAGTATTGTTTGGGAGGTGCGTACGTCGACGTTCATCGTCGGGGCGTAACTCCTCAATACGACATTGCGTTCACTAAGGCCGAAGCATTTTATTTAAACTATCCATCACGCCGTAAGGCCGGATAAGTCTTCAAATCAATTTCTCCACCACGCCGCGAGGCCGGATAAATCTTCAAATCAAATTATCCACCACGCCGCGAGGCCGGATAAATTTCCAAATCAAATTATCCACCACGCCGCGAGGCCGGATAAATTCTAAATCAAATTATCCAATACGCCGTAAGGCCGGATAAATTTCCAAATCAAATTATCCACCACGCCGTAAGGCCAGATAAATCTTCAAATCAATTTCTCCACCACGCCGCGAGGCCGGATAAATTTCAAATCAAATTATCCATCACGCCGCAAGGCCGGATAAATTCCCAAATCAAATTATCCATCACGCCGCAAGGCCGGATAAAATTCCAAATCAAATTATCCATCACGCCGCAAGGCCGGATAAATTCCCAAATCAAATTATCCATCATGCCGCAAGGCCGGATAAATTCCCAAATCAAATTATCCATCATGCCGCAAGGCCGGATAAATTCCCAAATCAAATTATCCATCATGCCGCAAGGCCGGATAAACTCCCAAATCAAATTATCCATCACGCCGCGAGGCCGGATAAATTTCCAAATCAAATTATCCATTATGCCGTAAGGCCGGACAAAAAAGCCTTATCAAATTATCCACCACGCCATAAGGCCGGATAATCTTTCTTACTTCAAGTCGTCCAACGCGCCATCAAGGCCGGATGATCTTTCCAGTCTAATATCCAATACGCCTTAATGTATTACGATGGGATATCGTTTGGGAGGTGCGTACGTCGATGTTTACCATCGGGGCGTAGCTCCTCGATATAACGTTGTACTGCCTGGGCCGGATATTATTCAACACGCCGTCACGAGACTAAAGTTCGACGAACACAAATTGTCCATGTTGTTGGAAACTCTTTTTCTCTTATCATGTCGAAATATGTATCACGTCAAATTAAATTCATGAATGAGATTTGTAGATGACATCATCTGATTATCGCTCTCATCTTGTTGCGTACTATAGATCTCTTAATCAAAGGTTCCCTAATTTTAGGGGTAATTAACAATGAGCGCTTGCGCTCATTGGAAGTCAGAACCCATTAAACAAAAAGCCTTATTAATTTAAGGTGGATTTGAAACGGTCATGATACATTTCCAAATGTAATGAAAATGACCCCACATTGATAAAAATACTAAAACTAAAAATATTATGAATATTAAAAAATTAAAAAAAAGACAAAATCAATCTATCCAATCAAAAAAAAATTTGATTGGATAGGAATAAATCGAGAAATAGTTTATTGTACTACATCAAACCTAGAACTTTGGTCCTTCCACTTGTGTTACCTTTTGATGCATATAAGATGAAACTGTGGATCATACCAATCAATGAGCGCTCATGTCAAAGATAGTACAGAAAATTTGTCTTAGTATTCTAATAAAGAATGTAGAAATATTAGGACACATGACATTGTTATGATGCAACTTGGACCGCCACTTTTGCTAAAATAGAAACTTGGACTTCCACTGAACATTAACAATCTGATTTGAATAAGCATAGCCTTCTCAAGGAGTCTGTCTATACGCTGACCAGTGACCACGCTGACCGACAATTGCATCAGAAAATTGAGAGTTGTATGATGATGGGATAACACTTTTTACCTCTAGATGAATATGATTAGGTCAGAAACAAGATAAGACAGAAGCAGTCTTTTTTGTCTTATATAACGGTTAGTGCTAACTCCGTAGATTGGAAGGTCTAGATTAGGAGATAGAAAAGATGTAATCATATTGCAGGAGCTCCAAAATTGTAAGTGTGTTTTATCATAACTGAGTATACAAAAGTAGGTTAAAAACAACTAAAGAAAACTCCATGTGTGATCAAGATTAAAAATGCTTCCGGTTCAACGCAAGTTAGTATCAAATTACCCCACTACAGATATCTGAAGAATCAATTTTGCATATAAATAGATGATGTAAATTAGTCAATAACTAGTAATATTCAAATATAAAAGAATCAAGAAATACAAAAGAAAATTGATTTGTGTATCCAAGACAATGCAATAGTTTGTTTACTATACAAAAAAAAAAAGAGTAGAAAATACAAAATATCCAAAGAAATGAGCTTCATTAGAGAGCATGAGTTACCATCAAAATTTCCATCAATGACACGACTAGAATCATAGTAGCTGTCCATTGATATGGCAGTAATGCTAGGCATGAAATTGATAACCCTCTCTGTGAAGGCAGTCTTCCCAGCCCCAGAAGGACCAGCCAACCCAACCAAAATAACTCCATCATTCTTTTGGGCCAACAACTGGCATGCACGAATTACTATAAAGAAACCCTTTTCGAAAGATAATGATTCTTGAATTGGAGCAATTTCATAGCGATCACAGTCCTTTCTCTTTACCAACTTTACTTGATCTCTTAATAGACCATGCCTTTGCCGGGGGGAGTCCATGGTAGAATTATCTTGGTCCATTGTCAAAAACAAATCTCGAGAAGCTTTTCATAGAAAGAAAGAAAGGATAAGTCAAGAAAAGGTACAAGAGTAAACAACCACAGGAGAAGATACAAAATCTACAATACTTAATGAGAGAATGCATGAAGGATAGCTACAAATTCGCAGGAGCAATCATACTGACACATGGAATAGAAATAATGAATTTAACGCTGCAGTCTATGTTGAGCCATTAAAAGTAAGACTATAAACATAAGGAACAAACTAAGGAACAAACTAAGGAAGAAAGTTACAGCTTGTAGTTGACTCCACTGAATGAAACAAGGTTACCACAACAGCACCAAGGTTACCACAACAGCACCAACAGAGCCAACAATAGCCGCTACTCGAACACTATACTTTAAATGATGACTTCTTCCAAAAGCTCCGCAGTCTTCTCCTGAAAGCATGCCAGCAGGAGAGACAAGTAAAATATTTCCTGGATAAAATGAGCTCCATGGGAACCTCTGTAAACTTGGTGGAATGGTGCCAGACAGAACATTATACGAAACATTGAAAATTTTCAAAGTTGACAGAGACATATCAGGTACAGTGCCTTCAAAATGGTTGAGTGATAAATCAAGGATTTCTAACGCACTGAGCTTGCTAAGCTCACTAGGTAACTTCCCAGATAAGGTGTTATTTCGAAGGATGAGCAACTTAAGTCTTTGCATATTATCAATTTCTTGAGGTAATGGGCCAGACAGCAAGTTACCGGACAAATTGCAATTACTGTAAAAATCTTGCTTCTGCTGCTGATCCCCCAACGCTGCTGGACCATCTCCCACAAGTAAATGCCTCCCGAAGACGATATTTAATTGAAGCAGCATCGCAATTACTGTAAAAAAAATTGTTGAGCCATTTGGGTTTATTCAAAGGGAGAGGAAGGAAAGTAAAAAGAGTGCTGAAGGAGGATACAAACCTCCACAAAACCTTCTGATCAAAAGAGGCATGCAAAGACAACAAATCTAAGGCCATCCGGACATAAAGTCGATGAAAGAAAATTCTTGAAGACGTAAACCAAAGTAAGCTTCAGATTGAAGCTCAAAGCGTGTTGAGCTAATGAAGCTCTATGACAGGAGAATTCATGTAGATCGATCAGAAAGCCACTAATCTCCAAATAGAATGAAACTCCATGACTGGGCAAAGATTGTATAAATGGAAACATACACAAACAAAATCAAAAATCTAGAGACAGTGATAAAAATTGTATTAAGCGTACCAAACGGTCTCTAGTTGAATCTGGTCTCAAATAGAATGGAAAGACTTGTAGAAGACCAAATGACTAAGTCAAAATCGATGTTGACTTTGAACCAAATCAAAATATCAAAGTAGCAGGGACCGAGGCACCAAGGACAAGAAGACGTATGATGAAAAGGAAGTCTGACACGCATGGATGAAGCAAGTAGGGCAGGCAGGTGGAAGATAAGACAAGCCGAAAGAAAAATCAGAAAAGAGAAAAGAGAGAGCATGGGAAGCAGCGAGGGTTGATAAGAGGGAGTGATCGCTAGCAGCAAGTGTTTCAAAAAAGGAGAACAAAATGGCGGTCGCACGAAACAAAAAGTAGGAAATAAATGGTAAATAAGGAGTGACCAGAGCTGGCATAAAAAAAGAGAGCTGACAGCAGTATGAGAAAAGGGAAGAAGAATAAGAAAAGGGAGAAGAAGCGCGAGTAAAACGAGAAGAAGACAAAAGAAGACAGCTGTGAAAGGCTGGGCTGAAAAACCTTATAAAAGGAGGACAACACAGGCGATGTAAAAAAGAGGAGGGGGACACGATACAGACCGAAGACCAACGGAGACGAGCATTGTATAACAACACGTCGTGAAACAAAGGAGGGGGAGAAGGTAAGGAAGGAATACACGCTCTCTCTCAATCGTTTTTTTTTAGGCTTCATGGTCGCATTAAGCGACCTGGCAGCACAAAAACGCACACACCACTCTTTTGTCTTGTTGATCATTCGATTTCCTTAGGCTTCATGGTCGCATTAAGCGACCTGGCACCCCAAAGAATGTATACGTACTACTCTCTCATTTTGCAAGCGGGAATCGCGTTGAATATCATGGCATCACAGAAAAAAGGGAGGAAAGATGTGATGCGAGAGGTGTGTAGTGAAAAAAGAATTATCGGATGGGAAGAAGAAAGAGACACATTGCACTAAAAAAAAAAAAGAAGAAAAGAAAAGAGAAAAGAAAGGAGGGAGGAAGAAGAGGGAAGATTTTCGTAAGCAAAAAAAAAAAACAAAACAAAACAAAAAAAAACAACAAAAAAAAAAACTCATGAAAGCAAGAAAAATAGCGAGAGAAGCACCTACAAGAAAGGAGAATGCAAAGAAGACGTGAGCAGGATTACCTGGAGGCTGTTCTCACCGCCACGTTTCTTCATCGTCCTGGCTTCGCTGTCACCGCGTTTTAGCGTCCCTGCTGCAGCGCCAAGGGAGCGTCTCGAGAGGCAGGCCTGCCGGAGGAAAGCCCACTGCGGTATTGTTAAACCCTTGAAGAAGATCCTTGCCACGAGAAGGAGATAGCAAAAGGAAGTAAGTAGATTATTCAAACAGAAGAAAAGAGGAAGGAAGAGGCAAAAAAAAAAAAAAAAAAAAAAAAAGACATAAAAAGAGGAGGCTTATCGGCGGTGGAAGAGATGTAATGCCAAAAAGGAGAGAAAGCCAGGTTCCTAAAAAAAAATGGATGCGATAGCTGAATGGAGGAGTAGGGCCTAAGCGATAAATCCACAAAAAATGAATGCGACGTTGCAGCAGAAGAAAGACTGCAAAATCTCAAAAAAAAACTACATACTGAATCTTACCCATGGAAAGCAAACGAAGCCCTAAAATCCTACGGTAAAGGAGAAGGGCGTTCGGAAACAAAAGGGGAGACAGGAAATGGGCAGAGAGCTTATATCAAGCTCGTAACGAAGAGGAAACGCAACAAACCCTAATCGTATCGTCCAAAAATCGAACTAAATGCCAAGCTTCGAGACAGACCTGGTATTCTCGAATCAACCATGTCGCCGGCGGCGGAAGAATCCCTACAATAGGCGAGCGTCGTCAGATTCGTCCCTGATCAACGCTCGATTCATCCTAGCCATGAGCGAATCTCGGTCCAACTCGCCAGGGACGGGTGACGCTAGCAACACCAGCCCGGTGGACATGCCGCTGGTCGCCAGGGTTCCGCCCAGCCACCCCTCTTTGCGACGACGTAAGCCGCTCGACAATCTCCCGGCTCGCCGTCGCCCCGGGAAATTTCTAGAGTTTCATTCGCCAGACGAGTGGCAGGAAAACTCGTTTTACAGCCGAACGATCGAAAGCCGAGAACTTTACTCTTCAACCGGGAGTCGTGGGGCCGTAAGAAGAGAACGCGTGCAACATAGCCGGTTTCGCCCTGTTCCACCTCAATCAAGTCAAGTGAAAGAAAGTCTTATCCCTCATCGGCAAAATTAGTCCCAGCTCCATCCGATCAACTTCCCAGTCCCATCCGATCAACTGGCCGAAGTATGAAATCGATCTCAGGGGGAAAAGGAAATCAAAGCAGAAATGAAATAAACCAGAAGAAAAATTCCTGATTACCTCGATCCACACTTCAGGATCTGAATTACCTCTGAATAGTGAACCTCAGTCGTCAAGTCCGACGAGCCTGGACTTCTCATGCCAAGATTGAAACCCTAGCCCGAGCTTTGGCTCCCTCAAACACTGTCAAACTCCCCTGCTCCATGATCTCGGATCCCATCGCACCTCCAACAGATTTCAGGAGCAGTCCATAGGCTCCAGAATGGCCAGCCTTCCTCTCCTCTCCACGGATCCGCCCGGCGATTCCATCGCCCATCCGCCACAAATCCCTCGCCGACGCGCACAATCAAGCACGATGAAGAGTCGACGAGCAAAGTCACGGGAGTAACTTTACTCTTTCAAAACAATAATAATAACGACGGGATATATGAAATAAAAATATATATGAGAATAAATGAGATAAGAATGAAACGTCAAAAATGCTAGTTGGCTTAGTCATCTCGCTGTTAGATTGAAACTTAATTCAAATCACATCTAAATGAAAATTGTTTTTTTTTTTTTAAAAAAAAAAAATAATAATAATAATAATAATAACATTCTCGATTGAATACCCATCAAGCATAATGCTGAAAGTCTTAACGCACCGCGACGAAGTATTGTTTGGGAGGTGCGTACGTCGACGTTTATCGTCGGGGCGTAACTCCTCAATACGACATTGCGTTCGCTAAGGCTAGAATAAATCTCAAATCAATTATCCATCAAGCCGCGAGGCCGGATAAATTCCAAAATCAATTATCCATCACGCCGCGAGGCCGGATAAATTCCAAATTCAATTATCCACCACGCCGTAAGGCCGGATAAATTTCCAAATCAATTATCCATCACGCCGCGAGGCCGGACAAATTTCCAAATCAATTATCCATCACGCCGCAAGGCCGGATAAAATTCCAAATCAAATTATCCAACACGCCGCAAGGCCGGATGAAATTCCAAATCAAATTATCCATTACGCCGCAAGGCCGGATAAAATTCCAAATCAAATTATCCAGCACGCCGCAAGGCCGGATGAATTTCCAAACCAAATTATCCAACACGCCGCAAGGCCGGATAAATTCCAAGTCAAATTATCCAACACGCCGCAAGGCCGGGTAAATTCTTAAATTCAATTATCCAATACGCCGCAAGGCCGGATAACTCCCAAACCCAAGTTGTTCAACACGCCATGAAGCCGAGCAATTTTCTTCCAAATTAAACTACTCAACAGGCAGCGAAGCCGAGTAATTTCTCTCAAATTAGAGCCATCCAACATGCCGCGAAGGCCGGATGATTTCCCAAACCCAATATCCAACATGCCTTAATGCATTACAATGGAATATTGTTTGGGAGGTGCGTACGTCGATGTTCACCATCGGGGCGTAGCTCCTCGATATAACGTTGTACTGCCTGGGCCGGATATTACCCAACACGCCGTTACAAGGCTAAAGTTCGACCAACACAAATTGCCCATGTTGATGGGAACTCTTTTTTCTCTTCTCATGTTGAAAATATGTATCACGTCAAATCAAATTCATGAATGAAATTTTGTAAATGACATCATCTGATTATCGCTTTTATCTTGTTGCGTATTATAGATCTCTTAATCAAAGGTTCCCTAATTTTAGGGGTAATTAACAATGAGCGCTTGCGCTCATTGGAAGCCAGAACCCATTTAAACAAAAGGCCTTATTAATTTAAGGTGGATTTGAGACGGTCATGATACATCCCCAATGTAACAAAAATGACCCCACAGTCTACTCTATACCAAAACGTAAAACAAGGCTAATACTAGTCCTATATGTGTGTATGTATATGTGTATTTATGTATATAATATAGGTATGAGTTGGTATCAACTAGAGGTGGCCATGGGCCGTGCCCGGGCCGGCCCGGGCCCGGGCCCGCCTCGGCCCGCCAGAAGTCGTGCCGTGCCAGGCACGGCACGATTGTAATCGTGCCGTGCCGGGCACGGCACGACGGCAAAATGCCTGGGCCCGGCACGGCCCGCGGCACGTTTAACCGTGCCGGCCCAGGCACGGCTCAGCCTCTGGCCGGGCCCGGATCCGGCCCGCGGGCCGAATCCGGCACGCGGGCCGAATCCGGCCCGCGGGCCGAATCCGGCACGCGGGCCAGATTCGGCACGCGGGCTGAAACCGGCCCGTGGGCTATAGTCGGCCCAGCGGGCCGTGCCAGGCACGGCCCGAATGTGGCCCACGGGCCGACTTTGGCCCGTATTATGTATTTTGCATATTTTTTTAAAAAAAATATTTAATTATTATTTAATTAATTATTTTATTTTAAACATATATAATTTTAATTTTAATATATTTTATTAAATTAATATTAATTTATTTATTAACAATACTAACAACACATGACTAAAGTTAAAACCAACTCGATTAAATTTCATATTCATAAATTATACATTTATGCTTAAATCAATTGTCGACATAATGGGCATACACAATTGACCCGTAGCCAACTACGCAAGCAGCTACTATGGAAGATATGCGAGCATTGTGTTAAGCATACTTGCGCTCCGTGCTCCATCTTCTCTATGCATATTGCGCACTCCATGTTTTCAGCTCTATCTCCTTCTTCAATAATAAAAAACTCAAGTGACTCTTGTGCTTGGTTTGTTTCGATATATTGCTCCGGCTCATCGTTGATATTATCACTATCCTCCTCACTATCACTTATTTCAAAGTCATCAGCCTCTATTTCAATCTCAACCCCAGAAGGAGAGGGAGAAGCCAAAAATTCTTGTCTTGCATGATCAGATAAGTGGATAAAGTATTCTTCAAACCTTAATACATCAATTCGTATAAGTTGACTAACACGTTCGATAATACTTAAAATAGTGATTCTCCATTGATCAGCATTGAAGAAATTTAAGGTAGAAGTAAAGAAAATTGAACGTTGAGAATTTGGCATAATGATAATTATCTTCACTCTTCTATTATCTGTCATTTTTCTCTATGTCTCGTGCTCGTGCTCACCACGTGATAATTATATTATAAAAGTAAATTAATTTAATACTTACTTGATCTTCTCCACGTCTAGTCACGTGGTGAGCACGAGGCATAGAAAAAAATGACTAGTGTAGACCGAGAGAGCATTGAATTCTTGATGGCTAAGAAGAAGCTTAAGTTTGAGTTCAATTAAGAAACTAATTGTAACTCAAGACTTAGAAAAGAGATTAAGAGAATTAAGAGAGAATGAGAAATTATTCCAAAGATAGTTGGAAACTTGTGTGAAGAAATGAGAGGGTTGGGGGGTCAATTTATAGGGATGAATTGGGTGTATAATTACATATTTATACCCTATTTTTAATTATTAAAAGAGGCTAAAATGGTAATTTTATACCATAAAGACAATTATATCCCTAACTTTTAAAATTTTTATAACTATTATGAGGGCATTTAGGTAAAAAATACAATTTTCATGCGTGCCGTGCCTGGCCCGGGTTCGTGCCGTGCCCGGCCCGGCCCGCGTGCCGTGCCCGGCCCGGCCCGGCCCGCGTGCCGTGCCCGGCCCGGCCCGGCCCGCGTGCCGTGCCCGGCCCGGCCCGGCCCGCGTGCCGTGCCCGGCCCGGCCCGCGTGCCGTGCCCGGCCCGGGTTCGTGCCGTGCCCGGCCCGGCACGCTTGCGGGCCGTGCCCGACCCGGCCCGCGGGCCGCGAACCCCCGGCCCAGCACGACCCGTGACGGGCCGCGGGCCGCCCGCGGCCCGTTGACTTGGTCAACGGGCCGTGCCGTGCCCGGCCCGCGTCGTGCCGGGCCGTGCGGGCCGCGGGCCGGCCCGGCCCGTTGGCCACCTCTAGTATCAACTGGTAGTCAATATATATTTAGGTGTACCAGTTCAAGCAAATATTGTTATACTAGTATAAATGAAGATTGAAAACCGTGGTGGAGAGAGAATTATATGCACGATAGTACTCAAATTTATATCACAAATTCAGAAATAAAAGAAACAAGAATAACATGAAAAAGAAATATGAACTGTAATGATAATCAATAGCATGTCCTAATGAAACCGAAGCAATTTTTTGCTTGAGAAAGGTCCGCCTTTTAATGTAGTATGTCAGGAGTGTCACACAATAGTATGATCTTGATATAAACTCAATGATTATAGAAAAGCTATTTCAATCTTGACCAAGGATACGGTACTAAATTCATAGGGCCATAATGTCTCCTTTAGGGCATAGTATGGTTTAAGATACCGGTCTAAACCAGTGTACTACTCTAGTTTAAAACCAGTTTACTACAATGAACCTAACAATGTGCTACAGTGACATCAGTAGTACTAACACTATGCTTTAGTGAAACCGTATAAACCGGACAACCGGTACCAGACCGGTATCTTAAACCGGGAATAGTGACATCCCCAAAAGAAGATTAATTGATCATTTTTTAAATCATATATAGATAACTGTCTCAATGATGTTGAAGTATTATATGGTGAAGGTGTCAAATTCCATCTTCATAACTAATTATCATTTGCCTCTTGCAAAGAAAATGTATTGCCTTAGGCTATTAGTTTTCAGTCTTGTTTTTAAAATTATCAAGTCATAGAATTAAAAGATAGTCTTTACCGAGTAGTACAACCAGTTTGAACCGGTTTAACCATGTATCAGTACTAGTACATAATTGGTAGTGGTGTGTATATATATATATATATATAATGGTACCAATTGGTACAGTGTATCAATATGTTACCAATCCGACAATAGATTAGTACACCATGGATCAGCTTCTTAAACCTTGCGTTGAGCACTATATTTTTAGATATAATGTGATCAAGAACTCTTTAACTTGCTATCTACATGTGTTATAATACCACTATTGGACATTATTTCTTCTAAGTTGTTGCTTAGTAACACCACTTAACTTGGAATCATCAATCTCTAATCATAGTTATGTACCATAGTAATACAATAGATTAGTACACCAATGTGGACCAGTTTCTTAAACCCTTTGTTGCGCACCATATTTTTTGATATAATGTGATCAAGAACTCTTCAACTTGCTATCTACGTATGTTAGAAAACCACTATTGGACATTATTTGTTCTCAATTATTACTTAATAAACACCACTTAACTTAAAACCATAAGTCCCTAACAGTTACATACCATGGCAATATAAACTACCAACTTCTGAAGGCTAGTGCAGTGTCAATTTCACAGCAGAAAATATTTGGAGCTAAGCTAACTAGGTATATCCTTAGTCAAGGTTTTAAATATCGGTTTAGACCGGTGTTCTGCTTAGACCGTAACATATTGGACCAAGCGCAACAGAAGAAGGAGGAGGAGTAGGTACCAGATGTTTGCCCATGCCACTTAACCCTCCCACTGCTCCAATGATGCATCCACCTTCTCCTTCTTCTCTGCTCGACTCCACTTGCTATGGACAGGATTTAACAAGGCACTATTTATATCTCTATCACTTGTCTGCCATCATCAACTGATATCTATAATAGATATATATCCTATTTCTATTATAGGTATTGGCATTATCTACATTGATACTCATATTGTTCTTTATGATATTCTATATATTCTACAATTTCGACCCTTTTTTTCTATATGTACCTTTACAAAAGCCTCCAACTGTTTTTAAATATTTTTATCTTCATACTATCTATTTTAGGACCTCAAGACGAAGGTGACAACTGGTGAAATAGGCTTAAGACTAAAGAAGTATATGCACTAGCAAATCCATCTTCTATTTCTCATCAAGCACTTACCCTATCTAACCATCTCCACATCAATGGCATTTCTCTATCGCTTAACTACCATTATCAACTAATATCTATAGTAGATTGATATCTTATTTCTATTATAGGTACTGGCACTATCTATATTGATACTCATATTGTTCTTTATGATATCCTATATATTCCACAATTTTCTACTAATATTTTTTTCTATATGTACCTTTACAAAAACCTCCAACTGTTTTCTAATATTTTTTATCTTCATACTATCTATTTCAAGACCTCAAGACGAAAGTGACAACGGATGATAGGCTTAAGACTAAAGAAGTATTTGTATTAGCAAATTCATCTTCTATTTCTCATCAAGCACTTACCTCATCTAACCATCTACACATCAATGGCATTGTTGTGTAGGGTCATCCATGTCTAGCTAAGGTTTAACAATTTTTATCTTTAAAGATGTATCTAACATTTCATTATGAGGCATATCAACTTGACAAATATCATAGAACTTCATTTCTATCCAATGATAGTTGTAGGAGTCAAGGTATGAAAAACTAGTTCGAACCAGTGTTCCGGTCTAGTCTCTGACATGTTTACTACAGTGAAATCGATACTATACTACTGTGAAACCGACATAGTGCTACAATAGAACAAGTCTAATCTCAGGCAGGTACAAACAAAAATTTTAGTCAATTCATATTGAAATTTCAAACCTTGGTAGGAATATATCTTTATTTGATCTAGTTCATTTAGATATTTGGGGTTCAAGTTCTATGTATAGTGAAGAAAGTCATCTATACTGTATCAATTTCATTGATGATCATTCTCATATGTATTGTGTCTTCCTGTTAAAGAATCATTATGAAATTTTTACTGCATTTCAAATCTTTTATGAAGAAATTAAAATATAATTTAATATTTCTACTTTAGGACATACCCTTTCAAACTTCAATGTCTTTTTTTCATTATGAGATATCATCTACCAAACATCTTGTCCCTATATATCTCGGCGCAAAAACTCACTTGCTTGATGTTCCCCGTCCACTTCTTTTTCATATACATATTCCATGCCACTTTTGGGGATGCATTTTTGATAAATTGAGTCTCAATATCCATATTATAAGACAAATTCCTATTTTCTATATTGTTTCTATCACAGTCAGCATTTCCGCTTATCTCTAAAGTTTTGGGTGTCCCTATTATCCTCATCTTCTTAGCCAAGGTTTAGACAAACTTAGTCCTTGCACAATCTAGTATATCTTTCTTGGGTACTCCAAGACTCAAAAGGGATATTGTTATCATACAATAAGCAAAATGAAGTTCTACCGGTCACTACATTCAATTTGTCATTTCTAGTTCCTATTCTATATAGGTTTATCATAGGCATATCTATTCTCCTCCTTTAGTCACCTATCCATCTGAGCCACCTTCATCTATAGGCCCTCACTCTGATATTAATGATCTTCCTATTGCATTACACAAAGGAAGGAGTACAGGTACTTATCCTATATCCCAATATATTTTTTATGCTCCTCCACTCATCATGCCTTTGTTACTCATCTGTTGTTACTCCAAGATAATTTTTTTTCTAAGGCTATACTAATACTAAAGTGAAAAACTACCATAGATGAGAAATAGAGGCCTTACTATCAAGAAAAATATGGACATTAGTTCTCTTATCTTCAAGTGCTCAACTAATTACTTGCAAATGGGTTTATTCAGTCAAATATAATCCTGATGGCACAATTGAGAGGTATAAAGTGTCAAAGTTTAGAACCTGAAAGTCTGCCTCTCTCAGCAGCTTTCCTTTTAATTTATAGAAAACCCTAAACGGGTATGAGTTTAATACACAAAGGTATAATAGTAAAATATATTTAAAGCTAATTACAACATAACTAATATTTACAAATCTATTATTTACATGTCTACCACTAACATCCCCTCTCAAAGTTTAGAACCTGAAAGTCTACCTCTCTCAGCAGTTTTCCTTTCAATTTATAGAAAACCCTAAATGGGTATGAGTTTAATACACAAGGGTATAATAGTAAAATATATTTACAGCTAATTACAACATAATTAATATTTACAAATCTATTATTTACATGTCTACCACTAACATAAAGCTTGATTGTCTGTCAAAGGTTTTCAACAAACATATGACATTGATTATTTTAACATATTTTCTCCTATGACATGCTTAAACTTTGTTAGATTTCTTTTCTCTCTAACTATTAACCTTGACTGGCAGTTGTATCAAATGGATATTAAAAATGCTTTTTTATATGGAAATCTCTATAGGATGTATACATGGAGCAACAACTAGGTTGTATTGCTTTAAAAGATTAGTATGTAAATTACATAAGGTGATATATGAGCTAAAACAAAGTCAAGGGCTTGGTTCCATAAATTCTCTTAAGTGATCCAACTAGTAAGTGTCCAACACAGCAAAATAGATCATTCCATATTTATACAACATTCAAATGCAAGCATAGTGATACTTGCTATTTATGTGGATGATATTCTATTAAGAGAGAGTGATTCTAAAGGCCTAGCTAAAATCAAATTACATCTACAATCTTAATTCACTCTCAATGACTTGGGAAGATTGGTATCGACTGGTATATACTAGTATAGGTCTAAACGTAGATTCGTATATCAGCATGGACCTATATCTTGAGCCTTGTTTGATCTTACCTATTTTCTTAACACTATTTAGAGAACCCTAGCTTGACTTGAGCACTGGAGCAAGAATAGCTAAAATCCTATGTCATCCTCCTTATTTCAAGTGTGGCAGAGCAGGGTGCCAAGAGCCTATTTAACATCTTGCTAGTGAGTGCAAATCTAGTGAGGCTCTTGAGTATAGTTAGCTTTGGCACACTACTACCATAGTCTGACCACCATCATAGAGCAATCCTAATAAAGTAACTCTTAAGATACGCTAGTAACTTATATCGGTTGAAGGAATTACAGATCATTTACCGGCGGGAAAAACACACTTGAAACACACACAACTAGAATACTTCTACTAATGGCGTTCTGCATGCCTTCAGCTAAGAAAAGAATACTTAGAATTTAGAAATGACAAAATTAACAAATATCCAAAAATGTAATGCACACTGCATCCTCACTGCCAATCAAATTCGCCGTCGTCGTCGAATAAGTCGTGGAGTGACTCATACTAAGTGAAAAATAAGTATCAGAGCGAGTCCACATCAAACGAATCGAACGGCTTCGAGATATATACGATAACGCTAACATCGAAACGTCCTCCCATTAATCTCGTACAGAAATCAGAAAGCGAAGTAAGGAGAAATCCGTCGTCTAATCTAAACACACACGACTAAGGATGCAACAAAGATTCTTTCTCCATTTTGAAATTATTAAACAAGATTAGATACGAAAAATAATCAATCGAACACGAGACCTAACAGGATTACCAGCGTAAGCAGGAGGAGAGAATCGCTTGCTTTGGAATCGATCGAGATTGCAGGCGATGGCGATGAGAACTAGGTTGGTGTACGTTCAACTCTGCGGTGGTGGACAGTACCGCGGAGGAGGAGAACGAGGGCGGAGAAGGATCAGGACGCGCTCGATTGATCGGGAGACGATTCCCAAACCTCCATCCTCGATAGTCGATAGCTGCAACTACGACCGGCGGTGGACCTTTTAAAGGGCGCCAGAGCCCGTCCTCTGTTTAAAACAGTCGGGGAGGAAGAGTAAGTGTCGCTCTGATAGTGGGGCATTCGATGCTTTGTGGGTCCCGCGTCGAGTCGACCTCGTAGCGAATTAATTCTTGGCGTCATCGGTTATGACTTGGGTCAACCGAAACGGGGAGGGAATTTGATTCGTGCCGTGATTTGGGGCAAGAAAGGACGCGAACAATGAACAGTCCGTTAAATTAGTTATTTACAAAACGAATTGCTAACTTTATGTCCCTCTCATAAATCATAGGAGACATGAAAAATAGTATACGATCACATTTAGTTGATTATAATATCGATATATTTATGACAACAAAATTAAATCAAATCGGATACAGATTCATATAACTCATTTATATTATATTATATTATATTGTATTATACTATACTATCTTATATTATATTATAGTGTGATGTAAATAAAAAGTATTTGAGAGTTTAAATTTATTTAGCTTACTTTCTTTACCCGTTTATAGTAGTTTGGCACTAACACTATGTCACACCCAGAATTAGGGTAATAAAATTTTAATTAAAATACACTCGAGTCAACGCTTTGACTCGCACCCAAGCACGCCCACGCAGGGGCTAAGCGGTTGAACCGCTGATCCAGGCGCGACCGGCAGGACCACGTCCTCGACGTGTTCCTAAGCCTATCCCAGGCGGCCACCTTGACTCTCGTCTCGACGAGTCATCGACCGCCACGTCAACCACGGACCGCTGCACGAACCAGCTCCAACGTCCACCAAAGTACAACACCCGATACTCGACACCGGCGCAGCGCACGTACGAGTCCGGTACACCGGAAAAGAAGCAAATCCGCACGTAGGCGGAGGCGCACACTCGCGCAGGAGACGACATCACGCAGGACGCCGGGCACACGCCCTAACTCCGACTAGACCGCTCGCAGGCGGCCGAATACAACACTCGCCCAAAACAGGACGTCTCGCAGACGTCCGGCACAACAAACCGGCAAACGCTGGGCAACATCGCACAAGGCCGGCGCACTTGACCGGAGCGCGGAGAGGGACGAGGAATCATCGACCGAGTAGGACAACTCAGCCGGGAGCACGAGGCTCGGGGAGCTGGAGAGAGGAAGACGCCGACCGAGGGCAGCTATCGGTCGGGAACGGGAACCACATCCGGAACCCGTTAAAGGCGCGCGCACAGAAAACGAGGCACGTGCACGCCAACCAACGCACATGCACGCAACCCGAGGCGGCGGACCGACGGCCGGAGAACGCCGGAAACCCGCCTGAGACTCGCCGGAGCACCCTCCAGCCGAGCCCAGCCTCGCCAGAGCCAAAGGTAGCGCCGGCGAACTCGCCAGAGACAAAGGACACCAGCCAAAGAGGGGAACCCCTTCCCCACTTCACCGGACGGCGCCGGGAAGAGCAGGCGAGACCCCCAGACACGCCGGTCGTCTAGGATCTCGCCGAAAAAGGGGAGAAGGTGGAGGACGCGGCGCGGAGGGGAGAAAGAATAAGCGTCGGTGTACCCTCGCCGACGGAAACCAACCCGTCGGACGGAGCCGGAGCGGGTGGAGATAGAGACTTACCTTGGCGAACCACTGTTCGCCGGCTCCACCACCGGCAACGCCGAAGAGAAGGAGGAGGAAGGGAAGGGGGCGCCGCCCCTTTGCTCCGACACAACCCGAACCGCCGCACCCATACCCACCGGGAAGGACGCCGGAGACCGTCGCCGCCACCGGAACCCGCGTCGGAAGCCCGCTCGACGGGGAGGAGAGGAGATCGGGGGAGAGGAGGTGGAGTAAACGGCCACCGCCGTCACTGCATTTGAATGAACGCTCCCCCCGTTACTGTAGCCCGAACGCGATTTTGATCGCGTTCTCTCAGTCAACTCCAAGCGGAGCTCCGCCAGGCAAACGAGTTCACTCGACCCGTTGCCACGCCCGAATCCGACCCGCCACAGCTGGATAAGGGCTTGGGCCACACACTGGGCTTGGGCCGCGCGCATGCGCCTGGCCCAACGCCCCCAAACGGCTTAACATTCTCCCCCACCTGAGGTGGTCACCGTCCTCGGCGACTCGAGGTAGCTCCTCAGCTCCAACCTCGCAAACCAGAACTCTGAAGCCTCTCACCAAAGAGCTTTGTCCTCAGGCATATCTCTCTCCCAATGAATGAGAAACACTCACTGTTTACTCATCCAACAACGACCTAAGAGTCGATAACCTCAAATCTCGACAAATCTTAGATCGAACTTCGTCCGAGCCATCGGAGAAGTATTGTTCGGAAGCTTTGTGCCAGGTTGCTTCCTCCATAAGGGATTTATCCCATCGGATGTGAAACTCCGTACATCGGTTCAGCTTACTTTGCGCCAACACCCAGTGATATAAAATATCACATATCCCTCGGTCGAACTCCGTTCAAACCATCGGTGTGGCTTAGTAAAATAATAACCGAGAAGGATCGTCTAGATCCAAGTGAAACTTCCTCAAGTTCACATGGAATGTAGTGTACATCTACATTCTCTATTGGAGTTTCAAACGGTATGCTACTGAGAGCACTCGACTCAGTATCCCACACGGACCGTCGTATCTTCGGATAAGACCCCGGTGAGCCTCCCTCACCTGAATCTTCCTACAGATATGTGAGGTAAGTTGGAGAAGAACAAAGTCGCCCACGACTGATTCTTCTTTCCAACAACGACGGTATGCATACCTTTGCATACATTGTACAACCAACTTCAAGCTACCTCTAGCCTCTCGGAGTGAATAGATTCATTCCCGAGCATTCCGTTGAGTCATAGGGCACTTCCCGTAGGAATCCTTTTGTACCACATCAACGGGAGTTAGGGGCTGACTCCCTAACACTAGCTCAAAGCTCAAATGAGGTGGGACTTGCGGATGATGACCTTTGCAGGTCGTAGGCATACCATGCCACATCCATCCATTTCACTCAGTCACCCTGACTGGTGATCACATAGTGACGGGGGAATTCTTCCACAAGAGCGTTCACCCACTCAGTTTGCCCATCCGCCTGAGGATGATTGGCTATGGAGAAACTTTTCTTGGGCAAAATATTTATTGAACAACACAATTCAAAGGTATCCAGCCAAAATGGGCATCCATATCACTCCCGATATCCACTTGGATGCCAAAATATTTTACTATTTCCTGGAAGAATAGGTTTACAGCAACCCTTGTTGTACACATCTCAAGTGCTGGGATAAAGATTCTATCCATGGAGAATCTGTCCACGACTACCGGCACTGAGTTTTTTCCGTCAACTATAGGAACCCACCAATAAAGTCCTTGGACACCCTTGTCCAGGACGTCTCGGGAACAGGCAGTGGTTGTAACAACCCTGCCCCTAGTCTCCAATCGATCTTACCTTCCTAACAATTTTGGTAAGTGCGGATCTACATCCCCATGTTTGCGCACGTATTGGGCTAATAGCACAATGGTGCTGACAGGACAATTTTCCCACTTTGTTCTAGATGTCTTGCCCAAATTCTACCATGGAGCTCCCTCAGTAGCTCCCGGCGCAGTCCGCCCATCGATGGGACTAGTGGCCTATCGCCTCTGGCCACGATATATCATCTGGACCCATATAGTATTGTCGGATCATGCCCGACATAATCTGCTGAACATAGCTTTTGATCCACCCTATCAAAAGCTGATGCTGTCTTTATTCTGCTTAGCAGATCCCCGTCCACTCGGGAGAGGGTACAGCACACAAGGGCATTTTATCTACTGAGCTTATAAGGAAACACGTTGCCTTTACCCGATTTATGTTCCCCATGGAACTGGAATTCACCCTAGAATTCCGGCCAACGTGCTTATTTTGCCGACAACTTCTTTTATGTGGTGTTATGTTGTCGGACTTCATAACCTCGACAAGGCTCTCTGCGTCCGGAGATAGTGGACTCCCACCACCTTTTCCTTCTCGTGGCCAAATACTGTCGCTCAGTCCTATTAGCTTTCAACTCTCCAAAGCTAAAAGATGTCCATCCTATAAAGATACACCACCGATAGCTTGGTCCGAAGCTTAGGTGTGAAACTCGAAAGGCATACTGAAATCGGGTAACTTCAGGATCGGTTCAGAGGCAATATGGACCTTCACTATCGGAAGGCCAACTGATACCGATCAAGCCACTCTCATTTCGAGTTCCCTTTTCAGCAGATCACTGAGGGTAAGGCTTTCCTTAAATAGCCTTTGATGAACTTTCGATAGAAGTTCACCACACCGAGAAAACTCCATACTCGGTTTAATTTGAGGGGACGCGTCATTCCGCAATAGCTTAGACCTTCACCTTGTCCATGCGCACTTGTCCGTGGTCTATCTCAAGACCAAAGAAAGAAATCTCATCCACCACAAATGAGAATTTCTCAACTCCAAATAGAGTTGATTTTTCCCTCAACACTAGCCTTATATGGCTTAGGTGTTCCTCAACGCTTGAGGAGAGAACCACGATATCGTCCATATAATCAACTATGTAGTCATCTAAGACAAGGGGTCAACACTTGTTCATGAGATGACACAACATAGAGGGGGCTTTAGTAGTTCAAAGGGCATCACTTTGAACTCCAGGACTCATATCGGGTCACCCATATGGTTTTCCTATTCGTTGCCCTCGGCGAAACGAATTTACAATTAACCTGCCCTCAGGTCTAGCTCAGAGAAAACCAATGCTTTCCCTAGTAGATCTCTCAAATCAGGGATAAGCAGTGTAAGATAACAGTCCATCACCGTTATCTTATCCAAGGTTCGATAGCCAACCCAAAACCTTAGCGACCCGTCCTTCTTTTAGAAGAAGACCGGGACTCCATAAGGTGATACCGTAGGCCGAATGAACCCGGCTTTGAGCAATCCACACCATTGCTAACGAAGTTCGGCCAACTCCATTAGAGAAATACAGTATTAAGCCTTCAGTGGGGGAGTGGATCCTGTCACAAGCTCAATCTCGTGATCAATCTCTCTCCTTAGGGGAAGGTATTTAGGAAGCTCCGAGGATAACTCGTCGGATAACTCTTCCAACCAAACCTTCACCTTCGAAGGGACCTCTCCTTCACAAGGAGAATCGTCAACCCTTGTCTCTCTAGGGCAAAACCCTACCGCTAGGGTGTTGCTGATAATGGAAACCCCTTGTTTCTAGCATCACATGGGCATACCGCTGGACATAGTCCCGTATGACCCAATTTCCCTTAGTCATTTTAGGATGTCTCACGCAACCCACAACAAGTTCCTTGAGTAGGAACAAATCCTTGATCTCATTTAGTGGAGCTCTCCTCACGTGAGCTTAAGAGCCATATCGAACCCCAAAAAGATTGTGTGCGGCCTAAGTCCGCCACCACAGCTTTGTATCTCTAAAGAGATACGCGATACAAGTTTACACCTGCTCCTCAGCAGGAACCTGGGTATTTTGGAAATACAATTCCAATACACCATGGGAAGTCCTCAACTTCCTCAATGTAGCAAACCCTTGAAAAAAAGGTGCTAGCTCGTGAACACGCCGCCGCACGGCTGTCACAGGGCCACTCTTGGCCGGAGTCCCAAATATCGTCGTACAATATTCCTTGGGTCACAAAGCCCTCGGTTCTTAGAACGTGTCGTCGCACGACAGTTATTTGGCCGTCATCGGCCGGTCTCAAGGATACGTTGTCGCACGATAATCCTATGGAGACATTGGCTGGTGTCCGTGACACATCGTCGCACGATTGTCCCTCAACAACCAGCAACCAGTCTCCAGGACAAGTCGTCGCACGACTGTCCTATGGCATCACCGATTGATGTCCGGGATACATCGTCGCACGATTATCCCATAGGCACACTCGACTGCCTCTCGGGATATGTCGTCGCACGACAGTCCCTATGGCCACCTCTGGCCTTGGTCGGTGTTATAGAAGGTGCGGTAACACACTTCAGCTACCCGACCCCCAAGAAATATGTCTCCGCTAGGGAGACAAGAAAACTGAGCCGTGAGGCTCTAGTTGGACACAGCCAACCCTGTCAATATTTTTGGAGCGAAGCTCCCCCATATTCGACAGTCTCCACTAGCAACTCAATGCTGTGGACCCTTGTGATCATTGTATTGATCACTGCTGCCAACGCGTACAATACCGGTGTACAAGTTAGAACGTGCAGAACTTGGCTTTGATACCAGTCTGTCACGCCCAGAATTAGGGTAATAAAATTTTAATTAAAATACACTCGAGTCAACACTTTGACTCGCACCCAAGCACACCCACGCAGGGGGGCTAAGCGGCTGAACCGCTGATCTAGGCGCGACCGACAGGACCACGTCCTCGACGTGTTCCTCAGCCTATCCCAGGCGGCCACCTCGACTCTCGTCTCGACGAGTCATCGACCGCCACGTCAGCCACAGACCGCTACACGAACCAGCTCCAACGTCCACCAAAGTACAACACCCGATACTCGACGCCGGCGCAGCGCACGTACGAGTCCGGTACACCGGAAAAGAAGCAAATCCGCACGTAGGCGGAGGCGCACACTCGCGCAGGAGACAACGTCACGCAGGACGCAGGGCACACGCCCTAACTCTGACTAGACCGCTCGCAGGCAGCCGAATACAATACTCGCCCAAAACGGGACGTCTCGCAGACGTCCGGCACAACAAACCGGCAAACGTCGGGCAACATCGCACAAGGCCGGCGCACTTGACCGGAGCGCGGAGAGGGACGAGGAATCGCCGACCGAGTAGGACAACTCAGCCGGGAGCACGAGGCTCGGGGAGCCGGAGAGAGGAAGACGCCGACCGAGGGCAGCTGATCGGTCGGAAACGGGAACCACGTCCGGAACCCGTTAAAGGCACGCGTACAGAAAACGAGGCACGTGCATGCCAACCAACGCACATGCACGCAACCCGAGGCGGCAGACCGACGGCCGAAGAACGCCGGAAACCCGCCTGAGACTCGCCGGAGCCAAAGGCAGCGCCGGTGAACTCGCCAGAGTCGCCGGACACCAGCCAAAGAGGGGAACCCCTTCCCCACTTCACCGGACGGCGCCGGGAAGAGCAGGCGGGACCCCCAGACGCACCGGTCGTCCACGATCTCGCCGGAAAAGGGGAGAAGGCGGAGGATGCGGCGTGGAGGGGAGAAAGAAGAAGAGTCGGCATACCCTCGCCGACGGAAACCAACCCGCCGGACGGAGCCGGAGCGGGTGGAGATAGAGACGTACCTCGGCGAACCACTGTTCGCCGGCTCCACCACCGGCGATGCTGAAGAGAAGGAGGAGGAAGGGAAGGGGGCGCCGCCCCTTTGCTCCGACGCAACCCGAACCGCTGCACCCATACCCACCAGGAAGGACGCCGGAGACCGTCGCTGCCACCGGAAGCCCGCTCGACGGGGAGGAGAGGAGATCGGGGGAGAGGAGGTGGAGTAAACGGCCGTCGCCGTCGCTGCGTTTGAACGAACGCTCCCCCCGTTACTATAGCCCGAATGCGATTTTGATCGCGTTCTCTTAGTCAGCTCCAAGCGGAGCTCCGCCAGGCAAACGAGTTCGCTCGACCCATTGCCGCGCCCGAATCCGACCGCCATAGCTAGATAAGGGCTTGGGCCACACACTGGGCTTGGGCCGCGCGCATACGCCTGGCCCAACGCCCCCAAACGGGCTTAACACACTATATAGTAGTTAAGCTAATTGTTTAATCATAATAATTATTAATTAGGTCCATATTAACATGAGTAGTGTCTTATGCATCGGGCCATAATTATTAACTAGGTCCATATTAACATAGTAGTTAAGCTAATTATTTTATCATTCTTTTTATTTTTTTTTCTAAAGATACAATAAAAAGATAATTTTTTATTTCTTTTCTTCTAATTTTTTATCTAAGGAAATAAAGTGCTAGTGAATTAAACTCATATAGTGAATGGTGCCATAATAGACTTATATATTGTTTATTTTAAGTACAATATATGTGTTTTTCTATATTACCATAGGGGTTACCATTACGTAATCAGCATATCACATATATGAACACTTTATCTTTTTAATCACATTTAATGTGTTGATATTGGATCATAAGAGAACCTAAACTTACAATATTGACGGTAAAATTAATTATTAATTTTACATTGAGCATGTGCAGTTTATGGTAACAATAGGAGTATGTATAATAATTATGTTGAGAGCTTTGCGCTTTAGAAAGCGGAAGGAAGGATATTTCTTATGGAATATATTATAATAAATTTATCTCTTTTTTATATATTACAGAGAAAAGATTGGTAGGCATGCAAGAGTTCAAATTGACTCATTTAGAATTTTAGCATTTTAGATACTAATACTGGTAGTGGCATGAATTGAACATCACATAGGATCATAATAGCAACGAACAATTATATAGTAATTGAGAAAAAGAATACATAATACAAAAAAGTTTTTGTTTTTCTTTGGTCAATTCCTACTATCTATATCCCTTTTATAAAGCGGGAGCCTTTCGATGTGATGGTGTTATCCTATGATAAATATATCTGTCACTATATTTTCCAATATTTCTATCTTTAATCGAAGATTTTATTCGGATTTATAAATATATTATGCATCCATTGTGGTGTGACTTGTCAACAGTCATTTTTTTTTAATTAACCATATAATTTCAGTGCAAGTTCTATTTTTTTTTCTCTAAAGGTTACTCATTCATTTTCTACGGCAGAAAGATATAGGCTACGTTTAGTGTAGTTAAAATTTTTAGCTTTTACTAATTAAAAAAATATTGGTTGAAAAATAGCTGATTAGAAAAATTAAAAGATGTTTAGCTAAATTATTATACTAGTCAAATTTTTTTATAAAAATATTTAAAAATAATTTTAAATTTAATATTTTTTATTAAAATAATAATTTTATTATCGTAAAAATATATAAATATAGGTGCGGTCATGAGATGTAAGAAAAAAAATAATTAAAAAATAGTCAAAAGTAGCTCCTTTCTATTTTTTCAAACACTGCCCAAATCTAGAAGCTTATAAGTATTTTATTTTTTTAAAATTAACTATTTTGATCAATAAAAATAATTAATCTACCGTGCCAAACGGGCATAACAACTTTATGCATTTCAAAAGTTGTTATTCTTCACTTGTCATGGACTTAAAAAAAGTTTGAGCATCTTTTAGTTTCTGTTTAGTTGCTATTACTCAAATAGTGACTGAAAACAGTGCTTTGATTAGGAGAAATGGATAGAGACAGTGATAATTACATCACTAAATGTACTACACCGACAGAGCTTAACGCAATTAATTGAAGAAAGGATAAAATCATTTCGCAATTAATTGAAGAAAGGATAAAATCATTTATAATGATAGAGTGGTCAAACTCGAGGATTTCAAGGCAAGTAAGCGTAGCCCACTCAGCAAGTTTCTTTCGTGGCAAATGTAGTTACCGTCGCAAGTAGTTGGGCACTAGAGCGAGCCTTTTACTCGAATCAATCTCGAGTGGCCCTACGGAAGCCGAGTCCATTTAATTTCGCGAACTCTGCGAGAGCAGATCCAATTGTAGAATTCCATTGTCCGTCTCTTCTATTTTTAACCCAGATGAACTCGGTGGACTGCAGGGGATGTCACAGAATACGGCACAATAAATGAGCCACAGCGACACATGCACTCGGCCAGAGAGCAGAGCGCAGCAACCCGGCAGGCCGGCGCCTCTAGTCAAAGATAGGGGGTCCCAGATGCTCCTCGGATCCGACGGCGCGTGACGACCCATCGGCCGCGATCCGTTGGATGGACGGTCGGATCTCCGCATCCTCGCCTTCCTCCCGCCTCCTTCACTGTTCACATACTCTTCATTTCTTTTTTTTAAAAGATTCATTTCTCCAGTGGCTATAGCTCTCTTCAAATCCATCGGCAAGAACGCATCCCTCTCCGTATCGCTCTGGGAATTTGAGCTCTCCTTTTTGGAAGAGTCGTCTGAAAGCAATTCGCCAGTTCGTACCGCGTGGGCTTTGGATCCAAGGGTTCTTCCTTTTTATACCATCTCCGAGACGGTGGTACGCATTCTTCGGATTTTATTTTTCGTCACTTTTCTTCGTCGTCCATGGTTCGGAGCAACAGTTTTCCGTTTTTTCCCCCATGATTTGTTCTTTTTCGTGAAAGTTCTTGCGTCGATGAGTGGATCGGTGCTGGGATTGAACTGGTTTGAGATGTGATTTAGTGATTGAGGAGTGTAGCAGAGGGTTTCTGGTGAAGGGAAATGGTGGACCTGGGATTTGGGTAAAAACGGCACGAGAATTCGATTTCTCTGCAATTCTAAGTGGATGTTCGTATCTGAGAGGAGTCATCTAATCTATCAAATATTTGGCCAGAAAGAACGCGCGTAATGTTGCTGCCTTTCTTGAAACTTTTTTTGTGCGACATCTTTGGGAACGATCGACGGTGCGTGTTCAGACACTGCTCCGTCGTTTCCCCATGAGTGGGAGTCGTGTTTCCTGATACGAGAAACGGATGTCACGAAGGTAGTTATCCTGTAGCTTTTTATCTTGCGTGAAGTCTCTGCTTGATGAAACCGCTTTCTCGCTCGATTGGAGAATCATAACAGCAGCGGACCAGTGATGCGACGCTGATTTTTTTTTTATTATTTCTATCCATCCATCATGAGTCCACGGTTAGGGATGGAAATTTTACAGTGGCCCCTTTTTTTCTCTAGCGCTTGTTTTTTGGCATAGTTTGATGCTAGAGGGTCACGGGCTCGCCGCTCGCTTGATGATTGCACGTGTAAACTTGGGACCGGGGTAGCCAGTGTAATCTAGGAGTTGAATCCTGCGAAACTTTTGACCTTTTGGATCTTTAGATTTTTAACTGAGTTAGATCCATCAAAATGCCTGTTGCTGAGTCACGAAATTAAGCTTAGGTAGATTGATGATGAGGCAACGACATGTTCGGCTGTAGTCTGTGGACATATCCCATGGTGACAAGGGAGAAAAGGAGGAAAGGTATTTTGAAAGCAGAGTTTTGCTGACCAATTTGTTCATCTCCTCTGGTTCCGTTTGAAAATATGAAAATGATTTGGACTGGAATAGATAAAAAAAGAGCCTGAAAAAGTTAACAATATGATTCTGATATTTGATATCAGGCCATTGCTATGATCAATCAGGATGGTTTACAAGGTAAGTTTTGTCGAATCTTTAAGGATTGGGAACGAAGTAATTAAGGATGGGAGTGAGATCCTAAACATGTAACTTGTTGTCAAGGATTTGCACCTTCAAAAGCTTAGATAAAGTTTAGAGAACTATGCAACGCTATAAAGATAAAGTTCGAAGTATAAAAATGTAGCCAGCTGTCTTGGCAGCCTCATTAAATAAAGGTATGTACTCTGTTCTTCAATAGAGAGGCAGCTAGATCAAGGTATAATTTCATGAGTAAATAAAAGAAACAGTTCCTCATTGAGGGGCGAAAGTGTCTTTACCTTTTATGTTCAGAGATTGCTAAGTAATCCAACTAATAATGGATTGGTTGGATTGCAATCCTAAAAGTGCTCTCAAATCATAAAGCACTTTGAGGATGAAAGTAGTAATTTGTAAATTTCATGCACCATTGTTTTGTTAACTCAAACTTCATTTCTCCAAAGCCATTCTCAGAAACTGTGTAGGAAAGAGCTTTAAGAAAATGATCTCAACACAAATTCGGAGATGCTTTTGGCTCTCCTAGCTAAGCACAGCCTAAATTTATACAAGTACGAAAAACTTGCTCATCTGAGGAAGCTATTCATCAAAATAAGTGCACTAAGCACTTTAGTTTTTTTAGAAAACAACTAAAATCAAGTTGATAGCATCTATAGGAAATAAGGAACTGAGATGCACATGCACCCAAATGGACGCACGCGCATGACATCTAGAAGGAATAGAAGTAGATCAGATGAGACACAGTCCTCTTTCTAGTCTCCAATATCCAGTCGGGTAAGCGTGGTGTATGATTGAGGACAAGAGAACGTGGTTCTGCCATGTTTCTATCGACCATGGTCCATGAGGATAAGATAAGGGAAGGTTGGTTAGCCAACGTTACATTTGCCCGGTGACTGCATCTTATTATTTTATCTGTCTTATCTCAGAAAATGATACTACTAGCTTCAAATTTTAGACTTTCTGTTGTATGTAGGGTGCCATAAGAAGTAGAGATGTCTGTTTATCGTTGAATAGAATAAAAATATAAATATGAACGTAGTGTTTAATTTTTCTGAAAATTTCCTAGATCATGATCTGTCTTAGAAAAAATTTTCTGAGAAATGGCACTCTCGAATGATATTTTTTGTCCTATTACTCAAATTAGGTGGGGCCTCCTTCCAACTAAGCCGTGCTCTAAGCGAGTAGCATGGCTCCACACGAGCGTCACCTGGTCATTGAGTCATTCATTCACACATGGGATGTGGCTAGACGGCCCAGACATCACGTGGTCTGCCTAAATTGCATAAACATATGAACAAAAGATTCTGAGTTGTAGTAAGTTAAATAAGTACAAAAAAAAGGAAGTTGCTAATGACAGTCTCATGATGGGAGACATCACCACTACGTACAAATGACTGTCGCTGGGACCCACGTTCTACGGGTTCTGAATCTGGCCGATAATATGTGATCGTTAACAACAAATCATCTGAATCAATCAATAACGTATCGCTTGTCCACGAAAACACTAGATATCACAGAAGTATTGCTCACCGCCTATTGTCGGCAGGCTTTTATTGCCTGGTCGTTCGGGCCCTTGAGTTTTCTTGTGATAAGAGCGTAAAATTGTAAATGAGTCCCATCACTCATTTGTGAGTTAGTATCTTCCTTTTATCTTTTGTTATTTTAAGCTATAAATTTTGAGTTACGAGCTGGAAACTTTGACTTTCTTTGGTTTGAGTGTTGCTTGATTTTGTTGGTTCTTTTTCCTCGAAAGGGCGGAGAAAAACCGTGCAGGAAATGTGGTATCTTCGGAATTTTTACGTTTTATTACCTTTTACGGATCTTGTAATCAGTAGGAATTGGATTTTAGCAAAAATGTCTTTACAATTCTTTACTTGTAGAACAACATAGTGGCACTTTTGGACGTCTCATTGTCGTAATGCAATGCTAGTGTCTTCTGGTTTTGGGCTTCCGTGTGTCTGAATGAACTAACTTAAAGTTCGATATGATCCCAAGGTTATGAAATGGTTTGGAGCAAAAGTATTGAATCTCGTATATTTGATGGGACAATTTAACAAAACTACGGCATTCGTTCTCTTCAATATTATTTGAAATAGCTTATATAAGTATATTGGATCTTTTTATGACTGCTATAACAATTAACATCGTGGAACTTTTTAGATACACAAGACTGTCCAGTATTCAGATGGATTTCATTTCCACTAGCATTTGTTTTTCTACTCAGATTCAATTATATTTATCTTGTAGTTATTGTTTGATTTTTCCTAAAAAGTTTCAGTTCTTTTACTTTGGATTTTCTAGCACTGCGTGTTTATTTAAACCTATGCTCTTTTGTTTCAGTAACTGATATATGTCTATCTTCACCATTTGTATAATATCAACCAGGAACCACAGTTATCTTTCGATGGTTAGATGTGCAACTTGTTCCACTTGACAAGTAATCAAATGGGAACCGATGTTGATCAAGCTTTTCAAAGATGGAGACAGGAAGAATTATCTGATGCAGATGGCTCTAATGTAAATCTCTCATCTTCTTTTTGTGGGCATCGTAATTTTCATTTTCCATAGTTCAAAGTGGCCATGAACCATGATGTTTCTGATGGAAGAAAAAAAGAATTAGGATTTATTCTGCCTAAACATTGAATCATTGATAGTAAAATAATAGGGGATAAACACTAAAACTACTCCTCATAATCTATTAAATATGCAGAAGTAGAGATAAAATACACACGGTAGGATGGGAATTGATACCTGAATTGAGTTGGACTTCTTAGATTTGCTGCACCTACTGGACTGGTCAAAGTAATAGGCTGGCCTGGATTAAATTCGCTGAATTCGTGTGGGCTGGTGCACTGGATTGGATCGGACTAAATTGAAATATGGACTGGGTCGGTTGACTGGATCAAGCTGGGCAACTGGGCTGGATGGTTGCAGTAAACTTGGCAGTTGGCAGGATTGGGTTACTGGACGGGCTGGGTCACTTCTTGAATCCAAGTCTTCCAAACCGATACTGGTGACACACACCATTATATATATATATATATTAATATATTATGGTATCTTGATTGGATTAGACTTGTTGATCGGATCTGGTGGACTGGACGGCTTCAAGTGCATTAGTTGTGCCAATCTATTGGGCTAAACAAACAGACTAACTGATTTGGAGCTAGTCCTAGTAAGGGTGTTCAATTGGATCCACTTGAGTTTTTTTTTCAAATATTTTTGAAATCAAAACTAAATTGGTTTAATATAAAACTGAACTTGTTTTATATACAAAACCGATATTTAAAATTAGTATCCGAGTTATAAATTATCGTGCATTAACATGTGATGATTATGAGTTATCGGAATTACTTTTCGATTGTCGGGTCTCGTCTCTAAATATGTGTCCAACTCTTGGTTAAAAAAGATTCCCATGATTTTTTTTTTCTGATTTTTTGTTTGTGGCTGCTTAAACTCGAAAGAGACTTCAGCCAAGTTCTCTATAGTCATGTCCCACAAGTGAATCATTCCAGTTATATCCTGGGTGTCTAGATTAAGTTTGCATGAGAGTTTAAATTTTCACTAAAGAGTATATTAAGGGGGATTCAATCTTTCTAATGTATGTCTAGTGAAGAAGTAGCCATGCTCGGAAGTGAGGGTGATGATAAGTCTAGTGCTGGCAACAGGAGTGAGATTGGAGAAGCATAATGACTAGTGATAGCCGCACATAGGGTACTCATATTTTTTATACTATTCATACTTTAATCTGAATAACTTTTTCTATAATTTTACTATCCATACCTGAATAACTACCCATTTATTTTTTAGAACCTCTATTTGTACCCTACTCTATTAAGAATTTAACTAAAGGTGACCATGGGTCGTGCTCGGGCCAGCCCAGGCACGGGCCCGCCTCGACTCGACTTGTGGCGGGTCGTGCCAGGCATGGCCCGTTTATAATCGTGTCGTGCCGGGCCGGCACGGTGGAAAAAACTCTAGGCCCGGCATAGCCCGCGGCACGATTAGTCGTGCCGGCCCAGGCATGGCTCAAGAGGTCGCTCGGCCCGGATCCGGCACGGGGGTTGAAACCGGCCCACGGGTCGAATTTGGCACGCGTGCCGGATCCGGCCTAATGGGTCAGGATTTGGCACACGTGCCGGATCCGGCCTAATGGGTCAGGATTCGGCACGCGGGCCGTGCTTGACCAACCCGAGTTTGACCCGCGTGCCGAATTTAAAAATAATATAAAAATTAATTTAAAAAATTAAATAAATAAACTATTAATTAATTAAAATATATAAAATATGAAAAGATTAATAAATTGAGAAATTGAGCATTTTGTATGTTGCACAAATTTTTTTAAAAATATTAAATTATTATTTAATTAATTTATTTATTCTATTTTAAAAATATATAATTTTAATTTTAATATATTTTATTAAATTAATATTTATTTATTTATTAACAATACTAACAACACATGACTAAAGTAAAAACCAACTTGATTAAATTTTATATTCATAAATTATACATTTAAGCTTAAATCAATTGCCGATATAATGGGCATAAATAATTGACCAGTAGCCAGCGACGCAAGCAGCTACTATGGAAAATATGCGAGCATTGTGTTAAGCATACTTGCTCTCTGTGCTCCATCTTCTCTATGCATATTATGCACTCTATGTTTTCAGCTCTACCTCCTTCTTCAACAATAAAAAACTCAAGTGACTCTTGTGCTTGGTTTGTTTCGATATATTGCTCCTGCTCATCGTTGATATTATCATTGTTCTCCTCACTATCTTTTATTTCAAAGTCCTCAACCTCTATCTCAATCTCAACCTCAGAAGGAGAGGGAGAAGTCAAAAATTCTTGTCTTGCATGATCAGATAAGTGGATAAAGTGTTCTTCGAACCTGAATACATAAATTCGTATGAATTGACTAACACATTCGATAATACTTAAAACAGTGATTCTCCATTGATCAACATTGAAGAAATTTAAGGTAAACATAAAGAAGATTGAACGTTGAGAATTTGGCAGAATGATAATTATCTTCACTTTTCTATTATCTGTCATTTTTCTCTATGCCTCGTGCTCACCTGCAAGACTATAAACACAATTAACAAAATAATTGAAACTCACGTGATTAAGAGGAATGTAATAAAAAAAATAATTCAAACTAAAATTTTGTAGGTGAAAATGTAAAAAACTATCTAGAATCTATAGAGATGAAATGAGTATAAATTTACAAATTTATCATCTATTTTATATTATTAAAAGAGAATAAAATAATAATTTTATAGCTAAAAGACAAATTATACCTATAAATTTAAATTTTTTAGATACTTTAAGGGGGTATAAATGTAAAATAACATAGGTAAAAATTTAAATTTGGCGCCAAATAATAAAAAAAACGTTAATTACGTGTGCCGTGCCTGGCCCGACCCGCGTGTCGTGCCGAGCACGGGTTCGTGCCGTGCCGAGCATGTGTTCGTGCCGTGCCGATCCCAGCCTGCTTGCGGGCCGTGCCCGGCCCGGCCCACGGGACGTGTTCCTTCGGTCCTGCATGACCTGAGCCGGGCCATGGGCTGCCCGCAGTATGTTGACTTGGTCAACGTGCCGTGCCATGCCCGACTTAAATACTTATCCTATAAAATTTCAACCTATATATATGATTACCCGATTAAAATTTGGGTACCCAACCCTATAAAAACCCTAGTAATAGTTAAATTTTGGGTAGAGTAAAACAGGTACCTGCAAATCTGACTAATATATTAAAAAATATATAATTTTTAATACACAAATAAATAAATAAATAAAATCATGTTCAAGTAGTGGGTATCCACCTTATGCTATCTGAATCTAAATAATATATACCAAATTATTTTTGAATGGGTTCAGAGTGGGTATTCACTAAATTACTACCCAGTTATTATTCCCTAATAATGACTGTCTCACAATCTTGGGCGAGTGCTAGTCAAACCCTGGGATGGGGTTGCGAAAGGCTAGGATGCGAGCGGGAGGCTGGGTGAGGCGATGAAGCATCGAAGTTGCAAGTGACGTGTGGGATCTTCTACGACAATGTCGACGCCACTGACTTCTCCGACGATGAAGTGACAGGGAGGCGGCAAGGTAAGCTCACGGAGGGCAGCTTTTGGTGTGAGAAGCTAGCATAGGCTCGGGCGACGAAGGCGAGCGTACACATGAGCGGAACACTGTGTTGGAGTGTACACGTGAGCGGAAGAGTTTTCTCTCCGATTTGAGAGAACCCAAAATGAGAGAAAATAAACCCCCTTTTCCCTCTATTTTTTTTTCTCCATAAATCTGCCCCTCTAATAAAACAAGAGAAAAATAGTGTTTTTTTTTCTTTTTCTTCACCTTTCTCCCAAAAAAAAAAAAACACAGGATAATATTGATCCTTGATTCCTTGTATTCTACCCTTCTACTGGCCAAATATATATATTAGGCTAGCACTTAGTATCTGTTTGTAGCCATAGGCGGAAGTCCGCGCAACAATGGTTGTTAGTGTGGGGTGGCTTAGCCCAAACGGACACTCTGCGATGTCCCTTTAGCCGATTTGAGCTTGGGTCGTGCTCTAGCAGGGACGCTAGATGGCATGGCCCACTAGACATTGCCGAATTTGGTATGGGCTGCTTAGAAGTGCGGGACAGTTGGTGGTTTGGTCAATATTGGTTTGACCTATAAAAGTCAACAAACACCCCCATAATTTACCAAATAGTCTAAATTTTTTAAAACTCAAACAATCAAAAGCCAGACCACAATCCTGAATGTAGCCTCAGTCGCCCGGAATCTGGATTAGTGGAACAACATAGCACACGCCACATTGGCAACACGTGGCATGCCAGCGTGGCACTGTGCAGTGGCACGGTCCGCATGGATGCGAGCCACGCGAGAGTGCCCCACGCCGGATTAATGCAGCGTTAACGCTGCTTAATTAGAAGTTTCCGCGTCTGATCATGCACGTGAAACTGGCCGGCGGCGTCGCGTCGAGTAGAGGCTCGAGGACAGCAGGTAATGGCGACATCACTCGAGTAGGCAAGAGATTCGCCTGGCCACACCATTAAGAATGAGATCGTATCAGGTAGGGTGGGCTGAGATTTCGGTGAGTTGTGTGCGCTGTAGACTGAGTCCGGTCAGGGAAGGTGAGAGCTTGTACGCCGGAGTCCGGTGACCGTGCGAAAGAGTGAATTTCTGGTTCAGGCTTAGTCCTCCTCGGTGCGAGCACTTCTGCCGGTCGCGCCGAGTTAGGGATTTCGAAAAAAAAAAGAAGGAGAAATTCCGACTCAGTTGCGGCTGTCCGGCTGTCCTTTCAAAAACTGGCTTTGGATGGGCTATCATGATTGGGTCCAGAGTCTAGATCTCCATTAGTTTGACAACACTGTAAAAGTGGTTTTTTGTTCCAAATGATGCAGAATAATGTCTAGAAAAGAAACATGAGAAGAGAGGAAATAAGGCAAGCTGATGATATATACTACTTGTGGTAACACTGGAACCTGCGAGAACTGGATGATGGATCGTCCTGTTTTGGATCCCTCTTCCTTTTGCTTTTCCTTTGTCCTTTTCCCTTTCACTAACTTCGGTTTCAGTTTCTGTAGTAAGTGTATTTTTGTTATGCACTTGTCAAAGTAATATACTGGTTCTTTGACGTTTTCACCAAAACCCAATGGATGGCCATTTACTTTCTTTTAAACAGCAAGCAAACAATTTGGGTGTAACTCATTCCTAAGGGGTGAGTTGGATTACAGAATCAGATATCTATTTTATTTTCATATTGAAGAATTTTAATCTACCGAGTGTTTGTAAATAATTTGTTTCATAAAAATATGCCAGAATCATGTTGATATGGATTTCTCTATTCAATAGACATTTTTCATTTGCATCATGCATAAATTTATGGGCTTAGCTATCTAGTTAATTATGGTTAACTGGTTCTTTCAGGAAATTACAGTCTCTCAAATGCTTGATCATGGTTCCATTTCTTTTGGAAGATTTCCAATTGAAACATTGTCGTGGGAAAGGAGGTCAGTATTTACTCACAACAGGTGCCAGGAGGAACTGGAGAAGTTCAATGGTTTAGTTGCAAAAAAGAAGGCATACTTTGAAGAACGCTACAGAAGAATCAGAGCTATGAAGGCTAACCAGAATCATCAAACAGAGCTCACATTGGAATACAATGGTGATGTTAGCATTTCCAGTCAAAGTGGAGAAGAAGATGGTGTAGGTACGAAGCAAGAAGATTTCAGAGAATACATTTTTCATTCTCCTGTAAAAGAAGTAAAATCTGAAGCTAAGTTTGAACAAGAAATAAGCTGCATTGAACCTCCTGATGAAGGATGCCTGAATCCAGAATTCACATTGTCAACCCTCTTAAGAGGAAATTCAAGTAGCGGCGGGCAAGACATGAACTCTATTCGCACTGCAATGGTGCAACAATTGGAAGCAGAATGCTCATCGTCCCTTATAGGAGGTTTGGACGAGATTGAATTACACTGCGGCAGCAAGTTTGAGTCTCTTGACAATAAAGAGGTCGTGCAGAAACAGAATAACCTGGTCTCGGACGTCAAGCCCCAAAGTGTGGTTGTCCAAGGGCCGGCAGTAGTTACCAATAAAATGAACAGTCCCGAGTTGCAAGCAATTGCAAAATCATTGGATGCTAAGTCTACTTCTATCGTTAAGGTACTGCCATGCTTATTTTTTTATCATTTATCATAGCATGTATTGATTGGTCAACGGTTTGAAGTATAAGCTTGAAAAGTTGCTACTAAGCTTTTGATTGAATCCCAACTCCGGAATGATTATGGATTGTCCACACCAGTGCGATTCATCATGTAACAGACCTCAGCCTCATGTTTCCTTAAAAAGATAATGTATCAAAAGTTGTTAATAGGATAGGTTGTTTGAGCCGTCGCTTGTTATTCATTCATCCAAAATCCAGCTTCTTAACGATCAGCATTCAAATATCAAAAGTAAACGAGATAAAAATTTTCAGTACAGCCTGTCGAAATAATTGAACTGAAGCCTGTCTTTTTAATATAACTGAAACTTCCATTTTTCTTGGGTACAGGATCATGCTGCAGTTACAAATATCAATCGAGAAACTAAGGTGAATGTGGTTCAATCGATAAAGGGACTAAGAGCGACATCACAGAAGGCACTCAGTCAAATTCCATACAACACAACAATCAATAGAGTGAAAAGCAATACTGGATCTACCTTGGTTGCTTTGAATAGACCACTCAGAGAAGCGTGCTCTAATATCAGCATCCCAGGTCCATTTACTCTTGTAATGGAAAGAAGAGAAAGCAGCAGAGGAACTGCAGCAAGGTTGAACCCTGGAGGCTCAAGCATACCAGCACCACCAAGAAGTCATGCCCGCTCAAACATACGAGCACCACCAAGAAGTCATGCAAAGGATAGTTTAACTGCACAGGTAAGTTTCATCTGCAACTAAGAAATGATTAGTGACTATTCTTGTGCGAAGAATCCTACATTAGTTTTGCCCATTGTTTCATCTGTTTTGGCATTGGATAGTTATTTTTGGGGTGTCGAGTAATGGTTTTATGTTTCTTCTTCCTTGTTTTCTTTCCTCTTTCCACTTGTAGTTCTGCATTCATAATTTTTTGAATAAATTGTAGAGGTTTTCTTTTGCCATTGTCCTAAATATAGAAAAATGTGTACTGGCGAGCCTCGATCCATATTAGTCGACTGATTAGCAACTGTGGTATTTGGAAAGACAGTTTCATACAATTCATAGGTCCAATATGTTACTGATTTTCTTTATTTTGAATTGGAGATTCTCTTCTTGGGAAAACAGGAAATTTTCATGGTCATCTCAAGCAACAAAAATAATGAACCACGTCTTGGAAAGAGAGAAAAGCTTTAGACTTGGTTTACTTTTGTTCATTTTGCCCTATTGAATTATATCATGTTATGTTTACCGTGTTTAATCTCTCTTCATGATCATGATCATTCATCAAAAAGCACTTAATCAAAATTTTCTGTGTTCTTCTCTGGCAATGTAATGATCACTGTTGTCATGTGTGTTTATTATATCATTAAGCTATTTTTTCCCTCTCTCTTGATTGCATAGTAATTGTTCTTACTTTTGTTTTCATTCTTATTCTACCATTTCCACAGCAGACAATGAAGAAAAATGCTGCAACCAATGGGGTGACGAGAAGAGGACCAGAAATTAAAAGGTTGATTTAAGTTAAATAAGATAATTTGACATTTGTCCAATAAAATGTGTTCTCGATTCTTGAAATATTTTTTTCTACATGATTACTTTTGAAATTTAGGGACTCGAAAGAAGTAAGAAGTAAACCTTTGGCAGTCAACAATCAGTATACAAGCTTGAAGAAAAGTGAGGAACATATTTTTAGGCCATCTAAGTCAAGGTGATGATTGTTTAGGCATGAAATAATTTTAAGTGGTCTATGAGAGTTCCTTGTAAACTGCACACCTTGTTGAGTTCTGTTATTTTGTAGATAAACCCTTTTAATCTAGTTCATTTGAGAAAAACTTTAGTTCATCCTAAATTGTCACTCTTTTACCAATAAAACTGATTAAAGTATGGGACCTTCTTTTATCTGTATCTAGGTGTGTTAATCTTCCTGCTAGGACCAAGTTGACATCTAATGGTGGAATTGAGTGCCAACCTGCAACTGTCAAAGAAATTAAACGAGAAGAGGTAAAAAAATATTATTGTTGAGTTTGTTTATTATACATATTTATTTCAGGCGTTGAGGACATGAATGAAACCACATTTAGCTGTATTATTAGCAGTGCACAATTAATGTTCTTACTAGTCAGGTGAAAAATTACTTCTATTACAAGCATTAATTTTATAGATTAATTGCCTTTGCTTTTTTTCCATGCATATGCGAAAGAAAAAAAATTGTAACCTACCACCATTTATTCCTTAAGAGATAAAGATTTTATATATAGCACTATCCTTTTGTCTATACTACTAGAAACACCATCTGCTATCAACATTTTGTCTTCTTGACTGAAAGGTTTAGTTCTAACTATGAACAGTTATGCATATGATATATGGATTTTTTTTTGTTTCTTTAGCTCATACAAATTTTCAAATTGTTGCTTTATCTTCATTCTTCAGTTGGATCTGGTATTTCCAACTTCCAATAAATGCAATACAGAGAAAAGTGACTTAATTCTGTTAGTGCAAATAACTTATGTAACTGGTTCTTTATTCAATATTTGTATGTTGCGAGCTTAGTGTTAACCAGCAATTTTTAATAGTGATACATACCAAGTTTACTGCCCAATACATATCAGTTCTACAAGGAACAAAGTAAAGTCTATACTAGTCTGATTGATATATATATATATATATATATATATATATAAATATATAATACTAGCCTATGTTTTATCAATTGGTACTGTGTCTGTACGCACAGAACCGTATTATTCCGAGCCACAAATACCGGTACATCAGCACTTGCTTGACCCAATATTTTGAACCTTGTCGTTAATTACCACTAAGTAATTGCAATCTTGATAACTACAGTGCTAACTGCTTCACATAGTTTTAGTATGGTGTAGGTAAATCTGAGTCTTCCATATGTTTAGTTATTGAGTTGTTATTCATCTGGGGATGGTTAGTCTCAATAATAAAAATAAATCTAATTCTGCCTAATGCTCGTCACGTCTATTTTATCTTTCCAATACTTGAATCTGTAGAAGATTAAAAATTGAAGAATTGAATTTTTTTTCTAGTTATTTTAGAGAAATTTCCCAATATAAAAAATTCAATATTTCACTTTATGCATCTAGCCAAGTGATTTAAGAAGTCGAGTAAAATAAGCCTTTGCAAGTGAAACTTATGTAAACTATGCTTTGTCTTGTACATGTCATTTTAAAGAATCCCGTGATTTCGAAGACGGGAAATGTGAGAACCAGGGAGTTTCGAAGAGTTGCTACAACAACTGTTCCTACCATCTCTGCAAATACGAGGATGGAAAGTACAAAGGTAAGATTTGTATAATTCAACAAAGTCGATATTCTACTTCATTCCATGCTCGTGGCTTTAGTTTACTAAGAATGTAGGTTATGAGATCTTCATAACCAAGGTATACTTCATTCCATGTCGCATTTATTTTGTTTCTGTATTTATCTATTTTCTCCTGATCTTGTTGGCGATTGATTGTTGGCGAGAACAATGACATAACCAGGACATGGGGCAAAATTATATTTATATATGCTTTCTTATACTAGTGGGGGTAGACATTTTTTTTAGTTAGATTTTTCTTAATATATATACTAGAGATCTTTTATGAAATGTATATTCTTTATAAATCTTAACGAGGGCAGTTGCCATACAAGGGCAGTTTCCAATCTTATTGGAAAAACTTGGTTTTTTTATCTCTTGGGTCAATCAGAATTCATAGTAGTGTGATCTCTATTCTCTTTTGGACGGGTTGAAACTTTCAAATAATAAACAGATCCATGTACTTGGATGCAGCATCTTTTTCATTATTGGCATCTAAATATTCTCTTTCTTTCTTAAATTTGCAGCCAATTGCATCCCAAGGTGCTCATGCACCTCTTAGTGGGAGGAAACTCAGGCTCGATAACCTGTCTCTTGATGCGAGGTGTACGAGGTGCATCATTCTTTTGAGCTAATTAACCGAAGCCCTTGCGTTGGAATCATACGCGAATTCTTTTGTTCCTATGATCAACTTATGTTTTCGTCTGTCCATGACAGGAGAGAGACACCAAAGTGGCGATGACATGAAAGTTTGAGGGCCACTGCATCTTATGAAGTCCGTCACTTCTGCTTCTCTTGGTTAAGACTCTTACGGTTATTAGTGCACCGTGCTACTGTACAGATAATGTAGCATGCCTCCTGTTGTCTCGACAAAATGTGTTTCTTTTACTGTAAATGCCTAGCCTTTTCCAATAAGGACGTATTTGTAGATATTGAAATTCCATATGCAATGGAATGTACTTATGCTGGTTTATTTCAGCACATTGTGATATCATATCCGCTGTTAAATTGTTGGATATCTGATTATTATATGGTGGGCAATTGTGCGATGGTGGAACTGGTCCATCTGCACTGCAAGGAACGTGACGATTTTCCATAGTAGTGATCATTCACAAGAAAGCATTGAGGAGCAAAGCTACATTGACTTTATGGAGCCATCTGTTGTTGAACGTAGATATATAAGACAATTTCCACATGTTTGTTTGTTTTTCATTGATCTTGGAAATATATTTAAATTAAAAATCAATATAATTGGTTAATTGATTTTTAGCCATGCTAATATTTAATACTAACAGACCGCCCAGCCTTGTTCTATATTTCTTTGGTAGGATCGGATGATCCGAACTGATTTTTAATACATAGAACCAAGGTAATGGATAAGGAAATAGTCATTTTTTTTACTTTTTTAGGTTGACTTTTTCAATAAGCTGGTTTGCCCAAAATAGCCACTGATATAGAACTGATAGAATATTTTTTTTAAAAAAAAAAAATTTGATGGCCTCACATAGAAGTTTTAAAAAGAGAACCTTTCAATGGGCTCCATCCAATACAAACTGAGAAATTTGAAGAACAATTTTTTTTATTTTTAATCACACCGTCCAAATCATAAATTACTGATGGTTTGGACTTTCTAAGGCCTTCTTCGCCTTCCTTCCCGAACGCAGCATAAGTAGATGCTTAGCGCCGGGCTCCTCATCGGTTACTGTAATGCAAGACGAAAGTAATTTCAAAAGTCAAAAGTCAAATCAACAGTCTAAAAGTATGAGTATTTTTTTTTTTGTTAAAACTATTGAATATCAAAATTGACAATTTCTAAGGGCATATCAATTATGATCCAACACACTTCCCATAAAGAAAAACTTACAACAGGATTAAAGAAACACTTTCTACATGATCTTTGTTGGATTGAAAAATCTTTTGGTGCCCTCGAACAGATTTGGAACGCATATGTTTGATCTGAAATAAAATAATATTTTGTTCACATAATTCTTATTTGCAAATAGCCCCTCACCTTTTAAACTATTTAGTCGAGAAAGGGTAAAATGGTCACGTGGCTAGTGGCGGCGCCAGCGCCCGGCGCGGCGGGTTGTCCCCACGACCACACGACAAAAGAGTGGCACTCCCACGCCGCGCCACCTCGGCTCCGCACTTCATCCGAGCCACTTCTCCGGACACCGAGCCGTCTGACAGCTGGAGACAGCCTGTCAGCAACCCGCGGCCAACAAACAACCCCCCTTCTCGCCCTCCTTTCTCGCTCTCTCATCTCTTCCTTCCACACTTCAGTCTTGCTGTCCGCCGTGCTGCTCCTCTCTCCTTCACCGGCGGACTGGGCTTCGCCTCTCGCTCCTTCCGGAGTCCGTCCCGGTGCGCACCAGATAGCGCTTCGTTCCCGCATGCGCTCTTTTGATCCCCGCCCCACAGTATTTTGGCCCGGTCTCCGAGTGCCGGAGCTTGGCCGAGGTTTAGGGTTCTTTGCATCTCTGCCATTGGGTGCTTCCACTTGCCTCGATCTCGGCCCAGGTTCCCCTTTTTGACCTTTAACTTTCTTCCCTTTGCAATTTCTTAGTGATCATAGAGTTCTGGTAAGTTAATTTGGACAAATTATTCAATTACTTTTATATAACTGTTTCCTAGTTCTTTCCTGTTTCACCTAAGCGACATTCTTTATTTTATTTTATTTTATTTCTCTTTGAGATTAATGAAATTTACGTCTCGGGCTACGCTGTACGAAATAGATATTTCGCTTTTGCTGTTTGAGCATTATTAGTTTTCAGTCGCTAGTAAGGATTCGGTTTTTATGAGGTACTATGTGCTCTGGAAATCTATTGTTAACTACGATCCTTCCTTTTTAGAATTGTCGATGCGTGTATGCATGCGGCAGAGTTAGCTTGTCAATTAAGTAGAACTTTTGTGTAAATTTCTAATGGAAATAATTGAAGATGTTATCTTTCCTAATATAATTGTGTTCTTTACTTGCACGATGTTGAATAAGTGGTATCGTCAAATAAATTTCCTTTCCTAGACTAGATATATGCGACCACGTACTTTGGACTCTTTTGCTGCTATCTTTAGCTACTGTGAATTTTGTGCTGCACCAATGGTAGATTCATTTTGCTTATTCAGGATGAGTTGACTCTAATATTTATGTTAGTTTCAGTAAGCATCTCCATGCTGCTGTACTATTTGAAATAAAGTTAAATTCGCATAATCTCATCTAATAACTCCATTACATGAAAGTGTATCTAAGGCTGCATAAACGTCGGGCCAGCTTTTGAAGTTTTAAATTCTTGGATTCTTATTCAATTGAAAACAATAGTATTAATATCTGCAGGATTGTAGTTTTTCCATTAATGTTTATATGATCGTTAAGCTAAGTTGTTGTAATTTTCTTATCTAAATGTTTAAATTCCTTAGTGCCGTGTCTTTGGATGTGCATATTACAGAATTCCTGACTCTGCTTGTCTATGTAGGTTGCATGTTCCAGTTGCAGTTCTTGGCCCCTAGACGCGTTTGTTGATGTTCAATGGAAAATCATCTACATCTCCATCTTTTACATAATTGCTGAAGTTTCCATACAGCTCAAGATTTTTAATCATATGCCTCAGATTGGCTGTCATCATGATGACTAGGCAGCTGCACTAGGCATTTTTGGAGGTGTAGACTATTAGCCTGCTTGTGGATGATCAAGTATCCATGCTAGGGGAGAGCATGCGAGGAAATTGTGTTTCGTGTGATGCCCCTGACCAGATTCAATGCCGACGTGTTTGGCTTGGTGACCATTTCTCTTGTAGCCCTCTTTACTGTCCTTGCTATAAGATGCATATACCAAGTAGCCTATGCTCGAGTGCGCAAGCAGCATCGAGGTTTCGAACAGCTTGGCTACTTCAACGGGCCCTGGTTCTCACGCATTTTTCTAGTTTTAGTTGCAATTTGTTGGAGCTTAAGTGAACTTGCAAGGTTAAGATTCCTAAAGGAAAGGCTCGTCTCCAATATAACATGGCAGAAGTACATGTGCAAGCTCTATATCCTCTTCAACCTTGGGTTTTCGGAACCTTCTGTCTTTCTCACCCTCGTGTTACTTTTGCGTGCCTCTTTGCAGAAGAGGCAGTCAGGTCCTCTGAGCCCAGGATGGAACAAGAGAACCATTGGCTATGTTTTCCTATACTGTCTCCCAATTTTCGTAATGCAACTTATCGTGCTTTTTATTGGACCCCAGCTTTTCAACAAGGACGGGGGTAATGGGACAGCAAAGAAGACCAATCATTACTTAACAAATGCTAGTGTCTTGGTTGGAGATGAGCGTATATGCACTTATCCTCTGTTTAGCACTATTCTTCTTGGGCTTTTTCATGCTGCTTTGATCAGTTATGGCTCATACATTGGAATGTATGTCTTGTCGTCGGTGATCAACAAATATCTGCTTCGAAGACTATGGTGGCTGGTATCTGTTATTATTTTTTCCCTTCCGGTGAGGGTGCTCCTCCTTGGTTTCTCTATCCTACCTCACGCGGGCTCCTTGCCACATGAGCTGATTGTTTTCCTTTCATTTCTGATCATGTTGTTTTGTGCTGGGGTTGGCATCATTATACTGGTCTATTTCCCAGTCAAAGATTCAATAAGCCTGAGAGACACAGAGGAAAGTGAGATGGTAGAGATTCCCTTTGATGATTATTACTATGACAGTTCCTCAATTGCAGCCAACCAGAGCTACCGTGGCACTGGGAGGAACTCTGATGCTTCCACAAAGCGAGGCTCCATATCATTTCGCACAATGATCAGGGAAGATGCCCCTGGTACAGATTGCTGTGATGAGAACAGCTTGGCCTTTCATGGGTCCTTTCAACTTGGTTCATCTTCAGGGTCCTCTCCAATACCTGCAAAGCCTATGCTCCCTCTGACAGAAGTTCCTAGTTACTAGGAAGACTCTGCAAGTGCAACTATTTTACATTATAATTTTTTTGAAACTCCGGTGATATGTGGATGGGGACCTCTGCCAACACTTAATGTGTCAGGTTGCGACACTGGTGATAATGTCATCAAGCATTATGCAGACATCGTTGGATCCGTAGCTAACTTACGGTCATGGTATTGGCATACTGATGGTGCATCGTAATTTCATAGGACATGCCCTAAAACTTTATTCATCTGCAGAAGTTATGAACTTGGTCAACTCTGCTGCCAGTTTATAGTAGCACAGTTCCTGGAAATGTTTTAAGTTGAAAATTTCTCATATTTTGATCTTTGCATGTATCCATTGTCTATATTTCCTGACCACTGGTGGCTGGTCTTTATTCAAAGCCGAAATGGAACCAACAAATTTACATTCAAATGGAATTTCCCGTGTGCAAGCAAAGTCCATCTTTACTATCGAAAATCCTTCCCAAGTTGATATTATATGCGTAGTTCTTTTCTTTGCTTTAGTATGTTTTAGTTGCCCTACGCATTCTTTCGTCAACTTTACATTTAAATGTTCTACTTTATTATCTCATTTGATTCAATCCAAAGTCAGCAAATAAGGATAAGGGAACGTTAGGTGCGTTTGTCCGTTTTCCTTTGGGCGGACAGCTGGTATAATATTAAAAAATTAGATAAATTTAGCTTTTCAAAAAAATCTTAGAGGCTGAGTCAACTAGTACTGCTCAACGCGAAAAGCAGACGGAAAGTTCCGCACCTTGGCAACCTCAACTTGTCTGCACTCGATGCATACCACACAAATCTTCGATGGCTTTGTGGGATACGATCGACGAGAAATATAATGTAAAATATGACATTACATTAACGACTTTTACGACATTGGATCACATGATTAGCACGCGTTTCTTCTCGACCATCCAACCAAGGAATAATCTGGTCAAAGGCAGCCGAAGGTTCTGGAATCATGATATGACTATAATATCCTCCGGTCGAAGTTTATTTTCCTCCATGCTCTCTGCGTAATATAGTGATTTAGAAGCTAACCCTAGGTTGAATTACGTACGACATTCCGAAGTTGGCCGCCTCTATGTTCATTCCTCCGACGCGTTCCAAGAGGGGCATTTCGTGTTTGGTTGTTGCTGCGTGGCCCGTTGGAATACCGAGCCTTGTTTGATCGAGTGATCTCGTGGGAAGGTGATCCATGGCGTCGTTCTTGGAGGCTCCGCCGGGCGATTCTAAGGCGGGGGAGAAGATCTTCAAGACCAAGTGCGCGCAGTGCCACACCGTGGAGAAGGGCGCCGGTCACAAGCAAGGTAGAGCAAACATTGTTTGATTTTTCCCTTTTTTGTTGTGATTGTCTCTCCTTGATTCGTTTTCTAGGTAGCGCTTATTTCGCAGCCTCCTTTGCATCCTTGGATGTGTTTGTACCGGGTGCTTTTGCATCCCCGTTTACTTTGTAAAGGAGATCTAGTTTCCGTAGCGCTGTACGTTTTGGTTCAATTCTTATTTATTGAAAGGGACTGAACGTCTTTATTATATCCTTTGGAAGTTCCGAATTCTTAGTAACTCGCAGCCTTAACACCATGTTCTTTTTCTTCCGGTGATTGTCTTATTTGTAAACAGGACCAAATTTGAACGGTCTATTTGGGAGGCAATCTGGAACAACACCTGGATATTCATACTCTGCTGCAAACAAGAGCATGGCTGTTGTGTGGGAGGAGAAAACTTTGTATGATTATTTGCTTAACCCGAAGAAGGTATGGCCTTAACTTTTACTTTCTCTTTTTTGATTGATAGAAAAAGAGAATTTTACCCTGATTTGGATTTATAGATACTTTATTTTGACCCCTTCACAATTTGGAGCTTTTGGAAATTGGTAGTCTTGCATCCTTCTATGGGCTCTTGGTGAAAAAAAAAACCACAGCTTTAAACTAGCATGCATATGATTGCAAAGCTGGCGGTCTTCTGGTGTGGTTTAAATTATGCGATCTAACGAATCTGTTTGAAGTTTTGCTCGAGATTTCGTGCTCCGTTATTTTGTTTCTTTAGATTGGTTGAAAATAGTTTGGTGATATCCCGCAGTATGACTCGGAATACTACAGGATGCAGACCATGTAACTACAAATGCATTATTGGCATTTAAACTCACGGATTTAGATATTCATTATTCAGGGAGTTCCTCAGATCACGCCCCGGCTGGGCACTGACTTGACTATCATTGGCTAACATCAGAGCATGGCAACTTATCAGCCACTCCCAACAGAAGTGAAAAACCTCCATTGTCAAAATACAAGTAACAATGATATATTTCATTTAACATAGTATACACAAAATAACTAATTCCACAACATCAAAATCCATAATTCAATTTCATTTGAACTAATAGTGTAAAAGGTGGTAAGTTGTCATTTATCCACACCATCAAGGAAAACATATCACTAAACATAAGTTCATGTACGAAATTTTCAACATGTTTTAAATACACATTTACATAAACTAGAAATATATGTATATATCTCATATGTGATATAAACAATAATAAAACTTATGCATCTCTACTCATAGTATCATAAATTGCATTACATAAAACAGGTGCATCTTGCAACGTGATCAAATAAATTGTATAAGTGATGAGGATAAATGATTAACAGATAAATCAAGGCTAATAAAGCAATAAGGTATCATGGTGATAATAATTTTACTTAAAATTCAACGTCACCCTTGTAGATCTTTAAATTAAACTCTAAATAGTGAGCCTTGCATCAACAAAGTATCCAAACTATCAATTGATCATAATATTCTAAGCCTAACACCAATTTATTCCAACACTCTTAAACTTCTAATCATATTGCTTATTTATTATTATCTAGTTCAATTTCATCTCATATAATTATTCATGAATAATAAAATCGTTATTTATAAAAAAAATTAAGCTATTATCCATTTGTTAAATGAAGTTATCTAATTGTTTGTTCCTACCATCAATACCCAAACAATAGAGTAGGAAAGAAATGAATTTGAATTTATTAACACTATGATTTAGAATTGAAATGGAGAAAGATCTTCACCTTAAAATTTCCTTCCTCTTCTATTCCCTTCTAAATCACCTCTGTATCACACATAAAAGAAAGAAGGAAAAAAACGAATTTTTCGCAAAATAAAACTTCCGGTGCTTGTACCTTAGCTACAGTGACATCGATTGATTACTGTTTAAGAGTGGTAGCCAAGTGTATATGTGGACGTGTGTGTATTTGATGTATTTAAGCATATATGTATATATATACATGTGTGTGTGCATGTGCATGCGCGTGTATATATGAGTAGATAAGTCAATTAGTAACTAATGGCTTATTCTTACCTGTGTGATGAACTGTGCCCATGACCTGATCTTTTCCATTTAGTGTCGACATTTGCAAGTCATGCCCATTTGTTGATCCAAATAATCATACGTCAAACACTGACACAGGAGTATCTTTATTGCTCTCCAGTCCATTTGGATTATTTACGAGTCACAAATGGAGCACATATAGACAAAGAACCAATAGTTAGTAGAGTCTATGAAGCTTAATTTCCGCTGTTTAGTGTTCGTCTCTCTACATTTTCTTTTGAAGACACGAAACTGTGCTGGTATGGTGCATAAATGGAGACGGAATAATGTTGGCCAAAAATTTCCTGCACAAAAATTGGTTACGTTGGTAGGTTTACTCTCTCACCCCAGGAAAGGAGAAAAATTAGGATGCGCCTTATAGAGTTGTAGTCATGTAGTTAATGCTGCCAGCTCATCATTATATGCTTGTTTTTCTGGGAGGATATAGTGAAAGTGGAATGTGAGTGATGGGACATCTCAGCTGCTCATCTGTACCCTTATAGCTTTGTAGTCCTGTAGTTAATGCTGCCATCTCATCATATCATACTTGCTTTTCTTGGAGCTTCTAGTGTAGGGTGGAATGCGAGTGAGAACTCACACGAGATCTCTACTGCTCTTGTATCTGGCGCTAGTAACAAAAAGAAGATGAAAAAATAGGGAAAACAAGGGCAGAGGAAGAAGATTAAGGTAGGAGGACAGGAAAACAACGAAAAGGGAAATTGGATAATGAAATTCGTAATGAATTTAAGATGATGAGATCTTCAACCCTAACACTATGTTTCCTTGAGGGAAGAAAAGTTAAAGGAAAGAAAAAAAATAGAAAGATAAATTTATTAAATGGTTTCCACCCAATTTGGGTGAAACCAAAAGAGGGAAAAGAGGGTAATTTTCCTCAATTTTTCTTTCCCTTCATTTAGTTTCATCCAATGAAATAAAGGAAAATTTTTTTCCTTTCCCTCTTCTTCGCCCTCAAAGATATACATAGCCTAAGAAATTATTAAGTTTATTATAATTTAAAGAACAGCTTGTTGTTAGAAGATTCACTAAAAAAGTATGCTTATTTTTGTTAGTATCTTAAAAAAAGTTCCTTTGCAGACGGGGTTGTAGCTTGCAGCTTTTATATACATTGATCTATCTAGATTCATCTCGCAGGAATAGTTTGTATTCAAACTACACTTTATCACGCTAGTATTCTTGGAAATTGTTACTAGAGTTACATTTTGAGATTTTAGTACCAAACCTCGACATCAATGCATAATTCATGTGCATGTTTATTGAGATTTCTTCGCGTATAAAATTGGATCCACTACAAGAGCGTTTCATTTTCATTTGTATATTGTCATCATTATCATCTCATGTGTTGTTTCCATAATGATTTTTCATGTTTGTGCAGTATATTCCTGGTACTAAGATGGTTTTCCCTGGTTTGAAGAAGCCACAGGAGCGTGCTGATCTTATTGCTTTTCTCAAAGAATCAACAGCTTAAAGTTTTCTTTTCGTTGACAAAAATCATTTTTCCAGCCGATACATTAACCATAACGTGCTTGCTTGTTACAAGCAGCTGAGTTTTGAGACATTCTTTACAAGTTTCTTACAGGCAATGGAAATTTTGCCCGATGTTTCTTTTTAATTTTATATGTTGAATTCGACAGTCAGATGTATTTGAAATTTTGAAAGAATACTTGCGACGTTAAGTGAATCTTGCTATTATCTCATGTTGCTTTCTTGGTGCTTCTAAATATTGCGGCACAAATGTATGTGATATGCGATGGAACTATATTATACATACGACTTTCAGTGCGGGGTTGCAAGGAATGTCCTAATTAGCTGAATGGATTGTAGTTCTCAATTGCGGAGACCATATCTTAAATCCCGAGTGTTTGTTTTCTTTAAGTTTGTGGATACTTGATCTCATACTTTCTGGATTAAGCCCGAGAAATTTTAGTGGACCTTTAATTGGAGGATTTTCAATACTGAAGGAATCACTGGATATGTATTTGACTATTTTAGTACTGTTGTCATAAGATTTGTGAAAGCTATGAGATTTATCGTCTTGTACTTTGGATGTGGTGACTTGTCTATAATAGAGTAACTTTTTTGAGATGATGGATATGCTGAACGGTTATATTTTCTATTTCTTGTCCTATTTTTTGCTTTTTGGAGGTGATATTTTGTTTCTTTTCTCCTGTCTGCTACTGGTTATGGACCATACTTAGACTCAGTCGTGCTCAGAAAATGTTGGAAACTATGGTAAGTGGTTGCTTGATGGTTTGTTTATTTGTTTGTTTTTTGGACACAGCAAGTAATTGATGATTTGTTTTGATTGTTATTTACCACTGCCACGTCAGATTTAGTATGAATAAGCACTTTATTCACTTCACGAGTGTTATGGTTCATTTTTAATTTGCGCAGAACTATTTTATTTACAATGAAGATATACTTTAAGTAAAAAATCATTGTCATTTGTTCTCCTTTCCTCATATTTCTGTATCTGAAATTTGTTTCATGTACGTCATTGTTCTAATTTTAATATATGACCTAGCCATGTTTCGAACTTTGATTTTACTTGGTATGTAAAGTATTATTTTCAAATTTATTTCCGAGTTTTGATTTTTATAGTCATTTTCTTTTTTACTCTTTTTTTTAATTGTCTTTCTTGCTCGTAAACGATACAACGTTTGTAGAGTATCAATTGGTCTACGTTTGACTATTTTTTTTTCACCGACACAAATAATTCGAAATTAACCGAGACCTTTTTTTCAGTTCAAGATAAGGTTGTATTTTCGGTGTGGAGCTGCTTCATAAGTCATAAGCTCTGTCACCTTTATCTAATTCTCTTGCTTTAGTGTTTTCAAGGACTTGTCTTTTAATGTCATTTCCTCAATAACTTGTTGTCTATCTTGGTTTTAGTTTCCCGAATAATTTCTGAAATTGTCGCTGCAAGTTACGTCATTTTGTTGTATGCCTCTTTTTTCTTTTGTAGGTGGAGATAGACCTGTTTGACTATAACTAGTATGTTGTTTGTACTGAATGATCTCCGTGATCAAGTCAACTTCCACTGTTATCAAATTCAGTGTCAATTCAAGATCTTAAACAGTACTTTGTATGAGACTTGTTTGATATCAACGAGTTTAAACATTTCCACTGTTACCTGTTGATCAGTTCTTGTTTTTAATTAAGTTGATTATTATCCCAGATTGATTCTCAGATGGTTCAATGGCATTAGATTATGTGCTTGATTGGAAATGCCGTCTATCTTCTTTGTGCCTGATATGTCCGTATTTAACACTTTGTTCTTCAGGATCAGTCTCCATCTAATTCTCCTCTTTTGTTATTTGTACGGAATTGTCTTGTAGTGTCATTTCTTCAATAACTTGTTATCTCTCTTCAATTTAGTTTCTTTCTGACACTGGTGTAGCAGCGTCCCTTGCTAATTAGTCCTTGTTGCAGCAAGTTATGTCATTTGCCTGGTATGCTTATTTTTTGTTTCTCTATCGTTAGTGGAGACAAAACCTGTTTGACTGTATTGCTTGTATTGAATGGTCTCCGTGATCAAGTCAACTTCCACTGTTATCAAATTCAGTAATACATGATCTTAAACAGATTGTCCAGATAACACGTTGTATGACATTTGATTGATACCAACAAGTTTAGACACTTATAAATCTAGTTACCTGTTGATCAGTTCTTGTGTTTTTTTTAAGTTGATTATTGCTCCAGATTGATTATCAGATCTCGTAATGGCATTAGAATATGTGCTTCTGATTGGAAATGCCACCCTCTTTCTTGTGCCCGCCATGTTTTCATATTTAACAGTAATTTTGTTCTTCAGGATCTGCAGATGTAAGCGAAGAAGAGAATAAAAATCTTGAAGTAAAGGGCAAAGAACGCCAGCTGTGACCTTTTCCCCTTCGGATCAGTTCTCCGTATTGTTTCACGGCCCTGGATGCAAGTAGACGGTATGGAATTAACGCGTGATATTACAAAAGAATATCTGAATGTGCGGGGGTACGACTTTTTTTTAGAGAGGACGGATAGGCTTCTAGAAAAGTAACAATTATTTGGATAGCACCTTTTAGGAACGTGGACTTCTAGAATGATGGACGATCACAGCGAATTTATAGGATGACTTTTAAAATATATTCTAATTCTGCTTAAGATTATATTCCACTCAACCTTTTAGAATCTAGGTTAGAATTAGAGTGGAGGCACATATTCTTTAGCTTAAATGGTTATCGTATTCAGATTAAGTTGATATGACTTTATGATTCAATTCACGTTGTGAATTATAACTTTGCTCACTTTTAATAAATAATAATGATCCTAAAAGAATGCTAGGGGAATCAAAATTGAACTGAGTCGATTGGTAACATTAATACATAATAATGTAACGTTTTCTATAATTTATAGGAAAGTTCGACCTCAACTAACTTTATTTTTTAGAAAAGAATATAATAACATATAGAAATTAATTTTCCCATTTGCAATATAAAATAATCGGGTCCTCCATCACGGCCATTTTATACATAAAGCATACCTCCACTTAGGAAAAAAAAACTTAAATTATAATAAATCTTGTTGATTGAGATTATCTACTCATTTTTCTTCTTCTATTATAGATTGGTTATTAAACCCTAAAGTAGAAAAATATAAATTTTTTCTTTTATTTTTATTAGAGAATTGGAAGCAAAGGATTAAAAGTTAGATAAAAATAAATAAATAATAGATTTTGTTCAATCGGATTGAAAATTAGTGAGCTTGTACATGTCTCTACTACTACATGCTTACCTTCTCTATTTATGCGCATGTATTTGCTTTCACTTTCACTTGTGCTCTTGTTTTTCCCTTAAAAGGACATGTAACTTAAAATTAAATACTTTTTTATATTTTATTCCATAATTTGTTTATCTTTTTCCAATTTACCTTAAAATCTCAAGAGTAAAAATTAATTCATCTTAATTTTGGTTCCGTTTAATTTGCACCAAAATTATAAGAGAATAGCTTAAAATAAGCTTGCATTATTTGAACACATTTGATACCGATTGATGACATATAATTAATAATCCTCAGGTTAGTTTTTTTTTTTAAAAAAAAAATTATCTTCACATAATCTCACAAGGAGGAAAAATTGAAGGGTAAGAACTAATTTATCTTAATTTAGATTTTGTCCATGAAAATTGAAACACGAATTTGTTTCTGATTCATGAAAGATTTTGTGTGATATGTGGCTATAAGCGCCTCTCAAATCTCCACCTGCTTGTACAATGACAATATCTTGTACCAAACTCCGCATGTGTTGGATGGGTTCCTTGCACGTATTTGCCTTCCCGACTTGTCCCAAATTCCATGCTCCTTTATGATGTGTGGAATCTTTTGTACATGAAGATGAACATAAAAACATGAAAAATTTAACGTCATGTTTACTTTGACGAAAAATTGGGAGTGACTGATAGAAAAGTAACTTTTTCGTCGTTTACTTGGATGAATGAAAATTGATGAAAGGAAAGATGATAAATTTTTTTTTTATTTTTTACCATTTGACAATCCGTCCAAATCGGATAGAAAAATAAATCGTGTCGCTTCGTCTGATAGTATTACCCTAAAACCTCTTCCTATTTAGTAATCTATATAATTTTTAATAGGATTAAATAATATTTAGTAATTTTTATAGTTTTAAATAGTATTAAATAATATTTAGTAATTTTTATGGTATTTAATGGTATGAAATAATATTAAATAATTTTATAATATTAATTGTATTTATATAATATTAGTGAAAAAATAAAAATTGGGGATGTATATATTAATCTTTCATACTATTTTTCCTTCAAAGTAAACACAACGAAGGAAAACTTACAATATATTTCATTCATCTATTTTTTCTTTTCTTTCTTTTTTTTTTGCATAATTCATCCATCTAAGTAAACATAGTTAAATAAAGTACATCTTCTCTTCATCTGGATATTATAATTAAAACTGACTTAATTGAATAGTTGATTTGAATCTGTTCGCAATCAGTTTAGATACTGGACAAAAAAAATTATAATTTTTCATGAATTCGTTAATGAACTAATTTTTTTAAATAATTATTATATAATAAGGCACTTGATTTAGGTATTTAGTAGGTTCAAAAATTCGATTTACGTTTAGGATAAAAAAAAAAGATATCTAATTCGTTGTTGTTCTTTTTTGCATCTCAAGTAATTTAAAAAGAAGACAAATTGTATCGTAAGATGTTATTATCAATAATACAAGACCTTACCTATCCTCCCTGATTGCTTTTCTTTTTTGCTTCCGTGCTTGGCCGTTGTTTATCATCGCAGTGGATGATTGATTGCTGATCTCATATTGCCCTCAACTAATAGTCAATTTGACCTCTTGTTGAGGTTAGAGTGCCTTCAGTCCCCATATCTCGAAATGAATGGAAACACGTGTGAAGTATATGTCCGCACAATGTGCATTTGGATTTAATCATTTTCTAGGTTAGTAATATAAAGAAAGGCTATGTACCAAAATAATCTTTTATCATTATTTTTTTTTTTAAAAATAAACGTACAATATAAGTCAAAAGTCCACTAATATAAAAGGACTAAGCAGTTAAACCATCTTCCACCACATAACACATTGTACCTATTCTTTATGAAATATTTAATGAGTCATACCATAATAATTCTCGCCTGCGACTTTAGAATTAATATTTTGAGTACAAACCAAAAACAATAACTTATTCTATTGATTCACTATTACGTAAGTTATGTACAATAAGACTCATCAGTGAACCACCACTAATCTATTCTATTGATTGACAAATATAGATGCACATGGGATAGGGGTGTATAAAAAAAACATCGAACCGTAGAGTCGTAGTTAATTGAATTGATTTTCCGATTGATCGAATCGAATGATTCTTAACCGATTAATTTTTTTACCCATTGACTTGTTATCGATTCAGTTACAATTCAAAACTTAGCTAAACCGTAGGTTAATTGACCAATATTTATTTATATATAAAAATAAATATTTTATATAAAAATTAAAATGATTAATTATCAAAAATCATCGATTAAATAATGATTAGTTTAAAATCATTAATTAATTAAAAATATTTATATTTATTTTATTTTAAATTATTTTAGAATTTAAAATATTATATAATTTCTGTGAACCGAACGGAACGAGGGTAAAGTACAAGAGTGCAGACGCGTAAGCACAAAGCAAGCGTGTTCATAGGACGAAAATGTTGAACCTTCCACAGAAGTCAGTATGCTCATTGCTCTTCCTATATGTTTATCTGAAGCAGCTTTCAGTTACTGTTTCAGATGTGTGCGTTATTTTGTTCTCAATCCCTAATACTGCAGCTCCGACAGTCTGAACATGTAAAAGAATAGAAATTTTTTTTTTTGAACCAGTCAGAAATTAGTGCGTCCACAGCCTCTGAAACAAAAGTAGCATTGGAACTAGTGCTGCGTGGAGCTCTCCAATTGAGTGATGTGTTCTGCGGAGTGCAGCACTAGCAGTCAGTTTCATGTCCGTCTACTTTTAGAAGGGAAAAAAAAATCTGCTGATGAGATGTACAGATGTGAGATGTGATATCAATCAATCATCCTCTAAGAGTACATGGAAACCATTTATTACTATATTAAATATAAGGATGGTAATAGATAAAATACCTCACTTTTTAGTTTACGTACCCATTAAGTAACTCAAATCAGATTCAGGTATTTAACCGAGTATTCAATTAAATAAAAATTAATTTTTTTTCTAAATTATTTTATAAAATATAATTTTATAAATCATTATTATGATAAATTATATGCAAAGCCTAATCAAATTTAATTAAAAAAAATTATATAATGAATATGTCATAGAAAAAACTACGTGACTGAATTAAATCAAATATCAATACAGTGAATGCTATGAAAGATTCATTCATAAGATTTGGCGATAACTGTGGTTCCTAAGAAAATCTTTTGAGTAATAGCGTGTTAGTATTAAGGTTCATATAATAATTTAATTATTTATCTATGTAAAATGAATTAAAATTGATCCCTTTTCTCCGTTTGAGCGATGCGTGAAGAGTCCGATTTCCGACTTTTTAGCGCGAGATATCTGAAAGTGCACGTGCTTTTCAAGCCCTGAAACGACGTGCGTTTTTGGTGGAAATAGTAGGGTTTTTTTTTTGGTCGGTGAGACATCGGTCGCTACAGTTGAAAACGGACCCGGTGCTGGATAAGCTGAGCGACCGAGGTGGACTCTACTTATAGCCTCTTGCGGGGGTGATTTCCGATCGATCAGCGCCAAGGGCGAACCCTTTTCTCCCACCTTCCTCTCAGCTTCTTCCAGTGTTACTCCGCAGAGGTTTGTCGATGGTTGATTCTTCCTAGAAGCTTGATTTTCCCTCCTTTTTGGTGATTCTTGATGATCGCCGCTGCAAGGAATAGTTCCTTCTTGCTAGTTTTTTGCTTGTTTGATTCTGGATCCAGTTATCGATCTTCTCCGATCTCGTTGTTTGCTTGATGCGCATTGAGCGCGTTTGCTGCGAGATTTTGGTTTTCTGAACTGGGAGGGGTTTATGCGCGAGATAGATTGCGGTCATCGATCGCGTTCCTCGATAAGTTTTTCACTTAATCTGTATGATCTCCATCTCCGGTTTCTTACTTTTGTACGGCATCTAGCGTCCTACAACTCGACTAGTTTAGTGCGACCAGAAAGTGAAATTTAGTGATGTTTTATCGTGTATTACTGTATTTGAGACTATACATGTATGCTTATGATGCGCAGGAAAGGATTTGCTAGACTTGTTCAATTAACTAGAAAGATCCAGTGAGTTTACTGTTTACCCGCATTAACAAGATACTGCGAGATTTAGAAGATTGTCTTCTTTTGGTATTTTATCATCTCAATTCAATATAAATATCTATGGTCAAAACATGTCTAGTTGGCAATTTTTGATCGCGTTCTATCGATGGGGTTTGCCTCGATCGATGACCGGTCCACTGGTTTCCCTTATTTATATGCTCTCCATCTCCGGTTTCTTATATTCATACGGCAGCTACAGCCTACAATTTGACTTGTTTAGTGCGATATTTATTATTATATTTCAAACCATACACATGCTTACGGAGCGTAGGGAAGAATTTGATAGATATGTTCAATTAACTTGAAAGACCGAGTGAGCTTACCCGCATTAGCAAGACACGGAAATTTAGAAGCTTGTCTTCTTTTGGTATTTTATTGTTTGAACTCAGTATAAATAATTATAGTCAAAGCATGTTTAGTTGACTTTATGATCATTGACGATGACCGACAACTACCATTTCTTAGTTTGATTTTTCCAAAAAAAAAAGTTATTCTTTTTTTTTTCTTTTTGAAAAAGTAAGACGTTTGTTTGTTTATTTTCCTATTGTAACCTTGTTCGAATTTTCTGCAGTTTCTGGACTCTTCTTTATATTAGGACTAGGTAAAGAAAAACTTTTGAAGACTTAATTCTCTTTCTATTGGCAGCCTAGTGCTAACATAGTTTGCTATTCTCACTGCTTATATTTTTAACACTTTCTCCAGCCTTCTATATATGCACCACTTAGCCTAGGTGCTTGAGCTTTTCTGATCAGCACGAGTTTGTTACTTCATATTTCATAATGCAGCATGAATTCTAATCTTTGCTGTTTTATTTTCTTTTGCAGAGGAGTGCAATTGGTAAGATTGTTGGCAACAAGAAGTCTGCAAAGCTAACTCAACAAAGAAGAGGAGATTCGTTTAGCCTGTTTTCTGGAACAATGGCAGACTCCCCTGCGGTATGGTTGTGTAATATGGTTATTGCTCTTTCCATTAGCAACTCGCTGCATAAGACTTTCATATCTTTTTTATTTGATTTTGCTTGCTTTGAATTGTTTTTTTTTATAAAACATTTTATATCTTTTTTAGCACAATTTTTAAGTGTATTACAAACTTTATTAATCCAACATGTAAAAACATGTTATATACTCAGAATCAACTTCCTTCTTTAAATGTTGGTATGCTTTTTTTCCTAAAAGAACTTGCACTCATTACTTCCCTCCAGGGTATGATGGAAGCTTCACAACCACCTCAGTTAACTTGGCAACGAAATCTTGATGACGAGGAGAAAAAGATATCTGTATATAAAATTATCAAGTTATCTGACTTGAATTTGGTACGCGTCCATATTATATCTGTGTGTCATTTGAATCTTATCATTAAGTGAATTCTTGAAGTAAATGTGCTATCAAGAAATGTTTTCATTAAATGCACTATTATTCCCATTTTTCTCTATATTAAATGCACTATTTATGCTTATCAGGGTGCACTTGGGTTCATATTGCATTTCCATTCTACATGGATGATTATTATCACTTTTTTTTTACAGTAACAATTACACTTAGGCAGGTTCCAAGTATGCATATCTAATTTTAGTTCTTTGGATATTTATAGCATGAAGAATATGATTATTGTGCATCAATTGCATCTGTCTAGTGTTTTAATTCTTTATTTACAAATTCTTAGTTAAAAGGATTGGTAGCTAAGCTGAGTCATTTGCATCAGATTCAGACAAATGAAATTATTTATACCATATATAAGAAATGATTATTCTTAAAAGAGTTCATTGATCACCGATCATGAGTTTTTTTTTTTGCATTACTTAAACATACTGGTAGAAAAAAAATCTGGATCTTGTGGCAGGAAAATGAAGACTTCTACACCTTAAATAAAAATCCAAATACACGTACGTTCACATTCTTAAAAACACATAGGGTTAATTGTAATGACTCCCATGTGGTAAGGTGAAATTGCAACCATACCCTCCCATAATTTCAATGTATCACTAGCCTCTCATCCCACATCGTAGTCAGCAGAACTGTGATGATTTGCCTTATGTGATATACTATGTTTTAGTCTCGCTAGATAATTGTATACTTAAAATATGTTATTTCATCTTTCTTAGAACACAAGACAAGGGAAGGATTTAATAAAACTATTTATACGTATATAGATTATCTGCACACCTTATAGAACATATACAAATGGCCCTTACATATAGAGGGTTCAAATGAAATTCTAATCTCGGTTAGGATTATAATGTGGATTCCTAATCCATACTCGGATTCGGATTACTATAGAAGTGGCTTCCTAATCTACCACCTTCGATCTTTATATCATGCTCCTTTGGTTCATTTTTAACTATTTTTATTCTCCTGTAATGCTCCAATAGGTGTCTAAGACAAGGCAAATTGGTTAAGATAAATTGATTATAATCGAATGGTTATTTATTGGCTAGGCTAAAAAGTCAATGAATGAGATTGGAAAGGGGAGGTCGGTTCTATTTTAATAATTGAAAGGACTCGTCCTTGTGAGTGTAGTTTCAATTTCTTTAAATTTGGTGCCGTTGCTTGTTTTCCAGAGAGTAGAATAATATGTAGTTATGGCCTTATGGGATAGATTGGTTGTGGAGTAGGTTCATGGTGTCCTCTTTTTTACCCTTTATGGCCCTTTATATCTAGATAGTGAAGCTATCCTATAACCAACTTATTATCCTAAAAAGTAAGTACATGTTGTAGACCATAAATAAGTACATGCTACTATGCTAGTACGAACCTTTCACAAATAGCTCAGTAGTAGAATCCTCTCTTTGTCATCTTGTGGTTTCTCTTTATTTGACATGAAAAATTGTCTCGAGTTTTTACCTTTCTTGTTTTGGTTGAGGAAGCTTGATCATTATTAACTTACAACCGAGAGCATTGGTAATGGGACTACGAACCCTGGCCTGATGGCTGGGAATCTGAGTATTCGTTAAAGCTTATATTGGTTGAAAGAATTTGAAAATTTGACCAATACAAATCGAAACCATTGATATATGATACAAGTTGATACAACTCTAATTAGTGGAAGAAAATGTTGTCTGGTTACCATTCTTGAGTCTGCTTGTATGTTCAGTGGGTAATTAATGACATGGAACAAAACTTAAATACATGGAAAGTACTGCTGTTCTCTTTTGAATGCAAAGTTTCAAAATATTTTTAATTTTGGTTCTTCCATTTAAGTAACTTTTAAGAACCATTTAACTTTGGTTCTTTAAAGTTCAAACGAGAAATTCTTGATCGATATTCAACTAGTGCAAACAAATGGCAGGTTCGTCTTGGCTATCAGTTGTGCCGTTACTACGTAAAGGAAAAAGCAAAAGGACGAGTAAGATGCCTTTCTACTACTAGTGGATTTTGATTCTAAGAAATTCATGATCTTTTCAATAATTTGTCCTTCTGCAGGCTACAATCATCAATCCTTTCAAAAAGTGGATGGATGTGTCTAATCAAGGAGTTCCTCTAGGGGGCATAGGGTAGGGATTTATCCCATTTTTACTTCAGATAAAGATAATTTGTCCACAAGGCCAAATTATATTTTTTAGCCATATTCTCTGTCCTAAAGTTAGACTTTGTGAAGCTCTTTTAGAAAGCTTGTATACGTTCTACATATATTTTCATTTCACCTTGCATGATTTTTTTTTCAGAAGCAGTTTTCTATTCTTTTTTGTTGCAAAAAGGTAAGTGAAAACTAGTGATGAAAGAGGGATTGAACTCAGAATCTTATATATAAAAAAAGCTCAGAATCGTATTATCAACAACATCTTCAGTTTCCTAATCCTTGAAAACAATTCCCCATTGAATGTATTTTCTAATTTCTTTTCCATGTTGCATCTACACCAGAACTAGAATTCTGACAGGTCATACCAGTACTGGTTACCAATAACTAAAAAATTGCATTATAAATATTGAAGCCTTGTTTAAACCTTGTAGTACGGACTTAATATTCCTGACTGCAGCACACTTAAACTAATTGAACTTGCAATCTTTATAGTATAGAAAATTCATCAGATAATTACAGGAAGTAAAATATAAATGTGTAGCCATAATTTAAATTGTTTAGAAAATCACATAAAGTTGGATACAAAAGGAAATACATATAATAATTCATAAATCTAAACCTAGAAAGATACTCCAAAGCAAGAGGTAGTCCTGAATTCCTGATGAAATTCTTAACTTAAAATGTTTGGTGTTAATAAGCACCATGTTCCTAGAGAGGCAAATCGGGTGGTTGACTCGCTTGCCTGTCATGCTCCCTCTACTGCCTTATGTACATACTCGACTAGTAGTTGTCACTAGCAGTTGGCCTGACGAGCTAAGTATTTTGACACTTTTGGTGAATGAAAATTTCTTTTTTGGTCCAAAAAAAGCACCATGTTGTTTTGATGTGTTTGCCATGCAGCTGAGTCTCTGAGTGGTTAACTTTTCCAACTTAAACTTCCAGTGCAGGAAGTATAGGTAGAAGCTTCAAAGGATATTTTCAGTACTGGCAACTATTCCCTGATCAATGTGAAGAGAATCCTATCCTAGCCAATCAGTTCTCTGTAAGTTGAACACCAAATTCCGGTACTCAAAACATATTCTCTGAAGAAAAATTGTCTTTTATTTGCTTATTGATTGATGATGTGCTAAAAAATTTGACGGGGGCTGGATGAGATATTTGCTTATGTAACTAGCACTTGATTTCATGCATGCATATCATTCTTAGTGAATTCTATGCGTTCAGCAAGCATTTAAAAAACAATACAATTTCATTGTTAGTACTTCTGAGTTCTGACTTCTGACACCACGAGTGTCTGTCAGTTACACTTTCCATTTCCTTGTATGCGTTTATATTGGAATTTGACATGTACCAAACAAATTGCATCATTGTAGCTTTTGCGATTTTTCATTAGTCTTCTTTTGTTAACTAACCACTGCTATTGGCTGTGACATTGGTTCACAGGTCTTCGTTTCACGCCCTAATGGAAAGAAGTATTCTTCCGTACTGTCTCCAAGAAGACCAGAAATTGCAAAGTAAGGAGTGCATTCCAACTTTAGCTGGTTTATCACTTCTGTTTCATTGTCAAATAATAAGATTGGTATCACAGTTTAGGATGTCTCACATCACCAGGATTGTTTTCCGTTGGCATGCAGAGGGTCTGGGATAGAATCGTGGGACTGGAATCTCAGTGGGAAAAAATGCACGTACCACGCTTTGTATCCAAGGTCTTGGACTATTTATGATGGTAATTACTAGATGGAAAAACTTCAACTGGTAAATAAACGACGCGACAAGAGGCTGCTCGCGACTTATAACATATTCATTGGGTTTCTAGGTGAACCTGACCCAGAACTCAAGATTATGTGCCGCCAGATTTCACCTTTTATCCCACACAATTATCGAGAAAGCAGCTTTCCTGTTGCTGTCTTTACCTTTACGGTAATGGATATTGACTATTGAAGTTACAAATATGTAATACAAGCTAAGATTCACCTTCAATTAGTATGTTTGATTATTTTAAATTGATCAATTGCCAGTTGATGAATTTGGGACAGACTCCTGCAGAAGTGACTTTACTTTTCACATGGGCTGTAAGTAAAATTTCAAACGAACACGTTGTTCGTTCTTTATTGGAACATATCCAGACACTTCATTCATTCATAAACAATGTCTGACTATTCAATAAAATAAATACCTGAGTGCTGGTTCTGAATCATCCAGCTTAATCTTTTGATGATCGCTGATAAAGGAACATTTTAATTATTTTTATCATATAGAATTCTGTGGGTGGCAATTCAGAGTTTTCTGGTAACCATTCAAATTCCAAAATGATGTGAGTCTGTCTTGCTCAAAATTTTGGTTGGATTATTTGTTGAAAATCTTAATTTCTACTGATGTTAGTTTTAAGAAGAAAGTTCAAGTTTTTTTTTTTTTTCCATATGCTAGGTTAAAGGATGGTGTGCGTGGAGTGCTTCTGCATCATAGGTACTTAGGCTTTCGTCTAGAAAATAGTTTATAGCTTCTATATCTGTCAGGCTTCATAATTACTTTTCCTTGGCTTACAATGGTTAAACGTGAATGGTTCTTTACATTTCGTTGTATTCATTCTCTCTTCTGAAGCAAATGTAATGCAGTACTGGCAACCATCAGATACCAGTGACATTTTGCATAGCAGCTCAAGAGACCAATGAAGTTCGTGTCGCAGAATGCCCTTGCTTCCTGATTTCTGGGAATCACAAGGGATTCAGTGCAAGTGACATGTGGGATGAAATAAAAAAGGTTCGAAACTTTATGAAATTTGTTTCATTTTACTGTCTGGTTTCTTAATCTTTCTTCATTTCTTATAAATATTTCTCATGCAAATTCTATTTGAATCCTGTTAGAGAGGAGGATAAATAATTGTATCATTATATGGTGCTTTTACATAGAAGCTAGAGTACAATGATAATAGTAGTATTTATATTTGAATTTTGAAGTACATAATAAGGTTGGGACACTTATGATGGTGGATATAAATAAAAATATGGTGACATTTTGGTGATATATAGAATAGTAGAAGATATGATGATGTTCCCATAGAGTAATAGTAGTGTTCCACCTGTATTTTCATATTTCCACATGTGATGCTTCCCAAATCCCATTGTCTTTGTTGTTTCCAATTTTTTGTTCTAAATATCTAAGATTGCTTAAGGAGTATGCAAGAAAGTTAATGCAGTAAAGTTAAATTTGCAGGCCTTAGCTAGATACTTAGTGTCACAATCCACATTTGACCTAATTCAAAATTCTTAAGTCGAGTTAATTGTAATAATTTACGCCTTGTCACCTTATATATCATTGTAATTCTCCTATAACTAAACTGAAGTGGCACAACCTCATCCCACTTAAGATTTGCCTCCATGTTTAAACCCAAGCTCTAACTCATAGCCTAAAATCTTACTTAGTTGGTAGCATGTGATAGACATTATCGTGCAAAACACGCCCAAATGAGAAAATACAAAATACTAGACATCCCTCAACCCTAACCCTAGGCCCTTATTTATAGACTCTCACTACTTAACGGACCCGGGTATGACAAACCAACCCGACCCGCTTTATTAAAACCCATTATCACTATTTGGGCCCGTAACAATTGTCCCTCTCTTAAACCAAACTTGTCCTCAAGGCCTTCAGGATCCCAAATGGCTCGATAATTTGTTGCATCCGCAATGCCAAACATTTTAGCCTCCTACTTGACAGCTTCATCTTGCTCTTCAGAAGATATCTCACCCCACTCATGTGGCTGGAAAATATAACTATGAAGCTGAGGATGTCCATTTATATCATGGAGTGGAGGACCTGGAAGAATAAAGCTGAAGTCTCCAGGATTGACAGGTTTTGTATTTAAGGGTTGCTTCTCTTGCATATCTTCTAATTCTTCTAAGGCAAATGCGATCACCATATCATTTTGTACAGGCAACCTTGGGTAATCTTGCAAATTTTTTTCCTCATCTTCCCTCATGGAAGCTTCAATAACACAACCAATCATTTTCTCTTCTACATTGGGGCTATAATCGGCCTCAACTGCTGGATAATTGCTCGGTTCAGAATGAGGATCAAAAGTGGTATCGGTCGATGCTCTAAAATCTTGATCAACATGAGTTAGATCGTCTTTCTCAAAGGAGCTTTGATTAGGAATTGCACTAAATCTTAATATCATCTCTTATTTCAACCTTTCCCAAGAGAGATTGGGAATCTGTCGTCTTAATCCTTGAATCCAATCATACGCTTGTCCCTCCATACGAACAAATGCCATAGGAAATTTGTAATCATCTCACGTACCTCGAATGTTGAAAACATATTCAGCTTGCGCAATCCAATTTGCTGGAGCAGTTCGGTCAAATCTGCGTAAGTCCACACAGATACGAAGCGGTTGTCTATCTTCCATGGCACTCTGACTCTGTGATGTATTCTTCAGGACATTGCTTGAGGTTGGATAAGTCGGTCAATCAACACGTACTTTCACGCCCTCTTGCCTTGTGTTCTCTTGAACTAACTCTCTCATCATCATTTTTATCTCATCTAAAACGTCAAGACGACGATTCATCTCCTCCAAACGTTGAACAATCTCACTCCTCATTTTCTTTCAAATGTTTTTTTTTCTAGTGCTATAGTAACCCAATTTTTTTTCACTCTCTGTTTTTTCCTAATCTGCTACAGTAACCTACGCCTGCGCACGCCCAGATCTTCCGCCTACGCCCGTGTCCGCCCGATCCTTCCGCGTGTTCCGGCACTTGCGTCGCCAGCCAACAGTTGCAGCCGGCTAGGGTTCCGGCCAGAAAGGGGTGGTGGGAAGGTAGCAGCGGCGTTGGAAGGCGGATCTAGGGCGTCAGCACGGCGGAAACAAGGGATGGCGTCGGAGTTTCGATTCCGGCCATCGGTGGGGTGGATGATCAGATTCCTGCGGTTGAAGCTTTGTTAGGGGAAGGAGGAGTGGTGACCGAAATCTCGTGGAGATCCGGCCGGTGGATCGTCGGAGGTGAGGGCTCAAAGTTTCGCAAATCTGGAACAAGTTGCCTGGATTTCGAAGACGATCCGTCGGCTGGATCTTCGCCGTCTATTTCATGAAGAAACCTCCACGGCGTCGGACTCGGTTGGAACTATCACAAAGGGAGGAAGGATGCGATCGGCTTCGACTGTCCGCTGGTTCTAAAATGCATTAGGCGGCGGATCTCCAGGTTCGATTCGCCCAAGAGCTGCTGGGACAGAGCAAGGGGGAATCTCGGCTTAGCGTGAATGAAAGTCGTCCAGTGGCGCAGAATGGAAATGGTGATCCTGGATTTGGCGGGAACTCGAAGGGAAAATGAGGGAGGTAAGGGGCGATCCAGGAGAGGAAGCTCGGCAAGCGAATCTTCTTTTTCTTCGTTAGCTTGATCCACGATAATAGATCCACTGACTAGATCTATCACCGACAATGGAAACTTCTTCCGCCTTTATCCGTCGTCGGACCACCGGTTCTCCGGCGATCGATCTGGCAGGTAGGACCAATTGATAGACACTATCGTGCAAAGCACGCCCAAATGAGAAAATACAAGATACTAGACATTCCTCAATCCTAACCCTAGGCCCTTATTTATAGACTCTCACTACTTAACGCACCCGGGTATGACAAACCAACCCGACCCACTTTATTAAAACCCACTATCACTATTTAGGCCCGTAACAATTGCCCCCCTCTTAAACCAGCCTTGTCCTCAAGGCTGAAAACTTGATCATAATTTGTTGCATCCGCAATGCCAAACATTTTAGCCTCCTACTTGACAGCTTCATCTTGCTCTTCAGAAGATTTCTCACCCCACTCATGTGGCTGGAAAATATAACTATGAAGCTGAGGGTGTCCATTTATATCATGGTGTGGAGGACCTGAAAGAATAAAGCTGAAGTCTCCAGGATTGGCAGGTTTTGCATTTAAGGGTTGCTTCTCCTGCATATCTTCTAATTCTTCTAAGGCAAATGCGATCACCATATCATTTGGTACAGGCAACCTTGGGTGATCTTGCAAACCTTTTTCCTCATCTTCCCTCATGGAAGCTTCAACAACACCACCAATCATTTTCTCTTCTACATTGGGGCTATAATCGGCCTCAACTGCTGGATAATTGCTCGGTTCAGAATGAGGATCAAAAGTGGTATCGGTCGATGCTCTAAAATCTTGATCAACATGAGTTAGATCGTCTTTCTCAAAGGAGCTTTGATTAGGAATTGCACTAAATCTTAGTATCATCTCTTCTTTCAACCTTTTCCAAGAGAGATTGGGAATCTGTCATCTTAATCCTTGAAGCCAATCATACGTTTGTCCCTCCATACGAACAAATGTCATAGGAAATTTGTAATCATCTCACGTACCTCGAATGTTGAAAACATATTTAGCTTGCGCAATCCAATTTGCTAGAGCAGTTCGGTCAAATCTGCGTAAGTCCACACAGATACGAAACGGTTGTCTATCTTCCATGGCACTCTGACTCTGTGATGTATTCTTCGGGACATTGCTTGAGGTTGGATAAGTCGGTCGATCAACACGTACTTTCACGCCCTCTTGCCTTTTGTTTTCTTGAACTAACTCCCTCATCATTTTTATCTCATCTAAAACGTCAAGACGACGATTCATCTCCTCCAAACGTTGAACAATCTCACTCCTCATCTTCTTTCAAAGGTTTTTTTCTGGTGCTACAGTAATTGCTACATTAACTCGATTTTTTTTTCACTCTCCGTTTTTTCCTAATCTGCTACAGTAACCTACGCCCGCACACGCCCAGATCTTCCGCCTACGCCCGTGTCCGCCCGATCCTTCCACGTGCTCCGGCGCTTGCGTCGCCGGCCAACAGTTGCAGCCGGCTAGGGAGTCCGGCCGGCTAGGGTTCCGGCCAGAAAGGGGTGGTGGGAAGGTAACGGCGGCGTTGGAAGGCGGATCTAGGGCGTCAGCATGGCGGAAACAAGGGATGACGTCGGAGTTCCGCTGAAGCTTCGTTAGGGGAAGGAGGAGTGGTGGCCGAAGTCTCGTGGAGATCCGGCCGGTGGATCGTCGGAGGTGAGGGCTCAAAGTTTCGCAAATCTGGAACAAGTTGCCTGGATTTCGAAGACGATCCGTCGGCTGGATCTTCGCCGCCTATTTCACGAAGAAACCTCCATGGCGTTGGACTCGGTGGGAACTATCACAAAGGGAGGAAGGACGCGATCGGCTTCGACTGTCCGCTGGTTCTAAAATGCATCAGGCGGTGGATCTCCGGGTTCGATTCGCCCAGGAGCTGCTGGGACAGAGCAAGGGGGAATCTCGGCTTAGCGTGAATGAAAGTCGTCCAGTGGCGCAGAATGGAAATGGCGATTCAGGATTTGGCCGGTGCTCGGAGGGAAAATGAGGGAGGTAAGGGGCGATCCAGGAGAGGAAGCTCGGCAAACGAATCTTCTCTTTCTTCGTCAGCTTGATCCACGATAATATATCCACTGACTAGATCTATCACCGACAACGGAAACTTCTTCCGCCTTTATCCGTCGCTGGACCACTGGTTCTCCGGCGATCAATCCGGCGGGTCAGACCAATTGATAGACACTATCGTGCAAAGCATGCCCAAATGAGAAAATACAAGATACTAGACATCCCTCAACCCTAACCCTAGGCCCTTATTTATAGACTCTTACTACTTAAAGGACCCGGGTATGACAAACTAACCCGACCCGCTAAAACTCACTATCACTATTTGGGCCCGTAATAGCATGCGAGTTTAATGATTGCTCCACAAATTAAAAGCAGCTTTTTCCTATTGGAATCTCACCATTCCTAGGTCTATGTACACTCAATATCATTTATTATGATCAATTTAATGATAAGATGTCCATGAACATAAATCAACATGACCCGATATAAAATTATTAAGCCAAATTAATTGTAGTAAGTTATTATCCCTTACATATTATTATAATTTTTCTCCCACTTTGCATGTGCATGTGAGACTAAACTTCATTTTTACACTTAAAGGGTATTAATATTATACTTTAGATAGTTGAGTAATTCATGCTTGAGCTTAATGTTTTGTTTAGTGTTTAGTAGATTTTGAGCGAAATTCATGACAATTACTTTTCAATTAAGGGTATGAATCAAAGGTTGCTTTACTATCAGTATTTGCCTATGAAAATAAATCATCAGCTGTAACAGAATAGGAAAAAATAGTTTAAGAGTATTAAAAATAAAAAGGAAAAATAGAACTCATTTTGAAAATTTTCAATTAAAGATATCAAACATAAGTTGCCTCACTATCTTTCTGTGAAAAAAAATCGTTATTAGTTGTATCAAAATAGGGAAAAAATAATTTACAATTATTTAAAAAATTGAATAATTTAGAATAAAAATATACATATTCGTTTTTAGACATTCATTTTATAATGTGTGTAGGTAGATATTTCTGATGTCTGCACCGAATATCATATATTTTATTTTTAATAATATTTTTAAAGTTAAATTTACATCTTCATTTTATTTTTATAAATTTCATATCTTGTTATTTTACATATGATGTTTCTTATTTAAGTTTTGTTTATTTATACATTTGAGCTGAGCACGCTGTAAAAGTTAAAATGCATCATCTATATTTAAATATTAACTTGACTAACTAATTATTTATTTAGTATTATTAATCAAATATTTTTTAAAAAAATTGTTTTAAAGATGTTTTTGGTAATTTTATAGTTTTACCTAGCTTTTTACGTTTTAAATTGCATAAGACTTCTATTTATTATCGTTAATAATGATATTTATTTTATTTAATAAATCTTTTTTATTTTGAATATTTTGTTATTAATCAAATAGATAATTTTTTCATGTACTTATTCACTATTTTATTTAGTTATTTAGCTTATATGTTTTATTACTTGAATTATCATACATTTTGAATTATAATAACGTAGCTATTTGTTAAGTAATAAGCTCGTAGATTCATTTACACGATACTTATATGTAGAGTTGTATGAATATTAAGAACCCTTTTATATATTATAACCTGTTATAAAGGTTCTAATAGGCCAGATCCGTTTAGCCCAACATGATCTACAAGTTCTAGTAATGGCAAGGCCGCCTTTATGTCAACGAGGATCAACATATATTAGAAACATCCATACATTTTGGAAAAGGATCACCTGAGTTCAATGGTTTTCTATGACAAAACAAAGGTGGATTTAATTTGATCCTGTTCCACTTGGGTTTTTCTTATGCCTCTAAATCTCCACCCTAGTGTGCTTTGTTTCCATAATTATCTAATTTGTTTTTGATAAACACCTAATTTCTTAGAAAAATATCAAATCAGTCTTTTTTAATTCTAATCCACCTAGGTCGATCTAGATTCACAATATGAACCATAGTTAGTGTAGACTTACCTCATTAAGTATTACATTTGGGGCCCATATGTTGAGCATGACAACGAGATGGTTAACCTAGCAACACAAAAAGAGGTGTGCATTGATCCACAATGGGAGACTATCTTCATCGTACAATAACTGCATACGGCAAGCCATCAATAGTCATAATTTGGTAGCTAATAATAAATAAAAACTGATTTAGAACAATTATGAGATTTGACTCTCTCTCTCTTTCAATCAAGGTTTAAGATACTAGTTTGTCTTTGAACTAGCATATTGGTTTATTGTTGGACCGGTAGGTACTGGTGGTACCAACCAAGGTTCAAGATTTCAGTCCGATCGGACATACTGGTCGTCAGTCGGACTAGTGCGTACCGGTTGAACCGAGTGAAATCTTGGTGGAACTAGGCGGAGCAACAGTAAGAAGATCAAAGAAGAAGAAGGAATAAGAAGCAGAAGAGGAAGACCATCCACTACCGCTGCTGCCTGATTGCGTCTAGCTCCCTGCCCTTCTTCTTTCCATTCTTTTCTATAGCAACGGTTGGTACCAATTTATATTTATATATATAACCAATACCAGTCCATGTTTGGACCGGTATTGTACTGGGTGGTATGGAACAAAATTTGAAACCTTGCTTCTAATGCTGATATAGGTTTGCAATTAGAAGGAATACAGTAGAACATTCAAAAAATTCTCTTTATATCTTGTATCTCTTTCTCTTCCTCACTACTCTCACCTTTACCTCTTCTTTTTCTCAATTAAACTCTAAAATAGACTAAGTTACTCTGTCCATTACTATTGTATTTGAACTTAGGCCTAGGCAATAATAAATTAATATCAGAGATTACTATGTGCAGTGAGTTTCTCCTGTTTATTCCACTTTCTCCTTGTCATGGCCTTTAATCTCGGTTTGTACTTGTGTATTGGTCAAGTCTTGAACACACATAGGGTGTACTAACACAGTACACATGATACCTATTTTACTTAGCCTATTCATATAGGAGGTTCATGTACTGATCCAAGCCTGGATAAGTACGTTAGTAGACTTACTACTTTGTATGGTCTGAGATCAAAAACCATGTTCCTTTGAGAATAGCTTTGTTAATAAATATTTTCATGCAATATACATCATATAACATTATAACATATCATATGCTAACTAGATACTCTATACATGCTCACATAAAAGATTTTAATACCATGATACTTAAATCCAAATCTAATAACATAAGATGAAACATGCTTTTAAATCTCAATCTGGACTAGACTGCCAATGTATTTGTTCAATCTTGGATCGATACTTATTGAGTGTTTCAATATTGTATATTTGTACTATATTGATTCTCGATTCTGGACCTATTGACACATGATGCATCTGATGATGCATCAGTACCGGTTATGTTTCAAACCAGTACATATCGTTTGTATCAAGCGATATAATTGGTCTTATGAAACCTTGAGATGAAGCATACATGCATATATCATGCCAACAATGCTAACTTGTTATGTCATCTTTAGGGACAATATAAAGCTATGAGTAAACATCAAAAGAACAAATGAGGATTCACCCACCAAGCCTCAATCATCTCAAGTTGGTTTTAATGCTAACCAAACTATCATCTACCTAACACAAAGTCCAATTATTTACTTTGTGTTTGATCTTGCTAAAACCCTAGATCTATGCTGCTCAGGCCCTAAGCTATTTACAAAGTCAACCATAGACACGACTCTATGTCAAATCAACAATGAGCCTCATGGTCAATCCTAGTAAACAAATCTAGATTTACAAATTATTCAATTCATAACATGGTTTAATAACTTAGTTTGTACCACCCTATAGACCTTGGCCCCTTTCTCTTGGGGTTTGTCTGGTTGCTTGAAAATTAGTGTATACTATCAAATACAATTTGGACAGCACAATGGACAGGTACAAAGAACGTTTTCTTGTTAAATGATTTACGTAAACCTATGGGTTGGACTACTTTGATACTTTTTCACTGGGTTCTTTTTTTCGGCTGTAAATCTTCACTAGCAATTGCATCAAATGAATATTTAAAAAAAATGCTTTTTTTATACGAGAGTCTATCCACAGATGTTTACATGGAGCAATAGGTATGTTGCTCAAGAGGGGTTAGTCTATATATACTACACAAGTGTATCTATGGTTTAAAATAAAATCCCATAGCATGATTTCAAAAATTCTCATAAGTTATTATGTCAGCTCCATATCAAAATAGCAAAGCTGAACATGCTCCTTTGATATCTTGTTAATAGGTGATAATAAGGACATTGTTGAAACAAAACTAATTGGAATCTCACTTAAAAGATCTTGAGAGACCTAAATATATTATGTAAACTAAAGTGGCTTATACAGGAAAATGCACATAATTCTCAAAGTATAGACATTTTGTTGGAAAACTTATATATCTCACAGTGACAAGACTAGACATCTCATATGTTGTGGTTATTGTTGGTCAGTTCATGCAAGACCTATGTAATTGTTGGGGAGGCGGGGGCGCTACTTTATGTGTTCTTTTGTATATAATGGGAGTACCAAAAAAGGGATTGCTTCATAAGAAAGATGAACATATGAAAGTTGAAGCTTACATCAGTGCAAATTATGATGGTAATGTAGATGATAATCAATCTAATTCTAGCTTCTACACCTACGGGGTAGAAATTTGGTCATATGGGAAAGCAAAAGAAAAGTAGTTACGTCAAGTTGTGGATTTCATAATAGAGCCATGACATATATCACTTATGAGAAGACGTGGATTCGAAATATATTGCAAGACTACAGACTTTATTGCCTTTGTCCAATGATATTTATATAGCTAGCAATCTAGTATTTTATGAAAGAACAAAGAAATTGAGAGTGTGTGTTAGAGTTTATGTATTTTTTTGCTAACTTGTATTATGGGATCTCTCATTGGATAGAGCCTTTTGTGTTTGTTATTGAGACTATTGACTACCTCTTATCTTATACGAAATAGTCTAACATCAAACCATAATGACAGCCATTTTATGTTTTGAGTTTTGACCCAGACCAAAACATAAGCATGGTAGTGGTGTCGGCTATCTTTGATATCAGCATGGTAGAGGAGTGTGACTCATATAATTGAGTGCCTGTTCTCTGTAGCAGGTTTTTAGTGGAATACTTCCTCTCCATGTGAATGAAGCAAAAAAGGATTTTGATATTGTTTGGTATCTTCATAGTACATAGTAAAGAGTTATGTACTATGAAGAGGAATTTGATATTGTAAATGTTAGCTCTTATATATCAATTCTTGAAATTTATGTTAGACATTTTTGGATCGATTTTTAAAATAATGATTTGTTTTCTATCCTCCAACTTGAGAGTGAGTGTTACAGTTAATGTGTTTATTATGTTACTGGATCTCTCATGGATGCTTGTCTTAGTGGGTCTCTATCCATCAAGGGTATCTATTTATGTTTCTTTGGTAATCAATGCAATTGAATATTACCCTTCATTTCAACTACAATTATTAAACTTCATATTTATTAGAATTTTGTATTTTCGAAAATAACATAAAATAAATGAGCGGGCTGTAAATTAAATGCATAACTGCAATTTTTTCAGATCTTGTGTTGTTACAATCTGGGAAATGCTTGCGTAAGCGTTCTCAAAGTTCTTTCTATAATAAGCCTTATTATCTACATTGCATCTCAGCATGATTTCTAAATCTTCCAAATTCCTGTTGAAGTATATAATACAGTGGAACTAAGCGATTAGTTTATGGGTGTTGTCTCTGTATTTTGATGGAGGTTGGTCAACTTTTGGCTGAGTTACATTGTGGCCTAAGAACTTGGATACTATTTCAACTTATACTTTTGTCGAAGCAAATTGTTCCGTCAAATTAGTTTCCTTGTTGAAGTTAGGTCAATTCATGAAGATTGATTGTTTTCTACATTTTACATTTAGTTAACTAATGTACTATTTGTTTGCTTTTACCTATAACTAATGTTTTCTAAACTGTTATTCTGCATCTTTGGTGTTTTATGTATTTATTAATAATTTTTGTTGATCTCAATAATGATTTTTCAGTATATACATTGCGATGTCTGTTGAAATGGGTCGCTGAAGTTCATGTAACTACTGTCAGATGTTGTGTATGTATATATATATATATACTTTTAATGGTACTTCGGTTGACATTGTTTCATATTTTCATTAAAATAGTATGGATCCTTCTCCTGCCTTGATGATAGTGCAACAAATCCACCAACAGAACCAGGATCATCAATTGGAGCAGCTGTTGCAGCAACTGTTAAAGTACCATCTAAAGAAAGTCGTACAGTTACATTTTCTTTGGCGTGGGCATGCCCCAAGGTAAAGTTTGCTTCCGGCAGAACTTATAGCAGGTGAGTGGGACAAATCTGTCTAGATGACTGAACGTCTTGTACATTTGCTGATTAGAATATAATGACAGGAGATATACTAAATTCTATGGAATTGATGGTGACATTGCTGCAGCAAATCTTGCGCATGATGCCATAATGGGTAGGCTTTAAGATGATAAGCTTTTCTGGAAAAAAAAAAATCGAAAGTTAGTTCATTTTTTTATTATTGAGTATGCTGAGAAAGACTTGTTCCATTCCATATATTTTCTTATTCTGATGCTTCGTAATAATTTTGGTTTTAAAGGAATATTCAGATGTTCGTAGAATAATTAAAAAGTGGTGGCGTAGATGGAAAAGGTCCTTACAAAACTAGCCTTTGCACATTAAAGATGCAATGGCCGTTCTATATTACTATGCATTATAATATGGCTGTTTATGTTGGTTTCAAAGGGTTTGAATATAAAATCTTAAAAAGTATTATGCCTGTGTTTTTTTTTCTTAAGATGTAGATATAATGGATTCCTCTTAGTTGCCATTTGATCTTACGTAACAGGTGGAACTTCATTCCAACTTGTATAATTACTTTTTTTTTCTTAAAAAAAAAAAACTCTTAACTTGTACCTTATGTTTCTTCACTCTAGAAATCCATGATACTTGACTAGGGCTGAGCATTCGGTAAAAACCGAAAAACCGAATACCGAATTACCGAAAACCGAATTACCGAAACCGAAAATTCTAATACCGAAACCGATACCGAATTACCGATCGGTAAATTACCGATTTACCGATTAAAAAAATTATTTAAATCAAAAGAGTTGAATTCACATAAACAGAATTCACTACTCAGCACAAATGGCTTCTTGTTACTCAAGAAATTTTTTTCTCCTGTTAAACAGACTCCAATTATTCTTCCATGATAAGTTGATAAAGTCTAGTGGCATGTTATAATGTAAATAACTTTATCTTTTAGCATTACCTACCCCCAATACTCGCTTGTTTTAATAAAATGGGTAGCATAAAGTTAAATACAAGATTGAACTTACAATAAAAATCAACTAAAATGCCAATTGTTCAATGCAAAGCAAGAGATATGATCAAAAGCGAGAAACATTGAAGGATGATTAAGATAAATCTACAAACAACTTTTTTGCTCTAAAACACAAATTCAATGGGCAAGAGATGGAGAATATACAATAACTCCATATTATCCTCTGAGTAAATTGCAGTCGTTTGTCTGTAAGAGCCTATGGCAAGCAACCCACTGTAGAGGGAGAGAAGGCAATTGAAGATACAATACCTGGAAGAACAACAAATACAAATAAACAAGCAGATATCTTAAAATGGCTCAATCGAAGGTAGCAACTGAAAAAAATGACAGACATCAGAAGTCGTGTTTAATAAGAGGAACAATAACATGATGCAAACAATTCCAATTTCCAAATCAACCAATAAGTTATCTACTAAGACAAAAAGAAAATTTTCCATGGACACATCAACAAGGTATAGTGCATGGACTCTAGGAACCAGGAAGGATCCACCAAATGCATATTGAGTAAATGCAGATAAATTTGACCACATACACAAATAAAATCCAAAATGAACTTTTAGTCCTTATTTCTAACGTAAGGACTAAATGCCTCACAAACACATTGTAACAAAATATTTCATAAATAATTTAGTAAGACCACAAAATAGGGGTGAGCATAATTCACAATGTTACAGTCTCAAGGTAACAAAATATTTCACCACATTGTCAGAGTCCTAATATCTCACCAGTCACCATAGACTCAAAATATTTTCACCACATTGTTTTACATTATCACATCACATGATTAAATAACATGAGTACATGACCCCATCAAATTTAAGATATCAGCAATTCAGCATCAAGCTTCAAGCCTTCAAGCTTCAAGCATCAAATTTAAGATAACATGCCATTCCCTCAGCCTGTTAAAAAATTTAGTAAGACCACAATACCACATTATCCTTACATTTGATTTCACTATAAAAGATGAGTTAATGCCTTAATGGTATGCGATATTAGTATATTACCTTATACAAACACTCAAGCTGCAAAATTGATGAGCCAACACAATAAGTCAATAATGCTATAAGCCTGCAACCAATAAACAACAATTATCAAAGTAGTTAATAAAGAAAATTCAGCTCACAAAATTAGTTCATACACAAATACACAATGCTTACCTTATACAAGCACTGAAGCCGCCAACACATGCTTTAAATATTAACTGGTGTCTCATATCTGCCTGTCGGGTGCTAATGTTGTAAATTCTACAAAATTCAGCTCACAAACAAAAAATGTCATTAAAGATGATTTCATCAAAATATCATAATGTATAACTAATAACAAAATGCAATAAGTATTTTACCATTTTCAAGTTTATCAATGTATTCCATGGTTTCTTGAATATCAACTATGTCAGATGATGAATCTTTCAACCAATCTTGAGTACATAAGAGAGCCTGCACTATTTTTGGAGATAAACAACTTCGAAATGGATCAAGAACTCGTCCCCCAGTGCTAAATGCTGATTCTGAAGCAACGGTAGAAATTGGAACTGCAAGTACATCTCTAGCCATCTGCGAAAGAACTGGAAATCTAGGACTGTTTACTTTCCACCATGACAATATGTCAAAATCTTCAGAATCCGCCTCACTGTCTTCACATATATATTTATCTAATTCAGTTTTTGCATCCACTCCTTCAAATTCTGAACTGCACCTTTTCATCCTTTCTTTTCTCTTTCTAATTTGTGCTTCACGAAAATTTTCATTCTCAATGGTTTCATTAGCAATAGTAGTTTGAAATTGAGCATTCTCATTTGATTGTGCTCCTTTATGAGAAGTATTCAATCGTCTGTAGTCATCAAACATCTCAAACAATGCAATCTTAACGTCTTTGGCCACACTCAAACCCCTCTCCTTCTCATATAGTGTGCAAAGCTCTCCTTCAACATATTTAAATCTAAGCCGAGGGTCAAATATAGCAGCAATATACACCAACTTATTTGTTTTCGAAGTGTCACCCCAGTATTTGTTATACTTTTCTCTCATGGAATAAGCCATCAAAGTTAATTCAAAATCTCCACTATCAGCCATTTGGTTCAATAATTGATCAATTAAATTAAGCACATCAAAAAGAATGGTAGAAGTCACATATAAGCTACCAGAAGCTTTGACTGTAAGAGCATAAAAGTTCTCCAAAAAATGAATAGTTCGCCGTGCATTTTCCCAATCTCCATGGCTAGGTATTCCATCAGTGCCATCATCCATTGCTAATTCATAGCAAAAATTAGGATATAAGACTTTGTATCTTTCAAATGCCTTTTCAAATTTTTGAGTTGCATCAAGCATAAGATATGTTGAATTCCATCTAGTGCTTACATCTAAGCACAATAAACTCTTAGACTGAATTTTTTCAATTTCAATGGATTCTTTAAATTTACTTAATCTTGATGGAGACGACCGTATATAACGAACAGCTTGTCGAATTTTTTGAACAGAAGAGCCAATCTCTTTCAACCCATCATGTACAATCAGATTAACTATATGAGCAATACATCTCATATGCATATACTTTCCATGTGCAATACTAAAACCCCAATTGACTATTTTTTCTCTCAAGTAATTGATAGCAACATTATTGCTAGAAGCATTATCAACCGTCACAGAAAAAACCTTATCAATGCCCCAATCAAGAAGACACATTTCAATAGCTATGCCTATCCCTCTACCAGTGTGATCATGAACTTGGCAAAAATTTAATAATTTTTTCTGCAATTTCCAATCTTCATTAATGTAGTGAGCTGTGAGAGACATGTAATTGGATTTTTGCAAACAAGTCCATGTGTCAGTTGTCAAAGAAACTCTTATTTTTGACTTTTCAAAATACTTTTTTAGCTTCAACTTCTCATTCAAATAAAGTTGCAAGCAATCTCGTGAAGCTGTCCATCGTGATGGCATCCTAAATCTAGGACATGCAATTGAGAACAAACGTTTAAAACCTTTTATTTCAACAAACTTAAATGGCAGCTCATTAATAATGACCATTTCAATTAATGCTTTCCTAATAGCCTCTTGGTCAAATTTCCAAACACTACCAGAAGCTAGATTATTATTTTCATCATCTACCTTGAAATTGAGTTCTGTTTGCTCGTCAACACTACAAGGATGTTTCTTACATGCTTTCATATGATTTCTTAACCCAGAAGTTCCATTTGTTTTTGGATCTGCCCTAATTTCTTTCTCACAGTACTTACATTTACCAACCACTAAACCATCTTTCTTTACATTCTTAATAAAATGATCCCATACCACAGATCTTGTACTAGATTTTCGAAATCTTTTTGCTCTTGAAGAAGATGCAATTTGTTTTGTAGTATCAGTATGTGTTGTTTGTTGTGTTACTTGTGTAGGATCCTGAGTCTGTTGTGTAAGATCTTCACTAGATGTGTTATGATTTTCCATATCTTCTTCCAGCATCTACGAATTATAAGTTTATAGCGTAAATAAAATTATAAATATGCGTAATAAACAGAATTTATTTCTAAAAATTGTTGTTCTGTTGTTGTAAAAAGTAGCCGTAAATGTGTTGTTCTGTTGTTGTAAAAGTAGCCGTAAATGTAAGATCTTCACTAGATGTGTTGTTCTGTTGCTGTAAAAGTAGCCGTAAATATAATGTTGTAAAAACTCACATTTGAGGCTACAGATGAAGTAGCCGTGATGTTGTATCTTGGATGCAGGGGCTAGGGCACGAATGCTGATTGCTGAATGCACGATGGCTTCGATTGGAGGCTTGGAGCTGTCAAGTGTCAACTGCTGTTCTGCTGTGGGAACTGGGAACCCGGAACTGGGAGTCTGGGAGCACCGGATCTGGGAGCTGGGAGCTGGGAGCTGGGAGCACCGGAGCACTAAGGACGCAAGGCCGCAAGGGCTTGGTTGATGGCGACGGAGAGCTGAGAGCACCGGAGCACTAAGAGTCGAACTGTCGAAGACGCGAGCCGCAATGAGGTGCTTGGTTGATGGCGACGATTGTCGAATGGAGAGAGGACAACGGAGAGAGTAGTCGGCTAGTCGCCAACGGAGAGAGGACCACGGCGAGAGGACAACGGAGAGAGTAGACACTCGCTGTCGATTGTCGAACGGAGAGAGCCGAGAGGAGTCGCCAGTCGCCAGTCTCCACGGATTTGGGAATTTAGGGCTGTAGCCTGTAAAAGAGTCGAGACCGAGAGGAGTTGGCGACTCGCCAGTCGCCAGTCGCCACATAAGAGAGCCGAGTGGATTTGGGAATTTAGGTAATTAGGGCTAAGTGGCTAACAGTCTGTAAACCGGTTAATTACAGACGGAGACGCTGAGTCGGCGGCAGTCGGCACTCGGCAGAGTCGCTGTCGCTGAGTCGCTAATAATTAAGAGAGATTAATATAAGATAAGAGAGATTAATTATTTATATATTAATATATATCGGTAAATCGGTTAATTACCGAACCGAATATATTTTACCGTACCGAAAACCGAACAACCGAATTATATTAAAACGAATACCGAACCGAAAACCGATTTCCGATTTACCGAACCGATTTACCGAATTACCGATTTACCGATTTACCGATCGGTTAATTCGGTAAAAACCGAATTATGCTCACCCCTATACTTGACCCAAAAATTTTACTCCCCATCCTCTTGTATGTTTTCTCTCCAACCACCTCCACCAAGGAACTCCATTTTGGCCTTCCTCTTCATTGATTAATGCTATCACAATAACTTGGTAACACCACTAAATCTTGAGCTTGTGGGCTTAGCCTACTAAGTATAAGATTGAACATTCTCTGTTTAAGCCAACAATGGGCCAATATGTCCATTCTTAATTAGAGAAGTAAGGTTGCTTTAAACAGAATTTTGCAATGCTCATCAATTGCACGTTTCCACAAAGGATAGAGTATAGGTTCTTGGAGAATAGAGTTGGTTGATAGAGACTTTTCAAATGCTGCAGTAAGGTTATTAATGTTAGAAGTTATTATCAATTGTATGGTCTTCAAGAGAATACTTTAGTAAGATTATTATTGTTGTATGAGCACGTGGAGGCTTTCTAAATTTTTTCCAACACTTATTCATTTGGATGATTAGTTCTTCTATAATAAGTGCACAGCAGAAGCCTCAATCTTGACCTTGACCAAAATGACTTTGTTATGGGCTCAATACCATTAGTGTTAGGCCCTGGGCTCCCCGGTTCAGCCCGGGGGCGGCCCAGACCCAAGCCCAAGAGCCGAATAAAGGAACCACATCAGCGTCGGCTTCGTCAACGCGCGGAACGCGTTCGACGAACGTGGCAGCCTTGCGAACAACATCCGCGAGCTCCGCGGACGCGACGACGCCGTTGCCGAAGGAAGCGGACGTTGCGGAGAAGGCAAGCGAGGAGACGCGGTCTTCTCCCCAGAATTCGGACGAAGGCAACTTTGCAAACGTCATCTGCGAGCGATGCGGCGCCGAACGAAGCGGACGCAGGCTCGTGCGGCGTCATCGTCTACGCGAGAACCGGACGCGGAGCGACGGGCTTTAAAAGGGGATCGAGCGTGAGGGGAGGCTACGGGCGAACACTGAGAGAGGACGACACCAGGAGGAACGAGATCTGTGAACGGCGACGAGAGTAAGATCGTCGCCGGCGTGAGGAAGCAACGTGAGGAAGAGTGACGAGAGGAGGTGAGGGGTTTTGTACTCGTTTATTGTTGAGAATAAAGAGGAAGGTTTCCCCTACGACCTTGTCTTCTCCGGCGACGGTTCCTCCCCTATTTCCGGTGGTTCGGTGCTTCTTCGTCGTTGTTGTCGACGGCGACGGTGATCGACGTCGACGGAGCTGAGGGAGAGCAGGACCGGCGACCTTTCCACGTCGGTCGTTCCTCTTCGGTGGGCTTACGAGCGCGGCGGCGTTTGGTCGGAATCACGACGCAGGCGGTGTCGTGGGAGAGAAAGGAAGAAGACGAAGCGCGTTCTCTTCGAGACGGAGACACAGACGGCTGACGCAAGCAGACGTCAGCGAAGCCAAGTCAAAATCGGCGGCGCAATTCGATTTCGCGAATTCATCGCTGACGCAAGCAAAACGTCACCCGGAAACCGAGTTCGCGGCGAAAGATTTAATCGTTGGCTGACGTCAGCGTGACGTCAGCAAGAACGATTCGGCGGCCGATTTCAAACAGTGAAATTCGATTTGATTTGGTGTTAATTTTGACTTTGGTCAAAATTAGAAGAGGAGGTATTTTGATTTCCTGATTTGGGAATTAGGGTTAAGGTTTTCCACCCCTTTTCTGTGCGAATTGTAATTTGGGGATTTAAAAGTGAGCGGGAACTAGGGTTTTGAATTTGGGGACGAAATTCGGTCCGGAAACCCTAGCGCAGTTGCGTTCTGGTGTTCCGCCGGACGGCTCTGAGACAACATATAAGCGTTGTTTTTAGACCGTTCCGACCGGGGCGTGACAATTAGTAAGTTATGTAATAAAATGGATCCAGATTAGTATGTTATACCCGGTTCGCTAAGTAGAGAAATATTATAAATAAGGGAAGGGTTAGAGTAGAGTGTCCAAGTATTTTTTTATTCTCTATTAGGGCGTGCTTTGCACGGATTCTCGCTGATGATGGCTGAGGTGTTCTATTAATTGGTCCAACCTGCCGGATCGATCGCCGGGGGAACCGGTGGTCCGGCGATGGATAAAGGCGGAAGAGATTCCATTATCAATAGTAGATCTAAACAACGGGTTCATTATCGTTGATTAAGCCGACAAAGAAACCATAGGGAGAAGGTAAATGTAGAATAGCAACTTTGCTATCAGAGACGTTTCTAGCGCGAGCGGCGACAGGGTTTGGTGAGTACTATAGCATAATACTGTAGCACGTCTGGGGTTTTGTAGCAATCTAGTGGGCAGAAGCTTACAGCTCTACAACAGGCGGGGGTGTTCATGTCTTTGCTCGCCTCTTATGCTGGAATCCTAGTTGGTGATAGTGGTGATTGACAGGCGACGTGAGCACCTACGTATGCGACGGACGGGCTCGAAGGCGGGATTGTGAGATGCGGCGTTGCTGAAGTTGCTGTAGCTTAGGTAAAAAAAAAAGATATGCACTGTTACTATTATTATAGCGAGTTATTGTAAAAAAAAAAACTTTGAGAGGAGATGATGAGAAGTGAGATTGCTCAACGTTACGTGTGGAGATGAATCGTCGTCTTGACATTTTAGATGAGATGAAAACAATGCTAAGAGTTGGTTAGGGAGAAGAAAATGCAAAAAAGTGCGGATATGATTGCCGATGGGCAGACTTATCCAACCTCGAGCGAGGTCCTGAAAACTACGTTATAGAGCCAAAGTAACATCAAGGATAGATGGTGGATTCATAACCGTGTAGAATTATAAGGATTTAATGGAATTGATCGAGTAGGATGGATTGCACAAGCTGAACATTATTTTGACATTAAAGGCATGCCAGACGACTATAAATTTCCTATGATGTTTGTTCATATGGAGGGGCAAGCAGGCGATTAGTTTCAAGGGTTAAGATGGCAGATTCCTTATCTTTCTTGGGAAGGGTTGAAGCAATAAATGATACAAAGATTTAGTAAATTTTCTACAACTACGGTCCTTGATGAAAGCTACTATGAAAAGAAGAAATTTGATGGCAAACAGAAGGAGGTCAGCAAACAAGAAGTAATTGAGTATACTCCTATTGTTGATAAAGTTTTTTCAACTATAGATGTGGTGAGTACTGGATATGGTGAACTCTCATAAGGGGATGATGATGGCGTAGTTAATTTTTTCAAAGAGGATAATCTAAATCTGGGCTAGCCAAGCGATCTAGATGACAATATAAGTAAAATATCTTACGAGATGAAGGTTGAGAATGCTACAAATACACAATTGAATACTTGACATTGCTCCCATGTATGCTGGGGAGAGGAAAATCTTTTTGCAAAAAAAAAACATATTGTTGATAAACGAGATCGTGGAACAATTTCAACTTATAAGCAGTGGAATCCAGGAAAAGTTTGAGAAAAGACCATCTAATACACAGTCTTGAGGTTGTAGTTTGAAAGAGGGGCAATTGTTACGGGCCCAATACCATTAGTGGGTTATGTAATAAAGCGGATCTAGGTCGGTATTTTATACCCGGTTTGCTAAGTAGGGAAACATTATAAATAAGGGCCAAGGGTTAGAGTAGAGTATCTAAGTATTTTGTTATTCTCTATTAGGGCATGCTTTGCACGATTTTTTGCTGGTGACGGCTAAGTTGTTCTATCACACTTCTTTGAGTACTAAATATGAGTAGCAAGAGAGTAGAATTTGATATCGTAATAGTGGTTTCATTAGAGGAGGTAGAAATTCATGTAAGTCTTGTAAATGTGTCTTCCATGTGAGGGATTGTGGCATCAACTAAAAGATGATTCCATGCAATATAATATTTATTATTTACTCTTGCAATTGTTATATAGATCTATGGCTATATTTAAGTACTACTACAGATTTATCAGAGGAACGTACATATGCTTTTAAGCCACCTGAAATGGGAGGAACAAAAAGAAAAGTTTGAAAATTTGATCCATTGTCAGATATACATACTGGTTGGTATGATATACCATATCAGTGGTATATATATATATATATATATTTGATTGGTTTGAACCAATTGGTCGAAGCTTGAACTGGTACAAATTGGAAATACCTTCAATTTGGTATTTCATTCCATGGTAGAAAGAAATTTTTGTTGGCCGCTGCCACTGTCACAGTTACCAGTAACAGAAATTAAGAGATTACTCGAGGAGAAAGAACCTCCTCTTGTACCAGGAGTATGACAACTAGTATGAGATAGTTTTGAAGTATTACATATTTGGTACTTATAAAGTTGAATAAACATCCATTAATACCAAAAAAGTAACTACTCAAAAATAAGGTAACTACCTATAAATGCAATATAGGTAAAACCAAAATCTTAAGCAGATCCAGTATGTACTGTCTATATGCACCACCTTAAAACCTAGAGTATAACTACCGAGTGGATTTCAACGCATTAAAACTGAATTCAACCAAATCAAACCTAAATTCTTCACTTCGATTCAATTTAGTTCAAACTGAACTTTCATATTTTTTTTTTTGTAAATGTCATTCTAATAAAAATAGTAAAGTTTAAATACATAAAATAAAAAAAATGATTTGTGCAATTTTTATCATTATTTTGAATTTAAAATATGGCATTAGTAATGACTATGTTACATAGTATTGTTTTATGATTTAATTCAGTTTGAAATAATGGAACCCAAAAATGAACCAATTATTATATACTAAACTAAACTTGAAATAAAATGAGCTTAGCATGATAAGTTGATCTAAATTTTTTTTTTTATGCTGATTCAGTTCAATTAATTTCTCAGTTTCAACAGGAGTTGCGCACCTCTTTGAATGAGTATCATATCCTAGCGCCTGCTAGCCTCAAACTTGATAGCATTAATCATATTGCAAAACTGCAATAACACAGCCTTAAGATCAAAGGCAACTTTGAATTAGTTTAAAGCATTCACGTAGCTACAATTGATGTTTTCATTGTTTATTTGTTCGATGAGTCAAGTTTCACTTGCATATTGAGTAGCTTTATTCTTTTGGAGACATAATGTAGATAAAATAGTATTTTTTTAGAACTCTGAGGATAAATCCCACGTTCATAAACAAAAAGTCAATTAGTAGATCGTTGAGGAAACCACGAGTCCATGATACAAAAACCTGTGCCAAGACAACAGCAACAAAGGAAAGGTGCAGTTGGAAAGCAGAACAAAACATATGGACAAAACAGAGATCAGAGTGCAATTAACGGAACATATTCACATACAACACCGGGCTGAACAATTCAATCATTATCACTTGGGGTGCATCAGAAAAGATTTAAATTGAGGAATTTGTTATTTTGATAATTGCTGATACATTACAGGCCAGATTTAAATTGATGTTTCTACTTCCAGTTCTATTATCAAGTCCTACTCACCAATCATTTGAGGTTGTAAAGTAGTTGAATTAGTTTGATGTGTGCACCATAAGCAATCATTATTTATTTATTTTTCATAGCGACAACTGCTGTAGTTCTCCCTCTCTATTTGTCTCGAATTAACTTTAGCGCATAGTTGGTGTTCAAGGCTGCTGTAGTTTGCAGTACCCAAATCTCTCTCATCAGTACAACTTCCACATTTACGGAAACGTGGAGTAGGGAAAAAATAGTTCCAGTTCCTTAACTATCTTAGCATTTTATTTTTCTTTCTCTTGAATTTTCTTACCCTAAATTTTAAAACCCTGTTTACTTCCAAAACTTTGTCCAGAACACCGCCACTGGGAGTCCCAGATTGAAGATTGGCAAAGACCTATCTTGCAGGATCAAACACTTCCTCAATGGTATATTATACTCTAAACCCAAACGTTAACTGTCCTTTCATATTGAGGAGAGTTTCTGAACTTTTTAAGCCAAACTCAGGTATCCACTAACTCTCTTTAATGAGCTTTACTATCTGAATGCTGGAGGAACAATTTGGACAGGTAAATTGGCTGTTTTGTTTTTGATCTTTTATACATGATTTGACATACACGATAATTTACAGATGGGCTGCTCCCAGTTGAGAGCTTGGCAAGCATTGAAGAAAAGAAGTTTTCCCTTGATATTCACAGTATAGATTATAAAAAAATAAATGGTAATATCCAAGGAAAAGATGTTGCTGCCAATATCTTAACAAGCATGACGCAGCTAAATGAAAAATTACAGTCACCTGTGTTATCACATTCTGCCTTTGGGACGTCACTACTTCAAGAAGAAGAAGAAAACATTGGTCAATTTCTCTATCTTGAAGGAGTGCAGTATCGTATGTGGAACACTTATGATGTCCATTTCTACTCATCCTTCGCTCTGATCATGCTGTTCCCCAAACTTGAACTTAGCATTCAAAGAGACTTTGCAACTGCAGTACTGATGCATGATTCCCGAAAGATGCAATTACTTAGTGGCCAGTGGATCTCAAGAAAGATTCTTGGTTCCATTCCACATGATATTGGACAACATGACCCATGGTATGAAGTTAATTCTTATTGCCTCCATGATGCCAATAGGTGGAAGGACTTGAATCCCAAGTTTGTTTTGCAAGTTTATAGAGACGTGGTTGCAACGGGGGACAGATTATTTGCAAAATCTGTTTGGCCTTCTGTGTACGTTGCAATGGCTTATATGGATCAGTTTGACAAGGATAAAGATGGTATGATAGAAAATGAAGGTTTTCCAGATCAAACTTACGACATGTGGACAGTTTCCGGTGTGAGTGCTTATACTGGGGGTCTATGGGTTGCTGCTTTGCAAGCTACTTCTTCGATGGCACAATTGGTCGGTGATAAAGCTTCAGCAGATTATTTTTGGAATCGGTATAAGAAGGCAAAAGTTGTATATGGTCAACTATGGAATGGTTCTTATTTTAATTATGATAATCAAGGTGGAGTATCGAGCTCATCTATTCTGGCTGATCAGTTAGCTGGCCAATGGTACACACTTACGAACTTGATATACCTTTTGTTGTTTTTTGTGCCTAGAGCACTGTAATTTGCTGTCCATATTAGATATTTGTCACTGATTTCTCCGGTGAGCCTAATTATGGCCTCAAATTTTGGACTGTATCTCACAATCTGTTAATTTGTGAGTTCCGATCCATATCAAGTAGGAAATTCCACGAACTATTTTGTGTTTTATATGCAGTTTTTCCTTTTGTTTTTGTATATCAGAAATTCAATTCTTCTGGCACCAATCACTACACTTAGAGTGATTAAGCTAGGCGAACTAAACTTTTAGCTGTATTAGTAAAATAGTTAAGATCTCTAGTTGTCCATTTTTATTGTTAGTACATCATCACTCATCATCAGTTACACTATGGAAAAACTCATCTTTCAGGTATGCTAAAGCATGTGGTCTTGAACCAATAGTTGATGACGTGAAAGCACGAGCTGCATTTGAAAAGATCTACAACTTCAACGTGTTAAAGGTGAAGGGAGGAAAACGTGGAGCAGTTAATGGGGTAAGGCCAGACGGAACTTTGGACTTGTCAGCAATTCAGTCATGTGAAATATGGTCTGGAGTAACATATGCTGTCGCTGCTGCTATGATTCAAGAAGGCATGCCAGAAATGGCATTTAAAACAGCAGAAGGGGTTTATGAAACTGCCTGGTCTAAAAGTGGACTTGGGTAAGTTCTTATCATTTTTTACTGCTTAGCTTAATCTCTGTCGTTTCTCCATATTGCATTGACCACCATTATTTCTTTTTTGGCTATTGATGTAGTGGATTACTGGTAGCATAATAGATGTTCTAAAAAAGCATAATTTAAAAGTTCATCTGATATGAATTGAGCTTTTACTAGCCTTAGCTTGTATATTATGAATTGAGCTCATGCATTCTCGATTCTCTTTGTGAAACTTAGCATACAGTAATTGCATTGTCAGAACTATGTGAAAGCATTTATTTTATCAGCCTTAGTTTGTAATCATGAATTGAGCTTTTGTTTGCCTTGATCTATAAAGGAAACAAACATAAGCATGATTTAAGACTTTTAGGCTGTGTTTCTTTGGACGAAAAATTGGGAGAAAAGAATGGAAAACACATTGAATTTGGATGGAAATGCTACTAGATTCAATGTGTTTTCCATTCTTTCCACCCAAATTTCTTTCCAAGGAAACACAACCTTAGGTTTCGTTCGGCATCTAGACCAAGCATGAAGAAAACTTGGTAATACTGTTCTATCGTTTTGTTCTCATGTTATAATGTAGTAAGGATTGAGAGGACCATCTGAACCACCAATTAAGGATATATCAGTCTCCATCATTCGCCTATCTAGTTAAATTTTGCTTGAGCAATTGGTTATTTGGTTTGCCCATTTATAGTGTTTATTTTCATCAGCATCGTGTGTATATGAGTTAGGTGAATTTTGAATGAACATCTAACATGGAACAACAGGAAAGGATAACCCTTGTATGAATCTTAGATCAAAATCTAAACATGTAAGCAATATTGTGCTTATAGTTTAGAAAACTAGTATTACCCAACACAACTAGTTTGTGCTAGTCTAAATATTCACCAATACACAAACCATATGTGTGGTCAATTGTCATGCTAAGAATTGAAACAACAAATGTTTTACACTACTATCTCTACATTAACCTCCTTGATAATAAGGGTCTAAAGTACCTAAAATTGTAGATCTATTTGATACATGGGCCTAGATGCATATTGTGACAGTTTTAAAAGCTTGCACTAGCTAGTAGAACTGTAGAACAAGTTTTGATTTGGCCTTGTGTTAACTCGTAACGCTTTAGGCTCAGATGAATTTAACTTGATAACTTTAGCATTAAATTTGTAAAATGCATGTACTAGATCTACCTTAATGAGAAATATCAAGGTAAAAAGGACAAGGGAGACGTCTATAGAGACACTATCATACCAAACATTATCCTTACATGAGGTAAACAATAAAGTAATCAAGAAACTCTATGATTGGAATGATGGATTAATTAACCTAAGCAAATTCTGAGTTATTAGAAGGTTCAAGATTAATTTGAACCTTGTCAAGGCTATTATGGATTTAACATTAATAATACCCCTCCTTTGATGATGAAACGATTTTTATATTTCTATATGGGAAATGCTAATCTGCCATTCGATCATCATCCCACCTTGATTAGGCTGTCATGCACTCATGCACCTAATCACAAACATAGTATATAGGGTAGTATAAGCAGCAAGTCTCATTCTCACTTGAGTCATCTTTAGGAGCTATATGCTCCTTATATTTCCCTCTAGACTCTGTTCGGTAGGATCAATCTCATAAATTAAAAAGGTTCTAGGAGTGCATGCAACCACATTATGACCCTTCCTTAATATCTAAAGTAGGTTATCAAATTGCTTACTCTCGAGCTATCAACCATTACTCTTTCACCTCGACAGCTTTATGTTGGTTATATTAAAACCATAACATCCAAGTTGATGTAGGAGCAGTAGTAGTGGATTAAGTTACTAAGCTAAATCTTTCAGGTAGCTAATATGTCTGAAAGTAGAGTACTAATTATTACCTTTATAAAGTAAGAAGGTTTCAATTAGAGATTATATTTGAAGAGCAGATATGTATACTTGCTAATGTTATCGCATGAGCTGATGGGTAACAGTTTAGCTCCCTAAGAATGCCAGACCTCAAACTATTCTTCAATCTAACCATGGTCTTCTTTGGGCCTTTCTTAGTGCCACATCTTAATATGAGCTTGTCAAAATGGCTAATTTTGCAAGATCATGGTGCCTTTTCTTAGAATGGTAAAAGTGTTGCTATAGCTTAGTAATAATAGATGAAACATATTTCTCTTTGAGATTAATTTTCATCATTCCAATGACTAATGGATCCAATTTTAATCAAGTGGTACTCCACTAAACACTAATGTAATAAAGCTTATTAGAGCTTTGCATGACTTTCTTAGAAACCTAATATTTCAGACCAAGATTTTCAATCTCATCGTACTAACACAGAGAGTGCCAATACTCATGACATCTAATATTGTACGTAGGGATCGTACTAGAATTAAAACTTTGCTTCAGAAATAATACCAATCAAAGTATTAGTCTGTGGTTGTTAATCCAAGCAAGCTCTCAAGTCATGTTGTTCCCCAAACATAGACGGGTCAAATCCTCAACCAATGGGGGGAGGTCTTCAAATTGTCTTTGTCCTAGTTTGACTAGGCAACAGGAAGTCATTCTCTAGACTCTTAGCCTTTATACCTAGGGCAAGTGACCACCTCTTCATGTCATTCACCTATACCTTTCTCTTGATCTAAGGTGGCATTTAAACTTTAGTACGAGGTAATATGTAGGATTCCTAGTAATTTTATGATTGAAATTCATATTATCATGTTTGATCTCCTTTTTTGCTTAGTAATCGAAGTTGCACAAAGAATATTGATACTCTTGGCGGTGGTAATCTAAAATACATTCGGGTAGTAATTTGAATTATTAGCATTTTGGTAATCCTACAATACTTTGAAGATGGAAATAACTTTTAAGATATCAACTTTTAATTGGATTTTCTGTTAATCTACTTTTTGTCCAAATATGTCGATGTAGGATTTTTAGTAATTTGGAAACGTTATTGGAGATACCAATTGTTGTATTGTAATATTACTAGTTATTTTAACTGGTAATCTATTTGCACTATAATTTAGATTATCATATAATATTACTTGGTAAAGCACCAAACATCAAGGTTTTCTAGGTCTCTCATCACAAGTATATGGTCTTCTGCTCATAAGCAGCAAAACCTCTACTTGTCCTCTAGCCTTGTTAGGGTCTCGTTTCATTCGATTGTGGCACTAAGACAAGAGATTGAGCTCCAAGCCAGCCGTGGTTTTATCTGGTTTGACCTTTGTATCCAATTAGCCCATGGGTGGACTCTATATGATTTAGAAGCTCTTCAATCAATCTAATTCGAATTTCGTTATCAGCTGCCCTATCCCATATCACCTCCACTAACCAAATTATGTCATCAAATTTGATGTGTCAATAAATTGATTGTTCATCCTTCTGATCTCATTGTCCATGTGAACAATGACTTATTGACTACTCTGGTAAGAAATGCGTTCAGTTTCATGATGTTTACTTCATGTTGTCATTTTGACCAACAAATGGTTGGCAAATAAGCAATTTTTTGCAGCTTGTTAGCTTCTTTGCAGCAAAATAAGAGCATATCAAATGAATAAAATTCACAATAAAATTTTATAAATGACTAGGAATTTTCTTGGCTTTATGTATACTAAATTTAATAAAGTCTTTAAGCTGATTTATTAGTTGAAACGCAAGGTCCAAGTTTAAACATTATACTGCTATAAACTATGATACGTACTAATTATTTAGTGGAGGGGTTAAACGATTCTGTTATATTTTACAAAAAGCTCACTCAAGAGTTGTTTAGTTGTTCAAGTTTCGTTTGATTCCTGAGTTCATTTGATAGGTCAAAATAATATTTAATTGCTGATAATTTTATTGGATAAAATATAATGTTTATATTTGGGTTTATAAATATAGCACCTAACAACAATTAAAATTTAACCCTTTTTTGAATCTCAGATCAATGATACATAAGCAACATTCAAGAAAATAACCAAAATGATAACCATATGCTATAAGCAATGAGAAAAACGCTTCGATGAGACATGTCATGGTTCAAGGGAAAGAATAATTTTTGCAAGTGTGATCCCTTTCGGATTCGCAGTTTATGATAAATTGGGATTTGCACCATCAAGGCTCAGGCAGACCCAGCCTAGGGCTTCATACCAAAGGAGAGAAACTTAGAACTTTGTATTATTCATTCATGTCTCATAAAAGAGCTGTTACACCTTTGTAGAGCCTTGTGGTGTTTATGCAAATCATAGAAACCCCAACAATGCCAATCATACTTTTAGGTAAGTGAATCGAACAAAGAAAAGTAAATGAGAATATATCAAACCATATTAAGGTCTCTAATTAGGTAAATTTTGGGATTATCTTAGATATGACAAATGATTAAGCAATAGATTTAAACTTAGATAACATAGTCATCAAGCTATATCGGCACCCAAATGGTCCTTTCGAATCTTTGTGGCTGAGTTTATATGTGATCTCAACCTGTTGCTGAGTAGTAAGCTCTTTTCTTAATTTCCTAGTATATGCTAGCTGACCTGCTAATGGTATGTTTCTCATCTTTTGAGCATTCACTTTTAATCTGCATTGTAAGAGAATGGATTACTTTGATTGCATAGCAACATGCTTTCCCTATTTGTAGCAATCAGGTAGGATTTGTTCTATACTCAAAGAAGCCACTAATTTCTGCTACTAATTAGAAAAGTTTTTATCACTACAGGTACTCATTTCAGACTCCCGAAGCATGGACATCGGACGGTAAATATCGATCGATGCAGTACATGCGTCCGCTCTCTATATGGGCGATGCAGTGGGCACTTTCACCGCCAAAATTACACAACAAGCACTTGGAAATAAATGGGGATGAAGAGGCTCAAAACCCTCACCTGGAATTTTCTCAGATTGCAAGATTACTGAAGCTCCCGGAAGAGAAGGATACTAAAAGCATTTATAGAGTCATCTTAGACATTGCCCGTGAAAAGTTTTGGAAAAGATAATGAATGCATCGTGTGAAGACTGTGATTATATAGCACTATTCCATTTGTCATATTCATTTATGATCTTTTATTTAGTATAACTTTGCTAGTAATTAGTATGATCAATACATGCAACGCATATTTATCTCTTTGATGACTTCAAGTATTCCTAAAATTTGAACTACTACTACTAATATCTTTTGCCTCATTATTGCCATTCCAATTGCAGGTTAACAAAACCACTACTTATATTTGTCAAAGATTCTTTTTATTGACATTTCCCTTTTTTTAAAAGAAAACTAGTATATTCATACTGTGTTAAGAGGTCAGCATACAAAAAGATTAGCTTGATCAGTTATCCTTCAGGAGACAAGACTTGGTACGTTTAGCATATTTGTCAGTTGTCACCCAGTATGCCAGGACCCGAAATCACTGCTGTTGGCAAAGATAAAAAGAAATATGACAGCCTGGACTCTACGCAGCACTTGACATAATCAAATATAACACGCCATATTCAACCTGTAACTTGTATATTTAAGTTTAATGTGGAATGTTTGTACAATACCAATTCGGATTAATGCCCTGAATTGGACATGCATATGCAGATGCAACAATGATTTTCTGACGAGAAACATCAACACAAGTGGTATTTGACGCCTGTGATGGCCTCGGAGAAACAGTGTCCTAAAGAAGGCATCTGACAATAACAGATACAATAGAATGACTTATAATTCATCGTGCAGTTAAATTCGGCCTTCATTACTTCTTTACGTTAAAAAAAAGAATATAATATCTTAATGTTCTCTCGGGCTATTGTTTGCTTTACTATGAGGGTTTTGTGAGGCTGAAATTAACACAAAGTACATGTGTACAGAGAACGACCATGTATCAATCCGATGTGCACAGAAAATGAGAAACTGGCATTGGCTGCAAATTTTTTATTGCAAATGTTCTAAAGGCTAAGGAGCGTATAATTAGGTAAAAAAAATAGGGAACTGTTACCTTTGCAAAACGAGTAGCATAAGCTGCAGCTCAATGCGATTCGATTTAGTTCTGCGTCTCATATAAAACATCACATATCAACTGCACCTTAAACCGAAATAGTTAATGCTAGCAGAACAGAGTAGTATTGTAAGATGATGCAGAGAGAGATCAGTGTGCAGGATCCACTGGTGACTGATCGGTATTCTGTCTCCTATCTATTGGATACTTCTTGCCCAAGTTCATCAAATTATGATTCCATCCCTCAACATTATGTACCATCTCCCGTATCTGACTGCAAAGATTTGCATGGAAATCTTGTGGAGAAAACTGATTACGAGATTCAACAGCTCTGAACACAGACTCAGCAGCAAGACCCATCTGCAGAAGTGCGATAAAGAATAAGTTCATAACGATGCAATGATCTCGAGGGGAAATGAAGCAAACTATGCATAAATAAAAGAGCAAAACAAATCTTTTGCCATGAATCATAAATTATGTTCATGTATCTGGGGATGTCCTGTAGTGGAGCACTATCCCTAAACAGACAGGACTAATGAGAAACCACTTAGAAGACTATGGTACACATCAAAAACATCATGCAGCAACAGCACGAGGAACCCCCTCGGTGCTTAATAGTATTTCTAAAACCTTCATAATGGATCAAGCATGCTATAGATAACAATATAAAAGAAAATTCACCTCATGTTTTGAAATTATAAGAGAATGAGCTCACTAAGGTTCGACATACAAAAAGCGAGTGAAATAACAGCCTTCTTATTATCTGTTATAACAGGTAGAGTACAATAGCTATGAGAAAGTTTCACTCTCTTCCTAAAACGCAAGGGTACATTTATGGATCTTGAATACTAAGACATTTAGCTCTCTATCATCCCAATTACATGCACTATAATGGTGTGCCAAAATGGTGAATGCTAGTTCTTATAATCATTCAAAAAGGAGAACCGATAATGGTCATACAACTGCTACATTCAGTAATTACGTTAAAAGGAAGCTTTGGAAATAGTTTGTAATGCGTCACCTAGAATTTGGTCTTTGGTTTAAATTTACAGCCGCAGAGAATAAATGCATTGATTCTTATAGAAATAATTATAAAGGTCAAATAGCCATATTTTTCTTACAGGATCAGATATTCAAATTCATATCAAGGTAATGTTGCAGCTTAGCATAGAAATAATTATTTCATCTCTGACTTTATGATGTAAAAAATAAGTAATCTCTTTCCAGTATCAGATGGGATACAGAAGGCAGCCAGCAAGTGAATTAGAAGATCTGGAATCTTATGCAGCTGAAGAGCCATACTTCACGAGTCTACCACTTGCACAGAAAAATTAGAAGTCAATTAGTCAACCTAAAGCCTAATTCTTTCTCCAGGAAACTGACCTTTGACTCAACTGGCATTCCGTCAAATACTATAACATAGAGCCTAACTAAATATCTCCAGAAAACTAACCCCTAGCTAGACTAGCATTCTGCATGATACATTCACAAGGTCTAAATATGAGTTAGCATTTACATTAATATACAAATTTGTCCACTTATGATAAACTCAGAGCACAAAAACAGAGACAACCAAAGTGCTTTTCACAAAAAAAGAAAACAGTTGAACATATGCAAATACAAAAATCATGGACTAAGGAGATTGCTGCCTTGCAATTAAAGATGCCTGCAAATAACAATTGCTGGCAAAAACAAATGCTACAAGACTAAGAATCAGTGTGGATGTGGGATGATTGGATGCAAGACAATTACAACTCATGGGGAAGAAGGTACTAAGGATCTATACACAATTTTAAATAGTGATCCATATCTGGCAGAAAGCTAGGCTAGTACCAGTCGTATCCTACATTGGTATATGGAACATAGTTACTACCAGTCCAAAATATACATGTATATATATACTATACATAAATACATAATACATAGTATGTAAAATATTAGTTCAGCCAGTACCAACCAACACCATGTGAGGTTATATAATGAACCGCACTAGTTTGAACAAATGTCTGCACACTAGTTCAAACTAGTACTTTTCTGACCCTTTGGTTGGAGGCGAAATACAAATTAGGCTCGGGCCATCTTAAGGCCCGAAAGTTACATTGTTTGGCATAAATGGCAGCATTGCCCAGCCAGTTGGCCGCTTGGTCTTCTCTCCTTATAAAGGCAATGCTGCAATCATCTAGAGGATGCCCAACTCTATGATCGAGATAACATTAAGACATAATGATTCAATAATGATATGGTTCCCATGTTGGTGTTGTCTTGCATAAATTGGAGCGCTGACCTGATGGGTCAGAGCTCTGTCATATGTGCAAATTTTGATTGTAGATAAGCTGAGATGGCAAGAGAGCATATTCCTTTTCCGTCTCTTCGCAGGTAACCAGTCCCACCATCCTTCGTATTCTTTCTCCATCTCCAGTCGCCATCAACATTAACCTTTGTCCATCCATGTGATGAGATTTGAAAAACTGGCCGGAACCGGTATACCAATCTAGTCCAATCTAGTCTCGGACCGATGTGCTACTGTAAAAACAACACTATTCTACAGTAAAATTGTACTGACATAGTGCTACAATGAAACTAGACCCATCTCAGGCACATATAAACTAAAAATTTCAGCCGATTTGGACTGAAATTTTAAATCTTGTTTAGAAGTAAGATTAGTGTAGACATCATGTCCCTCAGAGAGTTTGTCAACTTGCATCTAGTTGAAATTAACAAATGCTAGTCTTAGAATGTTAGGCATGCTCGGTTCAATTTTGATAAACTAGAGGCATTATGAGCTTACAAAACATTCCAAAAAAACAATGACAAATAAATTCGGGAGAGCTCCATTTTCAAAAAGCCAAAAACTATCAATCCACCTAGACTCACTTTTAAAGTATTAATATCAAGGAAAAGCCTCCTCCCGACCCTGCTTATGGAGTGGGACAATTTCAATTTCCGGAGTTCCAAACTTAGCAATGACCAGTTAAACTAAACAGTGGTCTTGCGGTTAAGCACATCCAGTATATGTTTGCATGGGGTGGCCAGCCAAATAGGGAAAAATCTTTTACACCTAAGCCTCCATTGTACTTTGAAAGGGTGATTGTTTCCCAAATAATTAAGGGTCTGTTTTATTAGAGAGAAAACAGGAAGAGAAGAAGAGAAAATGCAATAAATCTGGATTCTCTCCAACAAAACAAACCCTAAATGAAGTTCTTCGTTGGCCAGAGTGGTTTTTCCAAATGAACTGGTGAGTGATGTCTCTTGAACATTGAGGAACCAGAGGATACAACTTTTGGTTTGTTCATTATAGATTTTCGGTAAGTAAATTGTCGATTTGGTTTGGTTGACTTGAAGTCAGAAGATACTGCGGCATTTTTGGATTTTTTTTTTTTTTTTTTTGGGCAAGATTTTGAACATTTTTGGATTGGTTGACTAGAATTTTAAACATTGGATCCATACTGAAAAATTAGTTTGCTTGCTTGAAACTAAACGCCTACATATACAGCATACAAATGCAGGTAACCAAACAGCCCCTATATCTTAGCTTTTGGTGCATATAAAATTGCAAAATCCCACAAAAAATGTCAATTATAACCAGGAAAAATGGCAAGTTTGGAAAGAACAGATGGTCATGTAGTTCATACCGTTTGGGAAGCGACATTCAGCAGAGACTTCGCAATCGGTAAAGCGCAAAACCTGAATCAAAGGTTTGCAACTTTCGATGATAATCAACAAGGTGGAAGTGAAAAAAATGAAATAAAAGATCAATAGAGCATCGAGTAGACATAAACATCAGCAGCAAGAGCATACATTCCTCGCCCACCCGCTAAAGCTTCTTCGGAAGGATCCTTCCACTCATCGAAGCTGTGTAAAAAAAAACCAGAATTAGCGCATTAATCAGGATGATGACATTGACATGGTTCTAGGATTCCTCAACTCCGGAGGAAGCAAATCAATCTCAAACATGAAACTGATCAGCGGAAAGATAAAGAAAGGATAAAGGCCAATACACCCAGCCGTAGCGCCTGTCGAACAACAGTCGTTTTGGAGGACTCTGAGATGGAAGAAGTGGCCTGGCGACGGCGGAAGCCTCCGACGAGGTCGTCTCCATTATCGCCGTTATTCGCCGCGCTCCGCGGTGCGCTCACGGGGCGATTGGAGAACCATCTCGGCAAGGTTCCATCGCCATGGACCCATGGTCTGACCGGCACGCGAGATGCACGTGACTGAACCCACAGCACGTGATAGTATGTAGTGGAATATCTCTCGTCACTGTTTTCATATTCTGCAGGTGAATTTTTGTTTTTTTTTATAAAAAAAAAAAACTGATCATGTCTTCATGGAGATTATAATGTATTTACTTATAATATTTTGTCGCTGGTTTCAAGACAAATACAGCAAGATAAAGGAAAAATTTTTCCGCGGTTCCTTTCATTTTCCTATTAAAAAATATTTTTTTTTAAATTTTCTTTTTTAGAAATACTCTACTCCTTATAATCTATCCAATGATATTAAATTTAGGGTATTTTAGATTATATACATACATGAAATACCCTATACAAAATTGCATATAAGACAAAACAATATTTTATATATAAATTTGTATAGAGTTTGTATAGGGTATTTCATACATGTATATAATCTAAAATACCCTAAATTTAATACCATTAGATAGATAATAAGAAATAGAGTATTTCTAAAAAAAAAAAATAAAAAAAAAAATTTTTTTAATATAAAAATTAAGGGAACAGCGGAAAAATTTTTCTGCGGCCCCCCCCCCCCCCCCCCCCCCCCCCGCGGAGAAAACGCGCCCCCAAGCCAGCTATGTGGCAAGTAGCGAGCCCTATGAAGAGAGAATTTGACACAACTTCTACTTCTAAATCTCTTCATTTGACAAGGCAAGACTCAAAACCTCTTCTTGAAGTCGAGTCGAGAATGAAAGTGAGTCTCTGTAAAGTGCAAAAGCTAAAGAGTTCTCTCGCGGTAGGTAGAATGAATTCCGGCGAAAGCTAAAGCTTACTTTTGGGGTAAAGATCCGATGGGATCTGAGCCGACGGATCCGGCATTCCGGCAGTGGCTGCAGACGACGTGAGGGTTCGTCTGCGGGTGGAGCACCAGGATCGACCATCCAAGGGTGGATCCGTTCCAAGACGAGGCAGCGATGAAGAGGCTGTCGTGCCGGCGAGTGCTAGTGAGCATGACATAAAGGGATTTTGTTGAACCATCAAATTTCATTAGTCCTAAAACAAGTGTCTATTTCTTACATAAGAAGTCAGCCAGTAGTTCTTCACAGATGTTTGCTTGTTGAAGAGGACGCATTTTATTGATACTGCTGTAACCAATCTCATATTCCACTGTCTCCGTCCTTGACTCCTAATGGGATGGGGAAACATCTACAAACGATGCCTGAAAGTGTTTACGTTAGCATTAGTGGTCTACCTGGACTACAAGGCTGTTCAGAAGGGAGTTAAATGGTTAAAAAAAAAAAGCAAACAACATGATGTATGGGAGAAAACCCATGAGCGAAATGCTAAACGCATGCTCAGTTTGATGATTGAGTTGGAAGGTCTGTGGGTAAAACTTGGTCAATGTTTATCTACCCGAGTAGACGTTCTTCCAGAGGCTTATATATCTCTTCTCAAGCAACTGCAGAACTCTCTTCCTCCTCGACCACTGAAAGAGGTTTGCCAAACTATTGAGAAGGAGCTGGGAAAATCTATGAATCATATTTTCTCTCATTTTGTTGAGGTGCCTCTTGCTACCGCACCGTTAATATTTCCTTGTCCTGGCACGTGCAGTGATTTTTTTTTAGTTATTTCTGTAATGTATCCTCGATCTTTCCTAAAAGTAATAGAATACAGATAGCGCAAGTTCACCGAGCTACTCTAAAAGATGGGCGGGAGGTGGTTGTTAAAGTTCAACATGTGGACATTAAGGAAATCATTTTAGAGGACCTAAAGAATGCAAAATCGATAGTTGATTGGATAGCATGGGCAGAACCACAATATGACTTCAACCCTATGATAGATGAATGGTGCAAAGAGGCACCTAAAGAACTTGATTTCAATCATGAAGAAGGAAACACTAGAAAAGTTTCCAAGAATCTACGACTCAATAGTGATTATGATGATACAAAAGACACAAATAGGGTAAATGTGCTGATCCCAGAAGTTATCCAGTTTCCTTAAATTGCTACTCGCAGTCTTCTGAGAGGGTCCTGATTCTTCAATATATGGATGGAATTCGCTTGAATGATTTGAATTCACTGGAAGAATTTGGTGTGGACAAGCAAATGATCGTTGAAGAAATTACGCGTGCATATGCTCATCAAATATATGTTGATGGATTTTTTTTCAATGGTGATCCACATCCAGGAAACTTTCTTGTAAGCAAGGAACCCCCACATCGCCCTATTTTAATTAACTTTGGTCTTACCAAGTCAATTTCAAGTTCTATGAAGCAGGCATTAGCAAAAATGTTTTTTTGGCATGTGCTGAGGGCGACCACGTGGCTTTATTAGCTGCCCTCACACAAATGGGGCCTAAGCTGCGCGTTGATATGCCTGAGCAGGCTATGGACGTTACGTCAGTATTTTTCCGGACTTTCACACCAGCAAGTGAAGCACTTGAAAATGTCAAATCTTTATCTGAACAAAGAGAGAAGAACATCAAGGTTCTTCAAGAAAAGATGAAGTTGAACAAAAAGGAAGCTCGACATTTTAACCCTGTCGATGCTTTCCCAGGTGATGCAGTCTTATTCATGAGAGTAATAAATCTTCTTTGAGGGCTTTCATCCACTCTTAATGTTCGAATTGCCTATTTGAACATCATGAAACCATTTGCTGAGTCAACACTTCTAGGAAGCATCAGGAGTGGACCTACAATGAATTCCCAATGGATTTATGATTCGCCAATTCACTCCGACGTGAAGGCAAAGTTGAGGCGACTCCTGGTTGAGCGAGGAAATGAGAAAGTACTTGGAATCCAAAAATAGTCTTTTCGTCAATCACTTCATGCAGTCTCTCAGATCTTTGAAAAGTTGCTGACTGGTTGATGGAAATAGAAGTCACAAACCAGAAAACTTAAGGCTTGCACTTTAGCGATAATTTAAAGCTCACTTGAGCAGCGTTATTGGAAAGATCAGAAGCCAGAATTCAAGAACATCGTTGAACGGTTTATTTCACTAAAAAGGAAGGAGAAAAAAAATCTGGAATGCGGGTAAGGCAGGTGGGACAAAGGCCGAAAGAGGCAAGGGAGAAGGCAAACGTAGCAGTTGGCGATGGAGAGAGAAACAGAAAATTGGGAAAACACACACAGAGACAAAATACCACCAAATCCTACCAAACGGTAAAAGATAAGACAAGTCCTCAAATAAGATGATCACAAAAGGTTGGCAACCGATCAAAGGAAGCGATGCAAAAGCTGGCAACGGACAGACGGGTGAATGACGAATGAGGAAAAAGTTAAAGAACTGGTGAGGTAAAAGAGAAAAGGCACTCATGGCAGCCTGCGAAAATAAAAAGAGAAAGAGGACAAAAAAAACAACAAAAGAGAAAAGGGGAAGCCCATCGAGCAGCGGCTTATAAGAGGAGAAGGGATGCGCTCGGCTAAAAGGAGGGAGGACGATCGGAGAGAAAAAAAACAACAAGGAGAAGGAAGAGCATAGAAGCTGCAAGAGGGAGGTAATGAAGGGAAGTCTCATTCTTCTTTAGTAGGCTTCATGGTTGCCCTAAGAAATCTGGCTCATAATGGCTGCACACACACACTACGTCTTCTTCTCATTCTTCTTTAGTAGGCTTCATGGTTGCCCTAAGCAATCTGGCTCATAATGGCTGCACACACACACTACGTCTTCTTCTCATTCTTCTTTAGTAGGCTTCATGGTTGCCCTAAGCAACCTGGCTCACAATGGCTGCACACACATACTATACCTTCTTCTCATTTTTTTTTTAGTAGGCTTCATGGTTTCCCTAAGCAACCTGGCTCACAATGGCTAGTGATGAGGGCGGGCTGAAGGTTTGGTTTCAAAGAGCTAAAAAAAAACAGAGGGCATGAGGGGAGGGGTTGAAGAAAAATATGATAGCAATGAGGCATTTGATCAAAGCAAAAGAACGCACTGAGGGTGACGGAAATATGGATGGAGCTAAAGGGGTGTACGAAACAAAAAAAACGAAAGGCATGGAGACCAAACAGAAAAGAACTAAAAACAATAAAAGAATAAAAAAAAAAATCAAAGATCGACAAAGGTTGATAAGAACCTGGGAAAGAAACCGGTGAAAGAATGCCCTCTTCTCTTTTCCGATCACCTCTTCTAGTTCCAAAATCACTACGATTCAAGCAACAAGAGAAGGTTTAGCAGACAAGATTCCAAAAATTGACAAAGAAACAGAGGAATACCGGCCTGTCTTCCCCTCTCCGTCACCCTCTCCGGCTCTGTAAAACCACCGTATCTCAAGCAACCAAAGCCAGAATCAATCAGGCGAAAATCCTCTTTTGACCCGTCAAGGGAGGAAGCTAGAAGTGTCGCGTTTGAATCGTATGGCAAAGAAAAATGATTTCCGTGAATGACAATACTACAAAATTAGAGGCATGTAAGGAAATTACCTAAGTTGATCTCCTTTCTTCTGGCAACGAAGAAAGTTCGCCTGACAGAGGCTTCAGTTTGCCAAAGAAGCATAACAGCAAAATTTCAACAAAATCGACATCAATTCCAACCGGTCAAAGTACCGCCATAACCGTCGCCAGCGCATCCTGGCAGCAACAGATGAAATTCCTCGTTTTCGGCATCGCGGGCAAGATCGCCCACTCCAAATTAATGGCGCTGTAATGAGCTGGAGTCGCCGCCTCCGCCAGCCCTAATGCCTCGTCTCCTTTAACTTGATCCGCCATGGCTGCGTCCAATTCCTCAATTGGTGTTCCCTCTGGGGGACTTTGCGACCAAGACGCCGAGGAGCCGAACCTGGCGGCAACGGCGAAATCGCGGCTCTTGCCGCAAACCTTGCCACCGTCGACCATCTTCCCTTGCCGCCGCTGACAAACATCACCAATGAATCCGCCGGCGCCATCTTTCCGAAATCATCAACGCCCCTTGTCCGATGGAAAGTCCACGACATCGAAAACGGAGCGGCATCTCGGCTTCGTCCATTCCCTAGCACCAAGCCCACTCGGGAGAAAAAAAAAAAAAACTTTACTCTTCTCCAAATGGACACCAAAATGAAAGTGATGAAGAAATTAATTAAAAGTAAAAAAGGGAAAAGAATAATAAAAATAGTAACAAATACGTGTCGTGGCAAGATATGGTCATAATAATATCGGCATCGCCCTACAAAACGAAATATCAAAAACACTGGCATCACTCATCCATACTTAAACACGGGTTGCTCCCAATCGAGACGTGAACTCTAGAAGAAAGTCGAAGGTTCATTAATACACGGCGCGTCGTGACAAAATACTATTTCAGACATGTGTACGTCCATGTTCATCGTTGGGGCGTAATTTCACAGTATGATATCGCGCCTGCCGGGGCAGGAACAAAGTATTCAACACGCCTTAAGTCTGAATAAATTCCCAAATCAAATTATCCATCACGCCGCAAGGCCGGATAAATTTCCAAATCAAATTATCCATCACGCCGCAAGGCCGGATAAATTCCCAAATCAAATTATCCATCATGCCGCGAGGCCGGATAAATTCCCAAATCAAATTATCCATCATGCCGCGAGGCCGGATAAATTTCCAAATCAAATTATCCATCACGCCGCAAGGCCGGATAAATTCCCAAATCAAATTATCCATCACGCCGCGAGGACGGATAAATTTCCAAATCAAATTATCCATCACGCCGCAAGGCCGGATAAATTCCCAAATCAAATTATCCATCATGCCGCGAGGCCGGATAAATTCCTAAATCAAATTATCCATCATGCCGCGAGGCCGGATAAATTTCCAAATCAAATTATCCATTATGCCGTAAGGCCGGATAAATTTCCAGATCAAATTATCCACCACGCCATAAGGCCGGATAATCTTTCTTACTTCAAGTCGTCCGACGTGCCATCAAGGCCGGGTGATCTTTCCTGTCTAATATCCAATACGCCTTAATGTATTACGATGGGATATCGTTTGGGAGGTGCGTACGTCGATGTTTACCATCGGGGCGTAGCTCCTCGATATAATGTTGTACTGCCTGGGCCGGATATTATCCAACACGCCGTCACAAGGCTAAAGTTCGACGAACACAAATTGTCCATGTTGTTGGAAACTCTTTTTCTCTTATCATGTCGAAATATGTATCACGTCAAATTAAATTCATGAATGAAATTTGTAACTGACATCATCTGATTATCGCTCTTATCTTGTTGCGTATTATAGATCTCTTAATCAAAGGTTCCCTAATTTTAGGGGTAATTAACAATGAGCGCTTGCGCTCATTGGAAGCTAGAACCCATTAAACAAAAAGCCTTATTAATTTAAGGTGGATTTGAAACGGTCATAACACATTCTCGATGTAACAAAATGACCCCACAGATTTGTTCAAGGATAGAGGAAAAGCCCACTACGAGAGGCTGCTCGGCAGCGGATGGGGCCGTTGGATTTCTATTTTACCACGTGTCGTATTCTTAGATATCTCCGTTCTGATGAAATTAAGCGGCCCCGTCCGCTTAGAAAACGCCCCCAAGATAAAGCATTGATTAAATTGAAAAAAAAGAAATCATATGAATTAATTATATATTAAAAAATATTTTTAAATAAAACTATTAAAAATTGCAGCTAGGCTTGGCGTGCAATTGCGACATTGGATCATATTGCATGAGGGTGTGCATTTGATAATTACTTATCAATATTCAATAATTTCGATAAATTATCCTGCCAAACAATCTTTTAGATTATTGTTATATAAAATGAATAACTAAAAAAATAGACTATATTTACAATTAAAATATAATTAAAAAAATACTAATTACTAGTTTTTGCACACTATTATTCGAGGTGGTCGAAAGGTCATGCCGCGTGTGGCATGATACACAACATGCTAGCAGGGCAGGCCAAGTGTTAGGCCCTGGGCTCCCCGATTCAGCCCGGAGAAGAGGGGCCTGGCCCAAACCCGAAGCAAAGTCCGAACCCAATAAATTGGGATGGTCAATGCCCGATGTTGACCCAGCCTCTCTCGATTCAGCAGGCGACTCGAGCGTTTCGGACGCTGGCTACAGATGGCTTGGCGGAGAGGAGTTTGTAGACGTGCGAGGCTCGGGCGCGAGCTCCTCGCCGAAGGAAGCGGGCGGCTGCAAAGAAAGGGAGGAGGCGCGGCCTCAGCGGAGATTGGAGGCGGCATCGTCGTCGTCTCCGCGAGATTCGGACTACGACGCGGGAACAAGCGGAAGAATCGCTCGAAGGAGGAAGCGGCACTCGCCTCTTTAAAAGGGCGACGAGAGATCGAGCTGAGGAGATCGAAAGCGGAGATCTGAGTGAGAAATTCTGCGTGAGGAGTGAGCTCGAGGGCGCTGTGAACGGCGGCGAGCATCGCCGCCGGCAAGAGAGTGAGAGGGAGGTTTTGTAGCTTCTGTTTTCCGAATAAAGCTTTCCTTCCTATACGTTCGCCTCCTCTGTTCGGTGTGTTCCGTTCATTACCTCCGGCGGTGACGAACCCCGGCAGCAGTCGGCTGCGAGGTCGTCGACGACGGGCTGAAGGCGCAGGAGGGATTTCTCTTGCCGGCTCCTTCCACCTCCGGCCAGAAAGCGAACGCAGGCGGCGTTCGTGTGAGAGAAGCGGCGGACGACGCGAAGACGAAGCAGAGTGCTCGGATTGATTTTGACCAGGTCAGCAGGCGGAAAGTCGGCGCGGCACGGAGCGGTAAAATTGGGGCTGACGTCATCCTGACATCAGCATCCGAATTGATTTGGGCGAGGATTTGGTCAACATTCAGGTTTGACTTTTGATTAGGGTTTTCCGATTCTTTCCGGATTTCAGACTTAGGGTTAGGGTTTCTTCGTGAGATTTGTAATTTGGGGATAAAAAGTGAGGGGGGAACTAGGGTTTCGAATTCGGGGGTGAGATTTGCCCGGAAACCCTAGCGCGATCACGCTCTGGTGTTCCGCCGGACGGCTCTAAGAAGAGGATAAGCGCCGATTCTAGACCGATCAGACCGGGGCGTGACACCAAGTGTTTCCGGGCAAATCTCACCCCCGAATTCGAAACCTTAGTTCCCCCGCTCACTTTTTATCTCCAAATTACAAATCTCACGAAGAAACCCTAACCCTAAGTCTGAAATCCGGGAAGAATCGGAAAACCCTAATCAAAAGTCAAACCTGAACGTTTACCAAATCCTCGCCCAAATCAATTCGGATGCTGATGTCAGGATGACGTCAGCCCCAATTTTACCGCTCCGCGCCGCGCCGACTTTCCGCCTACTGACGATCGCTTTCGTCAGCCCTACGTCCGTTTCGCGAAATCGAATCGCGAAATCAATTTGCGTTCGGGATTTTGACCTGGTGAAAATCCAATCCGAGCACTGTGCTTCGTCTTCGCGTCGTCCGCCGCTTCTCTCACGCGAATGCCGCCTACGTTCGCTTTCTGGCCGGAGGTGGAAGGAGCCGGCAAGAGAAATCCCTCCTGCGCCTTCAACCCGTCGTCGACGACCTTGCAGCCGACTGCTGCCGGGGTTCGTCACCGCCAGAGGTAATGAACGGAACACACCGAACAGAGGAGGCGAACGGATAGGAAGGAAAGCTTTATTCGGAAAACAGAAGCTACAAAACCTCCCTCTCACTCTCTTGCCGGCGGCGATGCTCGCCGCCGTTCACAGCGCCCTCGAGCTCACTCCTCACGCAAAATCTCTCACTCAGATCTCTGCTTTCGATCTCCTCTCGATGGCCTCGCTCTCCTCCTTCCGCTCGGTGGTGTTGCTGCCGAATCCTCCTCCTCAGCTCGATCTCTCGTCGCCCTTTTAAAGAGGCGAGTGCCGCTTCCTCCTTCGAGCGATTCTTCCGCTCGTTCCCGCGTCGTAGTCCGAATCTCGCGGAGACGACGACGATGCCGCCTCCAATCTCCGCTGAGGCCGCGCCTCCTCCCTTTCTCCGCAGCCGCCCGCTTCCTTCGGCGAGGAGCTCGCGCCCGAGCCTCGCGCGTCTACAAACTCCTCTCCGCCAAGCCATCTGTAGCCAGCGTCCGAAACGCTCAAGTCGCCTGCTGAATCGAGAGAGGCTGGGTCAACATCGGGCATTGACCAGCCCAATTTATTGGGTTCGGACTTTGCTTCGGGTTTGGGCCAGGCCCCTCTTCTCTGGGCTAAACCGGGGAGCCCAGGCCTTAACACCAAGCATGGCAAGCCAGTGCACTAAGCTAGCGCCTGATGTTACATTGTCACAACTCACAAGCCAACGATACCAACTCTCATTCTATCTAATATGAACAATATAATTTTGAAATGAATAATGAATCTACTACTGAGATAGAAGAGGGAGTCAATCAAGATTCTTATGAGTCTATTACTTCTAGTGGAAGAAGGCCCATCAGTGATGTTTCAAGAGGCTTTGACTTGGTGATGATAAATGGCGAAGAAAAGTTTGTGGCAATAATTAAAAAATAATAGTAAATTGCAAACAATTTAGAACTAATCATTTGTTTTGCTACCTCAAAAGTCATTATATTCAAAATTGCTCATACACACATTACTCTTAACTGTTTCTCTAGCTCATTTAAAAATTTTAATTATTCTATTTAAAATATTAAAAATAATTAACTAAATTTATTATTTGAGTTGAACAACTATTTTGTTAAGCTAAAAATCAAAATTTTAAAATTTTATAAATTTTTCAATACAACCTAAATATAAATATAAGAAGGTAAGTAGAAAAAAAATAAACATATGGATCTTTAATTTCTTTTATAAGTATTAACAAAAAATCTTTTAGAAATTTTAAATAAATTTTCTTCTACATTTATTTAATCATCTAATATTTGGACTTAGAGTTATTTTGTCAAGACCAAATTCTTCTCTTGTCTAAAATAAATAATAAAAACATTATTTTAAAACTTGTGCTTTATTATTGTTTCACATAATTTATTTTTTATTTTAATATTTTCTTTATTTTTTATATTTTTCTCTATTTATTTTTTTTCCCTTCTTCATATCTTCCCCTATTTTTCTAATTTTCCTTAATTTTGTTGGCTTTTCCAATTTTTTTATTTTGATTTTTTTCCAAAATGTTATGATATTTTTTATATTTTTAATTATCTTTTTTTTAAAATTTTATTTTTTATTTTCTATTGTCCTATGTTGTGTTTGGCTAGGCTTGACCTTGTTCCATGTTGTTCTAGGTTTAGTCTGGCATGATCTATATAAAATTGGGTCGAAGAGGGCCGTGATCAACCAACCCGGCATGACAGATCACCTCTGCTGTTTAAAATTTAGACCCAAATCTCATTCATCGAGTTGGAGTTGGGCTTCCCTAAATCTTTCCTAACATTGCGTTTAGAAAAAAATGAAAAAAAAATTATGTTTTTAAATTTTTTAAGAAATATGTTAATATGATTTTTCAAACTATAAGGCTTGAAATGAAAAAGAAAAGATACAAGAGCCAAAACTTATATCACTCTAGTAACAGGGCTAGAGGGGCGATGTATTTTTTTTTTTTTTTTTTGCCAAAAGCAAGTAAAGTGTTTATTAAAATTTTAAAATAATACATTACATATGTTACAATTGATCTAGTCAATGTATTGACTAGTTACATAAATTTTCAATATGATACTGTTTCTCAGCTAAGGGTAGTAACATATACAGTACAATAAAAAGGATATTACTAATAGAAACAACACAATCAATTATACCATTGACATAACTACTTCAAGAATCAGTTTTTCCATATCAAATTATAGTAAACTCAGAAAAGTCAGATTCCCAATAGGTCAAAAAATGTATAGCATCTGAGTTCAACCTGGAGGACGATAATAAAAAGAGGACCTTAGAGTGAACATCATCTAGAACACATCATAGGATCTGGATTTGGTTCTCGACGCCTGTCTTTAAAAATGCGATTGTTACGCTCCTTCCAAATATGATATATAAGAGCAGTAATTGAAAGTTTCTGCACCACAGAAATATTTTTTGATATGGGCCATATGTTGTTATCCAAATTTAGGAATGCATGCCAGGATTCAATATTTTGTGGTATATTACACATTAATTTGATGAACCCCCCAAGCTCTAGTGATACTGGGACAAGCAAAAAACAAATGGGACCTTGATTCTTTGTGAGAGTTGCAAAGAGGGCAGGTCTTGTCATTGATAATACCCTATTTTTCCAATCTATCACGGGTACTAAGGCATTTGAGACAGAGCAACCAAGCTATAAATGAAAACCTCGGTATTCTTCCACTGAACCACACCATATTAGACCATGGCACTGAGGCGGCATGGTTTAATCCATCATACGTAGATGAGATAGAGAATTTACTAGAGGGTGAAGGTTTCCAATAAATTTTATCTTCGTTAAGAGACTGGTCAATAGGAATATTGTTGAAATTTCTAAAAAGATCAAGCATGGCTGTGGAACATAATGTAGGGGTTCTCCATTCACCGTTAATAATCAGGGAACTAAGAGATACATCCCTACCAAATGGGATGGTGAAGTGAAAGTCCTGAATTGAATTCCATAAAATTTGAGATTCAAACCAAGGATCCAACCAAAGTTTAATAAATTTTCCATTTGCGATACGATAGGAAATCATTGTCTTGCAAGTATCTCTAAGATCTAGGATACTTCTTAGGCACCAGGAGCCCTACTGAGGAATACAAAAAGTCCAAGTTGAGTCTTTACCTAAGTAGTGCTAGTGTATCCATTTGACCCATAGTGAGGATTTTCCTATTGCTAGGTTCCAAAGGTGACGCATAAGGAAAGTAGAGTTAAGGACCTTAATATCCCTTAATCCCAACCCACCAAAACTAAGAGGCTTAGTCACCATCTCCCAAAGACACCTTAGTAGTCCCCTTATTTGGACCTGCAGACCATAAGAAGTTGTCCAACATGGAGTTTAATCTAGAGACCAGACCTGTAGGAAGTTGAAAAACGCTACACCAGTACATGATATTGCCATAGCAAATAGAGCGAATAAGTTCAACCCTCCCAGCATAAGAGAGCAACTTACATTTCCACATTGTGAGGTGTCTTGATATCTTCTCGGCATGCAATCTCTAAAGGATAATCTAGTGCCCTTAATTGGTACACCAAGGTAACAGAAAGGGATAGTGCCCTCATTAATGCTAAGCTGTGTTTCCTACGACGGATGTAAAACACGAAGGAAATCAGTAGGGGAGGGAGATCAAATTGTTAGGGAAGGAAAAGGAGTCACGTGCCTTGCACGTGAATCCGTTGCTCCACGCGTTCGCGTCCACGCGTGAGCGGCACCAGGCTTCGGCAGCGGCGAATGGTTACAGCGAGGAGCTCTCCGGTGAGCTGCGATAGCGGTGATGGCGAGGGGGTCGGAGGCAGGCACAGAGGTCGAAGGCGAGCACAGAGGGGTTTGGAGGTAGGCGAGGAGGTCGGAGGCGGGCGAGGAGCTTGGAGGCGGATGCGAGGGAGACCAAATCTAGGGTCGGAGGCAGGTGCGGAGGTTGGAGGTGGGCACGGAGGGGTTCGGAAGTAGGCAAGGAGGTCGAAGGTGGGCGTGGAGCTTGGAGGCGGATGCGAGGGAGACCAAATCGTTAGGAGCTCGGGCGCGGAGGTCAGAGGCGGACACGAGGGGGTCGGAGGTGGACGAGGAGGTTGGAGGCGGACGCAAATGGGCTCTGAGGCGGACGCGGAGGTCGTGGCGGCTCCGACAGGGAGGGAGGGAAGAGCGGGCGAAGGTCGTCGGCGGCTCCAGATGGGAGGGGGGGGGGCGGCTCCGACAGGGCAGGAGGGAGGGAGGGGTACGCCGAGGGGAGGGGTCGGTGTCGAAGGGGGACGCTGCCGAGGGAAGGTGAGGGCAACATTGCACGCGGAGCTCGTTCCGTGGTTTTCCTTCCGAATTGGAGGGGCTCGAAAAAGGCAACTGTAACCATCTATCTCTCCATCCCTCCGAATTCATCCATTCAAGGAAACCATATAATATAGAAAAATCCATCCGCTCCCTAGGGTTTTCCCTCCAAAGAAACACACCCTTAAGAGTCTTAGTTTTGTTGCAAGAGGCGAAGAAGGATTGAGACTTCTCACTGTTTAGGTGTAAACCAAAAGGCACATGGCAAGCGTGCAAGCATAATCTGCACTTAACTTCTTGCCAAACTTTAAACATTTTAATAATTCCTCTTTAGTGCCGATTTGATGTTGTTAAAGTACGGTTTGTCTAGTGAATTGGTGGGACTAGTAAGATCACCACTTTGTGCAATATTTCTGTGTGCCAATTTTGCGTTAGATTGGCTGATTCGATTGGCACAATATGGTTTTTTGGGGGAAAAAAAGCCATTAGATTTCGTAAGAGCCACCACTTGACACGGAATGGAGGCATAACCTCTTTGTACGTGGGATTGCATCGTGATTCGTGCTGACTGGTGATGAGGCCGAGCATCCGATGGGCGGCTTCCGCTCGGAATTGAAAAAAATCGGATTCTCCACTTCCGCTTTCAGCGTGCTCTCCCGTCAAGAAAGGTAGCTCAAGAACAACAAAAATGGCGTTGTCCTGGGCTTGATGCACTTTTCGTTTTTGTTTTTGTAGCTATCGGCATCCTTTCTCTCGATCGCGCACTTGATTGATACCTTCTCGTCTCATTTCCTCACCGTCGACCCTTGGTGCCATGGAAGGTCAGACCAGCTTTCTCGACTGGGAGATCCTCCTCCGCCCTGAGGCGGGAGAGGATCTGAAGCCCTTGCAGCAAGTGTCGGATGGCGACTATGAGGGTGGCGCGATAAGGTCCGACTATTTCGTGCTCGACTCCGAAAAGCGACGCTATATAGGAACCGCTCTCGATGGAACCATGCACGAAGAGGTACTGGGGGAGGAGGCGCAGGTCGCATCCGCTAACCCTAGATTGGTCGGTCTTGGATCCGACTCTCAGTTTACTGACGGGTCGAACTTGGAGGCTGCCTTGCCCGTAATCGAGTTCCCGTGTGATGATCTGGGAGGGTTTTGGTCGAATGCGTCGTTGGAGGAGGAAAGGTCGGATCTCGCTAGCGGAAAGGTTGATGTTGGTGATGCCGGAGGGTTGGAGAATGGCGATGAGATCGACGCTGAAGACTCGGAGGCTCGGCAAGGAGTGGGTCTCGATGGCGCCGGGGAGATTGAAGGGAAAGATATGGGAATTGAGAAGCCTGCGGAAGAAGGGGATTCTTTAGTGGGAGTAGGCGAAAAGAACAACGAAACGCATAGTGTTTTGGTTAAGGGAGGAGAGAAGAGGTTGATGGTTTGGTGGAAGCTCCCTTTTGAGCTTCTGAAATTCTGGGCTTTTAGAGTGAAGCCAGTTTGGTCCATCTCTCTAGCTGCAGCGATATTGGGGACTTTGATTCTTCGAAAGAGGTTGTACAGGATGAAATACAATAGCACAAGCATTCCTATGAAGATCGGCCTGGATTTAAAGGTTATGTTCTTCACCTTCTTTTTCCTAACTCATCAATGAATTCCTGTGCACAATTGTTTCTTGTACAGGTCCCTTGCTTCAATAATGTTGCATTTGAGTTTCCTCCTCCATGTTACTTTTTGTTTATAAGAAAATTCGGAGTCAGAGTACTTTATTTTCTTCTCCATAATTTTGCATTTAATTAATGAAGAACAAGTTTCTCCAACATCTTTTCAAAGCTTAGCTGTTTATTAATCTTGAAACTGCATCATTTTAGAAAGTTGTATTTTTTTAACTTCATAGATCAACATTTTTAGTTTCATGGCAATGGGTCATGTTTATCCTTTCTTGGCAATTAAGGTCAGGTTGTTGAAAATTGAATCGTAGTTCTAGCAAATGGTGTTTCCATAATGAAGATATGTATTAGCTTTGTTAGTCATGATGGAGAGTTATTGAGGTTTTTGTCTTTTTATCGAGATAATTGTCTGTGCTTTACTGAATGATATTGTTATGCCAACTAATGCACAATATACAATTCTTCAATAATTTCATAAATTTGTGTGTGCGCTTATGTGCTCACGAGCTATTTTGTTATTAAGCACATCATATAAGAGTTATTTAGCACAGACATATAACAACCATCTTGATATTATGTTCATGAAAAGTTCGTAATGTTTAGCATGTTGGTATAAATGAATCTTGGTTAGCTTGCTGCCTTGCAAATCCACCAAGGTCCAAAGAAGAGCTTATCACATAAAAGTTCTATTTCACAACCTATTGTTAAATCAACATGTTCTTGACTTGTTTGTTAGTCTAAATTTGATACTTTTCTTGTTGAAATTAGTAGAATAATTTGTGTTGCCTGCATCATTACTCTGCTTCTTGTCTACATCATGACATGCCAGGAGATTGCGATATTATATAGGAGAGTTGAATGAAATATGAATTGATTTATGCGTAATAAAAATTAAGTTGATCCTCATAAACTCACACTCTTCCCATCGCAGATAGCATCCCAGATGAAAACTCATGCAGCCCGTGTCAATGAAGCGTTCTCTGTTGTGAGGCGTGTTCATATAATGAAAGCTGCTCCACTACCTACTGGTGGCTTTAGTTCCTGGCCTATGGTGGGCCTTCAGTGAGATGCACTCACAATCCATACATGGACTTGCTTTCACATTGTACTTGTCAGGCATAACCTTACTGAAGCTCCAAACCTATCCGGAGTTTATGAAAACGATTATATCTTTGTATAAGCTCATCTATTATGTATGCCAGATATCATGTGCCCTGTTTATGTTTTCTTCCTCATTTGGTAAGTCTTATTCATAATTTCATGGTGATTTCTGTAAGTAATCAAATTATGAATGCCTTGCTCTTGATGTAAGTTCATTTTTCTGTTTATCACTATGATTCTTGCGGAATGATTCTCTTTCTGGCAAGCGTTGTTTACAAATTCATGGTCGTTTATTGCCAAGCCGTAGGAGTTCTGGTTCAGCTTAAACCAAGAAAAGTCAATGGCAAATCAAGATGAACTGACCCAACTTTTTATTTTTGGACTGGCATCATACTGTTTAAAAGTCATATCAAAGATGTTCACAACCTGTGGTAAACAGGTTCGTGTGGGTGAAGTTACATGTTCAGATTTACTACAATTATGTTCAGAGCATAAACAAATTAAACTAAATGAATCATGTCTGAGTATTAAACAATATGAGCATAAACAAATCTTACATGATTTAAAAATCATGTAGACTCTGGGGCGAGCTCTAGGGCTCCAAGTTGTTTTCAGATAACTTATTTAACAATAAAAAAATATACTACACAAGTTAGATCACGTTTTTTAATAAAGTAAAAAAAAATTCAGTATTAAAGCATACTTTTATATATTTTATCCTATT